>CM055840.1:13912315-15112315 GCA_029490765.1 Euthynnus affinis | reverse complement strand
GACAGGGCAGATAATTTGTGTTTTGCCGCCTGCCTCTATCTCCAGGCAACCGTCCCTTTTTCTTTACTCTTGTCCTCTAGCTTGGTATCAGTCACAGTGCTGGGGGAGGATTTATGACTCAAAAATAATTTTCCACACAGATTACTGCCACCCCACCATAGAAGCTGTCCACAGATAGCCACAAAATGGCTGTCTGTCCTTGACTTTTTGTCCTTTACACGCATATCAATAGAGCTGTCTTCTGGCTAGATATAAATGGAGAAGTATATGATAGTGCAAAATTAAAAGGCCTGAAGATACTATCATGTGAATATGCAAAGCAAAAGGGAAAAATAAATAAATAAATAAACATTACATTAGTATTGTATTCTTATAAACACACAGCTCTTTGATATTTTGCTGTAGTTAAGATCTGCTTAAGTGGAAACGTGACAAGTATTGCAGCTCAAAAATTCAGTCTGGCCCTCCAAATTATTCCAACACAATGGGTTATTAAAAACATTCTCACCTTATTTAGTCACAATAAGCACTTTAATGAATCCTTCAGTTTGATGCGTGCATGTATTCTTTTGGCCCTCTCAAATGATCTCAAATGATCAAGACTTTAGGCCCCCTAGTCAAGCATCTCAGCATTTAAAAGCCAAAAATAGAGAGATGCTATCACTCGCCTACGTTTGATACCTAAACAACTACAAGATGTATTTTCTGGCAGGGCAGATTGTCCCAGAAAGATGTTACATTCCCAGAGCAGAATAGACAGTGCAGTCGTGCAGAGTGTCCTACTTATGACGCTGATAAACCTCCCTTTGATGCAGACAGTCATTGTAGAAACACACACACACACACACACACACACACACACACGTTCACGCATTGGATTTAATTTGTAAACTGTAACTAAGATATTACCTGACCAATCATATATTCTCATGCTGTTGCCTCATGACCTCAAAACTGGTTTTGGTTTTCCCTTCCTTCCCATGAGTTGATGACTTGACTGCCCAGGAAACCCATCGAGGACGTGTTGTCAGTGTGTGTTTAGAGCAGTTTTATCATAACTTTCTTAGCAGCAACTTTAGGAAATATCAGAAAGTATTGTCAAAGTGTATCACAGTGAAACCCATTGAACTGATTGTCATCCTGAACAAATAGAGCAGCAATGATTTGCATCCGTGTCTCCTGACTGAGTGGGGCAATCAATGTGCTTCCAAAATGCCCTTTCTCTCCATCAGGACTGTAAGGGTGCAGTGGTCAGAGTCAACATCAGAGAGACGAGGTCTGCTGGTTACTGTGAAGAGGCTGGAGACCCGAAGGAATGACAGACAAGACGCATCACAGATACTGAGCAAAGCAGGCTCATTCTCCAAACAGCACCAGCATGCTGTGCTGGAGCTGGAGCATATTGTCATTCTGTATGAACATGACATAACTATACTGTAGAGAACAGCCCCGGAAGTTAGTGAATGATAGATTGATAAAAATGCACCTATGATTCAGCAGCATAGTGTATGCTTCTTCTCACTTTTGGGATGTCTGTCACTACTGACTCAACTTGCACTTACCGCACAATGACTTCTTTCCTGCAAATGAAACACTTGTTGAGTATTTCTCTTGAGAGAATTTCCGCTACTCCTCTTCATTGCGTTTCTCTGAAGTCTTCTATTTTTAGCTGCCCAACCCCCCCAACAACATCCCCCCCTCCTGTTTCTAAACTGACCGCTCTCTCCCTCCTCTCCCAGAAGCACCCTCAACTGACAGCGGGGACAGAGATCCTGACTCAGACAACTGGGCCTGTCACTTCCATACTGGTCTTTGTGTCTGAGAGGCAGAGGTTGACACTCGGGTGCCTCAGCCACAGGCTACAACTGTCCCTTCGAAGCATTGCACCATCGCTATAATCTGCTGCATACAGTAGACACATGACAGTGCTTCAATCAGAGGTAGGGTAAATATGAATGGATGATATATATAACGGTGAAAAAGTGAGACAGGAAAGGAGGAGAGCTGGAGGAGATAGGATGAGAGGGGCGGCTGTTTTGACTGCCTCAGCCCACAAGTAGCATGAGTCATACACGCCTTATTCAATGCCACATACACAATTCTCCCTCTCCACGGCCCTCGCTCTCTAATTGGTTTCTTTCTAGAAAGATTACTGCAGCTTCGGTTTTGTGGGTGAAATAGAGTTATATACAGTATGATACACAATACCACATTTTGAAACCCAAAAATCAAAAATAACAACTCAAGAGACGAACTGGTGATGGTTGGGTGATTTTCAATCATCAGGTCATATGATATCTAAAAGTTATGAATGCCTCCTTGTACTGAACTCGTGAGATTCCTGCTACCCATCACTGCTCTCACCCCTTCACCACCATCAGTTTCGAGACTCCAATGGGACTCTAGTACAGCTCATGGCATGACTACTTCCTTAAAATGATGACGACATGATGGGGTCTAGTCGTCAAAGACTCCCCACATATATCTTCAGTTTCCCTCATTGTGCAGGCAATATCAAATAACGTTAACTGAATTACTCTTTGGGGCTATCTTTCATTTGAATCTCTCCTGATTGAAATATGAAAGTTATCTGGACCTGCTATCAGTTCTACTGACTAGTGAGGAGCTTAAACCTCTGTTTTGCTTCAATGTGTGTTTTCAGGCTAAATGATCCCCATTAAATGTAGGCTTTGGGTGTGCCAGACAGAGAACTCATTTTCAATAAATTGGATGGCCTTTTTCTTTTGAAGATTTGTACGAAACCACAGTGTTTCTCTTTAAAATGCATCATTCATTATCATTTAAAATTCATTCATCTACTAGACAATAAATTTGTCTCATTTTATCCATTCTGTGCTGCCAAAGTGATTAAAATGAAAGCTTTCTAAGCGGAATGCCAAATAGCTACTGTAAGGGAAGTGAGAAAAGGAACCATAAAAAACTAGCGTTGGACAACCTGAGACAAATTTATGATTTGGAGTGCCATATATTATCACAAAACTAAGGGTTACAATCTTTCACTCTCATGCATGCTAACATTAAAAGATGTAGTATTTATATGTTATGTCATAGATGCACATCTGCAATTATGTGTAATCTACACATATCTCAGGCTCTTTACCTTGTTTTAGTTTTCCTCAGTTATTGTACAGAATTATATGACATTGTACTATAGTATACTTTGTGATTGTGTTTCTTTGTATGCTTCTTTTGTTTTGCTTTCCTTTGGCATCTTTATTTCCAAGCATTTCACTGTATGGTTATAAATATGAGGAGAATCAGCAGTGCAGAGGAAACTGGAAAAATACTGTAGATATTCTGCCAATACAGTGCTTCTCTGTGCTGTAGATAAACAATATGCATCAGTGCCACAGAAAAGTATTCAATATCCAGTGAAAATGAAGAGGCTGTTGTGAGAGGTTTTCTTATATCGATGATTAAACAGTCAATAGGAACAATCAGTAAACAGTTTAACACATTTACATCCAAAGCATAATATTGACTGTCATCTTGGCATCTTGGATGTCTTTAACCATAAATATGGTTTTCTTGGGTTGGGTTGTATATACTTTTATTTGCTGCTCTTTGACATCATTTAGTATGTGGAATGTTCTCATAATTTATTTATTTATTTATTTACTAGTGAAGAATTATATGTGTTTTTGGTTATATACTTATATATATACACTTTATAATAAGGGTACAAATAAAATAGTTAAGCAAAGCTTAACTTAAGCATAGGTCATGATGATTTCATGCATGAATTAATGCAGGATGTATAATGAATTCCTGTTGTTCACCATCAACAAATGGTAAAGTCACTATGACTTTATGTGATTTGTTTACACTTAATAGACTGTAAATTAGTGATGTTAATTCCCAGTTACTTCATACTTCATTGACAGTTTTAATACCTACAGTTACTGTGGTGACATTATTCAACCTAGTTATGTACAATGCATCCGTCTAGTGTTGCTAGCTTGTAAACATGGCATTAAGAGCATTGTGTCATGCAGTAACATATAGATGTTTGCATCTGACTACCAGTTTGATAATATTGAAAATAGGAGCTTCATAGAGGCATGGATATCAAATGACCTTTACTATAACTGGAATTCAGCTTATTTGGTGGCGGATCAATTCCTGTATGAATTAACATTCATCAATTGACTAAGTGTGAACTAATCACATAAAGTCATAGTGACTTGACCATTTGTTAATGGTGAGCAACAGGAATTCATGATACTTCCTGCATTAAATCATCATGACTCATGCTTTAGGTAAGTGTTACTTACATACAATGAGTTGTACCCTTATTATAGCGTGTTAATGTAATTTATTTCACTGCACTCACAGTCTGATACACATTCAGTTTCACACAACTGCACATACGATAGGAAATTCTCATGATAACCTTTGTTTCTTTAGCTCGTCACTGAGCAGCTCTTCTTCTTTACTCAGCTAGAAGTGAAGTGACAGAAGTGAAACCAAAATGTTTCATTTTGAACTTTTTCTTGTGCTAATTGAATGTCTTTACATCTTCATAGCTGTATTTCCATTTCTTCTCAAGCAAAGGGTCTGAAAACCTTTCCTGCTACTCAGGACTCCTCAACAGCGCTTTTTCAAACGCTGCAACAGGCTTTAATTAGGGAGAACGTTCTGATCAGACCAACATGGTGGAGAAAAAAACTAACGGGTTGTCTGTAGTGACAGTAATCTGGAATAACCCTAATGTTTGAAGAGTGAGGCGCCCAGGCAGTTTCCCCTTCCTGTCTGAAAGCGGTCTAATTGCATCAGAGACTTCCCTGGTCACTTCTGGTCCCTCTCCATCCGCCTACTGCCCTCAAACAGGATGGTGATTATAAATCATCAAGGTTGCATGACTCTATTGGGGTAGGCTACATTAAGTCCTTTAAAACAAGATTCTCCATGACATAGTTATAGGTTACACAGGATGAATAAACATCCCACAGCACTGGTGTGCTCAATGGTCCAATCGTCCTTACTGGTTCCCCTATTACCCATGATCATCAGCTGACCTAGGCACTGATAATGGATCACACATCAACAGGAAATTAAGGATCAGTCAATTTTCCCCTTGAAACCTCACTTCACCACAAGCTATCCTCCCCCTGCTGCTGCTGCTGGATTGGCTGATAACGAACATGTATGGAAATAGGCACTCAGTACTGTGTGGTGCACGGCGTAAGGATGGCGTCAAGGTCATTTGAGGGTAAATGAGAAAATAACATGCCGTCTTGGCAAGAGACATTTTAAAAAAAAAATCCACCGAACTCTCCTATTCCTATTAAGCTACTGCTTCCACACACGCGAATTCAGGGCGAGCAGTTCACATTTAAATGAGCGCTGTGTGTATAAAATGTATCGGCATCAAATCCATAATCCGTTGCATTCTCACAGTGTTGTGGCAACCACTTTCCCTCAACACATTTAAGAAGAGTCGTAATAACAAAGACATCTCGGTGCAGTGCAATGTGATACGCTCTCCCAAATTACTGCACGTGTTGGCACCTCAGAATAACAACAACAGCCTCTGCATACAGCACCGACCTGCAGGGTCCCAACACAACTCAACCACATGGAATGACATCAATTTGCATGCAAAATGTGTCATCTTTATTTAGAAAACTAGTACATTCAAAACATTACAGCAAGCTGGATCTGGATGGGAAAAACGCCACAGTCAGAATGGTCATGGCATGCAATTAAATAGCTCCTCAAAATTGACACAGATCATCTTCCTAGTAGCCAATTGTGAGTTTGTAATGGAGCATAAAATGTTAAACTGAGTGTTACAGTTGTTGGAGATTGTGCACATCTTGCGCTGTGCCACCCCTTCTAGTGTCAAAGCAACGTGCAGTGAATTAAACATTTAAAGGGCACTTTACCTGGTAGCTCAGTATGCTCTCGGGGTCGTTGACGGGCATACTCGTGGCCTTTGGGTTAACCTGCTCAGTGTTCTCGGAGTGTAAAGGTGAGACTTTCACAGGGGGCTGATCAGCCTCCCAGCGCTGTCTGAAGACGTTTTGAAGAGGCGGTCACGAGTTGGTCACAGCAGCTACTTCTGTTTCTACAGACATGTTGAGTGTAAACATCTCTTCCAGATGAGAAAAACGATTAAAATGATGTTTATTCTTCAGCCTGTGTTATTATGATGATTTCCCGGCCGCGCTTCTAGCTCCCCTCCCTCCTGTCCTGGCTGTGGGAGCAGGATGCAGCGAGCATCACTCCAGTCTCAGCCAATCAGAGCGCAGAGGCACACCACGGGCTGCGACGCACTGCTGCTACCCAACACAATAAAGCCGAGACTATTATAAGCTGATAGAGCTACTTTACCCTGCACAATGTCGAGTTTGGCAGCTTCTAGCGTTCAACAGCTATAATGTGCTGGACTAGGACCAATGTGCACAGAAAACGGTCTAGCTCCTTCAGCATTTCATGGCCACATTGTAATTACACTGCACCATGCAGCAGCATCAGGCAGCTACTGAGAATGAATATATACTGGCAAGTGATACAATTCAAACAAAACTTTGTTTACTTATGTTTATTTTTCATTTGCACACGTAAAAGAAGCAGTAATTAAGTAAAAGCTATCCTGAAAATTGTACTCGAGTAGCTATATTAAAATTACAGAGGAATTAGCAGCAAAATATACTAAAAATGGAAAAAGCAACAGTAACCATTACACAGAATGGTTAATTTCGGGGGTTTATAACATTGGATTATCATTATTGATACATTATCATGTAAGCAGTGTTATTTATGTTGCAGCTGGGGAACATTTAAACTATATATTGACGTTTGGCATTTTCAGTTCATGAGCGATGCATCATATTTTATGAGATGATCATGTATTTTGTATGAAAACAAATTTGTAAAATAATTAGCAATAATATCTCTGAAATACAAGCAGTGGAGTGAAAAGTATTTCCTTCTTAATGTAGTGGAGTAGTATATAGGAAAGTATGATAACTTGAAAATACTCAAAAGTACTGCGACCTCAAAACTGCCCTCAAGTGCAGTACTTGAGTAAATGTTCTTAATCACTTTCCACCATTGAAAAGTTCTGTGTGTAATTACATGGTTGATACAATGTGATATGGCTCACTGACCCTAATAATAACTAAACAAGACATGAAATGTCGATAGCCTTCGGTACTGAAACACGAGTGCAAAAGTGAGCAGTGAGCACATTCAGATGAAAGAGGGAACATAGAGAGTGATATTATGGACCTGATTGATCGTATGACGCACTAGAAAGCACTGGATGCCACCTCGTGGGAAGCTAAAGCATTGCGCAAAGTAGATACACGTTATACATGGCATACAGCTCATGCGCACATGACTTACAGAGTGACGACGAATGCAGGGTTATTATTTAACGCTCATGCAGAAGATGAGGGATATGGAAGCTATGTTGAGCAATATCGCTCATTTTTGACCAGCACTGACCTCAGCCAGAACTCTTTTGATCAAAATAGACATGAGATTGTCCACCTGCCTGCCTCACCGTCAAACACTTGATTAGATTAAAGCTCAGCTGCAAGCAGTTTACTGCGCACTGAGTTCAGGTTGTAGGTATGTCCACACACGCGGTGTACCGCTGCTGGTTTAATTGTTCTTGTGCATGTGTCCTACACGTGTAATCTACACTGCTACTGATATCGCCAGATAAGTGATCCACCTTCTTTAACGCATGACTAGAGGTGGTAGATTTTTCAGCGACCTGCATGGCGTCCTGTTTCTCCTGGGTACGGTTGTTATAGCAACTATAAACATTTTGTGAGAGCATGTACGGTTGTTATGGGAACAGTCCGCGTGAGCATGAAGGAAGCAGGACTGAGCGAGTCTCTGGACAGTGGTCGGGTCACTGGAGCAGTGGCAACATTAGGTTTGTACGTTGATATTAAATTTAAAATCTCACCCGTTTCTGTTTGAGATGCATTTCAGTAATAGTTTTTACGCATGCGTAATCGTTGTCATCGAGGACATAAAGCTTTTTTGCTTATGCATTGTAGTTATGTGTGTCTGTGTGCACGCCCGTGCGTCTTTTGCGCATGGGTATGTCAGTGGATGACAGCCTCAGTCAGTTCTGTCCAGATTTAGATGCCTACGTGACCCAATTTACATCCTTCTACAGTAGCTACAGAGATTTATACTTTCTCTGTTTGTTCCTCAACTGCAGAGGAGACCATTTCGACATGTTGATGATGATAGGCTGGATTGAGAAATGGGAAAAATAATAAAACTACATCATTTTTGCTCCAGTTAAAACAGATTAAAAAATCTATGTAGACTATGTGTGCATATATATTTATCCAGTCATCTAGTCCCCTACTAATCTCTATTAATTCATATTTCTCATACTAATATTATCTGTCTGATTCATATCAATGTTGAAATTAAGTATGATATTGATATTGATATATGATATTATATTTCTACACCCAGACAACAGAATACATCATCCTAACCAGCTAAAGAGAGAACTACTGTGTAAAATGCAACAAATGCCAGGTAAGAGTGTGTGTACATTCATATATACATTCATGCAATGAATCTTCACACAAATTTATAAGTTACCTTTGAGAAATTTGACTAAGAAATTTGTTTCAGTATTACACTCTGCAGTGGCTCCAGTGGAGGGGAGGTTACATCGCAGTGTGCCTAGCCTTCCAGCAATCAAGCCTGACAGGCTGAAAACAGCTAAAGCACTAGTGGAGAAAGCAGTCAAGGTGATTATACATACAAACAAACCAGACTTCACCTTATCACCTCTGTATATCCTCCCAGGAGAAAATCTCATACACCCCCTCTTCCCTCTCTTAAAGATGCGGAAAGTGTTTTCAGTGCAGGGACCTTATCCTGTGATCCGTGCTGCCTTATGGGCCAGAGGGTGGGTGGAACGTCGTTTGCCCCATCCTGCCCAGAGAGTACCTCATTGCCATGGCGATGAGGAGGAGGATGGTGATGGTGGTGATGTCAGTGCTGATGTTACCGGTGAGATGAGGTGTCCCAAAAGCTAAAAACAATGATTTTGGGAATCATTGATGCCATTAACATAAATGTACAGCTCCTCATTTTAAAGATTAGACGTATAATTCATCCAATTTCACAATTAAATATTTTTCCCAATCATTGTTTGTCAGTCCATCCAGGGATGTAAATTTTGCCTGAAAACTGGATCAGCAATATTCCTCTATAACTGTCAAAACTAAAAGTGCAGGAGGGTTAGCGTAGATGTAATTGGAGCACTAGTAGGAGAGACAGATGGATACTCCTTCATCTGATATATGATACATGACAGGCACCAACATATATCACACGGACCCCTACTCTTTGTACACACCCCTGTATGCATTTAAGCCTGCATGCTCATCCTCTCTCACATACACACACATGCAGCTCTTTACTTACCTCTTTTCAGAGAGAGTGGATGAAGGCGAGAAAGAGGAGAACCTTGATGACAAGTATGACCTCATGGTAAGATAGTGTTCAAGTGGACCAACCAGTTTGCTTCTATTGTTCTCACATAACTTTACTTCCATGAGTATTTTTGTCATGATGGTGTGTATTCAGTCAGCTCTCTAATTTAGCTGAATTTATTCTAGTCCCGCATGGTTCGAAATGAAACAACATATTTCTACTGGACGACACGTCGGGATTACATAGACTGTCGCTCTTTACGGAATGACCAGATGACCAATCACTATGCAAATGCTGGAACGTTTACCACCAAGGTGTCACTTCTAAAGAGTTTTTAATGATTGACAAGCACAAATAGAAGGCGTTCAACTTTGTAACAGCTTATACTCTCCGTCTCTATGTCTGTATTTCTTCTTGTTTCAGGTGGGGCTCTGTGTGAACCTGCGTAACCTACAGTGGTTTGATACAGCAGATCCTGACACCTTCTTCCCAAGATGTTACAAACTTGGGGCAGAGGATGAGAAGCGTGCATTCATAGGTCTGTCTATAGCTCCATTAACGCAGTCAGAATCTGTTTTATCCAAGATGTAAGGTGTAAACAGGACATGAAAAAAGTATTAATGGAGGTGTTATATCTTAATCACTTTGCTCTTTCTAAAAAAAAAAAAAAAAAAAAAATAGAGGACTTCAGGAGGACAGCATGCTCCAGCCTGTTGCAGCATGTAGTTGAGACAAGTAGATCAAGGAGAGAGGGAGCAGAGGTTGAGAAACAAAAAGTCAAGAACTGCGTCTCTGAAGGTAAAATACATTGGTGATTGATCAGGGCAAGGGGAATATAAAAAACTTATTGCTATACCAATCTTGTTTCTCTCTACAGAGATAGAAAATGTTGAGCAGCTATCTGTTGGTCCAGGAGTGATTGACACAGCTTTACAAGTGTGTCAAGAGTTTCTCGATGTTTTAGAGCATGGTGACATTGATGTGACTGTGGAAACACCCCCCTCAGTGGAGGAACAGCGGTGGGCGGAGTTTTTGCAAGACTACTACATGGTTGTCCAGTGAGTCTATTTTCTGAGAGTTTCCTGGGTTTGCTAGAGTCTTTTTATGTCACACTAAATGTATCTCGTAAAGGACGGACAGTCCAACTTATCAAATGGAGATTAGCCATGAAAAAGTCAACAAAAATCTAACTAAATGTATATCAAAATATTGTAAAAGTAAAATGTATACCAAGTTCTGATGAGGTGATATTCAGTGAGTGAGAGATTCACATATTAACTCAACCTAGAGTTTATGTTACGAGTTGGGTTGGGTTGAGAGGTTGGGCTTAAATATGGAGTTTGGGTTCTCAGTTCAAAACCATGTTGAATACTAGCACGCAGGTCGGTCTCTCTCCCCTGCTCTGCCGTTTATCAGCAGGTCTCAATGAGAGGAGTCACATCCACCTGCTACATATTGCACATTTCCTTATTTAGACATCACTCCCGGAGTTGGGGGTGTTCCTCTGAGATAAAGCTGAGCTACTGACATATGTGATGTGCTCCCAAGGGACTCTCCATAACCTGTTGTTCCTCTTCTCCTTTCCACAAAGTTAAGTTGTAAAAATAGACAAGAAATGAAAAGTGCAAAGCAAGAGTTGCCTTTAAATTTCCTCCCTACATGTTATACGGTGTGCCATCTCTGTGTTATGGGTGTATAAATAGGTAGAGGTCTATCTCGAGTTCAAGAACCAGGACCTCCTTCGTAAAATAGTTAATTCATGAACACCTGCTGTAACACTTTAATTTTCTAAAATTAAAAGTGTAATAAAAACAAAAACAGGATTGTGAAAGCCTCTATCCACTTTTATTTGAATACAAATACAAATACAAATGTCCCTACTATATAGTATATTAATACAAGAAAGTATACTTTGAACTATATACAAATGCATTTATAGTGCTCTATTTTGGTAGTTGGTATACAAGAAATGTATATAGCATATAGTTTTATTTGAGTTGTGCCTTCAGAAGACTACTGCCAATGTCAACATTAAAACAAACAGGAAACAAATTTTGTTTTTGGTCTTTTTTTCCAGCTTTGAATGGTTCCTCCATTTAAGCTGTCCATTAACACCACACTCAGAAATTGACTGATTTTAATATGCATGCTGCTATTTGTTACTGACCTTATTTTTTCTTTTTTTCAGTGTGAATATATACCTAGCTTCATAATTAATGTAAGAACATATTTAGTGTCTGTAGTGTCAGTGAGTCTAATAAAACATTTGTGCGCAGTGACAGTGCATTGATCAGGGGTAGCAGTGCATTTGTGCAGCGTTGCCAGTCCATGTTGGCCAGACTGCAGGAGGTTTGTCCTCAGCTGGACACAGATGGAATAAATAACATCTGGATCATCAAACCAGGCGCTATGTCAAGAGGAAGAGGTGAGACTTTCTTTCACATAATAACAGTTACTTTTTTACTTCTTTTCTATTGAGGCAGTACAATACTGACAAATACTAGAAAAAAATGCATATTAACATTAGGAAAAAAACAAATTGCATTGTTCTTTTTTAGCATTATGGTTGCATCATGAACTGTGTCATTGCAGGTATTGATGTTGCTTCTATTTTCTATGTTTGATTGGAATAAGTGAAATGAAATTATAATACTACTGAAGGGAGAAATTTATCTAGAGCTCCATCTTGTTGTCCTTTTATTGTGCACAAAATCAGAAAGACCCTCTAAAGGAACCAAGAAATACTGCATCCTGTTATTTTTGTCTGCTGCAACTGTTACAATCAATAGTGCAGTTTCAATGTGGGTTTGGAGCTTTATTTCTTTTACATGTCGCATTGACTGTCTCCATCCAGGTATAATGTGCATGGATCGCCTGGATGACATTTTAACACTGGTGGACACTGACAGAGCCTTGGCTAAGGAGAGCAAGTGGGTGGTTCAGAAATACTTGGAACATCCTCTGTTGATCCATAACACCAAGTTTGACCTCCGTCAGTGGTTCCTCGTCACTGACTGGAACCCTCTGACTGTCTGGTTCTACAGAGAGTGCTACCTGCGGTTTTCCACTCAGCCCTACTCAACAAAAACCCTGGACAGGTCAGGCAGGGGGTCAGACAAAAGAGAAAAACAAATTACCGTATTTACTTGTACTAGAGGGACGTTAACAATACAGTTAGGACTAATGTACCAATTTTATTTAAAGCATATTTGACACTTACTTTGCATTATTTTCCTCAGCTCAGTCCACCTTTGCAACAACTCTATCCAGAAGCACTTCCAGCCATCCTGTGACCGCCATCCAGGAGTGCCTGAGGACAATATGTGGTCGTGCTCTCAGTTTAGGGCTTTTCTGCAGCAGCAGGGCCGTGGGGCAGAGTGGGAGTCAGTGGTGGTCCCAGGAATGCAGAAAGCATTAGTGCGTGCACTGCAGACAGCCCAGGACCTGGTAGAGCCCCGCAAGGCAAGTTTTGAGCTCTATGGAGCTGATTTTATGTTGGGCAGAGATCTGAGGCCTTGGCTTCTAGAGATCAATGCCAGTCCAACTATGGCTTGTTCCACTGCTGTGACTGCTCGCCTCTGTCCTGCTGTGCAGCTGGACACATTGAGGGTTGTGCTGGACAGACGGACCGATCCCAGTGCTTACACAGGAGGCTTCCAGCTAATCTACAAACAGGTTGGAATGTTTTTACACATCACGCATAGAGGCAACAGGTGTTTATTTCAAAGATGATTCTGCAGAAGAATAGATTATACACCATTTGTGTTTCATTTTATCATTCTTCCAGGCTGCAGTTGAAGTTCCACAGTATGTGGGAGTGAACCTGTTGGTGGAAGGAGCCCCCATAAAGCGATCCAGACCTCCACTACAAAGACAAACAGTTATTTCTAACACACCTCTCGCTGTCCAGTTCCCATCAGAACCCTCATTGTCAGAGGAGGTTGAAACCACACATAGGCCATCAGCTCAGAAGTCCTGTGCAGTCCCGGTTTTTCGCCGCTCCGGCAAGGAGAACCGAGCTGTTGGAGACAAAAAGAGGCAGCTGACATCAGCTTCTCCAAAGAGGGAACATGATGGAAGAACAGAGGTTCAGAATATCTCCTGTCTTCACAGGTCCTGCCGCAGTCTGGTGTCTGATCAGCCTTTGGTCATACACACTGAACCTCGGAGAAAAGCACAATGTTTGGGTCTGTGTCTCAATGGGGCAACTCTGGTCCCACGGAGCCTTTCCTTTTCCCTCAGTCCCCCTCACAGCTTTTCAGATTGTAAAACCCAAAACAAACCAGGCCAACGATCACATATCTCTAGATCCTTCCTCCCCCTGCCAGCTTCTGGGCTTCAACACGGGACTCCTACCCGGATCTTTCCTTCCCTCCAGGGCCAGCTCCCTACCCTGGAGGTCTTTAGCTTGCGACCTAACATTGTGACTGGAACGGTCACCTGTCATAATCCAACCTTTTCCTCTCATTCCAGGTTCCACAGGCATCAGTTATTCCTCCACTCTTATAGGCAAACTGTGGCCAAATGTAAAGGAGACTGCACAGGAACAGGACACAAATACTAGTGTTTGAGCATTTTAAGGAGAAAGAGAACAAAGTATATGCAGAGCAACAGAGTTTAGGAGGTTTTGTCAGCAATGACATTGTTATTAATTTATATTTCAGTGGGTTGGAAGCCTAATAAACAACATATTGCCCTTATCCATAAAATATTAAAGTCCCTATGTGTAGAATTATGTGATTATAGCATTGTTTAAATGATTGTGGTGACAAAAGATTTTATAGAAAGATTGTAGAAAAATGACAAAATCATGGTGAAATGAGGTTTTTTCTAATCCCACACATAGGGGCTTTAAATAATATATGGGTAAATATGGGTACTTTTACCTCACGTTCAAAGTAACGTGAGACACATACAATATATTTTAATGCTAAATTTGATTAATGTCTTATTCTCAATATATGTAGATATTTTTTATGATGATTATTATTATTACTGCAATCAATGTTGTATTGAAGTTCAATTGTATTAAAACAAGCAAACACAGAGAATTCAAACATGTCTCTAATGTGGTGGGTATTACAGAAAATAATGCAGTGAAATCGTCACTGGTTCAATCTTTTGAGGAAAACTAGCAGGATGGGGGTATTTTAGCTCACCAGTAGGCGGCAACAAAAGCCCAATGATTAAACAGCATGTTTATGCCAAAGCCTGGCTGAGAGGATAGGCAGTCCTTCCCAATTTGTTGCTTCAAACTGAGCAACACCTGGTTTGTTAGGTCTTTCAGCCTAATAATTCCCACATATTTTACTGTATAAATGTAATGCACAGTTTTGAGGCTTATTTTCACCTTTACTGGATAGATTCAGAGAAATAGAAACCGAAAGGAAACACTGGGGGAGAGAGAGACGCATATGTCATGCAACAAAGGTCAAAGATATTGTGGTAATATAATGAGTGTCTTATCCACTACGCCTCCAAAACACCTCAACTACTGAAATAAATATCAAAAGCATTACTGAACTATTGCAAAATGTCAAACTATCTAAAATAATGGATAAGCTGCACCTCTAAGATGAGTTTTGCAAATGATGTCCCATGACAGCAATAAAACATGCAACTCCCACTTCAACAAATGAATTACACTGAATTTCAAGAGAATCGGTTTAAAGGGAACTAATGACGTTGAGGTTGCAGGTCATGGTCTTGCACTTTAGTTTGTACAAAACCTTTCGTGCAGAATGAAACAACACTTCTACAGTTCAGATGATAGTGGAAACAATAATAATATGTGGTTTCTGTAGTTGAACATTGACACTTGGCTGGGCCTGTGTAGACATGCAAACATGTTGATAACTGCAGCATGAGATAACATGTGACTGTAAGTGCTATCACACTGCTGTAAATTGCTCACACAGAATGCGGTAAGCAGTGATTTATGCTTCTTCGTATTTTTAAGGGACTTCTCCAGTATGAATAGTGGGATGTGAAACTGGCCTTTCATAATGCATCATACAACAAATAAGACATGAGAAGATGTCACCCTGTCAGGCTGTTGACATGATGCAGATGGATCCTGATTATTGCCTCAGGAGATTAACCGAAACCATTTACAATCATGTGTGTTTACTTGATGTTGTATTAGCGGGCACAGACGGTTAACCAGCAGGAGAGCTGGGCTACAGATCTGCCATTACATAAGTGTTCCCTGTCATATGAATGTTGCGGTGCCATAAAAGAACAAAATCTGAACAGATTGTATTTCATTACTAGATGTGTTCACACACTCTCCTTCTTTCTCACACACATACAGTCGAAGCCATTTTCCACGGGAAAAAAATACTTTATTAATACACTTATATAATGTATATCAACATTTATAGACAAAATATGTACATCAAACATCTTTCATGTAGGTCCCAAAATATAAAATCTCAAGTACCTCTTTCTATAGAAAACTAGTCTTCTGGTAAAACGTTTACATTCACTTCTCTTCTCCTCACTCCTTTGACTCCAGTATTCATATGTAGTACAGAGAATAAACATCTGAGATTTATTAGCTTTTCACAAGTAAAAGGCAACAGCAAGAACAAACACCAGGTTTGACTTGAGCAGAAACAGATGTTGAGTATGCAGACCAGGTCCAGCACAGTGCTACAGTATGTACACAGTTTCTGAGTACACAAACGTACAAATGTCCACACTCTGCCCTCCTATCTCTGCGGACAGAGTGCAAGAACAGGTATCAAAAATAGAAATGTACAAGAAGTCTATGAACAATAATTACAGAAAATCCATCTCAACTGTCTGTGTTTGTCATTGAATAACAAGACTTCTCATTCAGCGTGGTCATGTGGTGGGCCGTTCCTTCATCCACCCATGGCTGTACCCATACTCTTGTCTGTACACACTTGAGGAAACCCTTGTATTTTATGGTTCCAGTCATCATAGTGATCTGGTTCAAAGGGAATTTTAAGTGATGATAAAGGTTACCTATGGGACACAGGCGACAAACTTTGGGTGAAGTATTACTGCTAACATCTGGTGCAATGATTTTCTAGAGTACAAATATGGCATGTCACTACAGCAGCTACAGGTGAGATGCATCAGTGTCATCGGCGTTTATACTTTAACAGCAGCATCTGAAACATTTCTTTCTTTACATTCAACCAAGTGTATGTGTGTGCGTGTGTGTGTGTGTGTGTGTATGTGTGTGTGCAGGGCAGGTCCAGTTTATCTGATATATTTGCACTGAGTATTACCACTGAGCATTAAACATTCAACCTTTGCATTCCTCCAAGTGTGGATGGATGCTGTCAACCCCCCACCCCCCAATCATTTCTACAAGTCCACTTGTTTGCTGTTTGACCTCCAGGCTGAGGAACAGAGGAGGAAAATGAGGATGGATAATGGAACGACTCAGTCATGTCCTCCCTCCTAATATGGTCTCTGCTGCTGGATGCTAGCAAAGGACCATCTCTTCAACCCTGTTCTTTCATCTCTCAGTCTTTGGTTTCCAGGTTGAGGGGTGGTACCTGCTTTAGTGCCTGAAGGAGGGCAG
This sequence comes from Euthynnus affinis, assembly GCA_029490765.1. Classification (NCBI taxonomy): domain Eukaryota; kingdom Metazoa; phylum Chordata; class Actinopteri; order Scombriformes; family Scombridae; genus Euthynnus; species Euthynnus affinis. Next base: position 15,095,304 of record CM055840.1, on the reverse strand, counting down.
GGGAGTCCATGGGGGTTTGAGATATGGCTGGGGCTGGAGAGCCTCCTCTGGGAGACAACATGAGCTGAGGTGGTGGTGGTCTTTCGCTGGACATAGCGGGAGCTGCACCTCCCATGCCAGGGTACAGCATGGGTACGGCTCCTGGGTACCAGCATTTCTCCAGCATTGGCAGGTAGGCGGCAGCAGAGGGTGGAATGAGGTAGAAAGGCATGCAGAGGGGATGTGGAGGAGGTGGATGGTTGGGGGATACGCTCATGTAACTACCGTAACCACTAGAGGACGACGAAGTGGATGACTCTCCACCTGAGAGCAGCTCATCCTCAGATGATTCCGCCCGGGGTCGTTTGTGGTGCGGCTCATCATCCTCTCGCTTGATGCCAGAGCCCTGCCTCTCACCCAGCGCTCTCTTCAACTGGCTCTCCTGACTGTAGTAATCTGCACGTCCCTGCGACACCCCTGACTCATTCTTCTCCAACTCTCCCCCATAGCCGCTATCTGTATCCGTATCACTGCCACTCTGCTCACCACTCTGTGGAGCGTACGCCCGCTGGATGACAGGCACACAGTTCCTCCCATAGCCCTCACTGGGTTTAGGGGGTAGGCTGGTGGGGATCTCCTTGTGAGGTTGGTGCTGGTGATAGGCAGGAATTTCCTCAGGTTGAGGGCTGAGAGGGGTGCGGGGTCGGACTGGACTTTGCAACACCTCTGCAGCTAACTTGTGAAGGTGATTGACCACATGGGACGGTGTGAAGTCTCCTTCAGTCTCATGACTGGCTAGATATTGAAGGATCTCCTTGGCACACATGTGGAAACCAGAGCGGAACATCTCCTCTGACTTCTCCTGACTGATGGGAGGCTGCTCTGTAAACACAGGAAGAAACCAAACAGTCAGAAAAACTACAACTTCACAATATGTGAAATTTTGCTGATTTGTAGTTCCTTTTCCAGCAGCTATGGCTATATTTATAGTCACTTATTTTCCTGTAATTCAGCATAATCCGGTGGCTGTGTGGTCACCATAGCAATTTGCATTCTGTCCAACAAAACCATCATGATTCACATGTACATCTGTGTGCTGGGGTGTAATTTCCACTGGGGGGGTATATGTCTCCCTGTCTTTTCAAAATCCCGTTTGTGACCCCTCACTTTCAAAATCTTTTTATTATTATTTTTTAACAGCAAAAATCATTTGGCCAGCCATCAGATATACTCCAAAAAATTGCCACGGATGAGAAGTCGACTCAGACAGCCTGCCTACACGGTTCTGTAGTGCATTTTGGCGTCTGTGGACGTGGATGTGTTGCACACTTGAAAAATTACTCACTGAATGAGCAAGCGGCAGTTCATAAAAATTAAACGCCAACAGCAGCAGTTACATTTAATGTTAATGTGTTAATGCGTGGGAATGTGAGTTGGTTGATTATAGGTTATGGGTTAAACAATACAGAAAGTAAGATAGCTTTTTCTTATGCATATTTAGTGCTATTATGTAACTTAATTATTTCCCAGACTTTGTATTGGTTACTCTAGTCCCTAAAAATATGTAGAAATGCAGGAAAATTCAAATTACATTTTTTATTTCTGAGGGGTTTTATTGTGTATTACTATTCAAACCAAAGTTACGCCCTTGTGTGTGTGTGTGTGTGTACAGTGAGTGATCTGCAGCTCACCAATTTGCATGCCGTTCTGCAGAGCGAGGATCTTCTGTTGCTGTTGCTCCAGAAGAGAGGAGAGGGCTTTCACATGCTTGAGCGTAAGCTCTAAAACCACAGCCTTCTCCAGATGGCCAAGAGTCTGTAGAAGATACATACTGTCAGCACATCCTCACCTCTTATATAACACATAGAAACTAAGCTTTACTACGATATACACGGCTATCACACACCGTCGTCATGAGTAATGCAACAGTTGCAACGGGAAGTAAACATGTTCTAAAAATGTTTAATATTAGATGGGAAGATATAAATTATAAATGCTGATACGTGACAGAGGACACATCCCCTTAAAGTCAACTATGAGCTGTCACTCACTGCTGACGCACTAAGCACAGAGGATGCAATACCACTGAGCAGCCACTTGATGGTGCCTGTCACTACATACAGTGAATTACATTATCACTCCTACAGCTACAGCATGAACTTACCGTGAGTTTCAGGTGCTCTGGCAATAAATCTTTCAACTGAGCGATGCACTCGTTTATCCGGTCACGCCTTTTCTTTTCAATAAGTCTGTGAGGCAGCTTGTAGGTTTCCTGCAAGAATAAACACCATTGTTAGGTAAATTCAGCTGATCTGAGAGTACACAGCTAGCTCTTTATGATCAGAGGCTGTTACGCCGATAGGGAGGACTCCAGGAGTTATGTCATAGCAGAAATTAGGTCAACCATTTATGGGACTACAGGACTACTGCCAGCTTAATTCCCCCTTGTTGTTCACACGCTTTAACAAAAGCTCTATGGCTATAAGTAGAACAAGTTGTGAATTAACAAAATAATAACAAACCTTGCTCTCTTCTCCTCTCTTCATTCCTCGCCTGGGTTTATAAACATACATCGGGAAATCCATCCTACAGAAACATAAAGAGAACACAGCAGTCAAGTATGAGGTAATGGTTTGGTGAAGTGTGAGACAAGCTATTAAATAAATTATATAGACAAGTCTAAGGCAAAACAAAGGCAAGTAAAGACATTTTTTTTCAAAGTGTAACTTACCCCTGCACGTCTGACAGATCAGCCTGGTGTTTGGACAGAGGAGGTGGTTGCGCGCTTGGAATTCGCTCCATTCTCTTTACTCCAATTACGCCTTTTTAAGTCTTTCCAACGCGATTTTAAAAAAAAAAAAGTTGCACTAAAATGCTTCAAAAAATGTCAAAATGTTTATTAATTTCTCATTCTTTACCACAAGTCTTGATAAAGTAGAGGTTATTTCGGATGTGAAAATGGTTTTCGAGTTAGTCCCTAGGATCTCCACGCTGTGGTCCCGCCGCAGAGAGAAGGCAACCCTCTTGATGGCGCGTTGGGAAGGTGGGGGAGGACAGAGCGACGAGTTAAATAAACTGACTCTCCGCTCAGGCTGACCTACCTCTATCACATGAGGCTCACGTGTTAAACGGCGCTGTATCCTCGGCGGAGGGACGGCCCACTTGCTACAGATAAGAAGTCTCAGTGGGCGGACGGCTGCGGACGTCAGAGCGGAGGGCGGCGCGTGTCGGATCCCGTGTACCACCATGCTGAACTGTATGGAAACAAGGCTGCGCGAGCCACGGCGGGGAACGTGCTGGCAGAAAACCAGTGCAAGAGTTCAACGGGCACAGGGCACGAGCGGCGAGTGGGCATGGTAGTACCCACCACCAACAAAAAATGTACAATAACAGAGTTAATAGACTATAGTGGCCATAATATCCCGCAGAGCTGTTATAAGGCAAAAAAAAATCCCTTCAAGCGCAATAAATTCCCTTCAAACAGAGGGCAGAGTGTTTTTATGGTGCCTTTCCGAAACACTGAGCTCAGCACGAAACAGACATTGTCTGTTAACTGTTCTGTACATATTCAAGTCTTTAATCATGTATGAACAAATGCCAACTTCTTTAGCCTCATTATTTCAGTCTGGTTTGATATTATTCCTGTAGAACACGCCACAAGAATACTAAGAACAATTATAGATTCAATATAAAAATATAAACATTAAGTGGTCTGATTTTATTGATCTGCAGAGGGCAGGTGGGCTACTGTATAAAGAGTGGGGTCATGGCGGGAGTGCCACGTGCACCTGAGCGTGGATACGTGTGTGAAGTCAGTGTTTGTTGTCATGAGGCGACGCCGACTGTCACGTTGATCTCCTCATGGTCCCGGGAACCTGCTGTGCAGAGCACGTCCATCCACATCCAGCACAGAGTGGCCGCACCTGTCTGCTGCAGGCTAGAGGCACAGATTATATCAATCCATCCTTCTTCAATGCTGATTTCAGCCAAATAAAAAGGTATATAGAGACAGATTTGTTGACATCGAACATCGAAATCACACGTTTCCTTTAATATTTGCTCAATAATAATATCCCCACAGTGATGATAAAGCTAAAGTAGCAGCATAAATGGCTTTTGAACCCACTGTTGAGTACATAGACTTCTTATCTCTACAACAGGATATAGCGATATAAAAGTACAATAAGGTTTCTTCCTGATGAATTCAATACACAATGTCGTTACCAGACTCTACAAGACTATTACAGCCTAATCACCAGTCATTAGGGATGATATAGGATAATTGGCCTAACGCACAGAACAGTTTATTGGTGTCACATGAAAACAAGATGTGTGGCTTCATTTTTGGGTCACAACCATCAAGTTGCAAGACCTGGTAGTTTTTCATCAGTTTAATTAAAATCCATAAATTGTTCCTCTGCTAATTAAAGTCAGTGTGGATTAATTTCGTTCTTATGGATAAAGATGGTGTTTGAAGCTGTAAGCAAAGTTAGATTTATAATGTGATTTGGTAAAAGTTGCAACATTTGCTCCTCCCTCCAGACATGGTTTTTCATCATTTGACCACATGTTCTTCAGAAACTTTGTGGGTGGATTACACTCAGCAAAACACCTGTAGTGACTGAATCATATGGATTCATGCTGAAGGTCTTTTTTTGTCACAAATTAGTGATTTCAAAGACTTCTTTTCAAGATAGGTGTAAACCTGATAAGATTAACAAGGCTACACAAAATGTGCGATGAGGGAGCAACTTCCCTCATCGCATATTGAGGGTACCTTGAAAAGTAGAGCTTAACAGCCTCATGACTAAGCATTTTTGATCAAAATTACATAGTATTGTTTTATGTACATATAACGAACCTAAAAAAGTTAGATTCACTAAGAAAAAATGATTATATGAGGTCATTAATTTTAACTATTCATCTTTCTTATAAAAAGAAGTAAAAAGCAGTCACTGCCATGTGAAATATCTGGCTGTGTGTAAAGTAACCCTGATTAAATTGATGTTGAAGTAAGTCTTGTTGAAAGCTTCTCAAAGGCTCACATCCTCACATCAATTCCTTCTGCTAAAGGCCTCTTAGAAAATTCCTAGAGTGTAGTGAATAGAAATGGGACTCAGAAATTACAGACTGACCAGAACACAGGTCACAGTGATTGAGCTATAATCAAATAACCACTATAACGGTGGAAGGCCCCCTTGAACACAATCTGGGTGAATGTGACACAATTAGATTGAGATTAGATTAGATTGAATTAGATTTTTTTTTTTTTTTTTAAATCCTCACAATAGTTACTTTGTTTCAGTTCAGTTGTAACATTCTTGGAAAATATTTGGGAAAATACCTCTTGGCTGTTTATTGTTTTCAGCATAAAGCCAAAAAAAGTGTTTATTCTGTTAGACAAAAAATGTTTGAGTCTTATATAATGTTTGTATGATGTCAATTATAATGTTTTATAATTAAAGACATGCTTGAAAATAATGTTGTTACTTATGTGTCAAACAAGCCTACTGACAAAGGACAATATGTCTAAATAGTAATATCAAAGTAATATCAAGTGTTACAATAAAATATTTCAAACATTTTCTGTGCATGTTTGTATGGATGTATAATGTAATGTCAGAACATCCAAATAAATGGCACTTATACAAATTTTTTATGCTATAAATGGTCCTGCACTTTGCTGAAGTCCACAAAGGTCCAATTAAAACTGTGCAACCCTTGTATGTACTCAACACGCTAACATATTTCCTCATGTGAAATGGTTGAAAGATAAGAGCACTTCCTCATTTGTAGAGGACTAGAGATAAGATTTCACAGTTCATGTGCCGACAATTTTCCAATTGAACTCTTGTATGAGGTTCTTCATTCATCTGTCTGCAGCATGTTAGAGGAATGGAGCCTCTCAAGTTGTTAATAAATAACAAGTTGCACAGATCATCAAAACTGCATGGAGAGTCGGGGAAATTACATATTTGTCACCTTTACTCTTACACTTGTTCTGATTCTTGACTTTTTTTGCAGGTAAAAACACTGTTTAACAATCACCAGCAGCTTGTTTTACACGCTTGTTTATTTAAATAGACTCCAAGAATGGAATGTACAATTCAGACACAAACCATCCATTATTATAAAAGGTCAGTTCGGTCAAGCAGCACTCCAAATGACATCTATTAGTTCTTTTTTTCACATACACTCAAACAGTCATTCTCTTGTGGATCTTTTACAAAGTGACCAAACAAAAAGTAACAATCATTTGTGTGCTACAGAAAATATCAGTGCTTGAGGACTAAATGAATTAAAGGAAGATTAAATAATTCAGTGCAGACATTTCAAAGAAGAATAATAAATCAAATTTAACATTGCTTCAAAAATCCTTTTGGGTTCAGTTCTTTGAATGAAATCAAAATCACTCCTACTATTAAGCACAACATAGGACTTGCTTCAGGGTGAAACTATCATATGATGTGCTCCCTCTCCCCAGTAGGTTTCATTATTCAAAATAATATTTAAAGAAATAATTGTAATAGGTCCATAGAGTTTTTCCTGACAGCAAGCTTACTTTATGTATTTCTGTACCTTCAAAAAGCTCATTTGAGTGTCCTGGAACAACTAGAGCTTTCATCTGAGATTACGAAGACATATGAAAGTGATAAGAAATGCTTGCCCACAAGATAAAAATCAACACTGTATAGGTTTTATAACAGCATTTAGAAACTTTGTAAAAGTATGGTGATATCTCTTCAGGACTGTTTACAAGAATTGTTTGTCTCCATATTTTAAATATATGGTAGTATAATTCAAATATAAAAGCAAATACCAGTTCCCAAAAATAGTTCATTCATATTTAGACATTGCATATCATAAAGTATTCCTATTGCTGTCAGACAAAAGCAAAATATTAAATAATTTTGTTGAAACATTTAAACAAACCTTCAAATCCACATGTGACCTGAGTTTGCTGGTGCAACACTGAGGATTAAAACCTCAATACAAGGCCACATGAGAGGAATACTCCCTTAGAAACAATGGCTGAACTTTGGCATGCTGCCAAAGTGGTACAATGCAGAAGGCATTAAGGGTAGTAAAGCTGAAGTCAGTGTTTTCATCTCCTAAACCCACAGGACTGGCTTCAAGGTCCCGAGGCACTTGGTGCACACTCCACCCACACAGACACATCCACACTACAGACCATGAGTAACATACTCAGATAACTTTCCCTTCACACAGGCACTCAGTAGCACATATGTTGTAGAAACACTTATTGTAGGAGTGTCTGGTAAAGTATACAGTCATTTATCAACCTAAATACATACTGGAGACAGACACATTTTGGCATTCTCCTCTTTAACATGTGGTACACTTTCAGGAGTGTTCAGGCACTAGTGAAACTGGCCCCAAGGGCCCTCAGGCAGGCTGCTGGGGATTGATGTTCATGTGAGGGGGATGACCAAGAAGACCAATTCGTTGCTTTTGCTTCCTCTGTTCTGTCATCTGCAGGGGGAAACAGAAAAAAACAGTTTTAAATTGACACCTAACTGTAGCTTAAAGGTACCTTGTGGAGTTTTTGACCACTAATCTAGCAATCACCAGCACTATGGAGCAAGTTTTTACAAGTGGGTCCCAATTTCATTTGTATTGTGTACATTGTGCTTACATGTACACAAGGATGTACATGTATGCTTCAGAACATGTGGCGAACATGATTCCTGCTGCTGGTTTCATGCTAATTCAATGTGGTAATGTAAAAATGTGCCAACAACTTGACTCTTGACTCTCTATACTTTATTCTTTGTATGGATTACTGTAAACAAACAAGATATAATGTGTTATAAGTGAGTGAGTGGTCAGAACCAGGCTAGCAGGTTTCCAGTCTCGCAGTCTAAGCAAAGTTACGCTAACTTAAGCTCAGCTAAGCTAAGCTAACCTAACTGGCGGTGGCTTCATATTAAGAGTACAGACATGAGAGTGGTATCGATCTTCTCATCTAACTCAAGAGGTGCAAGAAAGCAGATAAATGTATTTCCAAAAATGTCATATTATTTCTTTGAGACTCAAAGACCATGGTGTGTCCCTTACATAGCCTAAGATGTATATAAAATACACAGAATAATAATTGATGTCCAACATGTTTTTTCCACAAAAAAGTTAAGTTTTCTCATTAAATTCCTTAAAATTAGATCTGCTCTACTCTAATTAAATATTCAGAATCTATGAATATGTAAATATGTATATATTCTCAGTGTATGTGCTCTGTTGCCTTCAAGTTTCCACATCACACTTGTGTTAGTTGAATACTGGACCAGGAATGGCTCCAAACTACTAGTGATGTCACAAATCAAACTTGTAGGTACATGTCTTACACTTGTACTTTTGGTGAGCAAAGAGGAACTTTCCCCCTTCAGCAGCTGAGTGTGAAAGTGGCCTTATATTGTCAAACTGCACAGTGAAACTCAAATAGAAGCAGTGGGTGGAGGGAGACTTCAACCTTTTCAAATAACAGCTATGAGTGCAAAATGTGACAGTGCATACATTTATAACTTGCACATGAATCTACTCAAAATAGAAAAAGGAAATTATACTAATTTAAAAGGACAACAATGGACATTAGGCTGTGTCGCCAGAGTCAGTTTTATCATGGGTATTGTACAACTGTTAAAAACCAGTACTCAAAAAATGTGTTCATTAAAATGTGATAGTCTTGAGTAATTACTGGTGTGCAGGTAGTCAATAACTTCCCAATGGCTGAACATAAAAGAAACAATCTCAGAAAGAATTTCTCTGTTAAAATGGAAACAAAAGAAAATATATCAAGGCTAATGTACTACAACAGGGGGGAGTGTGTGATTTAATGTCACATGATATACCTGCTCCTTGAGCTCAGTCAGCTGTCCAGACAGGTTGGCCACCAGCCTCATGGTCGACTCCAACTTCTCCTGCAGGTTCCTGATTTCGTTCTGCTCACCCTCTGCATCGCTGCTCACCAGTGACATGGCACGCATCCGTGGAAACCAGTCCAGGTTGTGCTCCTGTTGTCAACCAAGTGTTTTATTAGGCATTATGTCAAAAAGTATTGGTAATTATAACAACAGGGTGCTTCTGCTTGGCAATCAAGTGCTTAAATGTGAACTCCAAATGACACTGATCTACAATCTATGTTTTGGAAGAACAGGCTTACATGGTGTGACTGCTTGAGGAGTAACAATGCAGAGTGGATGACCTCAGACTTGAGCACACACACTGTACAGTAATGGAAATCCCAGTGACCAACATTTCCTTATCATACTTTGATCAGTTTTAGGATTAGACCACAGCTCATGTACAGTCTCGTTTCACTGACTTCCTGTTTGTCTGCCCCTGGCTGTTTGTGTCATTAAATGTGCATGACTGGCATGTCTGTCAGTTGAGATTAGAAAAGAGGAACAGATTATTGTACTAAGGTGTGTGCTTATGTGTGTGTGTGTGTGTGTGTGTGTGTGTGTGTCTGAGTGTGTGAGTGTGAGTGTGAGTGAGTGAGACAAGCCGGCACATGTTTACAAGTCTGACTCAGTAGCATAACCTGATGAACTCCTGCTTGATCATAGCTACTGTATCAAAAACGTGACAGAAAGAGAAACACCCATCTTACTGCCCTTTCATTCAGGATTGAAGGCACATTAATTCCACAGAATGACTTTGAAATAATCAACATACAAGGATCAAATATATACTGAAATTGTATAGAAAAACTACTTCTCTTATATATTCCCTGCATGCAGCATTAGATCACTACTAACTCCCAGAGAGCATGGACTGATTTACATTTACAATATGTACATGAAACAAAGAAAGCCCTGTGTCATTGTACTGTCATGTGCATCTGAGGAAGTGTGTTTTAAGGGTGTGTCTGTTCTTTTTGTTTACCTTGATCATCTCAGCCACGTAGCTCTCAGGGCCTGTATACTCGGTGGAGTCTTTAACTTTTACCAGAACAATAAAGAATAAGTAATGCCACATGTTGTGCTCCTCTTTGATGTGCTCCTCAAAAGTCACTGTCTTGTTGTCAAACTTGTCCCGCTCCAACCCTGTAGAAGGGCAATAATGAACATGACATTTATGTGTATGAAGTTACAGTATGTTTAAAAAAAAGACACTGTTCTACCAGTTTCTTTTTCACAATACACTTTTGCATTTCAGGTTTTTGAAAAGCTGAAACACGACATTGTAGGAGGGAACATGCCTTTGTAAGGATGAAGAAATGATAAAAGTGGGGACAAAACTGTGACGAAAAAAGTTAGTCAAGCTTTATATATTCAGGAAGTTTCATTAAGGTAAAGATCTCTTTTGCAAGACAAAAAACAAAGAGGAATGAGGAATGTCTGTAACTAGTTTGTTTTGCAGTGTATTTCAGGGATAAGGTGCACAGTAGCAGGATCCAGCCTTCCCCATTTCAGAGTTGGTATGGGGAACTTTTAAAACAAACCTATCCTGTGATCTGAATAGGAAAAAATAACTTGGGTAAATATACAAGTAACATTCAAGATTGTACATAACATTGTACATAACATCTATAATAATGACAAAGTAAAAAGTAGACAAACAGATAAGACATAATAGCATAATAGAACACAGATGTTTCAAAAGCATAAAGCAGGGTTCATACAAAAACAAGTGCATCTGCATTAAATTATAGGTTAAATCTCCAGAAAATGATGCATCATCTATGACAGGTTGTCAGATGAGTGAAACTGGTGTTATGTCCTTGAAAAAGATGAAACAGCAGATTTTTTTGTTTTGCAGTGCATTGCAGACAGTGATGACCAGATAACACCAGGCAAATGTATAAATTTTGTCTTTCTGCCATAGTTCAAAAACAAAAGACAAGAGATCTCTTCACACATTATAAGTAACTCAAATTTTCAATTACATAGAAAACTTGATAGAAAAGCTTTTTTTAATCTCATGTATTTTATTGAAATATGTTTGTTTGTGTGCACTGCTGCATCTACTTTTTAATTGCCCAGCTAGGGATGAATAATGCTCTTTGAATTTAATTGAATTGAGGAATAATACAATATCATTAATTAAAGATGATTTTCTAAGGAAGCCCTTGCTTCTCAACCTCAATCACCCCTGTAAAACACACTTCAGTCAATTTCATTCACATATTCTGTTGGTATTCTATTGTCCTGTCAGTTGAGTCAATTAAATCCTATAACATGACAACAGAATGAACACTTTATTTTACACTTTACCTAAATGTACTGAAAACACTCAAGCAGACTGCGTACCTGTAAGTAAATCTGAGTCCTCTGGCCGTATAGTACATAGTTCAATAATGTTACTGACGTAAATGGAGAAAAGGGCAGTGCCAGGAATAGAACATGGGGGTGGGGGGTGCTTGATTTAAACAAGCATGGGTTGACACAATATTCAAACCGATGCTATAAAACACCAACAATATGAAAGTGCCCCAACATGGCAATTCTCATCTTTAATGTGAGATGAGTTGGGATATTCAGTCATCCATTAAATGTACTCTTTGTAATGAAAACAACAACCAAACAGTATGCTTGAGAGAAAATCAACAATGCTCAGTTGGCTGTTGACAAGTTCCTCTTTTACTTTTACTATAGTAGACGGAGGGTGAGGTTGAGCCTGATTCCTTGAACAAAAGGAACATCATTTCAGCTACAGGTAAGAATTCATGATGTAAATCAATCATTGGCTACAGACCCAAATATCTAAAAACTAATACAAGATTGAGAGGAAGATCGATGGCTTATATAAACTGAGCTAGAGCCACTTAAGCCTGTGGAGATCGGCTCCTAATCTCTGCATCTCCTGTTCCCTTGTGGTCCTTCTGGAAACCATAGAGACGGCAGCTCCCCCTGTGGCCTGGCCTTATTTAACATGAGTGAGTCAGAGCTGATGGCTGGCTTGGTGACATAATACTGTTCTCGTTCCATATGCTTACCTGCCCTGACTGCCTGACTGAACACACGTACGTACACAAATGCTCACATACAACATGTACTATCGGGCTCACACACATAAAGATATGGATGCACATACACATAATGTCTCACACACACGCAAACACACTCGACAGCATGTACTTATTTAAGCACCTATAATGGACACATAAGGAAATGCAGATGAAGTTTCACCGAGAGACAAAGGATGAGAAGTTGCAAAAAACATATGGTATGAAAATCAAGTGTATGTGTGTGTGAGTGAGTGGGAGAAAATGTCTGTGCGTGTGAGACAGACATGAATTATGGAGGCGAGCGGAGCAGTGGCAGGAAGCCCTCATGACTCAGCCTTCTTTGGAACGACAGTGGAGTGAAAAAGGGGGGAGGGAGAGAGGAGGGTGACTGCAACAATCTACACCTTAACAGACTTACCAGAAACCATAAACACACCAAGAAACCAAACATTCTGAGAGGGGAATTTGGGAATTGACCAAGTAACATGAGGTGGATTGTGGAAGAATACTGATAATGTTAAGTCTGACACACAGAGCAGCACAGATTAGAGATAGTAATCCTGCCACTGGAAAGTTAGAAGTTTGATTTTCTTGACAATATCCTTAGGAAAATATTCCAGCACAAGCCACTAAATTGTTGGCAAACAATGTGCCACATAAAAGATAAAAAGCTACAAGCTAAAATTATGTATAAAGTAGTGAACCTATCACAGACTACTTCATATGGCAACTGAGGGGTGAAACAAATTTGGGAATTATTCCAACAACTATTCCTAAACAGATCAGCTAAGTCGTCTCACCGCAGATGAAGCAAGTGGTTTTCAGGACTTCTTCTTTCTTCTGTTTTTCACTCCTAAGATCAGCAAAGGTGTCGATGATCACACCAAAGATGAGGTTGAGGACAATGATGATGACCATGAAGAAGAACAGCAGGTCGTATATCACTCTGGCTGCAAACAGTGGCTCCTGTGAAAGGAATACACACACAGATTTAGAGGCAATGACCAGAAAATTAATAGATCACAATAATTATTCACTGTAATGTGAAGATAATGTGTTACGATGATTTTTTTTATTGAGGCAGAGTGATGAGGAAGATTGTCCCATTTAAATGTATGACCCAAAGGGCAGGCCTTTACATAAACATATGCTGGGGGTGATGTTATGAGTTTAAAACGAGGTTAACCTAGGTCACCATAGACATTAATGGAAACACTAGACCAAAGGCGTAACCTGCCAGATGCTACAGTAACAGAGACAGCAGAAAGCCGGTCAACCTGATGCAGTCTCTCTTAAAGGACACGGTTAACAAAAAGATACTACAGGTGTGAAACTTGGGGAAGAAATGTTTATTATTCAAAGTGGATTTTAATGCCCAAAAAATTATTCAGTTTCATTCGCTGTTGAAAGTAATGGGCCTCATGCAGTCACATGCTCACACTTATTTAGGACAAGCTTGTTTTAAAGCAGCAACATATTGAGCCACTGTGTCAGCCATGTGAGTATATGGTAGGGTGCCACTTTACTTTACCAATCAGAAAGACTTTTAGGCCCCACTTGCACTGTCTTGTGAATTCTTGAGGCACATATTCACATCCTCTTTTGACATCATTAGTGGTTGAGCCTGAATTCAATGGAAATCTATTTTGAGGTTTAATTCTCACACAAGGCGGAGGCAGTACAGCTGTAAGGAAACATTGCGAAACCTCCATGCTTTTGAAATAAAAAAACAAGTTAAGAAGATGGGCTCATAGCCAGCTCACATGACCCGTGCTGCAGCTGCGGGTGTTGCACCCTCTCAACCCGCACGCACACACGTTCAGGGCTTAATCACGGTTAAACATACCTCTTTGGAGGGCTTGCGGAGCACATCCCCAACACCACCTCCGCTCCTCAAGCCATGACTCAGTACAGTGACGATACACATCAGTAAAGAGTCACAAGTCCGCTCCATGTCACTGTCCTCGTCACTGTCACCACCAAACTCTGAGGACACAGAAAGGAGGGCTTTAATCTTTTATTATTTGGCATGACAAGGCTAGGAGGCTGTTAAAACTAGTTTATTTATCATTAGTAGGTACATTTTGCTTCATAAGACTGGTATAACTGTGTAATTATAACCACTTGGGCCTACATATTTTAGTTTACGAGCCACAGCTCAAAAGCATTGAGCTGTGGCTCATAGGAGATTCTAACAACTGACAGTCTGCCTGTAGATTTACAATGAACTGTAAAAATCTTAACAGTATGACAGGAAACGTAACATCAGGCATGATAATATACATTTATTTTGATTATACATTGTAGAATAATTCTGTGAGGTAAGTTATTGTCAGGTTTTAAAGGCTCCCTTCTCTCTTGCTGGATTACTCTGTGAAAAATATTCTCTCAAATTATACAGAATATATGCATTTAGCAGTAATGTGGCAGCACTTTAAACACCAGTTTACTACTGAGGTAGTCATTATTGTCCAAACAATTGCTGCTGCCATCCTGGAGGTCCATTTTGTGTTCCATTAAACCTTCATGAACTGCATTTTAAATGCATTTAAGATTAATTCTAATTTGCTCATAATGTTCATATAATATGATTCATTTGAGGACTCAAATGATGATAACAACAAACAATACAACAGGAGGGTTTTCTTGTTTTAAAATATTTACTTTGACTATAAATTAGCATTTGATAGCCACAATACAAACAAAGGGTATCATTTGCTGTTTTGTCATAAATATTCTTGGCTTGTCTGCAGAACTTGATATCTGTTGATCTATTGAAACCTTGTTTACATGTTTTGGTTCTCAGTGTGAAGACAGTCAGTCAAAGCAAAAGTGTTTTTGTTTAGATGGAATGTGAAGTTATTCTGAGCCAGGCAGAGAAAACTGATTAACATTTCTGAATAGCTTATGCAATTCAATAAAGTTTATAGGTCATTGTAGAGTAGTTAAGAAGAAGACACAGTGAATTTAAGGACCTCAGACACAGTCACATGAAGGACAGGATGGAATGCATCATTGTCCCTTTGTGTTTATTATTGGCAAAATCATTTTATATGTCTGGGCTGATGCGTGAAGGACTGATACTGATGTTCTGTTTTTCACTTAACTACAGCAATATATATATATATATATATATATATATATATATATATATATATATATATATATATATATATATATATATATATATATATATATATATATATATATATATATATATATACTTCTGTGTATATATACTTCTGTGTGAGATGTTTATTGGTCTGACAATGTATCTTTACCCACTTCATGGCTCATTGGTGATGTAACAGCTCCATACCATGTGTTACTTTGTGTGTTATTGTGTTGACTTTGGTGTCTCCAAATAATTAGTATAGCACTGTAACACCGAGTCAAAGTTAATCATATTTGCTATTTTAACCTCGAGGGCACCACCCATCCTGACGGGTAAGAAGTTCCCAGGCATTTTTCGGTGCATTCATTTGTTAATGTCACATGAGGGTCGAAGAGGTTACATATGAGTCTTTCAGGTCAAATGGCAGTCATGTGATAGCTGACGGAGTCACATGAATTAAAGAGTAAATTAGTGTGAAACTACACAACACGAGGAAACAGCACTATCTAGGCAAAAACATCCCATGAGCCCATGAGTGATTTCCCAGTATTTCAGACAGGTTCTACTATAGATAATTGCCAGTCCTGTGCTTTTCTTAAACATCACCATGAACTCTTCCTACATATGCCCCAGCTGGGCTGTCAATTGTATTTGCTCCCAGTTTGCAATAAATGGCAGCTGGCCTATACACTTGAACAAATGTTTCCTAAACTATTCACCAAAATCAGTGTATAAATGATCATTCCCTCCATGAATGACTTACAATCATTGTAAGGAAGCCAGGAACTTGAAATCAAACCTCATCCTCAATAAACCAGTTTGTTTGCAAATATGCTACACTTCCAAAGTTCATCCGTTCCCACAAGAACACTGAATGTTTGAATACTATTCATGGTATAACTGTATTTATAACTTAAATATTTAGTTGAACAAACATTTCTTAAGCTACACCCGGATGAACCTAAGTGTTGCAGTATACAGTACCTTCCTGCAGGGTCTCTGTTGTGCAGTTCTCATCAATCCCTGCCCGACACATTCCTGTAGACAAAAACTCACTGGCCAGACTGGCTCCACTTTCTGTAAAATAAGAAGGGACAGATAACAAGTTAACCAGGCTTTTCAAAATGAAGAATCTCCATAGTGTAATCTTTAGAAGCGTTTACAATAATGAATGAAGTCTGCCCTCACTCCAGGTTGTGTTGGGGATACGATCCACCTCCAGGATGAAGTCGTCTTTGAAGAAAATGTAGCCAACAATGGAGAACAAGTAGACCAAGATGAGAGCCAACACAGCAGTCAGTACAATGGAGCGTCCATTACGTGTCACACTCTTGATTACATTCAGCAAGGTCTCTTCTCTGTACACCAGGTCAAATAGCTACAAAGGGGAAGCACATGTTACAAAATAAAAGTGTGACACTATGCTAAATATGCAAGTAAATATGTAAGATGCACTCTAAAGTGATATGACACCTTTCAGAGGGCAAAGTATGAAATTGTCAACCTGTAGTGTATAAATTAAAGTCCGGCTCATTGTTACTTCCATTGGCTGTGCAGAATGATGTATGTGCAGAGTTCAACACTAGAAGATTGTTATCAAATTTATCTATTGAAAGTGGAGAGTTTCTCTGTGCTCATTAAAAATCGGAGTTTCAAATGAAGAATATCTGCATATGTTTATTAATTCTGGATTTTTCAATGAGGGAGAGGGAGGAGATGTAATTTAAAGGATTTTAATGAAGTAATCAGACTTTTTTGTGGAAAAAAATCAAATTAGACATATTATTATTACAAGCATTTTTATATGTTACAACATGTCTGTAAGGGATCTTTAAGGTTACATACAACCATTTTGTATGTGTTGCAAGCTGAATGTGGAGTTACACAAGAATGTGTAAGTTGCAAAATAAAAAACAAAACTGTGTTGGGTTAGATTTCTGTGCATGATGTGCCTTTTATGCTTTCTTCTTCTTGTGTTGAATCCTCAATTTTCTTTGACAGAACAAAATTTCAGCATCTTGTTATTCAACCAGAGAAAACCCTCCAACTCTCCAAATACTGGCATATTCAGACATGTTATAAAGCAGACCTGATCCCAACAACAACAACAGCAGCAACACTAATACACCACCAAATAAGGAAACATCTGGCTTGCTAGTAGGATATGTCCTTGAATGCACCATGATGTAACGCTAGAGTTGTATTCAGGGAGGGGAAAAGTATTTTACAAATGTTTTTGCTCAAAACCATTCTGGCAAAGATGCTGCCTTCATCTTTCTGTATGGTCTTACCTGCCTGTCCCCTTCTTAAGAGGTGTGTGTATGTCTAAAGGTTAAAGAGGAGTATGTGTGTATCTACATGTATGTGTGTATGTGGGTTTCTCTCACCAACAGACTGTAGAAAAAGACGTGGACAAACACCCCCAAACAGCAGATGATGAGGTAGATGAGGTGGTAGAGGAACTCAAAGTCCATCACCATGGCTTTGTAGCCCCGCGTGAAGGTCCCCCGGTTCCCCACAAAACTTATAAGGAAGATGATTTTATTGCACACCTGGAAGATAAAGTCAGTCTCTCTTTTATAATTAGAATGCAGGGTCAGTCACTGATCATTTTAATATTGAAGATTTCAGTGTAGCTGTCAGAAATAACCAACAATGGCTTTTGCTAAGGACACTGGGGCAGAAACTGAAGGCACTGACAACGTCATGTTTGGGGTGGTTTTTAAGTTAAATGAGGACACATTCAGTGAGTAAAATAACCTGCTTATTGTTGTCATTCTGAAATAACTTGATTTCTTAAACATCATGTAGGGTAACACAGAAACCTGGTTTCCTGAAACAGGGCAAGGGATTGAATGAAACCCGGCTAACACAGCTACAGTAGATACCAAACCTGACTTCTTGGTCATGTATATGTTTAATCGAGTTTCTAATGGGGTATTTGCAAGTGTGCATGATAAAGACGGAAATGTAACTCCTGAACAGCTGCATGTAAATGCAGGTTATAGAGTAACCGGGTTACTGCAGTGCATGGTGACATGTTCTCTGATTTCCTGTCTTAACCTGGTTTCTCTCAATAACCCAGTTTCATGTGTGTACATAAACATAGTGACTTAGAGGAGAGATGATAGAGGTGTGTTCAAGCGTTTATTTTGTGTGTTTATGTGTCTAGATGTGCTCTTAAACACGTCTAGAAAAATCTCTGGCGGGTGAAGGGGTGGTGTCACTCTCTCTAGGGTCCAGTGACGCACTTCACACCCCATAACACAGTCAGACACTGCCAGGGAGAACTGTAGGGCCAGGGGCGACACCACAGGCAGACGGGGCACCAGCCTGCCAAGTGGGCATGAGTGAGAAAGGAGAACTGGAACTAACGCAGTAGAGGTTTCTCAGTACGTGAAAGTGCATGGTGCATGTGAATGGTGAAATAGAAGTGGTGTGTTTTTGGCATATCTTGGGGGAAAATTACAAACAAACCACACAAACACTCACTGTCACACACATAGCTGAAATTGTTTTTTCATCCAAATAATAAAAACACATTATTTCCCTTACTGTACTTCTCATGTGGTATCTAATATAAGCCAGTTGATTATTCAGTGTAATTTTTTTTAGAAATTTTGCTGTTGAACTTTTAAAATACAATTTTAAACACTTTAAGCACCACAAACAAAATGTTATTCACTTCCACTGTAATTGAGTTGAGGCAGAAATTTAGGTGAAAGGAGTAACTACGACTCACATTGAAGGCACCCAGAAGGAAGAGGGTGGGCTCCAGGCCAACAGAGAAGATGAGACGGAGGATAGTGACAATAACGAGGGCACGGATGCCCAGCGGTTGGGGCATGATAATAACGATGACCAGTGTTGCCAAGACTCCCATCCACAGCAGAGCAGACAGGTGAGGATCCAGCATACCTGCAGTGGATAAATGCACATGCGCGCGCGCGCGTGTGCGCACACACACACACACACACACACACACACACACACACACACACACACACACGGTAACCAACTGAATTAATGCATAGGAAAGTTATGAAGGACACCTGCTAAAACTGCTGAAGTTGTTACATGGTGAATTTGCCATATGTAGAAAATACGTGACAGCGTCATGTTGAGAGGATGACAGTTCAGTTTGCAGCTTAAACCAGGCCTCGTCTGGATCAACACAAGTTTAACTGGCTTCAGCTAAATTCTGCCTCTCAGGCAAGCCTGGGGCGTTCATTAGTGAGACTTTGAACTCAAAGAGAGCAAGTTATATAACACCCAAAAGTATATGACATACTTTTTTTTGTGTGTGTGCTAAGCTTTACAGTAGTGACAGCCTACCAGATGCTTCGCTTGATCCTGGGGTAAATCCAGGATTAGTGTCCTAGTCAGTGGTTTCATGTGGCAACGTGTCACTCAGGTTAAAACCCCTAACCAGGTTTGACCAGCCAAAAAAACAAGGCCACACCCAACCTGCTGCCTCTGTAACCAATCCTGCTTTCTTAAAACACAGGACTAACATGTGTTCATGTGTTCTTTTGTGTTTACTCTATGAGCTCTGGACAAAATTCAACCACAGAATACTCCTAAAAGCAGTAAAGAAAAATTCAGGATTGAGCTGATGTTAGAAAGGTAGAGATAATATGAATGGAAAACATGAGAAGACAGAGAAAGGGAAAAAAGGAAAATGGGGCAGAACTGCAAGGATTAAAAAAAAAAAATGCAGTGGATGAGAAAGCAGAAGGGGTGGGGGTGCTACTGCAGGCAAGGGAGACCTCCTTTCCTCCCACCTTGCCTCTCCCTGTCCTTCTCTCCTTCCCTTCCTCTAGTTTTCTCTCCCTCCCAGTCCCTGTGGAGATCACATGACAGGTGCCACTTACATAACAGCCCTCTCTAAAAATACCTCAGCTGAAAGATTCATGAGGAACGAGCAGGGAGTAACACACAACTCTAGTGATGTGGCAGACCAAAAGAGGGGCGCTTACGTGCACTCACAAACTCCGTGCCTACTTTACACTTTAGTTCAGTAGCAAATGGATGATTGTGTGCAAATATACTGTAAGAGGCATCCATAAAATCAGAGGTGGAGACGGCTGCAGGCATGCAGTGTCTGCGTGTGAGCATGAGTGTGTGGTGTTAACCAAAGCTATTCATCAAAAGGCAGTCAGTCATGCATGCAGGCAGAACACACTGACCTAGATCTGCTGCTCTTATAACCCTCATTCCAAAGCCCCAAGCAAAGGAGGGTGGAGAGCAGAGAGAGCACAGTGTGTGTGAGTAAGAGCGAGAAGGCAAGGGCCCAAAGCCATAAAAGTGCCTGTTTAAGCAAGCCAAAGGTATGTTGGAGTCTCACGTGATCCTGTCGTGCAACACAGACCCAAGCTCCAGTGTAGATGAGGAAATACAGACCTTACTCAGGTTGAGTGCTCGTTTGTTACAGTGATCAACAACAGGCAGGTCATTTTTAGCTCTATCAGAAGTAAAAACTATGGCTTTTGGATTTATTATTACTCAGCTAGAACTCCTTGCTGCTTTTGATTACTCTTTACTACACTATAACCCGGCATAATTTTTAATTTCATAATATAATTTCTTGAGATGTAAAACAACTTTAAAGAGCAATGGATACAAACTTACAGTAACGCACTCTCAGAAATGTGGTCATTGAATTATGGCTTGATTTTAATATTTTGCTAAAATGTGTTAGATATTATGGATATTTTTTATGTCCGTATTCTTTGTTCATTTTTGGGAAAAAAGTGAAATTTTGTCCTTTTCTCCACATGAATTGAAGCAGCATGAAAGCTGAACTGAACCCACTATGAGGTAACACAATAGAGCAAGTAAACACCCACCACCGAGTAGGGTTTGGTAGCTGAATATATTATATATATATATAGCCTTATTTGAGGTGTAAACATAATTTGTGACTTTTTTTTTTAGATCCTCTGATGTGTCGTGTATGCCTTGTACTACCTGAGCCAATGTAAGCACTGTTTATGGGACATTAAATTGCACAGGGAGCTCCTGTGTTTATTGTGGTTTCCATAGTACTGGAAGTCAAATATGAGCTCAAGCTTTAAGGCTATGCTAAGTCTGTGAATGCGTGTGGGTGTGTCTTAAACAAAGATAGAGGGCTTCTCAGGTCCTGCTCCTAATCCTTGTCAGGTGATTGAAGTCAGCAGATCAGAACATTACGAGAAAAAGGAGATCAGTGGGTCAATTGCCCGGTAGAAGGATAGAGTCAGCTTTTCATAATCTATCTCCGTGGGTGGTTACAACATGTGATATTTCAGGCCATAACAGGTAGATTTCTTATGTCAGAGTGAAAAGTGAATGGAAAAGAAAACAACTAATAGGTACAACACAAAATGGGTGACATAATATGGCATTCAGTTGTTTTTTTTGTTGTTTTTTTTTTTGCTTTGTGACACTTGGTGCTGTAAACATTGTATGAGATCCCCAAACATCTATTCGATTCACCTTTGATCAACACAGGCCATATCAGGACAGATTGCAAAAATGTAAGAGGAGTAGTTTGTAGCAGAAAAACATGACAACATGCCCCTGTCCTTCCTGTTTTGCATGGTTGAGTGCATAACCTGTGTTTGACCCCAGATTGTGAAAAGGTCTGAATGCAAAACACTGCAGTGCAGACAAATATACCTCCATAATGCTGCATCACCACACATGAAATAATCTAACTGCAGAAACGGTACATAATATTTAATATGCCTAACAGAGCTTCATCAGAACTGCGCTGATATCTCCTTGATTGCAAAATATGTAAAATAATTATGAACTTTAAATCGTTGAGTCTCTGGAGATGCATTGCGACACAGTGATATTAGTAACAGGATGTAGAGGATAGAGGAGGATAGGAGTTCAGTGTTAAAAGGGTTATTTACACACTCAGAGGTCTGCTTATATGCGACTGACCTCCATGTACCCCCTCCAGGGGGTAGAAAAAGCAGACCAGTAGGTTCATGAGCACAGCCAGGTTGAAAGAAACATTGCTCCACACCGATATGTTTCTGGAGCACCAGTACAACACTGGCTGAGCTGTAGGTGATAGAGGGGAGAGACAGAGTGAGACATTACACATATTTTCCAAACATGATCACATACACTTTGGTTTAGGTAGATTTTGTCTATGAAATGTAAAATAGAACTAAAAAAATAACAGTCACAAGTTCTTATATCCCAAAGTGACTTTTTTCTGTCTTGTCCTTGTTTCTTTCTTGTTCTTAATTTCTTGTTTTTTTCTTATGGTTCAACAGACCAAAACCAAAAGGTGTTAAATTCAAAATGGTATAAAACAGAGAAGAAACAACCAATCCATATTTTTGAGAAGCTGGAACCAGCAAATGTTAAATTACTTAAGCTGTAAATTGGTTATCAAAACTGTTGTGGGGTTCATTTGATATGTCCACTAATCAGAAGGTCAGTGCTCCTGTCTGCATGTTGAAGTGTCCTTGGGCAAGACACTGAACCCCAAATCATGATGGCTATACCATTGGTGTGTGTGTGTGTGTGTGTGTGTGTGTGTGTGTGTGTGTGTGTGTGTGTGTGAGAGAGAGAGAGAGAGAGACAATGGGTGAGTGAGCATTAGAAACATTGTGCTATATCGGTCCTGATGAGCAGGTTGACACCTTGCATGGCAGCCTCTGCCATCAGTATATGAATGTGTGTGAATGGGTAAATGTTGGCATGTGCTGTAAAGTGCTTTGAGTACTTGGTAGACACGAAAAGTTCTATATATATGCTGTCCATTTACTATTCATTTGGGAATAAGGCGTGCCCCATGTCATCTACCCAATTGCTTCGATGGCTAAACTTTCCCCAGTTACTTTACATTAGTAATATGAGGACTTAAACACTTTAAAAAAGAAATTACAGAAAACTACAGAAAAAACATAAAACAGCCTAGATTGTTAATAATGTATGCTAAAATTTTGATACTGAAGTTTAAAAACGTCAAGATAAAAACTGTCATATGCCACATTGACCTTTTCTTCACACACACACCCTGACTTATAACAGACCTTTTGATGGTCTGTCCTCTGTTGTTAGAGGAAAAGGAGAAGCAGAGGCAGGGACTTTTCTCTGTCCATCCCCTCTTCTAAGTGAGAGACAAAATATGGCTTTGTGTGGGTATGTAAGTCCTTTAACGTGGATCAGTAGTGTGACTGAGTGTGGGTGCGGGTCTGTGTGCGCATGTTTGTATACGTGAGCAAGTAAGCTCTCAGTTGTGATTCATAAGGTTACTGTACAAATGTTTCACGGCTGAGAGAATGTGGAAAGCCCCTGTCTGCTTTTAGACAGTGGAAACATGCGCACACAAATAACACAAGCACACACAGGATGACAATGTTAACCCTGCTGTCAAGTTGGGGATATGCATCCTTCCATCCATTTCCCATACCCACTATATCCTGTTCAGGCTTACAGGGACTGAAGTCTGCCCCAGCATCAATTGGGTGAGACGTGAGGTACACCCTGGACAGGTAGCCAGTCTGTCTCAGGGCCAATACACACAGACAGAAAACTACATTCTCAACTACAGTATGGGAAATTTGGTGTTTCCAATTAATCTGATCTTCATGTCATGTACTGTGGGAGGAGACTAGAGCACACAGTCATGGTGAGAGAATGCAAACTCCCCCCCAGGCGGCCATCAGGTTCGAACCCAGGACTGTGAGGCGACACTGATCTAATCGTCGTGCCACCATGCCACACCCAGTGTGGGGATATTCTGTCTGAAAACAATATTCACATGCCCAGATGAACAATGAATCATTATTCCTGTTCAAGAAATCCCTTCATAATGCACTTTCAACATACGTGACAAAATCCACAGTCCTCCTCGTTGTGAAGCTATCCGTTAATAAAGCATCAGGTCATTTTGGGGAAAAAAAAGGCACTGAAGCTGTGGACATCATCACCTGCTCAGCATGAGCTGACTCTTAAAACAACTAGTCACTGAAGACAATCAGGCTGTTTTTGTACCTCAATAAGCTCACTAACTCATAATTAATAATAATAGTTTTGCTTCTACTTGCTACATGATGCTATAATGGCTGTGTGGACAGATTTCTTCCACCACCCCATACTCTACTTTTGTCAGATAATTGTCAATGACATCTCTGGCCTTGTGCATTATGTATAGTGCTGAAACGATTACTTGAAAATTAGCCCAAAATAATTTTGTTATTATTATTATGTTATGTTGTATAGTTTGTAATTTATTATTATTATTATTATTATTATTATTATTATTATTATTATTATTATTATTATTAGTGACACGGGGTATTGCACGAGTCACTACGCTCCATAGCTATGCAATAGCAATGGAGCGTAGTGACTCGGGCAAAGCCCGAGTCATGTTTCTTCCACTTCTTATTATTCCTCTTCCGTACAAAATTTCGGCGCGTAACTAGTCCCACAGCTTTGAGAAAACCCATGC
Source organism: Euthynnus affinis (assembly GCA_029490765.1). NCBI lineage: Eukaryota > Metazoa > Chordata > Actinopteri > Scombriformes > Scombridae > Euthynnus > Euthynnus affinis. The sequence goes on along the minus strand of CM055840.1, from coordinate 15,070,779 downwards.
GAATTATACATCAAAACGTGCGGCTCGTTCGGGAATGGTGTGCTATGACTTTTGGTGAAGATATTGAAATTTTTCGCGACGTAAGTCGCGAAAAACTGCGAGAAATTTCCCATAGGAAATGAATGGGGAGGGGTCAAAAAACATCCACATTTTAGGGGCAATTTCAAGCTTCAACTACTTCGCCATACTTTGAGCTACAGACTTCATTCAAACTTTAAAATGTTCACAAAGTTGTCAGCTATTAAACTTGTATTCAACTTTTTGAGTATTCTTTATACTTTTTGATCTGTGACTTTTAAAGTTTCATGTGCAATTTTAGATAAATTTTGAGTTTAACATTTGTGTGTATTGCTGGAATGTTCAGAGCTAGAGTGCGTGATGTCATCGCTTAGAGTGGAAGAAGCTGTTTAAATTTTTCTGAAAAATTTCTGGATAAATCGTCCTTTCAGCCACATATTTTGGTCTACACAAATAAATTTTTCCACAGTAGTAGGCACACTTGTGCTCTGTCATTTAAATCACCAACCGTAGCTCAGACACAAACAGAATTTGAACTGTCAGCCCTTTTGTGAAGGGTTTACCGGCCAACTGTCCCATAGACTCCCATATTAATTAAGGAGGAGATTTCAGGAGGAGAGTTGAACCGACACCCTTTTTTCTCTCGCTCTCCTGTCGACATTTTTGAGTCTAGGGACTTGAAGATCACCAATATTGTGCAGAAAGATCTTGTGGTGCTCCTAGTCTGCTCAGATTTCTGATAGGATTTACGGTTCCTTCACAAAAATGCCTTTTTTGACAGGCTCACGGAGCTAACATTTTTAGCTACTTTGACAAATTTACACACCAACACACACACGCACGCGTACGAGGACGCACACATGCACGGGTTGCCATGGGGAGCAGAGTAAATCTCCATGTATGTGTGTGGGGTTGCGTGTGGGCGTGCCTGCGGGCGTGCGTGTGAGTGTCCCGGTGTGTGCGAAGCTATGTGCACGGAGCTGTGTGCTAGCTAATCAGCCTTAATCAGAGGGAGCTGCACCAACCATGAAGTCAACAGTCATCTGATTGAGGTAAGTGGATATTTTTCTCTTCAACTTTGTTATCTTAGTAGCATTAGCCTACATTATTCTTGAATCTAGACATTATTCTCTCATATTTTTGGGAATAAATTATTAATATGTACAAAAAGTATACAGTCGGTACTGAGCAAGAACACTATACATATAGCTAAACTGTGACTCAGTGTGCTGTCAACGTCCATTAAAGTGCTGAGTTTGCTTCTGTCACTTTCAGAGTGATGTTAAAAGTGTTTGAGGACATCATTAATATGATTTGTATGAGACCGTCTCTCTTTAAAAGTAAGATCCGTTTTGTTTACGTTAACCGAAAATAGCCGCGGTATATAGCAGCGCCAGACTCCTTTGAAAAAAACACACATTTAAGATGGTAAGATAACGGGAGGTGCTGCTGTAGCGCAGCTAGCTGCTTAGTCTGTGTGTGTGACTGGGTGAGTTTCAGCGGTTGAAGAAGTTATCAGATCCCTTCGTGAAGCAAAGTACCTCACATTAACGCCAAAAAAGAGACTGTGTGGTAGATCTGTGCTCTGCTAAGTAAATTTAGTCTTTCTGTCAAAGGAGTCTGGTGTATTTGAACGGCAGTGAGGCTCACTGGCCAAACAGGTAGATGACATCACAGATTAAAACTGACCTTCGTGCTGTAAATACTGTTAGTGTAGTAACGTAATGTTGTTGGTTGAAGAAGTATTCAGATTATTTTATTACAAATAAAAGTCCGCTATGAGAAAAAAACCTTCTTTTACTGTTCATATAAACACCCGACTTAAAATTACACACCCGGAGAACTACGTATATGTTGCTTCATATCTATATTCTACTATCTATTGGACTATATACATACAGTCAAGCCTGAAATGATTCATACCCCTTGCGCGAATTTTGTCTTAAAGTTACTTTTATTCAAGCATATTATTTTGACTGGAAAATAAAAGCTGAGAAATATTTATTTCCACACGATTTTTTTTACATCCTCTTATTATCTTCTGATAGATGCCTGTGTCATTTTCACATCAAGAAAAAACTTGCTGGTTGAATATATATATATATATATATATATATATATATATATATATATATATATATATATAGACAAGTAAGGAGCATTTATAAATGTATCCATGTGGATGAGTTTAATTTGAGTTAATTCATGCTACCATAATGTTGTCTTACTGATTTCTTTGTTTTTGTGTATTTTCAGAGAACATGCAAGACGATCACTTTGCAGCCAAATTTCCCTCCTCTGTCTGTCCCATAAGAGACATCCCACTTCTGCTGCTCCTCCTAAAGTTTCTTTCATTTTGTCCATGTAAAAGGTTTTTATGGGGCAGTTTCTCTAATCACATTTGAGGGTGAAAGGGCAGATTGTCATATAAATAAACACATGAAAAACAACTGTTGGTCTAAGGTGTGTTCTGTTTCAGTATTTGAAATGTATTAAGAAATGTATTCATAATGTACAGATGTGCTCCTGATGATGTAGAAAACCCATAAATTATATTTATTATGTACATGTTGTGACTCCACATCATGACTTAAAAGTCAATGTAATATATAGTATTATTAGAATTATATATATGTTTATATATATTTTCATGTTTCAAACACACTAAGTGTAATTATTGATCAGCACTAATAATTAACGGCCATACCACTGAAATCATAACAGAGCATCAATGACACAAACACCATCAGCTCCTCCCTGATAAGTGTTCCCCATGAGCTGCTGGGGCTCCTCACACATGACCCACCGGCACCGGCCCGTGTCACTCTCAAAATTTCTGCTGCAGGAATTTTCTAGTTATTATAATAATAATAATAATAATAATAATAATAATAATAATAATAATAATAATAATAATAATTGCGCAAAAATGCATTTGGTTTCACATGCTCAAATATGAGGATTTGCTGGTTTTCACTGTTTCATCTAATTATTTAACTCAATAACTTTGTGTTTTGATTGATTTCATTTATTGAACGCGACAGTGTGTAGTATTAAGCATAAATGATACACTGCACCGGAGTTAGCTTAAAGCTAATTTGCATCCGTAGTCCACCACAGTCAAAACATACAACAGCACAACAACACACAGTACAAAGCAAAAAAAAAAACCCACACAGAACACACCATACAAAATACAAAGCTGACAGTTTTGTGTTGTTGTTTCACTTTCTTTGACATTTTATACATTTTTATAATGATTCCATATTCAAAATAGATTTTTTGATTAATTTATAATAAAAATATAATTATTTTCAGTACTAATATCTCATATATCAGCAATACATATTGGTATGACTCTGTTCTGTACAGCACTGGGGAGCCTTGGGGGTTACTGTACTCCTTCTTGGATTAATTGTGGAGGAGCCTCAGAAGAAGAGCTTCAGCCAAATTAGTAACATGTATTTGACCAGTATGTGCAACACACACACACACCACCTCTTACCTCTGAGCTTCTTCTGCCAGTTCATCTCGTTGAAGAGGTCCTCTGCTCTCAGAAAGAAGTCGTTGATCTTACTGCCTTGCTCGTCCCTCTCGGTGGTGTAGTAGACTCGCAGCTTTGACTCTGAGGTCAGGAACTCACAGATGTTTGGCACAGGGAACACTATCTCCTCCATTGTACGGTCCTGACGTACAATCTAGACAGAGAGACACACGGTCACCTCCGAGGACCTCCAAGGACAAAATACCTGGTGCATGACAATTTCTTTGAAAATATACTATAAATATTTAAGACCATTCCAATTATTTGTGTTGTTTGTGAAATTGTACTACAGAGGGCTTCAACTGGTTAATATTTTGTGACAAGGGTTGTGTTTATGACCTCTATCTGAGCAGTGTGTTTGGCATAAAACTCCAAGGCCTCATCTCCCTCTCCACTGGTCCCTCCCGGCTTTAACATCATGGACAGCTCCTTATTATGACGTGCCAACTGTATGAAGGACACATAGCCAAGAAATGAGCTGAGCTTGTCACAAAAAACAACACATGGACAATGTATGTCTCCTCACACTCCTGTATGAAATTAGAGGTTGATAAATGATCTTTTATAATTGCATAACACTGTATGCCGTGCTATGCAGTTGGGCAACCAACATGGGATTCTACAAAACATGTTGCAGAGATGAATACCAGACCTGGTGAGCTAAAATGTAGATGTTGTGTCCAACATTTCTGGGGGAAGCGGCGTCATGTTCTTCCTCTTCCCCGTTATCCTCCTCCTCCTTTGTGTCCTCAAACTCCACCTCTCCCTGGAGATAGGCCTTTTTTATCACCTCCACCTGAAGAGACACAAACAAGCCCACACAACTTTCATTATCGCAGGAGGTATTCAGGATATCACACATCCTGCCAAACAGCCAAGGCTATAGCTTAGTAACTGCTGAATTTAAGATGTAAAAAGGAGCTGAGGAAACAAATATTGGTTCCTCACCAGCTCTTTAGGCCTCATGTTGTACAGGATCCTCTCAGCATTCTCACTGTCATGACGGCTCTCCATAATGGCGAGCAGCAGCTTGGAGGCATTGTTCTAAGAGTGAAAAAGGAGAGAAAGCAGGCAGGGGACATAAAAAAAATCTACTAGATAAGCCTTGTTAGTTTCTTCATCCAATGAAAACAGACAGTATCCCTGGTGCTCTAGGAAAATGCACTCTGCAGCTATTTGTCTTGGCAGGAGTCACTAACGCTAGCTGGAATGACTGTCCAGCTCCTATACTTGTAGCCTGTTGGTGATATTCCATCCTTCTGTGAAAGGAAACTACTTCACAGTTTGGTTCTCATTTTTGTCCCAACAGCCAAACCAAAAGCCCCAGTTTCAAGCAAAGGTGTAGATTCTTCCACCAGCCCTGCCGACTTACCTTGAGCTCTAACACCAGGTCCATCCGCTTTTTCCCCAGTGGATTGATGTCGTTAAGGATCAGAGCGATGATGATATCAATACCATTGGACTCGTGAGTGGCGATACAATTCTGGAGGAAAGAGAAGAATAGAAATGTGTAAGAAGGACTGATATTGTCTTAGTAGAGTCCCAGACTTTGTATATGTCTCTTGTGTACCTGGTTTTCATGGCAGGGGCCTTGGCAGTACTCCGTGAGACTCTCCAGGGTTTGGTTGATGAGGGCCACATTCTTTTCGTTGATGTATAGCCCCAGTAGGCCGAGACCTCCTGTGGTGCTGCCACAGATACAGTCTAAGAACTGCAGAGTCTCACACACAAGGTTGTAGTTGTTTTTGTTGTTTTGACAGCGAAGGAAGTTCTGAAAAGATAAAAATGTTTAGAGTTGGAGGGTAAAATGAACAGCCTGACTGTGATATCGGCTGATATACACGATGAGTATTCACCAAATCAAAAACCAAATACACAGTAAGTACACAGTATTAAAGTAATAATAGCTCACTGTCACTCAAAACTCATTAGAATTTTTTAAAAATAACAAAGTCTGAATGATATAGTGAACTGTTGAATTTAAACTGCACAATTATTTGAATTATGAAGTAAAACTTCAGGCATCGCTGTTAGGTTTGTATTATTCTCCAATGGCAACAAAGCCCTCCAGCTGCCTCTTTCTGGAGCTGATCCTTGGACTACAAAGGCTCAGTGGAAGAGCAAGACACGGAAAAAACAAGAGGCTATGTGAGCACAACTTGCAAGAAATGAAAAAGGAAATTCTCCTTTCATAGCTCTATAAAAAAAACAATGTGCCAGAGAAGCCATTTCCATATTCTAAAGAAGTCAGACCTGATCTCTCATAAAAATGACAATGATAATTTGGTTTTATGAAGGTAATTGTATTAAAACCATGAGACTGTGTTTAAAAGCCAGCAGAGAAGAAGCAAACATGTGCATGTGTAAGATGTCACAACCATTTATCTATAGAAATAAGGCACTGTAGCCAAGTGTGATGCTCTTTGGGATTTCTGTGAAACGTATAGTGTGTGATGCTCAGTCTGACCCACCTGTAGGTCACGGTTGTGATTTTCACAAAGTAACTGGAGGAATCGAAGGATGGGCTGCATGATAATGATTACGAAACTCATCTCCCCCTCATCCTGATTCTTGTCCCCACTGCTGGGCTGGCCGTCTGCTGAGGTGAAGTGGTCCTCTGGGTCGGCCTCACGCCGGTAAGAGTTAAAGGCTTTCTTGGTGGCAGACGAGGCCTCCAACAGTTGCTCTCGCACATCCTCTGTCATGACCACTGCCGAGTCTCTTGCTAAACAGACACAGGCACAAAAGAGGGACTTAGAATATAAATGAATCCTACTTAACCATCACAGCATAAATCATCTTTCTACTCTGGATTTGCAAATAAATTGTAATTTATACAAATTGTAATTTCATACATTAATTACAACATGTGACCTCTAACCTTTTTTGCGGACAGGAACGTCTTTGTCCTGGCTCTCATCATCTCTCTTCCTGTTTCCCAGGTCACTGGTGTTTACTGTCACCGTGGCTTTGATCTCCAGCTGGGCCAGCTTCATGCGGTCATAAAAAACCCGGAAGAACTTTTCTGATTTCTTGTCTTCTGTCAGACGGCAAAAGAACGAACGCTGGAGACAGCAAGCACATGAAGAGCATTATTGATCTTCTTGTCAGCTAAGCAAAGTCTAAGTATGGTGTGGACAGTGTGTGTTGGTATGAACATAAATTAGAGTTGAAACTATTAGTTAATCCACAGATTGACTAATAGTACAATAGTGCTGAAAGTGCCAATTACATTGGCAACTATTTTGATGAACTGTTTCATAAAAAATAGTTGCATCATTTTCTGGTGTCAGCTTCTCAAATGTGTGGATGCTGCAACTGTTCTCCATTTCACTTAAAATGTAATAATTTCAATTTTGGACTGTTGTTTGCACAAAATAAACAGTTTTTAATAAGCAATTAAACTATTTTCTGTTATTTTATAGACAATATTATTAAAATAATTGAAAAAATAAGATTAAAAAATATGAAAAAATCTATATTTCCAGCAATAATAAAAGGCAAGGTAAATGTATAAACTTTTTCAAAAGAAAAGAAAACACTATAAAAGAGTGAATCTCAAATATATACATTATATATGTATATATGTATGTACATTTAGAAAATAATACATGAATAACACATGCATTACATAGTCAACACTTTTTTTCTCAAGTTTGTATTATGCAACTGGAAAGTTATTCAGAGTTCAGTTAACTGTAAGTAAAACCAGTGTGATATAACAAGAATGAACATGGACCTGGCATAAAGTGTCCAGTTTTAAGATCTGGTTTTGTTTAAAATACCTTGTCTGTCTACGCTCATATATTCTTTCCTATTTTAACTTGGCTTTTGAAAAATAGATCAAAACGGTCTTGACGTGACATTCACAAAACATTATATAATCACAGTGGAGCAAGTCCGGATTTTCGGTGATGCAAGGGTTTAAAACGCTACAGTTATTGCTGAGGAATGGGGTCATGCAGAATTAGAACACTTTCGAGCCTGCGAGTGCAATGCATACACCGTGTCCCAACCCACAGGGCTGTTGTTTTGATTATGTAAGAGCTGTTATCTGCTGCAGCCTATGGAAAGGCCTCGACCGGCAAAAGCCGCCTCATCACACTAATAGGGTGAAAAATGACACAAGAGGGAGACGCCTGGCCTACTTACACAGATAGAGAAATGGAGATGGTGGGGAGCAGGGTGAAAAAAAGCTAGAGGCAAAAGACAGACACCAAAGAGGGAATAAGAGAGTAAAAAAGGAGGGAAAAAAGCAGATGATTGAGAGAGGGGAATTGAGAGCAAGCGATAGGGAGGGAGAAAATGTTATCAGACGGTATCTAGGCCAGTTCTGAACGTTTGTTACATAACCATCTGTCTTTCCAGGTTAGATATAAAACTGGGCTACTGGAGGAAACAGATAAATGATAGTTACAAGGAAATGTTAAGCAAAATGAACAAAACAAGCCTTGTTTCCCTTACTCCAAGGACATAATGTGAATGTGTTTGCACTAAGATATTTCTATGCTTTGGAACTTAATGTTAAACACACTGCTACACCATTTCATTCAAAATTAAAAATAGCCATCATCAAACAAGAGCGTGTACGCAGCTTATTAATGCAACACAGAGCAGAGCTAACACAGTTTTGCAGCCAAATCTCCTCCAAAGCCAGAGAAACAATGACATAACTGTGTGCTTGTGCCCCAAAACAGATTCCAGAGCCTCGTGCCCCACCCCGGCCCTCCACCACTGAGCAGCAGCCCTCCTGCACGTACGCACTCTGCCAACACTCAGGGACAAGGATGAGATAGCAGAGTGGGGAGGGGGGGGAGCTACGGAGCGAGGCCATCACGCAATAAACTACTTGATGACAGAGTGGAGAGTGCAGAGAAGGGATTAGTTGCAGCACTGGCAACCCACTCACAGCTCACAACTCACAGCGTGCCTGAAGTGGTAGGTGTAGGGAGACAGTGATGGTCATGCCTGTCTGTCTCTGCTCACATAACTCTGTCCTCTATCAGTCGGCTAAAGCGTGGGCCTGCGGGGAGGGGGGTGAGGAGGGGTATAAGGAAGGCAGGGCTCAGAGGGTGAGGCATGAGGCCCATGGCCAGGATAACACACATTGATTAGACCAGTGCAAACAGAGAGAAGAGCACTCACTCCCACCCTCCCACCCTCCTTCCCCCCTTTAAGCATTACATAACTCACACAGACACATACACTTGTACAGTATAAGCACACACAAGCTGGAGAGTGCATACGCTTATATACCCACTGACTTTTATACACTCACACGCACACACAGACACACACACACAAAACTAGGTCAGCTGTCTCCGGCATAGTCACATGCCAATTTTGAGAGGACACACCCACATATCACACATGCTCTGCAATACAGTATTCTTTCCCAAACTCTGTGACTGCCAACTTTATTCTTATGTAATCACATTAATTTTCCGCTGCCTATCATTTAATTCATGTCGCAGCAGTTGTCTCTTGGATAGCCCTAGTTAAAGACACTGCATTCAGTCTCAGTGTGCAGACAGGCTCACGGTGCAGGCTTGGCAGGACTAGTATTGTGCCGGCAAGGGTATATCATTTTATGGATCAGGGTTAGCTGAGCTATTAGATTTCACTGCAGTCAAGGTAAGTTTGTTTGATGAATGGTGGCTGGAGGGGAATGTATTGGTCATGCAAGAGTTATTCATTATTTTGTCCAACAGTGAAAGTTTTCACCTGCAGCAGCAGCAGACTGAACTCATTTTTTTCCCCATAGTTTCTAAGAAGTGAGCTGACTTTAGTGGATTGAGTGAGTCACTGAAACAAAGACAAAGTCTGCACATAAAGATGGAACACCACAGTAAACAATAAAAACACCACAGCAAACTTTCACTCTATCGTTTCTTAAGAAATGTATGCGAGTTTGCGTCTTACTGCCAATGAATCAGAAGTGAAAAACCTGAACTTTCACACCTAACCACGTTGCTGTCTCTGTAGTGTTTCGATACTGGCCCTCGCACCCTTGGTTTCAAAATCTGCTCTGCCACATCAAGACACCATCTGTGTTTTGATATCACTTGAAAAGCAAGGACAAGAGTGGCATGATGGAGAGATGACGTTATGGGTGAAGTAACCACATGGTGGTCAAGGAGAGAAAGGAGTGATAGTAACAGAGGAGGATGAAGGAGAAAGAGAGAGCAGAGGAAGAAGAGGAGAGGGACAAGCATCTCAGGGGCCCCCTATAGTGTTGGGTAAACACAGAGCCTGTCTGTATCCATGGAGACAAGCCCTGAGTGGAATGAGACGGAGAGGAGTCGGGCGAGGTGGGGGCGGACAACACTGAAAAACAAGGTCACAGCGCTTTCCCTTCTCTCCTTCCGTTCCACCACTTGGCATCAACAAAGGGATGTTATGTAACAGCTATTTATACTCGCGCTCCTTTTCCCTCTCACCCTCCCGCTCATGTCAGGCAGCACCACATGCAAACCAAATGGAACTGCAGTTACTCTCTCTTTCCAAATGCTTTTCCTCTTTTCCTTTGTCTCTTAAAATCTGTCACCAATCTCATAATTTTTCTACCTGCATGAGACTACATTCAGTACAATTTCTTTTTTTTTTTTTACAACAGCAGTAAACTGCACCTGCAGTGCATGCCATGCCGGACGAGTGAAAGGTCACAAGTCACAGTGTCACAGCACAATTTACAGCTGGCTCTCTCATAGCCGTCGCAGAAAACATGGAATGTGACAGAAATAAAGAAGAGCCACAAGGAGCCAATGAGTCTCGAAAGCACTAAAATGCACTGAGACATCTATGCACTGGTTTTGACAGCAGAAAGAGAGAGCATGTATGTTGGAGAGTGACTGTGCATGCCATCCCGAGTTTTTTTGCGCGAGTTATTTCTGTGTCCTATGTAGGTCATGAGTAAATAGTTAACCGTGTTACGTGAGAAAAGGATATCCAAGAACCAACAGGTGCTCAGCTCAGCATGTCAAATGAAGACACCTGACAAACGCCAACTTGTTGAGTTTTTCTTGAAGAGAGCAGAAAGCAAACTCCATTTTCCCGGTGGAATGATGGTTGGAATCATGGTTAGTTTGTGGGTAAGGGTTTGACTGACTTATGATTCAAGTTTTATGATGTAAATAAAAAAAGTACAGTGAGCACATGCATGTGATAAAAGGCAGGGTTCATATTTGTTAGGAAACTACCCAGCGCCTCAAAGAACACAAATATTTGCACTAGGTGGTACATTTGTCACACTGCATACAGAGTAGTTTTTCCTGCAAAGAAACCTCCTTTTCAGAACAAACTTGAGAATGCCAGGGTGAGAGGACCTACAGTTTCTCTTCAATCCCCTCTGTGTTCCCCCATCCCTCCACCCTCTCTCCCCACTGCCCCAGTTCCGGAGGCCCAGCATGACCCAGTTTGGGCCGGTGGGAGAACGAGGGAGCAGGAGAGAGGCTGGAATGTTTTGAAGGCTGAGACATTCCTCATTGTTCATTCACACAGGCTTTATGTAACACAGACTGATCACGTGACGCAGCTCTGCATCAGCCGTGGGAAGCCAAAGCATTATCTCCGCCACAGTGGCTTCCTCGCTCTAATCTGATTATGCAAGCCCCATTCTTACACAACACACAGACAGACAGACAGACAGACAGACACAGACAGACACAGACAGACAGACAGGAAAGATGATGAGAGCAACAGACAAAGAGACATGAAAAAGACAAGCAAAAAGCTTAAACAGGGTGGTTAGAGTAGCTCAAGTTAAAACAAATAGGGAAAGAACATTCATTTACATTGTCTAATGCATACTTTCTGTAAGACTATCCAAAACAAAGAAATACAAAATATCACAAAATAGAATGATCTATAAACTACTGCTGTCATTAGCAGTTGGTCTGGTGTTTCAGCCAGATGATATAGCATTGGATATGAGTGGGATGGGAGCTGCCTTGCTAATGTACATGTGCCGCTATGGTGGCACACTGACCCACATACAGTAGATCCTCTAGTAATAAAAACTTCCATCCATCTATGACACAGTGTGCAGATGATCTGCAGATGACCTGTGGGATTAGTTGAGCCTTTGCACAGATAACACTGCAGATCAGTTACAGCAGGTGCAATAGGTAAGTGTATAGCATTCACTGTAAGATTCAGGCATATTGCAGCAGTTTAGTTGTTCAACAGTAAACGACAGATACAGAATATTCTTTTACTTTCTAGTGTCCATATTTGTATAACAGGGTGGAGTTAACCAACCTGGATGGTGGTGTTTCCACCTTCCAGCAGTGCAATAGCCAGGAGGATGCTTTCTTGGAAGACTCGGTCACTAGTGGTGTTCATGATGAGGTCAATGACCAGGTCAGAGGCTCCTTCTTTGTCCAGGTGACACTGTACCTCTGCCAGGCTCATTTCCCCACGACTCAGGCCCCCTGGCCCCCCTAACGCTGCAAGACAGGAACAGAGCAACAGACTCAGAACAATAGTAGGTATTTGGCTTTCAGTTCCTAACAGAGATGAATACTTTTCATTGACCAATCCACTCATGTCAAATCTGATCAAATATAGCTTCATCAGCAACATAACCTACAGTAAGACCAAAGCTTGTGAAAGTGAGAGTGAGATACAGGATGTACACCACAACTCTATGATGAAGAAAAAACTCTTACATTAGTCTTAGATTAGTCATATGGTAGTTGCTAGCACCTTATCTTACAGCATCTAGGCAAAAACCTCATTGAATCTACCTATCTGATATTGTTGGGGAAAATTATCTCTAATTGTATCCTGCCCTATGAACTAGTTAGTTTTCAGTTTATGACAAATAAACAGAATAATAACTATATAGTAGTTCTATAATCAAAAATATCTCTAAATGATATTTTAATGTCACACAAAAAATGTATGCTCATGACTATTTTTCATATTTGATACACTAAACTGCAAAACTTGATACATAACAACCTAATATTAGATAATGAAATATCCTTTGATACATATTTCCTTTAATCCTACTGGGTATTATTGATCTGGTTTAACATATGGCACAGATTACTAGCATGAGTGCTACATGATTTACTAAAACATATGAAAAGCTCACTGAAATTACAAACTACAGTGATGCTAATCTGTTGTTAGCAGTGCAACTGTACAGTTGTGTAAGTCATTGTACATGACTTTGCCCGCACCCCCCTCAGCCACAGCGTCAGGGCACATATGGAATTCTCAGCCTGGCTCTTGTTTCTGCAACAGGTGCGAGGGCTGTTTTCACAGGAAGCAGCAGCCTGTCACCTAGCAACAGTGAAAAGTGGATCACATAGGGGACGGGGTACACTTCCTATGGTCTGGAAGTTTGCCAACATCTTTGTGCACATGGGAGTGATGTTTTTTTTTTTTTAAAACTCTGTCTTTCAAATCAAGTGAAATACTATTTGCCCAAACAAATGAACATCCACCACATTCATCACAATTCTACATGGAAATTCTAATATAGATAATATGCAAAAATGATGGTGTCACAGATTTGAAAATGACATTCATGCAACAGCAGACAACAAGAAATTCTGGTTACTAGGTCAACATGGCAGGACTAAATTCAAACGAAAAAACAGACTCATTGCATTTCCCTTTGGCACCAATATGTCTCTCCAAACTCTATATGCTGATAAGATATTACCTCACACTGTACATGGGACATATCAGTAACCAATAACTCAAAAAGCAGGAGAAACAGTGAGCAGAGATGCATTGCTTCAGTATTTTGACTGCAGATAGCAACACAATGACTACATTATCAGGAAGTGATAAGAGTGTTGTGTTCTACGTGCTCAAAGGGCAGCTTGCAGCACAACTCTGGAACTGATAACCGGCTCATGGCCAGACAGAGTCCCATCCTTATGTAACATATTGAGAGAACCTTGCTTTACTACAACCTAGGACAGAAAACATTTTGGCTAACCAAAAGGAAAAGTTTTATCTGGACTTTACTCTTTGATAGTAGTTGTAGTCATTACTATCACTAAAGTCATGCTTCTCTTTGGCAGAGGCCTTTAGTCAATGCTTCACAGAAACATCAGCTCAGTTAAAGATGAAATCAGTGTTTTTATGGCCTTGTACACTCTAAATTACATCCCTCTCTTGCTGCTGTAAAGAATTAACAACAAATATCTGTTTTGGGTGTCAGAGATGAGTAGCAGCAGTTACAGTGCCCCACCTGATTGGTTTTTGCTGGGTCCTACCGGACTGAGGGGGCCATTGCTAAATGACGTCAGGCTGTCCCTTCGCCCACCACTCCGATGGAAGTTGCCATAGTAACGATTCACCAGAATCTGCCTCAGCGCCTCGCCCTATGAGAGGAGAAGAAAGGGAAGGATGTAATGACATGATGTCAACTACGGGGCGAGAGGAGAGGTTGTATAACAGGGATAACATGCATCATCAGTGATATATGGTGCATTTTAGATCGCCATACACCCCCCCTGACCTCTGAAAATGATAGCCTGTTTGCCATCACGACCACGCTCAGTAATCTATAGTTACCGCATTGAGAAACCTTTCATTTTAAATATTTAATTTAAAGACTTCCTACAGTTCAAATTTCTATGCGAGATAAATTTGCAGGCATAACCCAAAGTTTATGTCACATACCACCCACCCAACCAAAACAGTTATGGTTATCATCAGCAGCAATGACCCTGTGTAGTGACAATGTGAGGTCCTGGTTTTCACTTAGACAGACATGGGGCCAACCCTCCCACACTGTGACTCATCCGCTGTTGAGCAGTCAGCCGCACGACTTTGCTGTTGTTATGGCAACCGCAGCCCATAGCTACCTGACAGACCTCCCATGGGATGAAGTGAAGGAAATGAAAGAGAAGGTTTTTTTTTGTGTGTTTGTGCATGATTATGTGCAACTTATTGTCAGCTGTGGGTGGTCTTTGACAGACGACAGAGGCATTATGTAAGCTCCCCTGCTGAGTTATGCTCTGGAGGTCATGATTAGCTTGTGTAGGAGGTGTGAAGAACAATATTCTCATCTTTTAATGGCAAGGGGTTAATCAACTATATGTATTGTGTGTAATAACACAGTATGATCAGTCCTTGTTGCAAGAGTCACCTGGTCTCCTGGAATAATAATACAAATTTTTCTGTGGTCTTCAATCACGAGCCAAACCCATCTTGTCTCATCTCAGCACATAACCAAATTTAGTAATCTACTGAAACTATGAAACCACAGTTCTGGTAAATTTGAGCAAAGCAAAACATGCATCATCTGTTAAAATAAAATAAATTGATCATGAAGAAATTGGAGTTATAAAAAACACATTTAAGATATGGTGAAATAAAATAAATATTACGTCAGTGATGAAGACTTTTTAGGGACATTTAGTCAAAGGCTAAACAGCTGTTGAACATCCCTCCTTGCAAGAGAGGTATGCTCTCCTCTTGGAGGCAGTAATTATGTATTAATTAACTCCAATCAATATCTTTTGGAATATTGATAATTAGCCTCTATAATGGAAACACCCGAGGCTCTCTAAAGTCACTACATTGCCATAAAGAGCATCAGAGAAGGCAGGCAGAAGGAAATATGACATGAAAGTTATCAAAAATAGTTTTCTTTTGTTCCTCCAGTTAAATTACAGCTGTGACAAAGGGGTTAGATGTTACATGAGGCAGTAAAGTAGAGTGATCAGTAACACAAAAAGCAAGAATCAGGTAACAAAAGGCTTTTGCTTTATGTCTGCCACATGAAATCTCACCATGAATCTCAGTTGTGTTGGAGTGTTTGATTAAGCTGCCATGCTGTTGTAAGTACCTACCCTCTTCTGGTCCTCCAACAGCTTCTCAGGCTGGTTCTGATCCAGCTGCTGGGTGCGGTGAGGAGTGTGAGCAGCAGCCAAACAGATACAAACATACGGTTAATAATCATGCATTACAAAAGGCACAACATAACCCTTTCAACTGTTGCAAGAGGCCATGCAAAGGTCTGCTCGGAGCAGGTTGCCATGCTTTTGATTCTAGGTTCACAGGAAATGTTATGGATATGGAGGGTTTAGAGAGCTGGGACAGGAGATGTGCACAGTGTTGACAAATAAATAAAATATTAAAGAGCATGTCCAATATGATCGGAGCTTTATTTCATTTTTTAAATCAGTTAACATCACTGTAGGTTATTTCTTCTCATCTTGAATTTATTCTTCATTTTAGGTGATTATCAATTTTCACGTTTTTTGTTTTAAAGGACAGTTTGGGAAATTATACACTTTCTTGCAGTGAGTTTGATGAGGGGATGTAAGTCAATACAGTAAATATGAAGCTGGAGCCAGCATCATGTTAGCTTAATTTAGCATTAAGACTGAACCAGGGGAAACAGCTATCCTGGTTCTGTCCAAAGGTAACAAATTAGCCAACCAGAACCTCTAAAGCTCCCTATGGGTGCTATTTTTGTGGAGGTGCAACGACCAACACAAGCTGTGCTCTGACTGTTTGGTATTTTCCTGACTCTAAGACTTGCTTTGTGTGGTACTTTGGTAACCAGCACACAGTGCACAAGTGGGAGGAGAGGCGCCAACAGGTGGGAGGTTCATTCAAATGAAGCAGCGCGAAGCAAGTTGCTGTACTTTGTTTGAAATTTGGTCCTAGATATATTGCGCTGAAAATAGATGTCTCAGAACCACGTCTGTTTCTGGTGCTACGTCAATCTACTGCCAATCTGGTGATTTTATCAACAAGAACAAACTAAATACTTGCTAAATGAATGTGAGTGATTCTTACAGTAGGCCTATTTGTTTTTCCACAGCTGCTTTAAACTGTATGAAAGGCTGCTCCATTATTTTATTGAATTCCTGCTGCATCTGAAGGCAGCTGATACAGTGATATATCTGCAGCCACTGATCAGAGAAGTGATGTGCAGTGCCATTACGCACAGTCCTTCACTATGTTTACCTCCATCAAATCGCCTGAAAACGACACCTGACTACTACAGAATAACCACACACACCTCTGCACATCTGGTAGGTTATAACTCCATATTTTGCCTGTTTATGAAGAAGATGTTGAGTTACCAGGGCTCATCATAGACTGTTTTCCAACTTTCTTTTTAGCAAAAGTAGCATCTTATCTTTTATTCTTGAAATACACTGCAGTGCAAACCCGGTTTTGCAACATTAATTACTAAACTGTGTGACCACTTACAAGGTGAGATACATTAGAGTTATGGCTGAACTAGTGTTGGTGCGATGCTATCATATAAACAGCTTCACCCAATCTATCTATTTATTTATTTCTATTTTTATAATAGAAACTAACTGATGACAAAAACAACAGCATCTGTCTTTGGCTCCAGATTTGTGGTGATGTGTGTTCATGTCATGATGCTCTGAATGGTCATTTCCTGAAGAAGTGCTTTTAGTTTGTTGAGCTGTCATTATCACGCTTGGCTGTGATTGGCACAACTGTTGAGAACTATGAGATCAGTGATGTGACTGGCTGACAGAGTATTTAATAATCACTACACCCACTGATCTCTATTCACCTTCACCAAGCCCTTTTGCACTTTGGGCTGCTGCACATACATGAACAAAAATAGCAGGTTGGCATGGAGACACCCATGCTGTCCATGCCCCCAAGACCTACCACACCATGCTTATTGTTGCACTTGCACAGTTAAAATAGGGCCTTATATCTTGTTTGTTTAAGATGTACAAAAGACAAAACGCAAAACAGCATGACGGGACTCAGGAAGACAAAAAATGAATTGATCTATTTCTCAAAATATCAAGCTATTCTTTAACTTTTAAGGAAATACAAAAATGGAGCAAAAACTGGAATCACACTAGAACTCTCATTTGAAGTCAAGGATAAGTAAACACAAGCCGTGTTCTGGGAAATGCAAAGCACAAATATTGAAATGTAGACAAACAAGATCTGTTTTCTTTTGTTTGTTTTCTAGTTTCTTTAATGGTTCACACAGACAATGGGAATTCAGGTAAGACACCATTTTTATGGTTTCAAAATCCAGCATGGGTACAGTATGTACAGTATGTGTGCACCAAGGGAAAAGGAAACTGGTTAAGGCGATGCTCCACATAAATTGTTATGTAAAAAGACACACTAGGAGGGGCAGGCAAGGAGAGAGGCGAGGGGCGATGGGGTTCGAGTTACATAATCACTCCAAAAGGAACCAGGCCACTAAACCAGTGACACAGAGCTGCTTACAGTGGCCATCTGTCACCAAAAACACAGAGAGCAAGAGAGAGAGAGCAAGATGGAGAGGGAGAGAGAATAACAAACACTAACAGAGAGGATGTATATACTTTGACCTTGTCTGAGAAAGACAAGTTCAACTGTCAGAGACATCATGTTTGTATCTCTAATAAAGGGTGTGTTTACATTTAGTATGTAGTCTTGTTACTGACTGTAATCACCAAATATGGTATGCTACTGGGGTTTACCAACAGTATATACTATAATGAGTCTGCTACGTAGTTGTCAGACCTGTGGACTCAGGTCACATCTACTAACAAAACAGAAATAAAACCTTGACTTTTAGTTTATTGCAAATAACTTGTGACTTTCACTTTCACTTTCCAAAAACTCAAAGATGAAAAAATATGTTCCTTGATGTTAGGTGAGGCTGCTGCACAGGAAGGAAACATAGTTATGACTTCCACCTGAGTCTAAAAATACTCCTCACTCAAGAAATCCACAACCATGCAGATGCTCTTAAAGATTTTTAAAAATAAACGTGGGATATAGTGTCATTGAAATATACATTGTAGGGAGGGGAGGCCATGCTGGTTATGTAGTCTGTCAACAAAAGATACAAATTAATGCTTTTTGACATCAATTCTACTGTTCAAGTCTCTGAAACTTCACTGTGGGGATGAACACCAGATTTCCAAAAGATATTGCCTCATGTGGTGTTTTGATGACATATCACTCCAAAATCTCCCGTACTATTAGTGTTAAAAACTTGTTAAGATCTGGTGACTGTGAAGACCACAGCATATGATTTACAGCATTGTCCTAATCATCAAACCATTCATGTCCTGAATGGAAGCATCACATTATTATGCTTCTCTTTTGATTTATTCAGGTTTTTCTATCAATTTGTCAACCATCTGCAGGCGAGGGACAAATAGGAGGAAACATAAAGTGTCTTAGTGAGGTGTTGGGCCACCATGTGCCACCAGAACAGCTTCAATATGCCTTGGCATTGATTCAGTCTCTGAACTCTACTGGAGGGATGATCATCTTCTTCAAAAAGATATTCCCTCATTTGGTGTTTTGATGATGGTGGTAGAGAGTGCTGTCTAACACGTCAGTCCAAAATCTCCCATAGGTGTTCAATTCAGTTGAGATCTGGTGACTGTGAAGGCCACAGTATATAATTCACATCATTTTCATACTGAGGATGAGTCATCTGACCATATTACTTTTTTCCACATCTCTTTAGACCAGTGCCCATAGTTGGTGCACCACTGAACTCTCAAATGTGCATTCATCTTAGTAATGAGGGGTTTATGTACTGCAACCCTACTATAACATCTCTCTCTATGTAATTGTCGACAGACTGTTCTTGCTAACAGTCTGATCATGTCCTGCATTGACACTCTCAGTCACCTGAGGAAGAGTTGCTCTTCTGTTTTTCCTTTCACACCACACTAATGCGCAAACATCACAGCCATCAAATAAACACTGTCAACCACAATTTCCGGCTCTCTTTACTGATGTCGTTCCCATGGATCTAAATGCAGAAGTTACTTTAATCACTGTTCCTACTGAAACATCAGCCAGTTGAGAGCTGCTGCCATCAGTGTCCCAACGATGAACCCTCTTTTAAAGTCACTTACATCTTTTTTTCTTTATATCTTGATACAAAATCAGAATCAACTGGGCCTGCTTTTTTGTACATGTACACAAAGCATGATTGGATGTTAATTGCTTAATTGTATTATGGAGTACACCTGTGTGGAACCATCTGTATTCGTTATGCTTCTCCTCTCATTTATTCAGGTTTTTCCTTTAATTTGTCACCCGTCTGTGTGCAACTAATCGCCCCCAGTCTGACCACAGACACCACAGAGTAACCCATCACATCCGTCCTGACTACAGTGAATTCCACCAAACTGGAAACTCCCCGGGGCAAACCCCTGATCAGTCTCACACCTCTCAGTTCAGCAATAGAGGAAATGCATTTGCGCCACACATACATAGGTCGATTTCTACATAATGTTTCGGTGTTTTTGAAAGTGTGAAAATAAATATGTCTTTATATTGTTGCAGACTGAGTCATGTTTGAACCAGCGGTGAATGACATGAACACTGGGGTTTACCACTTGACTGCTTATGTGCAGACTGAGAAGCAGATTAAATTAAAAAACTGCACTGTGTCATTTTCATTGCAGCTGACCTACTTCTACTAAAACTGTAAAATGAATTTCTGTCTTCACCAGAAGATGTGAGTGTAGGAGAAAATATATTGAGTAAATAAAAAAAAGGAGTCAGATACCATCTTAAAATCTGGAAGGAGAAAACTATTTTTCTTTTATTGATCCACATGTACACTTTCCAAAGAAACAGGGATAAAACATGACTTACTCCCAACATGGAGGGATTGCATAACTACTGCGACTAGACCACACACACACGCACACACACACGCACACACACGAGGCCAGGTGAGGAGGGGAGCCGGAGAGCAGAAGCCCAACACTGTGTATCCTGAACTCCTCTGGCTCTTACATAACTGACAGCCAAAGAGCAATGAATTTTACTGATATTCACCTCCCTGACATTTAGCAAATGCACACAATGGGGAGGTCAAAAATTCATTTCATGCTGTCTCTATTTTAAAAAAAAAAGAAAAAAGAAAATACTTTTTGTGCAGAATAATATAAACCTACTTCACAGTCTGTGACCCATATAATCCACATTTCCTGTTAATCAAGCTCATATATTCAACCTGTTCCTCTTCAGTCATATACTATGCTGTTCAACTTCAACACTGAAAGGGCAACAGAGGAGGCAAGCGCTAACTACACACCTAAATATCACACCTCCAGAAACACTAACAGGCACTTTCATTAAGTTTACACAGAGTGGGTGCGTGTTTGCATCCGTGTGAGAAAGGGTGTGAGTGGAAGTGGGGAGCATTTCGAGTGGCTGAGAAATTTTGTCACAATGATTTAATGACGCTAAAAGAGAGGAAGAGGAGACAAGAAATATTTAGAATGGCGCATGGCGGGAGGAACATGTCTCCGCTCAACTGCCACTCTTACATCAGAGCTGCTTTTCATGGGTAGACAGACAGAGATACAACACTTAACAGGTGTGTGAGGGGATGAAATCTCTCTTACACGCTCATGCAAATAACGTCCCCCCCTGCCTCCACCACCCATGCTTACAACTTACATTTACACACACACACACACACACACACACGCACACAGGTGTGCACACACACGCGCACACATGCACGCGCACAACAGCGTTGTGGGTAAACAGCTCCTCCACACTTTTATTGGCAATTACTGCTGAAGGTCACACATCAGCGGAGGGGCTGAGTTCCAGGAAAAAAAAGCCTGGTTCTTATGTAACCTCAGCCCAGAGTTGGCAAGGGCCCAGGAATCGTGCAGCTCGCAGGCAAGGAAAACTAGGACACAGCCTCAATGACTGCCACAGCCCCTCACAGCCCCACACACTCATTAATGCACACACATATGCGGCACACACACACAGCCACAGTGCCCCCTATTGGCACAGAAAGCACACACAGGGGAAACATCCTACAAAGAGCTGAACATTGACCGAGACAATAAAACATCTTGATGAAAAGAAAAGCAAAGAGAGGGAAGGAAGTGATAAGGCTTTTATGGTTTTATCATCTCCACACTCCTTTGTGAAAAACCAGACACCTCCAGTCTTCCCTGAGATACTGTAGTGCACAGATTTGGAAAACCAACCTATATATTATTGTACTGTATTATTATGAATTATGAGTTAATTTTGTATGCCATCCTGTTATCACATTCTGTGTTACTTTATCCTGCATTCAAGTCTTTTTATTTTTTTAAATCTTACATGTCTATGTTAATTTTGTGTCGTTTTGTGTTCATTTTTGTGTCTTTAAAAAAAAGAAGCACATCTTAACCTCTCTTTTCACAGTTGTTATCCGTTTTGACACTGTAACTGTAAAAAAATAAGTAATTAATAACAATTTAACTGGAATTGATGTTTAAATATAGAATAAAATATCCCGGAATGACTTGATATGGTGAACACATTGGCGGAAAGTAGGGCATGTAAACGTTCAGTGTGAGGACAGCAAGCAGACACAAATGCAGCTCTGGCATCTGGCCTAGCCAGCAAGTGACTCACCTTGGAACTTGGAATAACACAACTCTGCTGAGCAACAAGCAGTCAGCCACAGCACACATCTCCCTATCTCTGTCTTTTCCCTCTTCCTCTTTCTTACAGTTTTTCAGTTGATTTGCCCGCCGTTTATGACAGACTTTGCAGCAGGTGTTTGAGACAGAATCCACTATTTGTTACCAGCTGTGCCTGGAGCCCCCGCTAACTACAACACACAGCCACAGCAGCAGCTACAACACTTACAGTTACAGTACAACTTCTAGTGTTACACAGACATAACAGACAGGAGCTCAGAGAAACAAGGGCATGAATAGAAGAAAAAAGAGAAACAACCTTAGGCATATCCATCTCATCATCAAAGGCCCTGAGCTGAAAGAGAACAGAGGGTTTAGAGGGGTTAGATAACGACACAGGAAGGAGGAAGCTAAAGCAGAGGTCAATGATACAGTTCAGCATGATATGTTAGTTAAGTGAGTTAAGACTGTGGACATACTTATCAAATTCAGCAGCTCAGAAGAAGTAGCATTTATAAATGGATATTACCCACAGTGAGCAGAATTAGTGCAGTCTCACACAATGGTGACTGTGACTGAAAGAATTTCTGAAAAGCGTCTGAGAGGTGACCTGTTTTTATTGACTGCAGAGGAGAATGTGACTCCCTTCGAAATAAGGCTAGTCTTGGATGTTAGTGAGTGTGTTCAGTATGTGTGTGTAAAATCATTACATCAGATATGACAAACAGAAATGACATACAGAAAGATTTTGAGTTTTTTTTTTGTGTTTCCATTTCAATTAAATTAAATATTTGTCTTCTAAGAGATGCTTCAATTTTGAGCATAAGAAATCCTTTCAAAATACTAGTGGAGCAAAAAAGTATATGGTTAAATTAAACCAAGGTCTTTTTGTTTGTTGTTGTTTCTCCCAATAGAAATCCTACATGTTTGTGCAAAATTCACCATGTAGAATATATGCACAGACATACAGTATTTATGACTCTGGAGTTTATCTGTTTTCTGTACTTCTCCTACCTTCTCTCCATAACCACGATCTTTTGTCATCATCTCACGAAGCGTTTGCAGAACTTTGATGCACAGTCTTTCCTCATTTTCCTCCAGCAGCTGCTTGGTGTGTTTGATCAGCCTGCACAAGTGCATAAATTCATAAGTCTCATTTCTAAGGAGTACACCAACTCAAATCAATAATGGATGTTGTTGCTTGAAGAAGATATTTGTGTTGCTTACTTGCAAATGAAACCTCCACTCTCACACTTCTTGCGTGAGTCTGTGTTTTCTGGGAAGAGCAGCTCAGGCCGATGCAGCACATCCACCAAAACTGACAATTCAGCCTGGACCAACGGACGCAGACGGTCCTCCAGAGCTGACACAATGTCCTGCAACCCAGAAATAATACTGCCTGTATGAATGAACACACTTAAAGAAGCACAAACACACACGCATGCTGTACCTGTAGCCTCTCGATGATGTTCCTGTAGTCCCGCGATGCGGTCACCACAGAGTCTCTACACGCAGCATTTCGAGCAGAAAGTCTCCAGCTCATGGCTGTCTTCTGGACAATGTTGTTGGATTTCACAAACAGGTTGTTCACCTGGTTGTCCAGGTCCACAGGGATGGCTATTGCTCTGCCTTTGGCTGGCAGGTACAAACAGACACACACAGGCAGGGTAAGGATAAATCAGCACCAGTAATTTTTGCCCAAAAGTCTCTCCTGTAACTAGAAAATGTAACCAAGAATCATGACGCTGACAGTTTTATAGATTATTAAACCTCCTGTACACTGTGTACTGATTTAGATCTTAAAAGAGAGGGTTTGAGAAACAGGAAACTTTAGAGGTTAATTTGAGTGTTGAGATGGGTATTGATCTTACCAACATCAGAGAGCACTTTGATACAATTCTCAACAGAGCCCTTCTGGACGGGGACCAACCAGTTACAGTGGTAGACCCTGAACACGGCCTGCAACAACTGCACAAAGACTGGCTGCCTAGTCTGAGAGGAAGATACAAGAGAAAAGGTAGAGAGGGTATTGATTATTATATATATCTATGTTTGTAATGACTCCTTTAGTCTTGAAAGAAACAAAAGATGTCCCTCTTTAATGTGAAAGGTACCCATTTGTCATCTACTGCACCAACAATCTGGACCACTTTAATATCACACACACACACCTCTCCACACTGAACTAGTGTGACAGCACCTATCGTGAGACCAGCATGCTAACTCAGTGGTGGTTTGTTGCTTTTCCAGGAGACCCATCAATCCCTGAGCAGACATTTGCCCAAATTTAGCACAGTGTAAATCAATTATAATGTACTCCTTACAGGATGCTCATAAAGGTACATATGACAATAACAGCACACACACTGTTAACAATTGCCTCTTACACCCCCACAAAAATCTGCACCCATATGTGTGCAATATCCCTGCTGAATTAAATTGCAACAAGTACCTGAAATATTTTCCCCAACAGAGAGGCCTGCAGCAGAGGATACAAGCAGTGAAGAAATCAAACATGCACAGACATAGTCAAGATGTGTCATACATAAACTGCATTTCTAAATACATTACTGTACATTTCAGAAACATGTAAAGTGCTCGAAGTGTGAGAAGATAAAAGTCCAAAAATGTTTTTTCTTTTGTGATTGTGTGAGAATTGATGAATTATTGTTATTTAACAGTTATCATTAATAAAGAACTACAGAAGTCAGAGGTCTAACAACTGTCTGATGTTTTGTTCATGTTTCACAAATGGAGTTATTCGTACATAAAAGACAATTTCTATGAAAGTTCCCACACGAAAAGGGGAACTTTTTGTGTACAAAAGGGGAACTTTGGGTCTGCAAAAAGCATGACTAACAAGCACCACTGGATGCCAACATATGCAGTCTGCTGATGGTCTTAACTTTGCAATGCAAGATTAGCTCTACTGGACTATGACTAACATACAGCTGATTAACACATACAGATGGGAAGAGAAGGGGAGAGAAGGCGAGAACATTCAGCCCCCATAATCACTTACAGTGATGTTAATCAGAAGAAAATTTTTCCAAGGAAGCACTGGTTTTACCACTTAAGGAGGCATTTAATATGAAGGACACAATCTAAAATTCAGGCTTTTCACTGTGAAATTTCTTTGGAGAAATAATCACAAGGGACAGCTAATACACATTCTGTCTGTACTTACATAGTTTCTGATGTCCACCTAAAGCACCACACATACATAAATAGGCTGAAGGTTAGCCAGTGTTTACATAATAGTTATTAGGAGGAAGGAATCAGTCTCATGTTATCTTTCTTTCTTAGAAGAGGCATTATGCTCCCGACTCCATCTTCACACTCACCAAGCTTAATGGAAGGGGTAATTTAAAGGTTTATTCTAAGAAAGATGACCTTTAAACAAGAGTGTGCACTTGACATTTTAAACATACTGTATGAGTCAAGGGTCATGACAAGGCTACAAGAAGAGTTCATAGCATTACGTCTCTTTTTGTCAACACAGCTTGAGTACAACTCAACTTGCATATGTGACTGAAATTTCTACAGCTGCTGTAAATCAAACTTACTTCGGTTGAATAATAATGATCTAAATATCTTTCAAAATGATTGTTAAATTATGTGTTTTTGTAGATTGAAACTGGATTAATATTCACATTCATTCAGTTACTGTATATGCTTTAAACTCACTTGCATGGTGCTTCATGCTGCAGCAGTTGTGGTTACATACCTGTAGGCTGGTGCTTTGGTCAGAGAAGGGTGAGCTGAAGAAAGTGGTTACGATGCTCATGACTGTCTCAGTCACATATCGCTCCAGGATGGTGTCGGCATGCTTGCGGTCACTTGTATTGTTGCACACCTGTAAACAACATACTCATCAGCTCATCACATTTTAATATCATTCTAAATTAATAATTCAAAGTTACTGTTTTATTGGTGCTTCCAGATGTTCCTTACTCTGCAAATGTCAACCAGGAAGTTCTCAAAGAGTTTCCACATGTGATTGGAGGTGTAGATTTCCTTCATTTCAACCTCAGTGTCCACATAGCAGTGGTTCAGGAAGTTGATATAGGCGATCTTTACCTGGAAGATTATGATTGTAATTCATGTAAAAATATGGTGACATTCAAGGATGGTTGGCAGTCAAATATGAATGAAGAAGCCATTTCAGTGGTGGAATCTGGTAAGGATGGGGAAAACTATCAAACAATTCAACATTGATGCACAAAACATCTTACTAAAAGATTTTAAAATGGTGCTTTATGAATAAAGTGTTTTACTGCACAGTATGCATGGTAGAAAAGAGTAGCTACAATATTACAGATGAAGAGCAGTTCAGTTCTTTTGGGAGGTGTTTAAAATTGTGTTTTAAAACTTCTGCATCTACAGAGTTTGCTTTATAACTGGTTTATCATTGTTATTTCATAGCTGAAAAATCCTCAGCATGTCTGCTTGACGCTCATCTCACCTCAGGGATACAGTCCTCATGGGTCACCACCCGCACTATGTCATCCAGTGGTAACAGGGAGTTACACTTGATCTCTGTGTAGACGTTCTTGCCCTCAGTGCAAACAGCCAAGAGCTCTACCAGGTGTATGTGATACATCAGAGGACTGTTCTCGTCCATACGATCCCGCTCTGAACGCATCATCTGAACCAGAGTCTGGAAGGAGGCGCGATCATTATAGAACACCAAAACATCTTCGCCAGCATTCACCAGCTGTAGGAGGAAACAAATAAACACAATTAGATCAGGACAACAGGAGAAACTGTAGCATAGTTCAAACATTAAAAAGGTGGTCCGACCTCTGCCATGACGATGTCCTGACACTTTTTGATGAACTTATTCTCTGCTTTGACAATAGTCTGCAGAAACTTGAGGTACTGGACATTGCGGCCATGTGTTTCAATGCAGTGCACAAAGTGCTGAACGACACGCTCATTGATCTCACTGCACAGCTGGAAGTTGTTCATGAAAATATGCTGCATGGTGATGGCTTCTAATATCTGAAAAAGAAGTTAGAAATTTTGTTGTTTTAAAATCAAAACCAGTGATTTTGTATAGTGAGAGGTATTGAATGGTGCATGGACTGCTTACCCCTGGGTTGAGGAAAAGATTGATGTGCTTGTGAAGCAGGGCTTGGTTCTGTTGGTTTCCTGCACAGAAGTTCTGTAGGAACTGATGAGCTAGCTTCATGATATCCTGCATACGCAAATCTTCTCCCTGGAGGGGGAAATGGCTGATGAAAGTTTGTTCACCTCTACACACAGACAGAATGTCAATGAGCCACATCTAATTGAAAGACATTGACACCTTCTCATATGGGATCTGTAGGAGCTCAAGGACCACCCCGTGAGCCCCCATGTTCCTCAGCAGCCTCTGCTGCTGCTTCTTGCTCTTTCGGCCTGACAGACCCTCTTGGACACATAGCCTGCTGAGTCGCAGCAGGATCTGGGAGAAAAGTGAGGAAAGAAATAAACATGTGAGGTGTGGAAAAAGGTCTCTAGGGATACGCAACATTTGCAATATAGCAAGATAAGAGCTTGTTAACCATGCTCACTAGTAAGATAATTACCTCTTTCACTACCCTGTAGTTGTAACTGCTGGTGCTTTCTGCCTTTTTTGGTTTGTCTGTGCCCCCCAAGTCCCCCTACAGAGTACACCACAGACAATGTGTTAGAGAACAAAACCCTAGTGTCAACTGGCTTTTCAGTGTTTGAGATTGGTTCTTTTAATATACTGCACCCTTTTATGCTCTGTCTCAGCAGAGAGCCCTTCTCCTGCATCCATGCCCTCATCTGGCCCCTGTCTCTTGTACACCCAGAGCTCAGACTTCTCTACAATGGAGCGCAGCTGGTCCAGGTCCGACTTTATTTGCTTGTAATTTTCCACATCTTGGCTGGTGACCAGCAACTGGACCTGTTAACACAAAGAGGACGTCTTTTAATATGGAGTACAGAGAAGACTAACTGGAATGGAATAATGATGCTGAGGACATGTTCAGGTGTTACTCTGGCACTGTGTAATTTCATGTATGTACACATGTATGTTTCACAGCTGCTCAGAACAGTACCTGACTTTCCTACAATCAATATAATATTTATAGAATGAGTGCACCTACTTCAAATGGTTGTCACTGCTTACCTGCTTAAAGGCCTGCAGGACCTCCTGCCTTTGACTGAAGTGCCTGAACAGCAGGTGGAGGGCTCTGGACACCAGAGGAGGATAGTCATGCATGGTTAAGTGGAGAAGCACCCTCAAGAAGGTACGGCCACCATGATCGTCCAGGTCCAATGGAGTGTTCTCTTCACTAGACACACACAGAAAACACACTCAAATGAAAACACATTGTCTTTTGCATTGTTTTGTGACTCATTCTGCATTCAAACTGTGATTACCTTCCACCAAATATCCCTTCTGCCTGTTCTTCTATATGCTCAAAGTCCAATGCTCCTGAAATTACAAAAAACATTGTCAGTTCATTGGCCACAACATGTCCTTTGTAAGATAAAGTCATATATTAATCTGACCTGGCATATTGTTTGGACCCTCCACTGCTCCTGTTACAGATAAGTCACTCTGGGAGTTACTCTCATCAAACTCCCTCTTAAAGATAGACAGCAGACAGGAGATCCTGTAGTCCAGGCGGACATTTAAGATGAACTGTAGAACAGGACAGAAAATAATGATAAGAGTGTGTCATACATGCTATATGTACTGTATGGATTCACTGGGGTATGCCATTGCTCGTCCTTCACCTGCAGGATCTCAATGATCTTGAGCTTGGTGTCCATCACCAGTATGTCCTGTTTCTCCGGTTCAGTCTGAGTCTTTACTGTTTCTCCATCGGAGCTGTTGTTCAAAGTTGTGGGAAGGAAACCCCCTCCCCTCAGAACTACTTGGGACATGAGCTCCCCAACACCATGAATGGACCTCATCACATTGCTGCCTGGAAAGGCACACACATACACACATGCACAAGCACACAAATAAACTTATGTTCATGAAATATTTGGTCCTCTACTGAACCCCCCGGGGGTGCATACCTTTACTCTCATCTCCCTTGTCCAACTTGTTGAAAGGGAATATGGTGCTAACATGGACACAGTCTAAAATAGCCAGCAGGATCTTGGTTAGTCTCAGCAGGTCACTGAAGTTGTAGAAGCCAAAATAAATCAAATTCCGGGCCAGATTCACCACCTAAACAAGGAAGATGGAATGAA
Source organism: Euthynnus affinis (assembly GCA_029490765.1). Classification (NCBI taxonomy): domain Eukaryota; kingdom Metazoa; phylum Chordata; class Actinopteri; order Scombriformes; family Scombridae; genus Euthynnus; species Euthynnus affinis. The sequence continues at coordinate 15,041,604 of CM055840.1, read as the reverse complement.
TTAAATAGGTTGTAATTTTACCGTCATGGTGTGATTGTGAATGTGATCCAGAATGTGTCTGACTGACCTCAAAGGTGAGCTTGTTCTTCTCTTTATCTGCAAACGGGAAACTCTGACACACCACATCTCTCAGGTAATTCTCAACAAACTCCATCGTCTGTGAGAATCGCTCTTTTATTTCATCTTTAGATGTTCCATCATTGTCATAACTACAATTAGACAATACAAAAAAGGACAAATGATTATACAACCTGAAAAAACTGCAAACATGCAAAACTAAACACACATCAAGTATTTACCTGAATATTTAAAATATCTAACATTTAATACAACAGTATTTCATTTGTCCATTCACTTACTCGTCAATGGCAATTTCTGAGGGGATCTCAGACCAGAGTCGTGCATATTTGACAGGCGTAACCTGCTCCTGAGGGTCACGGTCCACATGCATGTGCAGCATCATGCGGCAGAAGGAGGCTCGCAAGTCATATGGCAGATCTTCATCTGACATGCAGCGCAAGATCAAGTCCACATCCAGCTGGCCAGAGATCTTGTTAATTGCCAGGTACTGGCGGTCCAAACACATCCTGGCAAACAGGTTCAGCTGGTACCTGTAGCAGTATACACACACACAAGTAGATTCATACTACAGTACATTTAAAAACAGCAAAACTTGTTTCAACCTTCACAGGTGGCATACTCCACACAAGTTTTCCCTCATGACTCTGCTCCAGCTCAATATAAAGTCAGATAAGGGACAAGAACTCTCTCCCCGAGAACCACATAGACAATAAAGTCCAGCAACTACCTGTAGTAACTGATGACCTCCTGGTCCTCCTTCTGGCCCTCCTTAGCATCCTGGGCCAGCTCCCTGATACTTTTACTGCGGATCTCTTTATTGCTATCCTTCCAGAACAACCACACTTCCTCCTCATCCTCTTCTGACTCCACAGAGTTCTCCCCAAGCGGTGCTCCCTCGATCTCAAATCTTGATAGCACCAGTCTAACGGAGAAAATAAATAATACAAACAGACATTTTTTTTGGTTACAGGCTGATGGAAATAAATGAATCAGCATTTGTGACTAATTTTAACAGAAGCGTTAGGACACAAAGTTTGATTATATCATTACCGTTACCCTCACAAGCTGTTAGAAACAGAATATAAAGATCTTACTGCACACATCTCCACTGATATAGAAAGTCTTTCTTTACTGAATCCCATTAGGTGTTCAGTGGCCAATTATTTCATTGTGCATTGTAAATGTTGAAACATGTTTTCAATTAAACATTTAGTCTACAAAATGTCATTCCCAGAGCCCAAAGTGATGTTAACAAATTGTTAATTTTTACTTGTGAAACTTATTTAAACTTGAGAAGTATGCAATTTAGAATGATATGAAACCAAGGAATAGTCACAAAAATGGAACCAGCAAATTTTTGGTGCTTTTACTTGATAATTGACTGAATCAATTGATTATCAAATTATTGATACTTTTTCTGTCAATTGACTAATTAATTAATCTAATGATTACACCCCTCAATGCAACTTTATGATTTTTAGGACATACAATAATTGGGTGGCTTTAAATAAGGACTAATTCTATATGATACAATTACAGATTTTGTTTTAATGATTAGTACCTAATTTGCTTAGGAGGTAACTGAAATCAATTACATTTTGTGCTCTGTTAAGATTTAATATATATATATATATATATATATATATATATATATATATATATATATATATATATAGTGCAAATTGGCTTGCTGAGGGGTATAAGACAGAAAGAGTGTAGAAGTGTACAGTACAGGTAGAGGAGACGTACTTAGTTTCTATTAAGATGTCTGCGTTAGCTGGATCCAGCACTGCATTACAGATGAGCTCCTGTGTCACAGGGATGGACTTATTCATTGACACACACAAGTCTGACAGGTAGTCCAGGAACCTGAACACACACACACACAAAATATGAAAAAATCAATCACCCATGATGCTTTGTAAAAAAGATACAATTAGTTAAGATCAACTCAGACATGTCAGCTTGCAAAATCCTGCTCTCAAGAAAATATACCATTTATATGACGTGTTTGGTACATCTTACGACATAACACTCCAAGTCAGTCTGTCCATGAGACTGTCCTTAAGTATAGTACACTAAATGTTCAGTAAATTGCAGCACACATTTATGAATTCAATTTAAATGTCACTTGGGTTTTATGTCCTGCATAATTATTTATCAGTAACTGACTGTTATAGTGTACAATACAGTGTGAACACTCACACAGTCTTTTTGTCTTATTTTATGCATTAACATATAGGGAAGAGACCATATGATCAGTATACACAGATAATGATCAGGGTATTCTTAGTAACACATTATGTCTAACTATTTTATCTTTGATTCTGTCTGTGACCACATAGATGTGCAATACATGGTGTACAGACAGACACACACACACACAAACCTGGGCTCGCGGTTCTTACGGACCAAGCTAACAAATGTGTCAATCTCTGCAGCAGTGATATGTTTCTCCAGCAACTTGCGGTTGTTATGGAGAAGAGCTGTGATGGTGTCCTCTGCCAGAACATCATAGCCGATCTGTTTCTGCATGAAGCGAAACTGTTTGGCAATATACTCCTGTGGGACAGACAGAGAGACAGTCTGAACATATACAAACCACAAACAATTAATCTGGCCCCTTTATCTCAAAGGTATCTACAAAGATGGTAAATGTTAAGTCTAGATCCATTACTTATGCTGACTGATAGAGGTTATTTTGGAAGGCAAACTCAAGCTCTCATCTGTCTGCAGTGCATGTTCACCAGCAGCAGACTGCCTCCTTATTCAGCCTGGAAAGACTACCCCTCTAACACATACACTACAAGAGAAATCGACTGTTCTTAGAAAAGGGTATTCATAGATTTCACGTTTGCAAACACTTGTTATAGCACAAGCTTGTGGCTGTGGTTCTACGTATTCTTATTACAAGAAAACTTGATGAAGCAGCAGAGCAAGTGAGCGTTGCATAATACACAGGGCATTTCATTAAACATCTCAGATTCAGGTCATTTTTGTTTAGATAATTACATCAGTGCTGCTACACAGCAAGGGCCACTATCATAAAATGCAATGTACCTTTTATTGAACTGCAGTTGCACGTACACTGCTATAGGGCCACTACTCATAAAATCAGACTAGTAGGCCCGTCAAACTACCTGGTTCTTGCGGTAATCCTGCTGTGAGTGACGCAAAACCCGGTAACACAGGCGGCAGATGTGTCTGAAGGGGGCATGACGCTGATCGGCCAGCTCCTCCAGTCGCAGCATGGGCCCGTCCCCACTGTCTGTGAAGGGGGCCTGCAGCAGCTTGAAGATCTGATACAGGGATAATGTTGTGACAGTTGTAACCATATTAGAGTTAGAAGACAAAATAACGTGTTCATACAAATCTGACAACCATGTAACTTTGAGTTACGATAAAGAGATTTGAAAAGGAATTAGATGGAAGTTCAGTCAGGTTTAAACAAGTTCTCATTCAATGGAAAATTTGTGTTTGTGTTATATCCATTAAGGCGATACCTGCTTGAGAATATTCTGTTCTCTCATGAGTTTCTGCCTTTCCCTGTTTGGTTTGTTGACCATGATCTCGAGCACGTCCTGCCCGTTGTTGGGAATGTCCACAACAAAGAACACCAGGTCTTCCAGAAGCTTAGTGACGGCTCTGGTTGCACACGCAAAAAAAGACAAAGCAAAAACACATGACTGTCTGTTTCCTGTAAGAAATGTAAAATCTTGTCCAACTATGTATTTTATACCTCCTCTCATTCTGTGTGATGGTGCCTTTTTCCAGCTTTCCAGCGATAGACGCTAGCACTTTACTGGCATCGTTGGCAAAGTCAAGATCTCTCACTTCAGCTGGGGAGACGGGCACAATTGCAAAAGCCTCTTTGTCCTCTTTGAGTGCAGAGGTGCCAATCTGAAATTAAAAAAAGAGATGTATAACTTTTTCATCTATGACATATGTCGGAGTATTTAGTATTTTTTTTTTTGTGGTTGTTTATTTTGTTCTCTACTTTACCTACTACTCATAATGAACTGGGTGACAGTAAATTAATTACAGTTTGTCACTTTGGAGACAGTACACAGCAGTGCACTTAAAACTGTCACTTACACGCAGCATGACAGGTTTTTCCTCCTCCTTGTCAATTGGTTGGTTGGTGCTGTGAACCCATGTGTTGGTGCACAGGTGTCGGAGACGCACATATGAGTTCCTGAAAATACATTTTAATATTTTTATTTTTATCTTTTTGGTGCTCAGTATAAGCTGACACTTGAAGACTCATATTTTAATGACACACAAAAATCCACCTTTTCCAAATATGGTCACTGCCAAACTGAAGACACACAGCTGAACTTTTTTCTGCATTACCATAGTTGCTTGGAAGATTTGTAAGGACATTACAAAGTTGAATAAAATCCAAATATAAACACAATCAGTCTGCATTCAAAACTATGTTGCAAGACAGAAACAAATACAGATGGAGAAACTTGCTCATATGAACGCCTACCATTCTTGTGAATTTAAGACAGCCTCCTCTTCCTTGATATACTCGTGAAATTCATAGTATTTCTAGTAAAATGCTTAGTCAAACACAATTATATTAAATTTCTCACAGAAACTAAAGAAATTCATGCCCAAACACATCTGCTCACACAAAAACAATGGGAAGGATAAAAAGGAAAACCTTTATGATACCGTTTAATGATGTGAGTAATGGTAAGTCACACTTTCGATTACGTTAACAAACATTAACACACACACACACACACACACACACACACACACACACACACGCACACATGAATGCTTTTCATTGTTTATTTTCCAACCATATTAAGATGACTTAATATACGGTGGAAGTCCCCTACTTGCAATGTGTCCGTTTTTTTGGTTTTCACTGGAAAGAATGACAGTGTGACATCCATTTCCCTATAATCTTATCTGCAATAACACTTCCGCCTCAATGATCTGGCCTTCGCACCTGGGTACCAATGAGTCTCCCCCTCTTAATGTGGTAGGGTCAAGCTCAAATATGGAAGAGATGTCATTCCCATCAGGAACAGACACCAGGGTGTACATGACTTTGTCCTGGATGTTTCTCAAGCGGGCCCGCAAGACTTCTTGCTCCGTGTCCAGCTGAACGGAAAGTTCAAAACACAGTCTGATTAGTGATTAAAAACCACACACAGATGCTCACTTTCAGCAATTTGTGTGTGTGTCTCAAGATCAACAAGTATCAGGTATTTCAGTAAAAGATATACTATGAGAAGATATAGTAACTGAGTCTAGGTAGGGAAAAAAGGAAATGCAGCAGATTAGGTAAGACTGTTTTCCTCAACATAGCATTCTGTTAATTTAATTTTCCCAGTAAAATGTCACAGACTTAATTCAATAAACTAATATGGGTTACCAGGAGAGACTTATGACAAAATGACTTAATTAAATCAATTAAGGCTTTAAATACATTTGTAGAGTAGACACAATTAAGTAAATATCTTTGTTCAGTTAGTTTCTGTTTTCATTAGGAGTCAACCATGATGAAAATAGACCTCACAATAAATTGGGGGCTATTTTCTTTCACATGGGGCCTCTGCCATTCTTTGGCTCCTTCAGCTACATTTTTATTTTTATTGTTCATTTATTTTTACTGAAGTGGCGAGACAGTAAACTCGGAGATCGACTGGGAGACAGTTCATTTGTCACTGTCTGGTCAGCAGATGTAAACAGCTTCATGTTGACAGCCACAGTCGGTTCAGTGAGTTGTGGCAAAGAATGAGGTACCATGACAGAAAGACGCATTCACAGTGAAAGGCTGCCATCTGCTGGTCAATGAAATTTTATACCTGCTCACGCTGCAAATATACATTCAGCCATTTATTGCTGGAAATAATAAGTACTACAGTAGTTTTAAAGCATTCATATTTCAAGGGATGTTTTCTCTTCACATTTGTGGGAAAAGTTTTTTTGAAAGTTTGTTTGTGGGCAGTTTAACCCGTGATGAAGTGAGTTTAACCAGTGAGTTAACTGGTAACAACAGTGTAAACATATTGTTACTATGGTTACTTGCAGTTAAAACACCATGGCCATAAAAAGGAAGGTTTGAGATGTACTGATGTACTACATGATTTACAGACACTGACAGCCAATTAGACTGTAGTATTTCCATGGTCATTGTATTACATCACTTAGTTAGATTTGCTGTTTATTAGACAATAATGAAAACATTTTTAATAATGAAAATGTATTGGTTATCTTGATATAGATTGTAAATCTGTTATCTGTTATAGAGACCAGTGTTTCAGCAAGGCACACTTACTGAGGAGCGAGACTCCAGGCACTCTTCTTCATACTCCGGATTCACCTGCAAAAATACAGAGTAGTTAACCATGTAGTAAAAAAAAGTTATAAGTCCAGATATTGTCTGGAATAAATGTGTGTTTTCTTAGTCTTAAAATCTGCTTTATAGTTACGTAGCTCAGATTTCTAAATTAACTGAGTACAACATGGTCATCATATTTACATCACCGATGACATCTCAACATTTTCTTGAATGTAAACACCTGAAGCACCAACAGTAGTAGTGGTAGTATATTATATTTGATTCAATTTATTGTGATGTTTATTTTTGTCAATGTCACCTAGCTTTATTACATATAGTGACTAAAAAAATTGTCTGCAGTGGACTGACCTCTGCAGCCAGATAGTGTCCGGTGGCCAGGTGTTTAAACCTGAACAGGCTGTTCCAGTAGCCTGCCCCCCCTCGACATGGATCATGCTGTACAACCTGAAACCAGAGCACACAGCAGTAACATCTTATGTCAATGCATACAATTTATTAAATAGGTGCTGATGTTAAGTGTGAAAGCGCTGGAGAATAGATTTGCAGTCTTACTTTCTGCTTATTGCTGGTGTTGCAAAAACAACAATATTCTTCCTCACCTCTATCTCCCATAGGGCTTTGCTGCTGGTTGCCGAGGTAGCTGACTGCCGTCCAGTAGTGCGAAGGAAAACGTATTGTTTTTTTCTGTGATCATCACATGTGAGGAATTTCTCCTGCTCTGCATGAAATAACCGTACCACATCACCCTGAAGGGAGGGAGAATAATTGTCAGTGGTAGAAATATTAAGCTTAACCTTAGTACAGCTAATTAAACCTGAACAAATTTAAAGGATCAGTGTGTAGGATTTAGTGGCATCTAACGGTGAGGTTGCAGATTACTACCAACTGAATACCCCTCCTCACTGATTTAATAGCTGAATGTCAGCTGGCAAAGCCTCTAATGTGGAGCTACTGAGCATCCAATATGACACAATCTCATTTGTAAGCACATACAGTGGGCTGATAAAACTGAACTGGAAACAAACAAAACAACCTGCCCACTCAGCTCTGATGAAGAACATTATGCAACATGTAAAGTTAGAAAAAAAGAAATATTCATTGAGTATAAACAAGATGTATATATTGTAGAAACATGCCATAAATTATTTCAATAGAGCCATATCAGATCTCCTGGATCCCTGGAAGAAACTGCTGACTTTTGTTAATGTGGTGTATGACATTTCCATTTGGTCTGTACGTGTTTATAAATTGAGCTTTTGTATAAGATATAAAATAAGTTTTCTACCCTAGTCTTTATTTATAAAAAAAAAAAAAAACAGAAATAAAAAAGAAACATGTATCTCTCTAATAGCTGCCATAAGACAAACCCCTTTCAAGATGATCTCCTGATTGTCGCTCCATTTCATAAACAAGACGATCTTCCAGCTGGTGTTACAGTTGACTGAGTTCACCTGAAAAACAAACAACCAGAGATCAGAGTTTGAAGTGACTGTACTGTAGGTATAATCTGTTGGCAGGGATCCCGCGCAGTGGGAGCATTGCAACACGGCCAAGGTTAAAGGGATAGTGAAGTGTTTGTTTTCATTTTTTCCTCATTTCCCAGAGGGAAACAAAAATCACAGATGCCTATTAAAGATAGGATAAGAGCACTTTTTCAAACTTTTCTAAAGATTCATATCTTGACTAACTAAAAAAATGTTACATTGAATTTACATATTTATAGTCATTTGAAGCAACATAATTGTTAGGATTGTTGAAGAGCTGCTGACCCACACTTTGCATACAGTTTTAAATTATTAGAGTCATAAAATAGAAAATCATGAGTTTGTGTCACTCTGGCCAAACAGGAAAATTGCTCAACTTCCCTAAGACTGACCTACTATGCCCACTTAGCTGTCTCAGTGTCACTGGAAGGCAATTGTAAGGCCATTTAAAACAGTAAAATCACATAACTGATGTTTAGTAACTGTAGTGCCGCAAGAGAAAAAAAATCATAACCTTGCATGTGCAGTATCAGCTGCAGCCTAGTGCGTAACTGTCCTGACTCTGGAGGACAGTAGAACAATCCTGTAGTGTTTTACATCGGGCAGCTAATAGCAAGCAGCCATTATGGGCGGAAAAAAAGTTATAATTAGACTCTACACAGCCGACACTCCCACTGAAACATCAGAGGAGTGAAGATGCTGCGGCTCAGACAAACCTCATTGCATCCTGGATTATCCACGAGCTGGTGTGTGCTGGCATGGAGTGGTTGACCAGCGTTCACAGGATTCAGAACCACCTTATCACCAATCACCACCTGCCATGACACACACACATATACGAGAAATAAAAAAAAGTATAGAAATTTGAAGGTTGTACATGTTAATTCTAGGGCAGGTAGATGGATTTACAGGAACTGCAGGATCAGGATTAGAGTGATTTAAGAAAGTGGATGACTGTCAGGACCATCACATTTCATCAAAACACTGCTGTCTCATAATGCACCTACTGAACTCATTTAGTCTGGGCTCCACAAATAACTACGACTTACATTGTCATTTTATTTATTTTACTGAATTTTACAACTTACATAAAAATGATTTCCTGTATTTAGCTGTGGTTACTTGTCTGCGTCTACTTTAAGCACACTGCAACACATTCAATTGCAATAATGTACTCAACCTTGAATCTTTTACATCAGGGATTCTGCAGTGTTTAGGAAATTCGATTTAGGTCTAGGTAGATCTTTTAATACCATATAGAGCGCAATTTAATATCTTTTTCATTGTCCTACTAATAGAAAAAACTATTAGGGACAATAAGGTCTACCATTATTTATAAAGTACATGAATATACTGACATTTATATCACATTTTTGTCAGTACTTCCCAGACAGATATAACAATTCCTAGTAATATAATTAACATGACCTGGAATCCATCCATCAGTTTTCTGATTAAACAACTACAAAATAATTAATTTATGTTTTTGCTAAGATCTTCACTTGTCCACCGGGAGTAGATAAGCTTCCTAGCTTCAGTATATAGTGGCAGTGTTTGCTACACATCTGATGGTGCTGACTGAAACTTCTTAAAAGGATTAAACAGCACTGGTCCCACTTTTTCTTATAGATATAGAATGTCTCCTGACAGTCTGCAACCAGGTACAAAAGCATTTTATAACTAATGTTACTATGTACAGCAGGCCACAGGAAACATATAAGACCTTTGCACATGAAAGGTTATACTTTTTAATACATTCTAAGGTTTTGTTTACAGAACTGAATTCTGAGCTTTTTCAGACTTTTCAAGATCTGCAAATACCCTGTTACATGCATAAAAGCATGAGTCAGATGCCATCAGTATTGCATGTCTTTGTCTTCTGTCTTAGGCCTTGTGCCATAGTTCAACCTACTCTGAGAATAGCTTAGCAGAGCAGCCAACTTCAGTCCACTTTGTCCTTGGGCACCAGTCCATAATTCCTACTGCAGGGAAGAAGAGCTGGTGCCAACAAGAGCTTGTGACCAGGTAAACACCAATTCGGTGCCGGCATGTCAAGCCATTGAGGGATAGATGTGATCAAATCACACTGGATGGTAAAGGGGACATGTGCCTTTGATGTCTACACTTTTATTCTGCAGTCTGAAATCTTGTAATACTGATTAACTGTGCGGAAATAAGTGAGTCTGAAAAGTAACAACTGTACTTTTGCAACTGTATTGCAAAAAGTACAGTTCTTTTGAAAAATTCGTTTTTGGGATTTTTTTCCTTTATTTGATGGGGGAAAAGTACAGAGAGACATGAAACATGGGTAGAGAGAAGTGCATGACGTGCAACAAAGCTGGAATCAAACCAACAGATGTTGTGGTTATGTGGTATAAGTCTTAACCTGAAGACCACTGGAGCGTCTCAAAAGTACAGATTTGGGGGAATTTTAAGAACTCCCCCAACTAGATTCTGAAAAATTATAAGGAATATTTTACCATATGTGTACAATACACAGTCTGCAACTTTATAGGCACCAATTGTGTTATGCCTAAGCCTATCTATTAGCTACATTTTCTATGGTTGACATATGTGCTGTAACTCAGTGGGGAAACAATATGTGAAAACAGCAAAAATACAAAGCATGATTGACACAAACCTGCGGGAATCATCCCTTACATTAATCAAACCGTTGCTTTGCCTTACTTTGATTGACATACAGTACAGTGGTCCCACAATGCACCATGCCCACAGACTTATACATATGATGACTCACACTGTCCCCAATGGAGCGTAGTTTGTAGAAAGGCTGGATGTAGAACCAGGAGCCCTCATTTCCAGCAGTGTCCAGCATCACCCGCATAGCATTCTTCTCTAACAGTGCAGGCAGACGTTTATTCACTGTCAGGTATTTGTTGCTCTTCAGGTGGAGGAGCTGAGGAGAAACAAAATGCAGACAAGACAAGACAAAAGATGAGATGCTGAAACACGAGTTGAGGAGGATGTGCTTCTAATAGTGTACTGAGTACAAGCATAGGCACTGCTAGAAATTAAGCCTGCGATAACTGCCATTGGAGTTATTTAAAAGGCGAATTTCATACACCAGGTTAGAAATCTACTATCTAATTACTAACTGAAAGTCATCTTCTTACTATACCATTGCTATACTACAATTATGGATGGATTATTGAATTTTGTGGCTTATATAGTGATTATAGTGTTATAATGATTGCACATGCGTATGTGTATTTGTGTCATGAATTACAGGTGTTATCATTCATTATTTTGTGTGTCCTGAGGGCCTCCTTCCAGTAGTCTCTGCTCAGGATGCATTACAGGATATTCATATGATATTAATTTGTGGTTTCACTGAGTATGACTGCAGGGAGTTTCAGTCTTTCAGTCTCATTTTCATTGGGACTAGGCCAAAACTCACGAAATTCTAATATGCAATTTATGGTTTTGTTTAGTATTTTTATGTAAGAGTTAATATGGAAGAACATACACTGAAGTGAGAGCACATTTCTCATTCCTGCAAATGAGGTGTTGGTGAAAATTTGTAAAAGTGAGTCACCTCCATTGACTGCATGTCAAGGCCGGTCTCAGTTAAGTCCAAACTCAGTGGTATATAAACAAAGTTTATCTGAATAAATGCCAAGCAATTGATGGCTAGTTAGGAATAACAAACCTGAATAACATTCCCGTACTGAATCACTGTTCCAAGCAGCTTTTTGTTTTCAGAGTCATTCTGTTTCTTCTCCAGGTCAGCTGCATGCTGGGAGGCAAAGAGAAAGATAAGAGTGAAGAAAAGTAAAAAACGAAGACAGTAAAACTCACAGTTACTACACTCATGAATACGATATATACACAGTAGTGTGGAAACAAGTCCTTTGATTGGTTAGCTGTTAGACAATGCATATAGCAGTAGAACAGTTCTTAGCCAGAAATGTACGCTTCAACAGCAGGGCTTTAAACAAAAACTCTGGCTCACATTTCCATGGAAACGCAGGAAAGATTGTAATCTTCCATTTTATGACTGTGTGGTCAGATAGCAGATTGCTTTAAATGGTATTGCATTGCAGCAGAAAGAGAGAAAGGAGAGTGTAGAGGGCAGAAAGGTAGGACAGTAGGAGTGAAAGGCTTCGGAAATGTCTATAAAAGGAATTTAAAATTCTACTGCAGCAAATATACATAATCCCTTTGAAAACTGGTCTGAAACAGAAGTTTGGAGTGCACAGCATCCAAGTGGGAAATAAAAATGAAGACCTCTGAAAAAAAGTTTTCTGCACTTTCTCTTTAGCATGTGAGCCCTGAGGACAGGCCAGTGTGTAGCGTACTGATCTGTGGTGACTGCTGGGAGGTGATCATGTTGTCACTTCACTTACATGGAGCTTGTTGAGTAGCACCGTGTCCGTGTTCCCTCCAGGCTTCGCTGCTTTCCAGAACTGCTTCTGGGCCGAGTAGCGGTTCATAGGACACAGCCTGAAGAGACAGTCTGCACAGAGAGACAGAGTCAGAAATGAAGAGACAAAGATGCAGAGATATATGTAGAGAGAAGCAGAGAGATTAATATATAGACCGGTGCATGCCAGAGAAGAAATAAACAGATAGAGCTGAGAATAATACATTAATGTAAATCAAAACAGGAGAAAATAGAAATTAGAGAGAAGGACAAAATATATTAATGCACACTGTAGCGCTGACCTCTCCAGGCTTCACTCAGTGTGGGAGACAGGTCACAACCACAGCTTAGCATAAACTAACAAAGTATAGATGTCTGAGTTGCTTAAGCTAAGATAATACATGATGTTCTGTAAACATGAAATATAGCACAAAAAATAAAAAAAACAGATGGCAGACTTAACTTAATAAATGACACCTCTCTTAAGAACAATCAGAAAATATGAACACAACCATGCATGTGTGTGTGCTTGCACTTCAAACACATTCATAATTCTGAATTGAGATCAAAGGGCTTTGTCTGCTTCAGGGTGGAGTGATGAGGGACAGGAAAGCGTGTGTGTGTGTGTGTGTGTGTGCGTGCGCCTGTGATATACAAAGTCAGTAATATGCGGTTACATCCTGTGATTAGACTATGCTAATTGACAGTGCACAATAACCTCTATGTGTGTGTTACAATGCGAGACAGCGATGATAAGTCATGGTCAGTCAGTGTTCATAACCACAGCGACAGTGTGATGTTGCTGTCGTCAGCGGACTCTGATTGTGCTACTCATTTTCATAGATACTGTCATGAGGGGAAAACAGTCCTTCGATTTGCATGTGGACACAGTTTAACATAACAGAGTTCCTCTTCTGTCCCAGAAGAGTTCCTCTTCTGTACCAAGCTGCACAACGACTGAAACTAAAGGATAAAGAGGCTTTTTAGCCTGGGTAAAAAAAAGAAAAAAGTTTTCACATTCTTGCAGTTAACCAGTACAGTTAAACTAGTTTTGCAATGTTTTCCCTGCAGACTAAACCTCCTCCCTCTGAGCCCTGGCTTTCCTCTGATTTCACCTCTCATCAGACCAAAGCCCTCTATTCTGAGAGGGCAAAAAGAGGAGGAAAAAAGAACAATCTGTCCATCCTCCTCTCTCTCTCTCTCTTTCTCTCTCTCTCTCCTCCAGCTATAGCCGCAGTAACATGACCAAATAAGGCCAGCCAAGGGAAGGGGAGTGGGATGACAGAGGGAGAGAGAAGAGGGTGGGGACTCCCTATCTTCCCCCTCGATATTCTATCATCCTTCCTTCTCCTTTCTGAATTCCTCTAACCATTTCACACACCATTCTCTCCTTCCGAGTTAATGGTCTCTATCTCCCAAATCTTCCTCTCGCCCCCCTCTAGGCCCCATCCGATATGGTTTACTTTAGTTTGACCCAAAATACTGTTAGAAAAACAAAGAAAAGGAAGTGAAAGAGAGAAGAAGAAGACATGAGATTGAAGGAATGTGAAACAGAGTGAGAGTGAGCACAGAGAGGGTAAGAAAGAGGAAAGCTAGATCTATTTAAAGCTTCAGATAGAATAAATGAATGTACATCCCACGTATGTTCGCTTAAGTAGATCAAACTGTTGATACAGTTTTCACTGGAACTGGATAAAACTAGCTTGTGTGAAAGCCAATCAGACAAAGAACACACATACACTGGAAGCTCCTGTCTGAAGAGTGAGCTGCCCTATAATTTGACACTGTAGTTTTATCATACTTTAAATACACAATCACAGTTTGCAATATGAGCACCATGTGTGACAGATGATCAGCTGACACTGAAGGTTTGCTTTTAATCACAGTAAGCTGTGAGAGAAAACATGTTAGTTCAGTAGTACTGAAATCTGGGGTTAGAATTCCTTCTGGGGTCACCGAACAGGAGAACTGGTGGGACCAGGTCCAGAGGGCAGAAATCTCAATGATTCATTAACATTCTCACAACTGAAAGCAACCTTTTACTACCAGCACCCCCACCCCACAAACATGACTTTATTTAGCACTTGAATATCTGTTTGAGTTCATAAACAAAGATATCTTTGATACACCCTACCTCATATGCACTTTCAAATGCTAACCCACAATTATGCAGCTCGTAAAAAAAAAAAAAAAAAAAAAAAAAGATAAACATGTGGAAATATTACCATAGCTGTTTGTAAGTCTCAAGTGATCGAGGGCAAGTCCAAGTCTAGCCACAAGCCTTGCAAGCAAATTTTGAGCCAAAAGTCTCTGAATGCTGACAATAAAAATTACATTGGATTTTAACATTTTTTCTTCATTTTAAAAAAGTGAGACTAAGTTGCAATGCACATACTTAAATATTAAGGGCCACTCCACCAATTTTACACATGAAGACCAGTGTACTTCTGATGAGGAGTGCTACTCAGGCTATGAAGAGTATAATATCTTCTGTGGCTCTGGAGCTTTCTAAAGTGAAAGACAATAACCATGATGATGTCATCAGGGTTACTGAGTCGCATCATGGGAGGTGTTGCATTCAGTGTTTTTGTAACTTTACTCGGGCTGTGTCACTCCCTCGTTCACTACTCCCTCAAGACTCAAAATATATAGACACTCAATAGTTTACTCAATACCAAGCAGCAAATTGGCATTTTGGACATTTGCTAATTATCAGAATTTTGTGTGAACTGTCAGCTGTTGCAGCATGGTAACTTTCACATCAATGTAATGTGGTGCCTTGCATTGTGGGATTGTTAGAAAGAACAGTAGTGTACATGCCATGGATACTACTTTTCGGACACAGTCCTAAACTAGGGACAAAAAGTCAGTATATATTATCCAGTGATATTTAGATTTTGACCTGTCTTTTTTCCCCTATCTGTCTCTCATAAGTTGTCCAACTTCAATGAAGTACAACACTGAATTGCTGGAGTAACCTTTAAAATATTCGAGGTGTGTGGCTGTGGAAGGCATTAATGTTAATTCCCATGCTAGAATCAAGGCTTTAGAATGGTAATGTCAGACTACTTATGTCGAGACTGAAATATCTCGACATCTAGTCATGAGTGTCATGAAATTTTGTACAGACATTCATGGTCCTGAGATGATGAATCCTACTCATTTTGGTCATCCTTTGACTTTTCTGACAATGCTAGCTTTGTCTCCAAACCATCCAACCTGAGCTGTCCCTCTAATATATTCACCCCAAATTCTGTCCATTACTTTGAACAGTAATGGACAAGTATTTAACTCATCCATGTGCTCCCTCCCAATAACATACATGTGTTTTGTCTTGCTCCTATTGACTTTAATTCCTCTTCTCTCTAGTGCATACCTCCACCTCTCCAGGCTCTCTTTAACCTGCTCCCTCCACAGACACAATGCAGCTCCTTCTGACCTTCTCTATACATCAACATTCTTAAAGCAAACATCTTATCTGCAGTGCTCTTTGAAACCATACTGCTGCTCACTAATCACCACCTCTCTCCTGTTAAACTAGCTTCCACTTCTCTTTCCCATAACTTCATGCTATGACTGATCAACTTTATACCTCTGTAGTTAATACAACTTTGCACATCACCATTATTCGCGAAAATCTGTACCAGTACACTTTTTCTCCACTCCTCAGGCATCCTCTCACTTGCTAAGACTGTGTTAGACAATCTAGTTAAGAACACCACTGCCACCTTTCCTAAACATCGCCATGCGTCCACAGATATGTCATCTGGACCAACTGCCTTTCCGCTCTTCATCCACTTCATAGCTGCTCTCATGTCATCCTTACTGATCCACCACACTTCCTGATTCACTATCCCCACATTATCCAACCTTCTCTCTCTCATTTCCTTCATTCATCAGCCCTGCAAAGTTCTCCTTCCACCTTCTCTACACACACTCAACAGTTGGCACATTTCCATCTCTGTCCTTCATCCCCCTAACCTGCTGCACATCCTTCCCAGCTCAGGCCCTCTGTCTAGCCAATTGATACAATGCCTTTTGTCCTTCCTTAGTGTCCAACCTCTCATACAACTTGCCATATACCTTTTCCTTAGCGTTCGCCATTTCTCTTTTTGCCTTATGGCACATCTCCTTGCACTCCAGTCAACTTTCTCCATCTCTCCTTCTATCCCACTTCTTCTTCATTGACCTCTTCCTCCGTATACTTTCTTGTAATTCCTCATTCCACCACCAACAACTCTCGTTGTCTTCCTTCCTCTGTCCAGATGACAGATGACTCACTACCACCCAGCGCATGTCTTAACTCCTTCCTGAACTACAAGAAACAGTCTTCTTTCTTCAACTTACACCATTTGATTCTTGGCTCTGCCTTCACTCTTTTCCTCACCATTCGATGCTGCCAAGCTACATTCTCCCCTGACACCACCTTGCAGTCTCCAATCTCAGATCGCATCTCCTGCTTAAGACATAGTCCACCTGTAACCACCTTCCTCCACTGTTATGTCACCCTGGGTTCCTCCCTCTTCATGAAATACATATTCACCACAGCTAATTCCATCCTTTTTGCAAAATCCACCATCTGTCCTTCCATATTCCTCTCCTTGACAGCGTGTCTAACCATCACCTCCTCATCAGTTCCCTCTGTTCCCTTCACCAACGTGCCCATTGAAGTCCACCCCAATCACAACTCTTTCCTCCACAGGTACATTCTCCACCACTTCATACAACTCACTCAAGAATTCTTCTTTCTCTTCCATCTAACACCCAACTTTCAGAGCATATGTGCTGAGAACATTCATTATCATGTTTTCAGTTTCCAGCTTTATACTATCACTCTGTCTGACACTCTCTTCACTTCCAACACACTCTTGACATACTCTTCCTTCAGGATTGCCCTTACTCCATTTCACCTCATCCACATCATGGTAGAACAGTTTGAACTTCCCCTTCCACACACACAATATATCTACCTCCCTTCTTTCCATCATATCAGCCAGCTCTCTCCCTTTACCAGTCATAGTGCCAACTCTCACATCCACACTCCCACCCTTCCTCCTCTCTCGGTGCATCCGGACATGCCTTACCCCTCTCCTTCTCCTTTGCCCAACAGTAGTATAGATTCCACCAGCTCCCTGGTGGTCAACTGTACTGGTGGTGGCGGCCATCAGTGACTCAGACCTCAACTGAAATCAAATTTATGTTTATATTTTAATTTATATTCGACTTGGCATAGGTTTTACACCAGATTCCTGATGCAACATCCAGGCTTGGAACTAGTACTAAGAACGCACTGGCTTGTGCATCCTCGGTGGCTGGGTGATGACAAGTGGTTACCTTGCCATTGTTGGGTCAGAATTTAAATTTGTGCAATACTTTTTTGGTTTAAGTGTCAAGTGTGTCAAACTTCATAGTAGTAAAGTACAAGCCATGTTGCAAGTGCTCATTCTTTTGTGACTTAAAACGTCGAATCAAGTCTCAATCTACAGCTACAATTATTACTGTATCTAGGACCCTGTGCTGTGCTCACTATAGTCTGCAAATCCTACAAAATATTATAACATGTGCAATGTATGAATGCAGTTTTAAGCCTATAGAGTTTCATTATTATTGCGTGATGTGCATGTTAAAGAGATATCCTGCCTAAACAATATTCTCTCACACATACAGTGTAGGGAGGGTGTCACATTCTGGTAGCATATTTAAGCTTTTTTTCCACAAGTGAAAACTACAGTAGCTTGGTGTTAATTACAAGCATGACAAGTGTGAACATCTTAGCAAGTAACATAACTTGGCAACAGACTGTTGTTGATACACAGCTTTTTTAAGGTTCAGTGTGTAGAATTAAGAGGCATCTAGCAAACAGACTTGGCAGAAATGGAATATAATAATCATAAGTATGTTTTAATCAGTGTATAATCATCTGAAAACAAGAATTGTTGTGTTTTTGTTGCCTGAGAATGAGCCCTTTATATCTGCAAAGGGAGCGGGGGCTCCATTGAGGCCACTATTTTGCACTGCCATGTGCTAAAGTAGTCCAGAACGGACAAACCGAACACTGGCTCTAGAGGGGCTTTTTGTGTTTTTTGTGTTTTCCACAAGTTCCTCCTACACACTTGGAAGGGCAGGGTGAGGGAAGGGCTATTCAGTTGGTTGCACTCAGCAACCTCACCGCTAGATGCCCCTAAATTCTACACACTGCACCTTTAAGCAACATCACCCTTTACAATGACAAACTGGTGTGGAGAGCTCATTTGTTTGCACTCTTGAATATCATCATGATGTGTGAAATATGAGAAGTGAAACAACAAAATATCTGAATATTACATTAATTGATGACAGAGCCAAATGGTAAAATTATTGTTGATGTGAGTTTTATGCTCTGAATAATAAACACTTTTTAGTTTTAAACCCTTTTTTAGACCTTGTCTTTTGTCTGCTGGTTTACAGTGACAGTGGTGTCATGCAAGACTGATTTGGGCAGTCTTGCACAAGGGCTACAGATGACTCAGAAGGATCACTAGCACTTTCAATATGTACAGTTCAACAAGAAGCTAATAAAAATCCTGCAGTCACTGGCAAACTTTGTAAGATCTAAGGGAACCAAGATGAAGATGTAGCACTGAAAATGATAAAAACTAGTGAGGGGCTATAAAGCCTAGAGATATGACTTATCTCTGACAAAAGTTTTATTATTTTTATATATACAGCTTTCAATTAGATCAAGTGTATGACAACACAGAGCTGCATAATTTAACTTCAACCCCTCTTCATTGTCTGTCATAAAAACAGCTCAAGCACATCATGTGAGACAAAAATTCTGGTGTCCACATCACAAAGAGGTCATCAGTGTCCAAACACAAGCAGGGAGGCCTGCGTGTACCTGTGTGAGACATCTGAGCTACTCTTTCCTGCAGTAGACGACATTGTCTGGCCAAGGACTTAGAGACTGTGTTAAATCAATGATATTCTCAATGATCTGGGTTGTATAAACTGCACTGCTATTCTCTCCGAGCTTCTTATCCTGTTAGAGATGTTATAGAGGAAGCAACTAATCACTTGTAGTGCATCTAAGACAATAAATGGGTCTACTGACAACAGCTTCCCTTGACTGTTTCCTGCAAGACCTTTCCTCTCACAGTGGACAGGAAAGCAATACACAGTATGTGGTTATTAGGAGAGGAAGGGACTAAAGACAGCACTGTTTCTGGTGTTTATCCCAGATCAACCACTCAATTAGTCTGCAGTGTGTCTCTGAGAGCAACAGTAGTTTAGGTTGGCAAGCATATGAGACATTTTATCACAACATAGTAAGGAGTTAATGCTCTAAAGTTTGTTGGAGTTTAGGACGTTTAAATGTTTCAGGGCACATGCAAAATATGTGCAAAACAAAAAAAGGGAAATTATAACAAGGGATAAAATATGAAATGATGACAAAAAAGTAAAAGACAAACAACCCAACAATTGCAGACACGTGAAGCCAGGACAGGAAGATACTATCCACTTCAATGGTTTTCTCATGCTACTGATTTAGCAATGTAAATGTCAGGCGAATGATAAACAAGCAGGAAAATCAGCTCTTGTTGTTTCAGCACCTCTCTGTACAAGAAAGGGTTTGCTTTGATGGTTATGTTTTGTTTCTGATTTCTAAGTCCATATCAATCCCTGCTTTTTTCCCCTTTACAATCAACCAGTAATGATCAAAATGTTTGTATATGAATAGAGCCTACGATGTTCAGGCAAGTTTGTTGTAGATCAAGTGGACAAATAATTAAAGATTGACTTGGGTGGAACATGTATGATGATTAAGTGTCTCTGATGAAACAGTGGGCATCATCTGCTTCACACAATTACCAACATCCATTTACCATAAATACAGTATGTCAATACTAGGTAGTCGCATCAAGCTTTAAAAGGCGTTGTATCAATATGTCAACAGCCTCATGGCCACAGTCAGAAACAGATGATGGTGTTTTGATTGATTATTCTGTAAAGGAAAATTAAAAGTAGATTAAATCTGAACAACGCAGCATTCATCTTACTATTCATTTACACGATGACTTCAGCACACAACAAAAAGAACACTTGCAAAACATCAAAAAAACTGAAGTAGAAATCACAGTGACTAAAAATGAAAAGAAGCTTACACTTATTTAACAGCTAATACAAAGCAGTGGTGCAGTGTGAAGAGTTGTATCTGCCTCGAACTGACTGTTGATCACTGTTCTCTGCTGAACTCATCTGAGTGTGTGTGGGTGTGTGTAATAGTACTTCAAAGACTGTCAGGATGAGATACAAAGCAAAGCTACTGAGTCCTGATGTCTCCTGAGTCCTGATGTGCTTAGAGGCTACATGAGTGAAAGTGTGATTGTGTGAAGGGTGCTTGTGTTTACATTGGGAGGAAATGTTAAGCATACCTTAGCGGTGACAGTATAAGGCCCAGTCGACATGGCTAATCTGGCCATGTGCCCTTATAGCCTCCACTGAGGAGGAAAAGCCTACAACTGTGTCCCTTTCCAACAGCTGAGGAGCCTCCCAAATGAGCGTGGATGGGGGCGGGAGGGCGATGGCAGAGGATTGTTCACTCTGCCAGAGGACACCCAGAGGACTCAAATTAGAAGTTCCCAAAGAAGTTTGGGGAAAAAAATGCGGATATGTAAGCACACTTAGCCAAGACTGTGTTTGTGGAAGTTTAAACAGGGAATCTGCTTCTTGTTTGGTTTAATAATGCTTTACAATTATCAAGGAATATCTATGGCAAGTCCTCAGCGAGCAATAGGAGTGGTTCACAAACTAAGGTTCTGTTACAGCCCTCCAATTTATTTATAAACCTCAAGTGAGTTTGCTATAGTTGAGACAAATTCGTAAAATACCAAGAAAAACCATGAGTCATAAACATATTATTGCAATCCTTAACTATAGTTTTTTTTATTAGTTGCACCATGAAAAACTAAGAAGATTTAATATCCATAAGCATAAAAAATGAAATATCTATCATGACCTCACCACAGTCTTAGACTGTGACTTGCTCTTAGTGGTGTTTATAATGAGACCTGCCTGCATATATAATATGTAAACATTGGAAAAATTATTTGTCCACTATCAAATTCAGCATCAGTTCAGCAGTAGCAGATTTTCTAAAACTAATAAATTGGATTAATTATTAGTTGATTTGATGTTGTAGGATTAACTGCGATGAATCTAGAGTGCGACCAGTGTGGCACTCTATCACATATAGCAGGATAGACCTGTTTTACAGCAGATATTTTAAGCTGTGTCCCTACTCCAAAAATCCGTAAGCCTGTTTTGAATATGAAATTAGTTCACACTGCAAAAATGACAAAAGCACGTATACTCAAAAAAGTCAGTGTATATGAACACTAAAATCGCTTTACTTTTGAACATGTTGTTGATGTACACAACAAGACAATGCAGTTAAGGAACACTGAGCTTTGGCTCACAGTTTAACAGTTGATGTCTAATGGCACACTTTTGCATTACTTCCTGTGCAAAAACTGTTTCCTTGTGTACCAACTGCAAAAAGAACAAAACAGCATGCTGTAAAGATATGCTTTTTTCATTGAAGAGACTGACATGTCACCATAGGAAAGGCACAGATGTAAATAAAAAGATGAATGGCGGCTGAATTACATTTAGCTGCTTTGGTTTCAGGGTCCTGGTATAGTTCAAGCAGGCTTACTGTCATACTGTCATGGCTTACTGGGACACTTGAATAGAACCATTATTAGTGTAATTAGTAACACCTGTGTTTTTCCTATTATAACAAGTTGTGAAAAGGGTTAAAGTACATATTCTATGCAATTAGTGTGAAATGCAGGCACATATTTGACCTGTCATAAAAGAAAAAGCACAAGTGAAACTAATGTCATTAATGATGGCTCTGTTCCATTTCACTGTACCAGTGACCCAGCATGCACCACACCAGGACCCTGGAAACATTTAGTGTCTCTTTGGAAAAGGACCTTTTAAATATATCCTTG
This sequence comes from Euthynnus affinis, assembly GCA_029490765.1. Lineage (NCBI taxonomy): Eukaryota > Metazoa > Chordata > Actinopteri > Scombriformes > Scombridae > Euthynnus > Euthynnus affinis. The sequence goes on along the minus strand of CM055840.1, from coordinate 15,019,332 downwards.
AAAAAAGAATGCAGATGTTTTTTAGACAAAACAGGATTTCCATTTGAAAGGAATACAGCAAGTAACTATGGCACTTTCATTAAGTTGACTCACAAGAAATCCCTAATCAAGCACCAAAAGCAATGAATCCTTCATTTCCCATAATGCAACCAATAGCATATTTTCATTAGAGCCTCAATTCTAGCTAAATTCTCCACAGCTGCAGTTTGTAACGCAGATTTCCTATTATAAATTTGTTTTCTCCAAGCGCAAGCTAAGATAACCCCTGATGACATCATCAGTGTTGTTTTCTCAGACTTTGGGAAGCTCCTCCAGAGCCACAGACATTATAAAACTGTTTTCACAGCCTGGGGAGAGATAAGCAAACTCATCTATATGTATAAAATCTGTGGATTTGCCCTTTTATGTAAATCTCTTAGCTTGCATCATTATTACTGTATATTCCTGCAAACATTTCTATCTCTATTATGTTATAGGTTATGTATGACTACACTCTAACATCTCCTATATGATCCCATGCCGCCCATCTTCACCTCTTGCTGCCTTCTGGAAGATGTCCAGAGGCCTCTCACACTGACATAAAAGTGTCTTCTGATCAAGTCCAGCTGACATGGTGGACTAGTTACCAAAGCCACTTTAACCGCTCTCAGCATAAGTGCAAGAGCATTGTAGAGACAATGATCCAGTTACACAAAATGTCTTGAACCATCATCTTTAACTACAATTCCATTTTCTCCATGTTGTTTTCATGGCATAAATATTGAACAAAAAGTGAAATAATGAATACATAAACAATTTGGCAAAGACTTGTAGTGTCTTGGTGAATTTTCCTGAGTGCACTAATATATCTTGTGATGTCTTTTATAAATGACTTAATGGAAAAGGGAGTGTGGGAGGACGGAAGATTAAATGAGGCAAAGTGATTAGTGAAAGCCTTCTGTATAAGTGAGCCAATAAGAAGCTCCCTCTCTGCAATCACATGTTTGAAGCCAAAAATAGTAATGCTAACTATAGTAATTAAATCTACAAACAGTTTGGATATTCCATGACTTAAACTCAGCCACAACTGCATTATCTCTCACTGGTCGCATACAGTAGATACAGACACGCTATCCAAGCCAAATAAGGAAGCTACTACATAAGTCAAATGTACATCTTAGCATTTTAAAGCTGGTTTACAGCAGAGACAGATGAAGACAATGAACAAAACTGCAAAATACTGTGGATGTTTATGCTTGGATTATGATTCAGATGGGAATCCACAGATGTTGAAAACACTGCTAGCATTTGCTACTTTTTCCTACATCTCTGTGCACGTTTGCCAGTTGTTGGAACACACATAGCAACAGAGAAAGATAGAGAGAGACATCTTTCACAATTCTGCAGGGTTGGAGGTATCAGTCGGCAGTCTGTGTTTATCATAGTGACAATGACTGTCTCCAGGGGGAGATAACCTGTCCTGGGACACCAGAAACCCATTGAGCAGCTGAGCAGTGTGGGCATCGCTCAGATCAAAGCTTTCTACTTTCTAAATACAGGGCAATCTTGTGTCTTCCTTTGAGACAGCAGAGTGCATCCCAAATACAAAGTGTGAGCAAGTGAGTGTGGTATGCTCGCTATCCAAAACGTTTCAAAGCCAAACTGAAAAACAAACTCTGAAATCAAGCTGCTTAACATGGCAAAGTCCATTTGAGGAGTCAATAAAGAGCATGTTGTTGTTACAGAGAGATATGAAAGAATTGCATGATAAATATTTTTTCTAATTCATACTTTTAAAAAAATATATGCTTTTTTTTTTTACATCATTGATAAAACCATTAGACTTTTTGAAAATCACAATCTCATCTCAAAGTACATTAAGTAGCTGTTCTGTAGCTTTTGATCATACCTAAAAGTCTTATAGTACTCTACATTTTCAGTAGAACTGGGGAATCTCAATCTGCCGATGAAGACATGTGATATGATCAAAAGCATCACATTTGCTGTACAGACATAAGAGTTTTCCTAACATGTCAAATATTCCTTTGAAACGCTCAAAAAAATGCAAATCTAAACATTTATTTCTCCACGCCAACTCAGATCTGCTGATCAAGATCATGTGGTATGACTGAAAGCTCCAGAACAGCTCAAAATGGACTTTCAGGTGAAACTGTTTTGTTGACTGTTGTTGGAAAACGGAAATAAAATGAAACTAAATATTAATGTTTTGACTTGAGAAATTCGGTCCTCCATTTCTTCTCAGTCCATTGAACATGATCTAGCTACCAAAAGTTCAAGAGTTCAATACAATATTTGTTATCAGTGATAAAAGGAAAAGTGCAGTTATTTATATTTGTACAGTAACCTGCAAGACGTACTACACAAGCCTTAAATACACTCATATTCTCTGTACAATGTTGGGCCAGACCTCTCCCCAGAGATATAAACCTCAAGCCTGAGAACCGAGGGTCATGAGTTCCACTTCCTGTATGGGAGCTAATAATAGCTAGTTCACCCAAAGAGGCAACTCAAGGCTTTTGTTTGGAAAGCAGCTTTTCAAGCGTGTTGTTTTCCACTGAATCAACATCAGCTCTGATTCTCTCCATCTGCCTCTACCTCCACAGACGAGGTGTGCGGGCAAGTACACATGGCTGTAAACACATGCATGGATGCATAAGCACGCACGCGCACACATACACACACCATTAACATTGTCAAAAGCAACCCTGTTTGAAGTCCAGTGGGCAGAGATATTGTGGCTGTCACCAAAGAAACACGGCATAACACATTCAGCAGCGTCTCTCACAGAGCCCACAGTATAAACAGACAGCAGTTAATGTGAAGATGTCAGGCCTCAGGAGGACTAGGGGAGTCCACTCTCTTACCTCTGAACTTCTTTGGAGGGTTGTTGAGGTCCCCTGCATCAGGCTGAACGACACAGCGGTCATCCACCAAGCTGTGGATATAAATACAAAATAACATTGTTTATCACATGCACGTGTAGTACAAACACCCCTGATAACCAGTCAAATTGTGTTCTATGTTTCATATACAGTATCTGTGATTTTTTATTAGTGTGTAGTCAATATTTTTGCATGTTTGTATATTATGTATTGTTTCATGATGATGATGTAACATTGTAAGTAGGGCTGGAAGTGATTATTTTCATTATTTATTCCAAAGATGAAAAGATTTAGTTGATTTACAGAAAATTGTTTTCCATAACAATTCTGATAATCAGTTAATTGTATCATTTTTAAGCAAAAGAAACGCCAAAAGAATCAGTTGGTTCCAGTTTCTCAAATGTGATTATTTGGTGGTTTTCTTAATCTTCTATAAAAGTATCTTCAGGTTTTGGACTGTTGGTGGGACAAACAAGACATTGGGCTCTGAGAGATTATCACATTTCTTACAATTTTCTGACATTTTAAAGACAAAATGACGAACTGATGAATTGAGGAAAAAATTTTAGATCAATCAATAATGAAAATAAATGTTTTCTGAAGCCAAACGTATACAGCATAGTTTCCAGATTTTTATAATACAGAAGAGCTGCAAATAATTATTTTGATAAAGATTAATTTCTGAATTATTTTTTAGTTAGTTGATGAATCATCCAATATGTTGAATATTACAGATCCCTAAATCCAATGGTTATTTACATTTATTTGCAATATCATCCCTATGTCTTTTTCATGTGACGTATGATGGTTTGGGTTTGTGCTAAACATAGTAGTGGGCAAAACTACTCACAAGAAAAATGTCTGCTTAAACAGTGAGTTCCTCCTGTTTTCATTGACAGCTCACATGTAGTTGCAGCTTGTTTACTCTCGCGCTCCACACAATAATGAAATAATTGAGGGTTAGATGACCTGTGGGCAGGCTGGAATTTCTGGTGACAAATTTAGCTTTTACTGACTTAGAATAACACTTGTCTGGACACAGGCCAAATCCCACATCCATTTGAGGCCTTTTTCCCGGAGAATGTCTACAGTTGTCCAAACAGACCTGTCTACTTCTCCAGTCTGTACACCTTAAGGAACAAGGCTGCAGACTTTGATACAGAGTGAGAAAATATCCGGAGAGAGTTAAGAAGGAATGATTCAGTACGCATGTGCTTTCAATGCATGCATGGATGATGATGGACATAACTTGCTAATCCCTCTCAGAGTGAGTGACCCAAGTGCAATAGCTACCTTTAAACAAAGCGGAGAGATCCTGCTGTAATCTCACCGTGCAATGCAGCATTTTAACATTTCTAACCTTTTAATTTGCTCACAGACTCTTATCTCTCTCCCGTTACCAAACAGGAGCTGGGAATGCTGCTCAGCTGGAGGACTCAAAGAGTTTTCTCTCTTCTCAGTATGCTTTCTTGCTCTAAGGGCAGATGATCTGGAGAATGCTGCTGAGTTGGTGGTTATGCGTGGAGAAGATGGCTCCAGGCCAAAGCTGTCATGACACTTTTGTAAATACAGTACGTGCGCGCTTGTATGTGTGAGTGTGTTTGTGTGTACGTGGGAAGTGCTGGAACTCTGGAAAAGGCCACAGTGTCTCTGTAGTGACTCAGTCTTTGCTGTAGGTCATTCCATTTTTCATGAGCGTTGGGGGGTGGGGGCCTGGAAACTGAGCTGATTATCCTGATACTGATGCTAGACACCATAGAATCTTTTGGTTCCTACCTGCAAAACATTGGTGCTAGATCTCTCTTATTGCACTTATTTTTAAATTCAGCTCTAGAGAGGAAGGTTACATGCAATGCAACAAGTGTGATTCATTATTGTGTGATTCATTGTGATATTTTAAGGGCAATAGATCCAATAACTAATCCATTCTGCAACCCCCTCAGATAAGAGTACATGATCAATAAACATTTTACTTTACTTTACTTACAGAAAATCAGCCCAGATTTTACTGTGGGCCAAATGTGAGGTAAAATTGATGGAGGAGGACAATGTAATATTGCTGAGATTGTGTGGGTGAATGAGTAGCTTGTAAATAGAGTTTTACTATTAGTGTTGAGTATTTTACACAACACCACCTCAGCGTTTCCTCCTCTGTCTCTGGCCCCTCTAATCCCCTGCTCCTGCCACAGTCACAACACAAACACTTTATCATCAAGTGTGTGTTTGCCACCCCTATATTTCCTTTTCTCCCGGCACTATCAGCAGTGGGGTCAGTTGTGGCCAGAGCACCACTTCAAAGGCCTCCCACTGTTATCACAGCTTTGTTCTGTGGGATAAATTGCAAAATTATGTCCATTTATCTCTCTTTTACAACGTACTCCCATTCTGCCACTAACGGTGGGAACTGATGTCTCAGACCCATGTGGACAAACATACATCAGACACATACAAACACAGACTAAATTTTAAACACTCTTTCTGATGAAACCGAAATGTGTGTTTCACTAAATCGAACTTTCTAAAAAAGATGGTTGCCAATTCTAGTGTGATTTCATTCATTCCAAACATGGCTCAGCTTGCGGAGGAACAGGAGTGTGAAAGCGGGCCCACACACATAATGTTCGGCCAGTGAGATGGACATACCCCAAGGTGCTGATGAAACCATTGGTGGAACCCTCTGCATACAGGGAGCAGATGTCCCCAATGTGTAGGAAGCTGGACATCTTATCCGACATGTTTGACACCTACAGCAGAGCAAAAGAGTAAAAATGAGTAGAAAATCTCAACACACTGTGCACTGAATATTAAAAATGTTATCATCATTCCACTCTAAAAAAAAAAAAAAAAAGCAGCAGAAACATTCCTGTTTTCTGTTCTGTCATGTTCATTTTTCTAGCTTTTATGATAATAATCTCAATTTGCATGCATCCATCTTCAACTATGTAACACCGTTAATAGATTCCCATAATTACTGAGCCTTCATCAGTGAATTTCAGCTTGTATTTGCAGTATGATAATGGCAATGTACTCTCAATATCAGATCATGTAGCTTCAGGGCTCCCAGTTAGGCGGCAGTGCACTTTTTCTATTTTTTTTTTTTTTTTAAGAGTAGAGGGTTTCCTGAGAGGCCACTACACTGATACCACTGTCTGCCTACAGGGATTTGCATAGACGCTGCAGGAAAATTCTCTGTTTAATGTTACTGTAAACCTGTGGATCGTGTTGGTGACTGAAGACTGAATAGTTAATAATTAGGAGCAGCAACAGCTAACAGGAAGCCTTAAGCACCTGCATGCAACAGGTCATTATTGCAGGTCTACTTCACTCAGGTTATCTGTCTGTTTTTGAAGCACTGCCCTCTCCCTGTGGTCGATATATCATGAGAAAGTAGACTGATAACGGTGGCTTTAAGTGACTAAAACCCCGAAATATCTCAGCCAAAGTGCTCATCTTCCTAATGTGACCACAAACACACATAAGAAACATGAGAAAACGCGCGTTAATGGCAGCAGGCTGTATCCGCAATCACACAATTTCACAGCAGTCCGAAATTATTATTATTATTATTATCGGTGTCAGGCTGGTTTTAGTCACTACACTGTGTTCACCACAAGCACTGGCCTTGTTGAGCTGTGAGCAATTTGTTAGCCATTTATGGAGAGCGAACTGAATCTTTTTTCTCTCCACAGCGAGAAGATAAAGATAGGAAGAGAAGATGGTAAACTGTACAAGTTGTGCGCTCAACTTTACCTCGGTTGTGGTAAACGCTCGGATGTTCAGCTCTCCCTGGACCAGCTACGACAACATGACTGTGGCTTTGCTCTCCACCGGCCGATGCTGAGATCCAGCCGTCAGCGACTGTAATAATCCAGTTTTTTTTTTCTTTTTTTATGACAGCTCTATCACCTTTCCGCGCCTGGCTGTCGGTGCTCACCGGGGTTGTGTTCACTGAGGCAGGCTGCACACTGGCTGGCTGAGTTGCTGCCTGGCTCACTGCCACTTCTTCTCAAGCGGCCGTAGAGTTGATATCTGGGAAATGATGTCCAAATCCATGTGGTCGCATCCTACCACTAAGGAAATCCAAACTGTACTATCATCCCCACTGTGGCGCCTTGATTTATAATGAGGTGCGCAAAAAGTCTCTTATTTGAAATAATCCGTTTTGGTTTAAGGTTTTGGTTGATATTTGGAGTGGTATTTATTTGAAAATAAGGCTGCTTCTTTAAATCAACATTAACCTCACTGTCATCTGTTGTATTTACATGCTTAATCATAAATGTAAAATGCTCGTGGCGGTTAATAGAAATACTCTATCCGGGCAGGAAAGAGTTACCTTTTGTGACATCGCAGCCAGCTGACTGACCACGTGACTTTGCGGAAGTAAAAGTATCAACAACATGAGCAGATCTTGAGCCGTGTCTTACAAAAAAATGTTGCGCTATTTGGCTTTGATGTTCATCTTTGGCTGCGTTCACAAAGTGTTGTGTTCATGCGGGGCTCAGTCGGAACCCGCCGCCCTGCAGGGAGCAGCGGGATGCGGCTGCGACAAGCTGAAGAGAGCCGCTGCTGTGGACGGTGCGGAGGAGCAGGCAGCATCCGTACACACAGACGCAGCTGTTAAATACTCCAGAGGCGCGAATGAGAGGCTGTCTGGGGCTCAGGGAGATGAGAGGGAAATACAAAGTCAGGTAATCTATCACTCCTGTCAGGTGAAAACTGAGAAATTTCTTTTTTTTTTTTATCTTTATAGTTAAGGAAAGGAGTGTACGAGAAGAGAGAAAATGAGCCCTGGACCACTGGGGTTTTTTTACTTTACATTTTTACTTTTGTAAACTTTAATCGTCTGCCATGCTGAAGTGCCCTCAATAAAGACACTTAGGTCCAGTTAGCAACAACACAGTTCTGGGGATCAGTGGTTCTGAACTACTGGCCATTCATGTCCAAGGGTGGTTTTCGGTCAAACCTTTCCTTACAGCAACTATTTCATTGACTTCTCTTTAGTTTGGGTGTATAATCAGTAAAAAATCAGGTGGTGCAGTGTTTGATTGACACTTCCTGGGCCAAACTGTAAACTGAAGACTGCATTGAAGACTGCATGTTGTTGGCAATGCAGTTGATATTAGTTGACTATAATCTGAGCGCCATCTCTTCATGTCTATGAATAGATCCTAAACTAATATGTCTGAGACTTTTACTCCCGGATGATTCTGAGAGAGGACAATGTGCTGTATACTCTGTGTTTACACCTTATCTCCCTTAATAAGCTCCACCAATCAAATGGTTATTTTTGGTTTAAGTTATAGACTGTTAAGGTCATGGCAAGATTTTCTGTTTAAGACTTAGCTCTGGTCACAAAGGTTCACTTTGGAAAAGCTCAGGTAATTTTCATGCACAAAACAAAATACATTCAGAGACGTGCCTTCTGGTACCTCATCACCCAACTGTCAATCTCATGATTATGTTCAGTCTTAAGTTGTCTCTTAACTTGATGTATTTACTCATTATCATTTGTCTTTTTAATGTGTTTGTAACATGATTGCATAACAACATTGTGTGCCCTTGACCTTTGGAGCACGTACTGTGCAGTCTAGTGATAAAATAACTCAAAACTATCTTTGCACTCAGATGAGATTAAGTTTCCATCCTTTTTAAAGACTCTTAATCCTTTTAATTCTGTAACCTCCTTATTCAAACTTGAAATAGATTCAAAGGGCAGTTTGCCTGTTTGTAATAAGGAGATTAAAATGATTTTTACAAAGTTCATTTCTTGCGTGCAGATGGTGCTGATTTCTGGAGGAGACTTCCTGATGGGAACAGACAACCCAGGGATCCCTCCAGATGGCGAAGGCCCTCAGAGGCCTGTCCATTTGGACTCCTTCTACATGGACATCCAGGAAGTCACTAACCGACAGTTCCAGAGCTTTGTCAAGGCTACGGACTACATTACTGAGGTAATAGTTAATCACTGTATGTTAACAATTGATGCAAAAGCTTTATTGTTGGATTGATTAAAAATTAACTGAATAAATCAAAAGTTTTTATTTAAAGTTTTTATCTCTGTTCTTATAGGCAGAAAAATTTGGAGACTCATTTGTTTTCGAGGGAATTTTGAGTGAGACTGTCAAAAGCCAAATCACCAAAGCAGTAAGTCTATTTGTTCAGCAAATCTCACACATCTCCAACTTACATACACAACTCACTCTCTCTTATGTTAACGTCAGTATGAAGTATTGTTAGTGCCACGATTGTTAGTCAACCCAGAATCAGCCCTGTTAAAATATGTGCACACCCAATATGAAGCGGGTCCCACATAACCAATGGTCAAGGGCCAGTAAAAGTTTAAGCAGGGTATGCTGATTGGCCAATGGCCAATCAGAGTCATGGGTAAGTCCCTTTTAAACACAGCCTTTCCTGCCCTGGCGTCATTCATCCATCATACTCATTGTCATACTTACCGGTACTCAAAAAGAATGTCTGCGAAAGAAACATATGAGGCTATGAAAAGAAAGAGGGAGTTCCTACTTTCGTAAAAGCAACAATACTCCTGGGTGGAAAACAGCAACTGTGGTATATTTTATAGAGTTTGCCAACAACAAACTGACAAGGCTGCTCTTCATTAACCTGAAGGGTTCAGACATGGAGCACTTCAACTCCGTATCTGTAATGGACAGGTGGCTTGCAGACACAGACAGAAGGAGCTTGGAGTGAACACACACACACACACACACACAAACAAACAAATGCTTTAATGTTCTTTCTCTCACTGTTCTCAACTGTATCTCAAGTACATTTCTGCAGATCTCTCACTGTCTCAGTTCTTAACATAAGAGTTGATGATCAAGGTCATCCATACTCACTAAAATATTATTATCATAAATTGTGCTCTCTTCTTCCTATGTGCTCCATACTACTGATGCAATATGTGCCTAATTTTATATTTTGTATATTTGTGTAATATATCAACATTACATGTCCATAACTAAAGGAAAACAACTAAATCAAATATATATATAATACAATGAATAAAAAAAAAACTCTGATGTGCTGGCCAGGTGGGCCAGTGGGGAAAAATATTATGTTGGACACTGACACACTCACATGATGGCACATACACACACCACACCACACACAACCATGTAATTGCTCACAGATGGACACAAAGTCTTTGTGGTTGCCATGGAAACTCTGAGCATTCGGGGCCAGGGGGAAAAGTTCACACACTTTGTTTTTCAAGTTGGGCAGACTATGTTTGCTATGATATTTTTTATTTTTTTTTTTTTAAATTGCAAAGCTGCTTCTGCGGTCACAGAAACAACTTTAGCCTCACAGTTGTGCAGGAACCAAAAGAGGAAGAAAAGAGAGACAGTGATACAAACTGCATTTTCCCTCATTAATGAAGCAGACATGCTTGGTTAGTTAGTTAGTCATTTTCTAATAAGATATATATTCCTATGTTAACAATTTAATACAGTATGTGTCTGCCAATTGCAAGATGTACTTAGAGATAAGTATATAAATAATTTTTTTTTTTTTTAAATCAGGGAGGATATGACAAAAATGCCTACAAATCATGTAGTGTAATGCTTTTAGAGAACAAGAAGGAAGAGTTAAATGAGAAGGGCCTGTATCCTTTTGTATTTTTTGTGTCTGTGTCATGTTCAAATATGATGTTCCTCCCACCATGATATATTTGAAAATCTTTAGAGTAATATATTCACACTGAGTCTTTATCGAGAAAACCTACAGAGCACTAGCCTCATGGTGCACATATGTTTGGCTTTAGATAGACATGAAGACATATACTACCATTATTTAAGAGTCTTGAGAATGTTCACCGATTGGCTTAAAAAGACCTGAGCGCAGCAGGCCTCCTGTAGACGAAAGCCAGGCAGCAGCGAATTTACTGCTTCATCTCAGCTGTCATGTGCAGCCTGATCATGTGGCTGAGAAGGTGCTGTGCAACTATGAGTACAGTAATACTAGAAACCATTAGTACCCTTCAATTCTGTAATGACTGGTCAGATAAAATGACTGTTCATGATGAACCTCGAAGTATTTTGATATCAATCATTACAGTATTTTATATTCTAATAAAAATAATACCATTTAGAGTATGTCACTAAAATGAACCACAAACTCTATAGTATGCTTCAGTAGGCCTCATTTTTTTTCTAAGCTGAAGTAATTCCAGTAATGCAATACAAAACCAACGTGTATATATTCACTATACATGCATGTAAAGGATAGCGAGGATAGTGATATACAGCAGTGCTAGTCAACCCTGTCTTCTGCATTTTGCCACAAGTTTACATCCCAATCGCACCTTGTATCCTGCTAATGTCCTTCTATCCTTTCCTCACCCGGCACAAGTCTTTCATAGAGTTCATCCAGGAAGGAAATGAGGCACTTGTTATATGGCCCATTTAGGAAATAGTGTATTTTTTTCTGTTTTTTATATGTAGATGTAGCAGAATGTAACAAACTGTAGTCTAATTTACAGTAATTGTGTGCTATGTAAGGTTTTAAATGTACATTTCATCATGTAAAAAATGCTATATTAACATACGTATATGCAGAATGGACTGTAAATAAGATTCCATAAGATTTATGAAATTTGGAAGATGTGGTCACTGAATGCATTTTGTGTAATCCACAATTTTGTTCACATCGTTATTTTGCTGACTGTGTGAACAGAAAAAGTGAACTTGGTATTGAGAAATGCAGTGTTAGTTTAAAAAAAGAAAAATATAACTATCATTTCCATCACTTTGTTATTAGGTGGCTGCTGCTCCCTGGTGGCTCCCAGTCAAAGGGGCCAACTGGAGGCACCCTGAGGGTCCAGACTCCAACATCACAGACAAGTGAGAAGATGCTCCACAACTAGAAGCTCCATAATATTTTAGCATCCATTTTCTTATGTCTTTCCATGTTAAATATTGATATTCCTTTATTTCTTTTAATTATTTATGGCAAAAATAAACAATGATTAACCAAAATTTAGTTCAATAATAAGTACAGCCTACAAATAACAGTTTTTTTGTAGGCTGGACCATCCTGTTCTACATGTATCCTGGGCAGATGCTGTCGCCTACTGCTCCTGGGCTAACAAGAGACTTCCCACAGAGGCTGAATGGGAGTACGCCTGCAGGGGGGGCCTGCAAAACAGGTAGGATATTAACTCATTATGTGATATAATACGCATCAGTGCATCTGTTGAGCTCTTCATATGCTATGGCTTTATCTTTGCAATGTCAATTGCACGTAGACTTTACCCCTGGGGAAACCGGTTGAACCCAAAAGGACAACACTATGCCAACCTCTGGCAGGGGGATTTCCCTAACCATAACTCTGGGGAAGATGGATACATTAAAACCTCACCGGTAAGAGACAAAGAGAAAGATACGTCACAGTTTGGGTGTGTTAAAGACGCCTCATATTTCGGGTTAGGGAGGAGGAAGGGTGTCTGTGCTTATGAACCATTGTTACAAAAGTAGAACCTGATTTATAATTGACTTACTGCCTTTAGAATCTACAGGAAATGAAAGGTGCTGAAAATGAGAACTCACAGCTCACAGCATCCCGAGATCAAATGAATAACTATTAGATGATATTAATCTAATCTCATTCTCCACAAGGGGGGCCTTTTAAGGTCCAATTTAAGAAGTATAAATCATGAATGTGCAGTATGTTCTCAAATTCTTTAAGGATATGAGCTGCTGGAGGAATATAATCTTTCTATCTTTCTGATACCACAAGCTGAAATACAGGTATTTTTATCATTAAATATGAAACACGTTTTATTATTTTTCAATATATCAGCAGCTTGAGACTGGTAATAGCTTTAGTGGCATCTTGGCAATAGAAAAAAACACAGATGGAACTACCTGTATATCCAGATTGCACACTAAATGATGTGTATTTGTGAGTCACTGTTGAACATAGGTAATTCTGGTGAACGTACCACACATACCACATCCTCACAGTACACACAGCAATAGGTCTTACATTTTTTCAGTGCTTTTAGAAGATACAACAGTGTTTCTGATGGTTCATCCTGGTAAAATGTGTTATTAATGCTCTCTCTACCCTGCAGGTGATGTCCTTTCCCGCCAATGGTTTTGGTCTATATGACATGGTTGGGAATGCATGGGAGTGGACCTCAGACTGGTGGACTGTACATCACACCACAGAGCAGCAAGACAACCCAGTACTAACACATTACCTCTTAAGATTTTGGCTCTGATCGCCAGGGGTTTTTGAGTTTAATTTTTTAATATCTCCTTTTTATTAACTATTTCAGAAAGGTCCTCCTTCAGGCACTGACAAGGTGAAGAAGGGAGGGTCATACATGTGCCACAAGGTAAAGAATACAACTACTTTATTTTTATGCAAAATATTCTCTGGAGATTTAATCAAAATATCAAGTTCAATGTATATTGCTGTAGATTGTGAAATATGAAATTAGTAATACCAGTCTGAATGCTTCATGACATATTTTAACTGTTAAAATAGCCTCCTGGTTGGCTAGATTTTGTGGGCATTGAGGTCTTTTCTGGTCAGTGAAAGCAAAATATTTCTGACTAGAGGTACAAACCTGTTTTATAGCAAGTATTTAATCTAGTCTACAACAGTGCTGACATAATGATTTGTAAAGAAGTTGGGGAGTCTATTACTCTCTACTTGTTTGATTGCAAAAGAATGCCACCTATCCACTATTCTCTCTTTTCTTCCTGGTATGTTAGGCAAAGTAGTTTTTGTGCTACTGCACACAGACCAGCTTGGTCATTTGTTTAGTGGCTCTGCTTGTTCTGAATGTTGTTTAAAGAAATTTAAAACTGTGAAATTCTCATAATATCCATGTGGGGTATGAGAGAAGTCATATCAACACATATGGTACATTTACTTTATCTGCAACACCATTTGAGCCACCCACTGGTGACCAATCCAGTTTGCTTGCCACCAGCATTGGTTGCCATGAGAATGTAACAAATTGCATGCAAAGTAAGTCCTAAGTACAGAGGTTTGTTTGTTTCATATGAATAAACCACATGAGACATGCTTGGAATATACACAGACAGGCTCTGTACAAGATGAACATAACCTTTTCTCAAAAGCACATTCACTCAAATCAGAAATAAAGTGGCTAAACTAAACTAGTTGGAGTTTTATAGTCGCCATTATATGTGTTTTGAAATATAACTAACTAGTTTTGCTTATTTATTGACAGTAAATCTCCCTCTCCTATCTCTCCCTCCTCCAGTCATATTGTTACAGGTACCGATGTGCAGCCCGAAGCCAGAACACTCCGGACAGCTCAGCCTCTAATCTTGGTTTTCGCTGTGTCTCTCAGGAGCAACGATGACCTGACTTACTTGGCTGAAACACAGGGTCCCTTAATTCAGCTGCTCCCTAACCCAGTATTGAATGTAAAGTAAACCCATGAAAGCAGTATTTAAATTTGATGGATGTTTTTATGTGCCATCGTTTTACCACACATCTGAGATTATTCATTAAGAGACAGAGGGCCTTACATGGTTTGGATTGGAGAATGTCCTACATTCCTGCAGATACTCTCAGAACTCTTATATTTTGTAACTTTACATTTTTTTCAGACTTTTTCTAGAAAAAATGAATTGAAAAGACTGCTGTTCCCAAGTCTCTATTCTCTTAACATCTCAGAGCACAGTTAGAGAACATTATTTCTGTTTGGATCAAAGAATTTTAAAGGAAGATCAGTGTGGCTTTGTACTGTAAATATGAGAAAAAGCAACCTCACCACCTTTGAAAACAATTAGTTGTCACTGTCAACAAAGGGCTTTTGGTTAGTTGAGATAAAGAGTCCATTCTTAATGTATAATATTACTGTGAAATTGTGTAAATACTGTGACAAAAAGGTATCCATTTAGGTTTTCTTTTGGAGGTTCATGTTTTCCTGATTTTTTTTTTTTTTTTTTTAATATTTTTGTTTTCTTTGTTATATCTCTATGTTTATTAGGGCTAGAGAACTAAAGTGTGAGAATCTATTGTTTTTGTAGAGATTATTATTATTATTATTGGGTGCCATTGCATTTTTGAGGTGCTTGGGATGCTTGCAAACTCACGCAAATTGCTCTGTAAGTTCTGTAGTGATTGGATTTAGGATTGGGATCTGGATCCATTTTGAATTTTTCAAACTGTGCATATATTGCACAGTTTGAAAAATTTACTGGTGTTGTACTGTAGCAAACTCCTAGAGCAACTTCAGATTTGGTAGGTGACATCTTAAGACTTTTGCAATGCTTAATTGCAAAGCTTTTGAGATTTCATGGAATGCCCTTGATGTGGTGTGCTGGTCAATTTTGTCCTAAATGTTTTGGGCCATTAAACAGGAATTTGGTGTAACTTGTCAACAAATTAATTTTTGTACATTGTCCTATCTGCCCCAAATTTCTCATACTTGATAAGAGTCCAGGCTTGAATACATTTGCATGTCAATATTGATTCATAGTCATAGTGCCATATAGTGACAACAGGAAGTCAGCCTTATGTGACAAATATCATCCAATTTACATGAAATTTACATGGTGTGATCTACACAATATACAGCAACATGGCATATAATATGTAGGTGTTCTCTAGCGCCACATAGTGGACACAGGAAGTGATATTTAACTCCTTCATGCAACATACGATATTCATGAAAATGCATATGCATGTCAGGCAACCTCTGCCAAACTTATTGCTGCAATAATGACCCATTTGTGCAGCACTGCATACTGGCAACAGGAAGTCAGCCTTATGTGACAAACATCATCCAATTTACACAAAATGTCAGTTGCCCCTAGAAAATGTATTGGTGGATTAATAATAGTTTACTTACGTAGGAGCCTAAATGGCACATAGTTCATCAAATGTATACACAATTTCCAATATGTCACCCCCAGTGCCACACACTGCACACAGGAAATAAAATTTGAACCATTCACACAGTGAACACAGTCACCATGTTGGATCTCCGTAAATTAGTGAATATGGTCTTAACCTGTTCTATGTGAAAAGTGTCCTGAGATAACTTTTGTTATGTAGTTATGATTTGGTGCTATATAAATTGAATTGAATTTAATTAAATTAAGTGTCCGATAATCCTGAAAATTCTAAGCTGACCTCCAGAAGCAATACCACAGCTGTCTTCCCTCCAATGCCTATGAGGTGCAAAGGCCCTTCGTTGCTGCTTGCAGCATTTATTTTGTGTGTAATTTCCCTGCCTGAAACAGACTGAATTTCATATTTGGCAATAAAAAATAAGAGGGAAAAAAACAAACAACAAAGCACTTCTTTGTCTTGACGTAACTCCATATTAAATGCCCACATTACAGAAAACAGGTTTAATTTGTGCTACTAGTGCATCCACTAGAGGGCAGCACATACTCAGTTTGTCTGTCTGTGTTTGAGGAGTGTATGTGTATGTCCAGACATATCCATATTGAGAAGTTAAGCTTACACAGTACAAGCTCTAATAGTTCAGGCAGTGTGCACTGTGATGGTACCTGCCTAAACTGAAAGTATATAATATTTGTAGGAGGAAAAAAAGACAAATTGTCTGCAAAAGAACCAAAAAATTATTTATTTTGACTTTGTCCGTATACATATTGCATGAGAAAATAATGAACTAAGCAATTAACGAAAAAGTCTAGCAAAATAAGTGAGTAAAGGGGCTTAAAGTTTCTAGTGTACCTTATTAAAAAAACTCAATACAAATGTTTTAACAAACATTTGTATTTCTAGCATTTAACATCACATTTATCAGCAAACTAAAATACTATTCTCTTGCAATTTAAATCAGAAAGTTCAAAGGTATAGTTGATACAACATTACTTCACAATTGCTAACATTCAGTAGACAGTTTAACAAGTCTAAACCCCACTGTCAGCTTTTATTTGAAGTTTATACAAACTCCATTATCTATCAGTGCACAACAGATTACCTGTTTTACAAAACAGAGAAAGAAACACTGATCTCTACTAATGTTTCAAGAAGACTGTCAGCCCCTGCGGCTGTATTATTAACCCGAACAAAAGTGAGTCAAAAAATGCACCACAGAAACAGCATAGCAACTAAGACAATCTGGAGGCTAAATACAGCTGCCATCATGGAGAGTCCAAAACAATTAAGAGATAGAAAGAATCAAACAAAGGCGATACGCTATACTAATAAAAATCCTGTCCTTGATCACTCTGCCTCTTATTAGCAAAGCTGAGAATACAAAAAAACATTTGCAACTTTATTTGACTTTTACCCAAAATGGCAAAAGTGTGTCTTTTTGTGCTGCTGGAGAGGCAGCCAGGCCTCCTTACTAAATCCTCACCACATGTAATAGCTACGTGTGGTGTCAACAGGAGAGGGTTTTCCCTCTGTGCTGCCATCTTTGTCCTTTTCACCATCAGCCTCCCACAGGTTGATGAGCGGCGGGTAAAGCTCATTCAGGGGGATGGAGGAGGTCTTAAGCATGTATTTCTTCAAGGAATGGTGGTAGTTTTTTCTCTTCCATCTGCGAGCCATGTAAATACCCACAGTGGCCAGACTGAGGAAGGCCAGCATGGTCGCCATGACAGCCAGAACAGCAGCACTTGGGTGCTGGTCTGATAGGTTCAGGGCAAAGGTAGCACCACGTGTTGTCACATTAACACAAGACTTGTGTGTCTGCAGATGGATGTTGGAGACCGTGAGGCATACCTCATACTCTGTGGCCGGTTGAAGATGTGTGAGGTTGTACTCATGAACATCGACAGGGACGCGTGCCGTATAGGTGATATGGGGGTTGTCAATCTTCATGGTGGCTGAGGCCCACTTCAGATTAGAGGACATAACATTTGAGTTGACTTTCCAGGAGACCAGGATGGAGTGAGACTCAGTCTGCTTCACATAGATTTTCATCACCTGGGCAGTATCAAGTAAGGTCCCATTTACACGGACTGTGGCGACCCGTGTGTCCGCCCCTTCTGTGTTCTGGGCTACACAGGTGTAACGACCAGAATCTTCCACCTGCACATGGGACAACCGCAGGGTCCCTTCACTGCTCAAGTGGTACCTCTCTGACACAGTGTCTATGGTGATTTTGGTCCCAAGAGGAGTCACCCAGTAGATCTCAGGCTCTGGCTCAGACATGGCCCGGCAGTCTAGACTGACACTCATGCCCAGCTCGAGGTTCAAGTGGCTGGGGAAGGTATCATGGGATATCAGGGGGATGCACTGTTCTGGTGACTCAAGTAGCCTCAGCTCTCGAACTAGCTGGCCCCTGAGTTCTGGTGGGGATGTGCACATCATGGCCAAGGGCTCCATGAAACGCACTGTGGTCCTGTTGGAACTCATCCACTGAATGACACAGTCACAGCGCAATGGGTTGCTGTGCAGACTGATCTCCCGTAGATTAGGCAACAACTCCACAGTGTGCTGGTAAAGGGCAGTGAGGGCATTATTGTTGAGCATCAGGCTCTCCAGGGAGGGCATGTCCCTAAAGGCCAGCCTGTGGACATAAGACAGTTTAGGATTGTTGGTGGCCTCCAGCTTTGTCAGTTCTGGTAGGTTGTCCAGAGCATAGCGATCAAAAGACACAAGTTCCATCATATTGTTGATACCCAATTCCTTGAGATGTACCATGTTCCTGAAGTCTCCTTCCTGGATTTTGTGAACTGGATTTTTGTTTAAATCCAAGAATTTCAGATTGGGAACTTTCTGAAGGGCCAATTGAGGGATTCTGACCAGTTTGTTGTCATAGAAAGAAATGCTTTCTAGGTTATCCAAACCTACAAATGCATTTGCTGGAACATCAGTGAGATCCATGCCAGCCAGAACCAAGCTCCTCAGGCTTCCTAGAGGCTTAAAGTTCATGTCTAGAAGGCCAATGACAGGGTTCTCTCCAATCATGAGAATCTCAAGGTTTGGTGTTTCTTCAAACCAGCGGCTGTCTATGATATGGAGTTTGTTGGAGTTAAGGTGAAGGCGCAGCAGGCTGCGCAGGCCTGCAAATGCCCGAGGGGAGATGGAGCTTATGTGGTTGTGATTGATGTAGAGCTCCTGGAGGTTGGAGAGGTTTCCCAGGCAGTGGTCTGGCAGATGTGTAATTTGGTTCTCCTCTAGATGCAGGGTGGTAAGGTGGTTCATGTTTGTGAGGCCCACAGCTTCCACAGTGCTGAAGTTGTTCTGGGACAGGTCCAACTCTGTCAAGTTGAATAGTGCCTCTAGCTCTCCACTGGTATGAGAGATGACGTTACTTTGGAGCAGCAATACCTGGGTGTCTGTGGAAAGGTTGATAGGGATGTGTGTCAGCCTCAAGTCATTGCAGTCCACTGTAGTTGCCTCTTTGTAGGTCGACTGAGGCGTGAACCAAGGGCGGATCTCACATACGCACAAATGAGGACATTCTTTGCCATGTACTGGTGACAGAAAGGAAAGAAGCAATCCCATGCACAGCCAGATTAGAGGAGGCCAGGGCAGATAGCTGAGCGCCATGTTGTCTGCTCTCTCTGCTCACACAAAGCTTAGATGAGAGGCAGTGTTCTGGAGAAAGGCCTGGTGGAGGGAAGGTTCATGAGCATTAGTCTCCTTTGCTGCTAGCTAGCTGCAACTGGCACTTTTCATAAGTGGTGATTTCTAATCCAGAGGAAAATATTTGCTGAAAGAAGGCCCAAGGGACATCTGGTCTTCACTTCTGCTGGTGGTTTTTTCTGTTCTTGGGGTTTAAACCTAAAAAAAGACATAAAACAAGTTGATTATTAAGGCATGCAACACAGATACACAATATTAGCTTGTTGCTGTAAGATTAATACTGGAGTTATGCTTGGTTTTCTTGCAGAAGGTAACAAATGAGGAAAGTTGCAGTTCCACAGTGCCACCCCACAGATATTTAAGGGACTAAGTTGACATGTCTAACAGGGCAGAATGAATCTGTCAAATTTGTCTTGCTACCTTGCTGTCATGTAGACATTCATTCATACCTTTTAATGAGCTCCTACACAGACAGACACAGTTTGAAAACAGAAAATGTTACTTTTGGATGTTAAACTCTGTTTCTGAGGCTCACACCAAAAACTGCTTAACCAGTCTCATATGTTGGACAGTCTCATGGGTGAAAAATACTCTGTTGCTTTACATGCAAAGATACCTTTTGTTATAGCTGTTAACAGTAAGGTTCTGTGTGTGTGTGTGTGTCTGTGTGTGTGTGTGTGTGTGTGTGTGTGTGTGTGTCTGTGTGTCTGTGTGTCTGTGTCTGTGTGTGGATTGAATAACAAAGATATTCTATGTAAAAAGGAAAATGAAAGTTTGCTAAAACATTTTAATGTGGAGTCTAAAGCTATTACCAGACATCTATTTTGACATACCTGTATATTAAAGAGAAATTTATAATTTCATCATTCAATTACCAAAAACTGCCATTTACTTTAGCATACACATGATCTGGCAGATATGCGTGTGGTGGAATTTTACTAAAATAAGCTTATCTAAGATGATATGGTTGATATTAGCTCCGCTTCTCTGATGTGTGGCATATCTGTCTCTTCAGAGATTACAAACATGTTTTCCTCTTTGGGCAGGATAGATTATCTGCACACCAGCCTGATATCAGTGATCTTCTTGAATGTGTGTGTGGGGTGGGCACAGCCGGTAGCTCTGGCTTTGAGCCCATTACACAACAGGCTTAATATACAGGGAGCTCTTCACTGCAATTCACTCACTAGTTATGATACATGCCCATAGAAAGCAGTCCTACACATGAAGTCTATGCGTTTTTTGAAGTGCCAGCATGGTGCTGTGTGCACACCAACCACCAGGTTTGGTTAAACCAAAACAAGTGAAAAGAAACTGGAGTTAATGACACTTAGAAATGTCTCAAAATAAGCAATAAGCATCAGTTTCTTTGAACAAACCCAAAATGTATTTATGTACATTAAACTCTTGTGTAATCACTTTCACTTTCTTTTAAAAATGGAAAATATAACTACATACTCCTTTTTTGACAATCATTTTTGTGTGCTGGCATTACTGTGTTAGTGTTTGTGTGCAAGTGAGTGATATGAAAGTTGTTGAAAATGGCAATTACCTAAACAACCAAAAGGAATAATCATCTTCTACTGTATATTAAATTATATTAGCAAGAGAGAAAGAAAGACTCCTGGCTTTCTCTCACTCACAAAAACTAAATGCCACT
The DNA here is from genome assembly GCA_029490765.1 of Euthynnus affinis. Taxonomy (NCBI): domain Eukaryota; kingdom Metazoa; phylum Chordata; class Actinopteri; order Scombriformes; family Scombridae; genus Euthynnus; species Euthynnus affinis. Next base: position 14,998,266 of record CM055840.1, on the reverse strand, counting down.
GCGTCTCTGAATCTAGTCTGACTCACACTCATAAAAATTCACATTTATCCTCATAAGCAGACTGAGACTGAGCATTCTGTGCAAGCATTCTGTGCATGCATACGTGTGTGTGTGTGTGTGTGTGTGTGTGTGTGTGTGTGTGTGTGTGTGTGTGTGTGTGTGTGTGTGTGTGTGTGTGTGTGTGTGTGTGTGTGTGTGTGCGCACGCGCAAAACAAACACAATGTTGAGTGTATTTTGATTCACATTAAAACTGACAAATTCCTCCAGTATTAACATAAAACAGATAGTGTTATCTCGTCCATTCACGTGCTGTCTGTTTGTGCCCCTTCTCACAGTTTTTATCAACATTTGCATGTGCAATCGCAAAGCAGCTCAATAAATACAAAACAAAACAGAGGGAATTCAATTACAACAACTTACGCAGCAGAAAGTACTCTTAGGCATCATGGCACATCCATGTTCGTAGCATACCCCACCAAAAGATGGTCTGATACTTAAACTGATGATTTTAGATTTAATGACAATACCAAAACCAACATAAGAACAGCAATAAGATGTTACAGAAATTACTTTAAGATACAAACCACACATTAATATTACACCAAATACTAACCTTGTTCCTCTTCAGGGGGTGCTAAAACATTGCATTTTCCCTCTTAGTTCTTTCATTTTACTGTTACTCTTTACTGTTTCTCTCATGGATGTACCATAAGAGATATCCAGCTCTTATGGTACATCCATGGTTTCTCTTTACTGTTTATCTTTACTCTTGCATGCAGCAGGAACTGGGCAGGTACCAGAGTGCCGTTTTCAAAATAAAAGCCATTTGAATTTGAAATAAGGCACTATAAACTTGAAACAGGAAAAATATGTAATAAAAGCAACAGAAATGATGTTCAACAGGGCTATCTTTTCTTTAAAGCTAAAACATAAATTGGGTCATTTACAATGTTTGTTTCTCTTTTATTAAAACCCACATGGTTCCTGGTATCAGGTGGCCTGTCTCTGCAATGACCCAGTCACACTCCAACTGAACTGATTCCCTTAGTGTGACTGAAATGTGACAGCAGGGACCTGCACCTCTCTTAGCTAGGTTCTAACTGAGAACAACTGGATGAATGAATATGTGGCACATGCTTCTGTCTTGAATTATCCATCATTCAGTTTCTCAAGTAATCCATTCATATGTCTTTCAATTTGCCTATAAATATACTTTGCAATGGCATATAGAAATTTACTTGGTAATATATTTGTCTGTCCACCATGTTTTTCACTGCTTGGGTATGAAATTGGAGGAGACAGGCGGAGTAATCACTGCTTTCATGCTGAGGCTATAAAACTCAGACACCTGGCACCAGGTTTCTGGCAGCCTGGCAGCACTATGGGGGTCTGCATCCGTTCCCACCTATCTCTCACTGTGTGTATGTGTTGACCTTGTTGACCCAAGGAAGCTCTGCTGAGCACATATGCTCTTTTTCACTGATGGTCTGCTTCATAATCACTGCGGTACACAAATCCATACTTACAAGCTGCCCAGTATGACCACTGTATTGTTACTTATTGTTGGCCACAGATCAGTTTCACTGTTTTGACTGTAATTAAGCATCTTCCTTAAGCCTAACTTTAAGTCTTACCATATAGCTTTGCTAGCCGAAGACATGATCCTTCACTGGCTTCCCACCCGTGAACAACAAAAAGATTTCCTGGCCCCAGCAAGTCAAGGGATTCAAGCTGGCACATATATAGCTTGATGCTCTAACCTCGCAGTCACTGTTGCTCTGCTATACTGTGTGTAAGATAAGATTCTCTACAGCTTAAACTGAGATTTACATCTCACACAGTTAACTTACTGCAGCAAATAACTTTCATATAGATGCCATTGTTTTTGACATAAAACATATGTGTGTGTTTGAACTTCTACAACCATTTTACCATCCACCGTCCATTTTCTGCGTCAACACACAACTAAACTTTCCAACTTTCCTGTGTCTAGTAACTTACAATTCCCTGTCACTTTCCACCTTTTAAGTAAAGTGATAAAGCACCCTGAAATATGCTTTACTTGCATACATACATGTATGCAGGTACATTATTTAGATCAAATAAAACAGATGAATGCCATTATAAGAACAAAGAGTGGATTGTTTTTTTGTGTGTGTGTGTCATAACTACTGTAAGTGGATACAAATTAAACATGTCTGTTTGATTTGTAAAACTGGATCTACAAAGCACCTCCTCTTCAGTACTGTATAAATACTGTTACTTCCCCTTTCTGCATTTGTTTTCATGATGGAAATGACGTGCATTGTGAGGAGAAATAGCCTCAATGTGCTGGCTATGATTCTTGTCTCATAACATGACAAGAACACCAATAGAGGAGAACTGAGATCCCAGAAGATCATTTTCCTGAGAGAATGAGGTCTGTTATAGCATCAAGCTGCACAGATTCACTTTGGTGGGACAACACCTCTGTGAACTCTTGTTCTCTGGGATGTGACAGAGATTAGGTCTGAGATTAATTCTCTTGCTGCCAAAGCAACACTCGACCCATGGTGCCCCAGTACCTGTATCCTGAAAATCTATTGCTAATCTGTTGGCTTGTGCAGCAGATAGAAAATACACTGCCCATACAGTGTTGTAAACGTAGTTGAATGCAGGCATGTGTAATATATTTACAGCATCCATATCTCCACAAAATACATGTTCAGTTTCCCCTTTCCTATTTGACTCACACTGCGACATGCATATATACACAGACCACTGGACAGAGACAGAAAAATCCCTCAACAGCTTGGCATTATCCAGCTGACTGTCTGAATTGAATCCTCCAGTAGGAGGGATTTACTCTCTTTGCTCACCCAATCCTCATGAGGTTTTAATCTAAGCACACATAGCACATATAAAACACAAACATGTACAACTATATATCCACAGTCACTATTTTCACTTCCCATAACCTTTCACTGGTCCTGAGAAACAAAGCAAGAAAGCAAAATGTAATTGTGGGACATAATGAGGCTTGTCTGCCTCATGCCAAGGACTCATAAATACATTTATAAACAGGATCTCTGGACAATACAGGGACCAATGAAGATAATCAGAGCCACTAAAGAAACACAGGCATACAGTCAGATTCAATGTGAGTAGGCAGCCGTCACTGTTCTCAGCTGAAGATGTAAGAAAGGCTCCTTGTTTTATGGACTGGACTCACCAAGACGACTTGTCAACAGTCGAACTCTTGGGTTGTTTAAAAGTCATTTCAGTTACCTTGATTTTCCACCTTTTAAGAGCTTAGATGCAATGCAACTGACATTACATTTTGCCATGTGCCTCCGGTGCAGCCAAGAGGAACTTCACTTGATAGCACACTGCATCATTTTTCATAGGAGGCAATGCTTCCCCCCTCTGTTTCTGAGGCCCTTTTCACTGGGTGCAAAATGTAAGCAGTGTTTCTGAATCAGCAGCCGCACAACAGGCTCACAGACATGCCATCTCCATAGCAACGGCTATGCCACCGGCATGTCTGTTTCATAACCAAATGAGAAGACATGAGAAGACAGCTATTAGTTCCATCAGGCAGCTAAAGGAATATGCCAGTGAGAACTGCCACCAGTATAAGAAGGTGAGTGCAGCATAAAACCACATATAATAACAGAGTATGTGTGCATGGTATAGTTGTACTTGTGCTATGATTAGTAGAATCATATCATGCACATGTGCACAAATGTCTGACTCTTTCTCCACATTAGCATACACCACATTGCAATAATATAGGTCCAGATTTCTACAGTAAAGCTATCGGTTTTAATCCAGAGCTATCATGTGGTGCTGGAAAGCTGAGTAGTGCTGCCTGATGTTTTCTCCATGTCCTCACTGTGCTGGCCGGCCTGAGAGACATCCTATTCCTACTCTATTAGTATGCAAGAGTCTCACTTCACATCACACAAGGCTTTGGTGCAGCTGCTGATGGCAGAGGTGTAGAGCCGGGGAGGAGAACGATGCATGTCCACTCAGTCAGAAAGAAGAGGGAAAGTAAAGAGGGAGAGGATGGAGAGCTCTACTTCAATTTGAAGGCCACAGGAGGAAACTGCTGAACTGAAAAAAACGCAACAGGGCTGAAGGTACAATAAGAAGATCCAATACTATGTATGGAATTTTAAAAAAGTGTACTGCATAGTGTAACAATGTTTCTTCAGACTCCGTTAAGGTTTAAAAGTCACAGTGTGGCAAATTGTCTCTGTATTTCTATTTACTGCAAATCTATATGGTAGCTTTATTTCCCTGTGGAACTCAGATGGATCTTGACACAATTTTTCTTCTCTGGCTCTCATTTTTTTTCTCCTCTTTTTGCCCTCATCCTCCCCCCTTTAATTCATCTCTCCTTCCAGTTGCAGTGTCGGTGAAAAGCCAATATGCTGTCATTGGAGCATCGATCAATCATACTGACTGTGCCAAAGTCTCTAATCTCAGGGGAATCCCCATTTGAAACAATGTTGAGGTCAAGGTTCAAATTGACTGCAAAACCAAAGAGAACATGCCAATAATAACGCTTTTAAAATAGACTTTTATAAATGTCAATTATTAAAACATGATTGTTGATGCTATTTTGTTCTTGTTAAACTGTAATTGCACATTTTATTTGAACTTTTTGAAGTGGTATACAGAGTTTAAAATATATGATTACAATCAAAAGCATCACAAAAGGCTTTGAAGTCTCTTATATCAAGTGGTGGTCAAAGTGATCTCAAAAATTAATTTTCAGTGCACTGCTGATTAAAACAAAGAAAGACAAAACAGCTGACTCACTTCTAACATCTTGACAAAACCTCTCAATGGCCCATCGTGTTTCCATGCTCCCCTTGAGATCACACTCACAAAGGGAGAAGGTCAAGCTGTTGCACCCTTGTCTCCCCTCCACTGCTGTGGGAACCCCAGCACCAGCACATGCTATAGAGTTAGGCACTAGCGCTCACAATGGCTCCAAACACACACAGACACACTAAGATGTGTCTTTGTTTTGCCAGGCTCTCACACTTCTCATTACCAGCTGAGGAGATGCGTCACAATGCATTGTGAAGATTGGGGGAAGGTGCGACAGCCCCCTAAACTCTCTTAACATTGGCTCATTGGGTGACATCTGGGTCTCCTTTTATTGTCAAGACAAAGTAAACTACACAAAGTTGTGTGGTTGAGGTTGTCAGAAAACATAGTAAGGATGCACATCATAAGCTACAATGCAGAATGTTTCTCTTGTCTCAATGAAAAGTAAAATGATGAACTGAACTATTAGTCAGATATTAGCGAGTTCTTTGTTGTGTTAGTGATCTCAGTAACAGGTGCCACTGTAATGCAGCAGCTGAGACAACAGAGCCCACGTGACAAAGGTGACTCAAACAATGCAGACCCCCTTTGCTTTCTCAAACTTCTGAGTAGAAACACTGTATTGTCTATCTTTCTCCCCCGTGTCTGCATTTCAGACATCTGCCAATTCCCCGACCCTTGTAATGTCCATACAAATAGGTCTGATGGGGCACATGAGCCATAGCTGCTACTCAGCTGTTTCAGCTGCACTCTACACTGGCGAGTGATACTGCAGTTTGTGTAAATGTTACACTACATTGTCAGTTGAACCCTGTGTCACAGTGCAGTCAAATGTCAGGGCTGCTGACAAGACTACAGATTTAATAACAAGCCCTTTAGAGAATCAATTCACATTGATATTTTGCTTAATATGGCAAAAACATAAAAAAGGCATGCATGAAACTAATAGCAACTTAACACTGCTGATTTGGTACCTGCTTCCTTTGTTTCCTTCCCGCTGATCTCTGATCACTTTATATTTATCAATAGTCTAGACTTGAGAGAGCTTCATAGTAATCATATATGTAGATTGACTGCAGAGCACAGTGTCCTTGCAAATCTAACTCTGCTATAATGTATTTTATTGATAAGACTGACCCAGTGCACATATTGCAGATAATTGCTGACCAGACATTGATAAATATGGTCAATCTTTAGGATCTGTTTTCTGTCTACAGGTAATCTGTTGTTTGTTGAAGCTACAGCCTACAAACATCATCTTTGCGGTTGTAACACGCGCTGCACGAGGAGCCACAGCACGGAGAACGCGTTATTGTTTCATTTCATCTTTGTTGATCTGTGCATTTCTTAAAACAGGAAAAAAAAAAAAGATGACTTCATCTATCCGAGTTTATCATTCTGGACGGGCACTGGAATATTTTCCCATTTCTATCGAACAAAAAAAAACCAAGAAAATAAATTGTGACAGTCAAAATAGGAATCAAATTTTAGGACATGCATAAAATAAACAGATTGCTCTCACCTATGAAGCGCTGTATCTTCCGTAGGCAAGACTGCTGCAGGCTACTGTATCTGACCCATGCAGTATCCGCAGCTGATACGCGAGGGGTGCAGATTATGTGTTAGAATTTTTTTTTTTTAAAAATTAAAAAATAATCAGCTTTATGAACGCAGATGAATCATATCAGTGGAAAACACCACCTCGGTTGTAAAAAGAAAAAAAAATCTGCTCTGATCCCCCGCTGTTGGAGAGACACGGTGATACTTCAGGAGTGGAAACGCTGCAGAGCGCAGCTTCCAGTTACGAGCAGCTGCCTGGTGCAGGTCAGCTGGACTGAGACGCGTCTGACACCGACAGCGGTGCCCGAAAAGGCAGCCTCACCATCTGTTCTGTCATCACCACCATGGGAACAAAAGTCCTACCCTATGCCACGAGCTGAGAAGTGCGAATGATGTGGAGGTGATGGAGTCGCTGGAGGAACCAATGGCATTCAACCGCACTAATGAGATCTCATTGTTTGAATGTTTTGATGTCTTTGACATTTGTTTCCATCACCACTCTTTAAAACAACATAACTGAAGTTCGTTCATCATCAGTTAGGAGAGGCTCATTTGAGAAGGATATCAAAAGACTTTTGGGGGTCATGGACACAGAGTTGATAGAAATTTAATGACTTTCTAATTAATAATTTATTATAATTATGGAATGAAATGGACTTTAAAGTGGATCTTATGAGTCTCTCTCTGCCTTTCTCTGCCAACACACACACACACATATACCCAAACCAGCACTTGCATACAAGAATATGTTGAAAAAGAGATGTGTCTTTTCTCTTAGACCTGTCACTTGTTTGTATTCTTCCTCCCCCTCTTCCTTTCTGTAGGGAGCAGTAAAGTGACAATGTTTCATCACTTGCTGTTTGAGCTGCAGCTTTGGGAGCTGTCTGGTTGGTTCTTCATCCATACTGTAGCTACAGAGGAAGACTAGGTGTGTCAGACAGGTGTCATGTGCAAATTTTGGCTGAATTTCTTCATTTAGGAATTCAGTTACAGTTACAAATACAGAGATTTTGAGAGACGCAGTGGCAAGAGGGGTCACTAAATGGTTTGCATACTTGTGAATCATGTGCTCTGGTTCAAATAGTCACCAAATAAGCCAACTAAACACCTTGGAGATTTTGAGATTAATTGGAAAATGTCAGGATTCTGGTGGCAACCAAAACAGCCATAAGAGACTTAATCTGTGTTTTTCCTTTAATTTGTCATCAATTTTTATTTCCTCTGTTTGTATGAGATGAATCCAGAAAAGGCATGTTCAAGCTTTTACACATTTATGGAGTTTCCTTATTATAAAATAAGGCCTAAAGTTTTCTTCATATTTTATTTTCTTTATATTCATTTATACATTCAATATTCAATAAAATTGATATGGGTATTAAACATTAAACAACATACACCATTATGGGTGTAGTGACTGATACATTTCTTTTCTTAGTTACTTACCACACATCAATATACTATATTATACTATATACTGCACTATTTCCTTAATACATGTCAGTTGTGAACTGTTTTGTTGAGATTAAAACCTGCAGGGAGGAACATTTCCTCTGAAGGTGACATGAAAGAGTATGGTCTAGACGTGCTCCGTGTAAAAATGCCCCGAGATGACTTTTGTTGTGATTTGGCGCTATATAAATAAAATTGAATTGAATTGAATTGAATTGAATTGAATTGAATTGAATTGAAAAAATTTAAATGATGACTTCTTCCTTGTGACATCATCAAAATGAACATTTAGGCTATTGCTTTAGTTTTTTAAGGGCTTTGGGGGTCATTCTTATTGCTTTAAATGACTGACCCCTTTTACTGCAACAGTATCACCTAAATGAATAGTTCAACATTTTGGTAATCATGCCTAATTGCTTTCCTGCTGAGTGTTAAATGAGAAGATTGATGCCACTCTGTCTGTACAGTAAATATGAAGCCAGAGTCAGGAGATGTTTAGCTTAGTTTAGTGCAACGACTTAGGGAAACAGTTTGCCAGGCTCTGTCCAACAGTAACAAGATCTGCCTGTCAAGTTTAACATCAGCAGGTTGTGGTTTTCCCAGCGGTTGTATGCCAGACTGTTTCTTGGCTGGAAGCAGTGACTTCTTGCTAGCCGTCGCCCCCATTTCCAGTCTTTGTGGTAAACTAAGCTCACCAGCTTCAAATTTTATCCTACATACATGAGAGTGCGGTTGATCTTCTCATCTAATTCTTGGCAAATGAATAAGCACATTTGCCAAAATGTCATACTATTCCTTTAACGCATAGAGTCCTTCAGCCTTAGTCTAGTAAGCCCGAGGATCTGTAGTATAACCCTGACACTATGATGACTCATACTACAGTATTAAACCTCAAATAGCAAGCATATTTGTGTAAACATCTACTATTCCTGCGCACAGATTTTCTAAAGCTAGTTATCCTAAGAAGATATGTGTTAGGGAGTGCCTTTTTGAGATGATTAGGCCCTCTGAAACCAATCTGAAAAGTGTTTTGGGATATTTATTAATGTTGAATTTAGGATGTAGTGCAGGCATATGGCAGATATAGAGAGTAAAACTATTTAACAAATACAATGCATTAGTGAAATATTCTTCATTTTGCAGAGGGCCAACTGGAACTTGTTCAAAGGCCTGTCAGGTGTCCAAAAAGCACACTTTGGGAACCATTTGTGTCGTTCGAACACCACAGCGAGCTGAAAGTTGATTCAGCAGTCATCCTGTGTGTTAGTTGCAACCGGCAAATCATAATTTCCCACCATTAACCTGCAGTGCTTGTGGTGTGGTTGCCATGGCAACAACTCCCTCCCAGGAAAGGCGTTGCAGCATATCCACCGGTTTATTAGATCTCTGATCACACAGCTCCCTCCACATGGCCATCTGGGAAAACCAGTCACACAGAAACGTATGCCCCCTGTTTTACCTTTCACAAGTCTTCTCATCATTTTGCCGCATTACACTCTGCTGAAGAAAAGACGACGTGATGTTTTTCCTGTCAGTGTTTGTTTTCAGTCATAGACGGGGAGAATGTTAAATGAGGAGGGCTGAGTTGAAGAGTGATGCGATGTATATTGCAAGAAGATAAAGTGGAAACTGAGAAGTATAGGCACAGACACCACAATATATATATGATGTGACTAAAAGTGAACTTTATGACTATAATAATAATAATAATAATATACTTCCATCTTGACCAAAAGCATTTACCTGGGCTCACCTACAGTTTATTTTGAATATATTAAATGGAACATAATAATAGGACAAATAATTTGTATTTTTAAAGAGAAATTTATATTTGTAAGAGAAATGTGGTAATTTATATTCTTTTATTACATTTTTTTAAAATTAAATCTGACTTTAATTGGCATTAATATAAACATCTTCACCTTCAGTGGAGCAGATGCCTGCCTCTGAACGTTTAACACATTTCCTACCTTGTTGTGACATAATGTCACTATCACACCTTTCCAAGTACCATTACTACCTTCTGCCAAGTTAGAACAAACACAGCTGACAAATTGCAAATATTTCATACACATACACACACACACACATACACACACGTGCATGTACCTGTACATACAAAAACTCTCTCACTCTCTTGAGAAAAGAGACAGCATCAATTTTATTAGAATTTCCTTTTCTTTAATCTAATACTGAAGTACACGCTGTCTGGCATGGACCAAATCTCTCCTCCTTCATCTTGCAGGATGATAGGTGAAACAAATAAGCAGCAGACAGGGGTTGGACACAGAAACACCTTACAATATGATGCAATCCAATACAACAACACCACAAACTACAGCTGCAAAATCCCCTCTGAGTTGAGTCGGCACATCTTGTCCTCAACACAAATTGAACATTATAAGCTTCACAAAGGTTGGATTTATTGTAGGGCTGTTATATTGGATTTCAACAAACTGTGCAGGTGGTGCTTTTATTGTTTCCTCTCTAGCTTTTGCCTGGCTCTATATGGTAGATTTTTATCATTCCATTATCATATCATAATATCCTAATAATTTACACATTTTATTATTTCCTTAATGTTTAATGTGTCTTCCTTAAGTAATGAGGTGTCCTGTGGATGTGTGTTAGGATAAAGCAGTCATATTTGGAACCATTTATATTCAGCTTCAGAAGAGGGATAGGGTGACTCTCGTGTATGGGTAAACTAAATCAAATTCAGTTATGAAATAGACAGTGACTGTCTCAGCTATTGGCCAAATCTAGAGGGAAGTGATTGGAGAATGTCCTGAACTGTTTGGACTTTTCACTGTATGGTAACTGAAATGAACATTTTCTGTAATAGTGTCCAGTTATCTCCGTTCTTCCTTCCTGTGTGTAAACTGTGTCAGTCATTATATAGAAAGTGCTCTTTCAGCAATGCTGGTATTGAATATTTTCACCCAGTTGTACTACCAACGCTCAAGGTGACTATGAGTGGGAAATGTCTCATCGAAATCGGTCTTAATAGCCATTGAGGTGATGAGGTCCTGACTCCTGCTACACATGTCACTTTGCATTAGTCTCCACATTAGAGCCTGCCACTCCGCACCCAATCAGAGCCACTTAACAACAAAATCAACAGATCCCTTTATAATTGCTCCCGAGCAAAGCAATTTAGCAGAGGCTCTTGGGGATTGACTTTCATTTTGGTTTGTCAAACACAGGCCCTGCTTGATTTGTTTTGGCCCAATTGAAAATTAAAATAGTTTCTGAGGCATGTGCATATGACTTTGTGAGGTAGCGGTTTGTGCTGATTAGCTTTACACAAAAATAAATTAATAAAAGTAATTGTTCTTGGATGTGCTGCCTCGTTATACACTAAAAAGTAGAATAATAGCCTCAAGTTACTCAATTTTATTAATACATCCTTATGTTCCCTCTCAGACAAACAAGGACATTCACCATCTGTTCTTTTTTTCAGACTTTCAGTTCTTTCATAAAAAAAAAAAACCAGACCATTAATATTTAATTGACATGTGGCATCAGCAGTTTTTTTTGTTTTTTTTTGTTTTTTTTACATCTCTTGATGTTTTGCAAAGGAGGAGAATAAAACTGCTTTGACAGCCTCAAGTCAACTAATGGAGTTTGTTTTTTGAAGCATTACATTTCAGACACAGCTGGGGACACATGAGAGGAGAGTGCCATCAAGTTAAAGCATTCTCAAAATAATTCAGCTCTTTTCCATGCATTCCATCGCAAAGTAAGACGGCACAGAGTTAAAAGATGTCTCTACCATCTGTGTCTCATCATTGAATAATTATCACAGTATGTTGAGATCATAGTACCCAACAGACTGTGTTGCGTCTCCAGAGACCGAAGCAGAGAAACACAGAGAAGCCGATAATATGTTTACTATACTTTTTGAATTTCATATGGGTCACAACACAACATGTCTTCACCCTGGGAAGATGCACATACAATATGTTGCTGTAGTGACCTCTGACATTGTCAGCCATTGCTTGGATGTTACCTTGGTTATATCTGCTGTAATGCTGACTATCAGAAAGAGGATTTAAACCTCACCTCCTTTACAAATGCATTGCCTTGACTCATCCTTCCTGTACTGAGATGTACTGTATGCTTAAAATGAATAATATGTATACCGCATTGTATTACAGTATATACTTTGCTGCTGGTATTATAATATATTAAATAGTCATTAGACCTAGGTGAGTGAGCATAGTATTGTTTAAGAACATGTAGTGCAGGGCTCAGTGCTTTAACAGGTAGCGTTGTGTTTTTGTATGATAAGTGGGGGAAATTTTGCATCTCTGCTTTTTTTGTGCTCATACAGAGAAAAGGAAAGTCAGTGTCTCTCCCCATCCTCCATCCTTATCCCTCCTTGTTCACCCCTCCCTCTCCTGCACCAGCTGAACAAAGACAACTGCTCTTTGTTAGCTGGAAGCTCTGTCTGAGACAGAGTCAGAATGTGTCTTTTTAGTGATGCTGGTGGCAGAGATTGTGGTGGTGCTGCTGCTAATGTGTGTGTGTGTGTGTGTGTGTGTGTGTGTGTGTATGGGCAGTAAAAGGAAGGAGGAAATAATCCTGAAGATAATGTTAGGCCTTGTGCCCACCAGATCTCTGTTTGGAGAATCAGCGCCTTTTTCAGACGTGTTTGTGTGTGTGTGTGTGTGTGTGTGTGTGTGTGTGTGTGTGTGTGTGTGTGTGTGTGTGTGTGTGTGTAGAGCTGAAGCAGCTGTCTCTATAAAAGCGCTTTAACCAGCACCTTTTTTTGTTCAAAACACTCCACCTTTTTGTTCTGCTGCTCTGGGTATTTCAATTTGAAAATATCTCAGATTTTCAAAGGAAACACTGCACTTTTCCTGTCAAGAGGATGAGATGTTGTCAAAGATACAGTACCCACACACAGCACTTTTTTCCCTCTCACCACACCAAAGCACTTCATCCCTGCGGCCTGCTGTTGCTTTTTTGCAAGAATTAAAAAAAAATGCCCAGAGAGCACAAGGCTTTGGGTTAAATGACAGGCTGGGTTGCCCCACTTGAGAAAAAGCAAGGTGAATAAAAACATGTTGGGAGTGATTAGGACCAGGGGGGAAGAGGATTTGCATTAGGAGGAAAAGTGAGGAGAGTGATGGAATTTTCTATCCCTCCTGTACCGCCCTGTTTTGTCCATATATGGTTGGAGTGATGTGCCGGGGGCTGATGAAGTGGTTTACCAGTCTGTTCCCCGAGGGTGTTATTTGGGGAAGGGGGTTGGGTGGCCTCCTTTACTAGTCTGGTTCTCCTGTGAAATACTTCATGGTCTTTTTTTTCTGTATTTCACCTTATCTTGAGTATGTTGCTAATCTTTTTGTGCTGGTTTGGCAAGTTGAGAAAATATATATCAATGATTTCCAAATATATACATAATTAAATTGCTATGTGCAGTTGTCAGTGGGTTAAGGTATGTCAGTGTGTGCATACTGCACAAGTGTTACAATGTACAAGAGGCTCCCTTAGAGGGTAAATCCTATGGACTGTTAAAGTCACCCGGTGAATGGGATAATTTAGCTCCATTTCCTGGCTGGCTAATATCAATAGATGGAGAGTTAACGAGCGTGAAGAGAGTGGGCAGCTATTAGCCCTTATAAATCACACTGATTCTAGAAAGAGAGAGAGAGCTGGAGATAGAGAGAAGGTAGTGGGTGTGCAGGGGTGTCAAGGGCAAGAAAACTTCAGAGAATCTAACTGAAATAGTCTTAGTTTCTTTAACAGAGTGACCAACTTTCTGATAACTTGTGCTGTCTAACTTGGAAACATTGCCTGAGACAAAATCAAGACAAGCTATTAAATGTTAGATCAATATTAAGCTGCACTCAGCTGCCCCCATGATACATGATATACACTTAAACGCCTCGTTGCTATTTACAGTTTTCAGCAAAATATTACATTTTAGTTTTAAAAGAAGTACAACGCAGGATTGCAAAAGTTAGAAGAAAAACAATAGCCTGTTAAGCATCATACAGTATGAAGGAATCTGCAGGGGATTCCTGCACACCCCACAGCACTCGGTTGGCTTCAGGGCTAATTGCAGCTGCAGAATTCAGAGTAGTAATTGGAACGCATTTGGGATTTTAAAAAAGTGCTTCATTAGGTTAAATCAATAAAGACTGCTCTTCAAAGGGACACAGTGAAGCAGTGTTGCAACTCCAGTGAGCCTCATTACATTTGAATAATTAGTGAAAAACCGTTTTAAGTAAACAAACAACATGACCCCACTGCTCCGACCTCAACATCTACACACTGTGTCTTACATTTAGTCTTGCAATGGCTTATTCAAGTGAGCAACAATCTTCCACAACAACTTCATCATCATTACTGTAAAACTCTTATCACAGCAGAGGGCAAAAATGTGGAAATACAGATTTTACCTCAATATGTCATACAGTAAAAGTGCTAGCCTGCACTTATTGACCTGTCAAAAAATTTTGCTGTCCCACACTATTTTGCAGTGCTGCAACAGATTTTGCCAAAGAAACATGAAACATGATTCTGAACGTAGGCAAATGTGAATGGGTGTCATTTGAAGTTGTTTGTTTTTCTTTTATACTAGTATGTTGTATTATGTACAACATGTATAGCATTTTTTTAAACTTTTTTTTTCTTTTCTTCTCTGTTTGTATACCTGCCTCCTGATAGAAATTGGACTAACCAATCAGATGGTTTGTTTGTCAGTTTACAGAAGTGTGTGCATCAGCTCCTCTGTGAACCTCTGTGACCAATGATTACCATTAAATCCTTTTTAGGTTTGCATAGACGTTTACCTGTATCTCTGCACAATTACTCAACAAGATAGTGAAACTAGCAGCATGTGTGCACAGAGCAGGAAATACATGTACAATAAACAAACACTAACATTGTGCTCATCATGTGGACTATAATAAAAAAAAAAAGTGAGGGAAATGATAAACATGATGACATCATATCTTAAGTGCATGTGAGTGGACTTGCCTTCAAAATAAAATATCAAAAAGAAAATATCAGACTAATACATTAAGTGAATACCCCTGTGTTACATTCACAGGGGTATCACATTTTTGCCAGGTTGTGACAAAGGAAAATGTAATAGTTTAAAAATTGTGTATACGTCAAATGATCTTATATTTCTTATTTTTGAATTCTTTGACATGCTATAATAAAATTTTGATGGATATGAATTGATTATTTGCTTGTTTGTGAAGATATTTTAACAGTGTGGACCAATTTCACCCATAACATAATGGATGTTTGTTTTCTTCAACATAACTGGAGGGTTAATGGTTGCTAGCTACAGTTTGAAGCCTTTCTCTTCTACTAAGGCATAAGAGTCTCATAAGAGGAGATGATGACCCCCATCTTTCCAGCTCTCTCTCCGCTGTGGTTGCTCCACAACACATGTATTGCTTTCTGCTTAATTCCTGTTCTTTCTTTCCACCACTTCACTTGAGGTCTAAAACCCAACAACCTTTGCTCAGTTAGAGGTCGTAGATGTCTCTATGCCTATCACTCTGAACCTGAGCAGCTTATTGCATGGCATCAGTATGCTTTCACTTCAGCTCCAGTGAAACTGATTCCTTCTGTCAATGCTGTCACAAGGAGTTTAGTTGTTGTCAGATAAATTGTCTCACAACAGCCATTGGGTGATATCAGTTAATCAGATTCTCATTCATAGAATGGGATATACCTAAACCTGTGTTATTGCAAATACTAACACTAATACAAGATGGAATGGGCAAACTGAGTGTGACAGTCAATTTTATTGTTTGTTGAGATGTCATGGCAAACACTGTCAGACCACTGCTTCCTTCTACAGGTAGAGGCAACCACAGATACATACAGAAACCGAGATATCAATTCATCACAGGTTCATATCATTGAGCACCCTCTGACTGATCACCACCTGACAAAGCCCTGCTACCCATCTCCCTCCCTCCCAGAACTGTGGTTCTTGTCACTCCTCACATCTCAGAAAAACATGAAATTTAAATATTAACCAGCTCCTCAGACAAGACACGACATTCACTCTGGGACAGCCGTACAGATGGTGTTGGTGGTGGCAGGTGGAAACCAGCTCAGTGTAACCACATCTGCACACCTATCATAGTCAAACCACAGCCATCACATTAGAGATTTACACTGTGTTGTGATTGGAGTCACACAGCATGAATAAGCCCATCAGAGCCAAAGGTTTGGCACAAAGATGATTGTTAGCCTTGAACATCTTGTTTCCTCCAGAGGGAGTGAAAAATCTTATCCATGTAGAAAATGTAGGCCTACACATTTAACTGAAAAATTCATGTCTTCTCTCCAAATTGGAATCGCTCCAGTTGGCATAGAGCAAGCGAATTGTTTAATCACTGTTGACTTAAGTGAGCAGAGGCTGCCATTAGCCAGCTAGTCAGTCTGTGATGACTTCGCTGCTGAGCAACTCCATGACCAATTAGAGATGGGGGCTAGAGGTGATGCTGTGGGGCGTAGAGAAGATGAATAAAAAAGAGAGGCATGACGGAGAATTTTCCTTCAGCTAGTGCAGCTGAGAAATGCTGAGTTCACATCAAGGTTACAATATCATTAGATTACTGTGCTATCACCAACCTCAGGCTACAGGAGGGGACATCTCTGTTCATTTGACCCAGAGCCAAAGGCAATGCAGAAGTGCTTTAAAGACCACTGCATAATACTGTGACTCTCACAGTCCCACTGTCTGCAAGTGGCATCCTGCTTCCATCATGGAAATGAGGCAGCGTGTTGAAGCAGGCCTGTAGTCCCCCAGCGGAGAGTATGGTTCCATTTGGTATTTAAATGGGTCAAACTGTGGTGATTTATTCATGCTTGGAGTCTTTAGTGCCACTCAGCCTGACAGGCAAGCTCCAGGCTCACCCCCTGAACATAAACTGCCTCCTTTCAGCCCACTCTGACACACCGTCATGTACAGTATACATACAGCACAATATACTGTCGTCTGGGTTATTTTCTTCTTCTTTTGTGTTTCTGTGTCTTAATGCACCTATACAGTACATGGTTTTAAAATGTTTAATTCCTTCACAGCTACATGCCAATAAACACAGAAAATCACAGACAAACTGAAATTAAACAGTTACTGCGTCCTTATTCCACTGTCTGTCAGGCACATTTAAAGTTCTTGCAAAAGTAATTTAATTATTCTCCACACAAATTATGGATAATGAACCACTAAACTCATATATATCGTAATATATAGAGAGCTGAAACAATTAGTCAATTAATTAATTATCCTCTGGTTCTAACTTCTAAAATGTAAAAAAAGATAAGGATGTCACCTTGGGCTCTTAAGAAAAAAATGGTCACTTTTTTATACTATTTTACAACATATTGTTGACCAAATGATTAATAGATTAATCAAGAAAATAATCAATAATCATTAGCTGACAACTGTGTATGCACATAGACTATGTGGATGGTATAAAATTGACTATCGCACAAATGTAACAAACCTAAGATCTGAGTTTGATCCTGTGAGTGTAATAATTAACAAGCTCAAGCCTTTGAAATGCTCAACCCAGAACAAAAGGATACAAATTGCACCTCCTCTGATGCACCTTGGCTCTAGTGGGCCTATGTTTTTATTTCTTACATCAAAAAGCTTTCAAACAGTGCTGTCAGATGAGAAAGGTATCCAAACCCTCTCAATCTCCCTTTGAAATCTGCAGGCCGGCGCTTCTGCTTTCATTGACTCCAGGTCACCTGTATCAGTGAGCGAGGCAAAAGAATAGGCGCTTTGTTCACTGCATTCAAAGTGAAAAAAAAAACACTTGAGAAAAACATGTACACACACACAGTCACTGACACAGACTTGCACTGCGGTTGTTCACTCCTGGGAGGTGTAAATGACGGGGAAAAAAACAGAAAGCAGAGCAGAACGACAGTGAGAGGTTGACCCAGGATTTGCCTCCAGTGAAAGTCCTCACAAAGACCCACTCACAGTGTGACAAACAGGATGAGATTCTTATCAAGGTCACCGGGCAGCTGGGCTTGATTCAATTTCTTACTCATTCACGGCCTATGGAAAGGTTATTTCTCTTTGTATCTAGATCTTTGTATCTTTGTATCTGTCTAAAATTGTCATCTTAGGCAGACAGTGTCAAACTGCCCACTTGAAAAAATAAATAAATATTTTGTAAACACTCTCTTAATAGTCTGCATCCTAAATCTTATATCCACTGTACTAAGTTGTGTCTTATTTTAAGGCTTGTTTAGGCCTCTTAAATGTAATGTGATGCGTCACAGTTTGCAAACAGTGTATAATAACTTCAATCAGCTAATTGTTATTGCTAGACAAAACATTTCTAACATTACTTACAATTTTTACCTTCATTTAGTAGAGAGATGATAGGAAAATAGAGAAAAGCAACAAAAGTGTCCGGTTGGATACAATGACATGGTTAGTGTCTCAAAACCATAGGCCACCACAGCACCTGATGACAAAACATTTTTTATGGTTATACCCAACGCCAAATTCAAAATCCATCAGCAACAGCCAAAACCAACAACAAAACTCTAAATCAAAAATCACACACAGAAAGCCAACATTTCACGCAGAATGTGAAATGGCTATGTCATTATTCCAGTGAGAATAATGCTTTATGATGATAAAGCAAAATATGCAGGACTCACTCAATCATTACAATATTAACACAGTAGTGGCCTAAGCATAAGTGACATTAAAGGTCTAAAAATATTCGATTTGATACCAAACTTCCAGTGCTAAGTTTCAATTTTATTTAATCCACCTGCAGAAGCCAAGTGCAAAGGGGTTTCTTAGGCCTGGGAAATCCACAGTAATTACACTAATACAGCACCCTCTCAGCAGGCTCATTTGTTTCGTTTCCAATAGAGCCAACCAGATGGTCCCCTGAGCCCAATGGTCTTCCATATTCATGAGATGAAGTTTGACCCTGCCA
Organism: Euthynnus affinis; assembly: GCA_029490765.1. Taxonomy (NCBI): domain Eukaryota; kingdom Metazoa; phylum Chordata; class Actinopteri; order Scombriformes; family Scombridae; genus Euthynnus; species Euthynnus affinis. The sequence continues at coordinate 14,979,474 of CM055840.1, read as the reverse complement.
CTGCTGAAGGGCTGACCTCTAACCTGGACTCTTTAGGACATCAATAGGATATGGAAGAGGGCAGAGGGAGAGGCATCACACCAAGCGCACCAACCCCCCTGACCAAAGTCCCACGGGTGAGCGGCCAACCCCTGTGACTGAAGGCATTGGATATGTGTGAACACCAGAGTGAGCTCAAACCCGACGAGCCTTCACATGAATTCCCAGGCTCTGATTGAGGGCGTTGTCTTCAAAAAGTGAACATCTGCCCCAACCACACGGAGTCCCATACACTGAATGGTGGATGGGGTTTGGAGACCAAAGACAAAGCCAAGGAATCAGACTAATGATGTCAGACCAGATCGACAGTATTCAAGAGCTTGGCAGTGAACTCTGACCTCTCTGCAGGATGTTTGCATGAGCATGCCCAATCTATGGGAATGTTCAAAGAGATTATCAGTCAAATAAAGAAAACATAGTAACTGTAAGTCAAGGGACTAGAAGATTGATGAATGCAGTGTCTGGTGCATATAAACATGTTTTATGTTACCAGCTGACTTTTAGTCTAATTCCACTCTTAGATAACATGGTCTTCTTCCTCCATTGCTATTTTGAATGGAATTGAATATTTTGATTTTCACACAAAGGGAGGAGAGTGTGTTGCATATGGAGAAAAGAATAGATTCCACTGGGATATCTGAATCACGAAATGACACAACATGCTGTGCTTTGTCATGAAAGTACAGAAAATTATTTTAAATTATACTGTAGCTGTGATGCCTGAAAGAACAGAATGTAACATGCTACATCTCTTCTTTCAAATGGAGTGATGAGGTTATTAACCTGTATAGATATTTTATAGATATTAATGGTTTATTTATATCTTTAAAATCTCAGTCGCTTTGGATAAAAGCGTCTGCCGAATGAAATTGTAAGGTTGTGAAATCAGAAATCTTGTGTGTAAATCTGGTGATATTAAAAAGCTATATGACATAGTGAAGTTGTTTTAAGCCCCCATATCTGTTCTTTGGGGAAAACCCCATAAAAATAAATATCTAAGGGATAAATACATTTATAGATAACCGACTTCCTGTAGTCTTTAAATAGTATACCAAAAAAAAAAACCCCATCATGCTCTGTATGTATCATGCTCCACCATAAACCAACCCACAGAGGCATATTGCACAGTGGTGCTCCTGCTGTGGAGGCAGTGAACTGTTGACAAAAATGTATAAGAAAAAGATGCAGCCTCTGTTTTTCATTCCAAAAGCACAGCCTGAAGCCAGTTCTAATGACTACGTCTGTTTACTCACAGCCATTCTGCTGTCACTCATTCATTCCACATCACTGACTTTTTGAGGATATACTGTCCCAGAGACTGTATTTAACTCTACCAATTAGAAATAATGTAACAAGAGAGTGAGAGCTTCAAGAGTAGCTTGTGAATTACAGTATAGAATTACATACTGGATGATTCTACACCCAACGGGGTGTAGCCCATCTGACTATTATTCAAATAACTGGAGTTCACATCCTGTCACAGACTATTTTATTTGCCATACCTACAATCTTTTCCTAACTTTAACTAACTTTGTACCTTAGTGGCCATGCACAGACAGAAAGTGAGATTTTTTAAAGGTATACTATGCAAGATTTTCCTTAAAAACAAACAAACAAACAAACAAAAAAACAGTCATCCAATATTGACATTCTTATCTGGGAATAGGATAGGTTTTTGGAACTTGATCCATATTAGGGACAAAAACTCGAGACATCTCAGCTTCTGTTAAATATATTTTGCCAATTTTTGTTTTAAATCTTACCAGCCAACTTTATGACAAGTACAATACTAAATTGTTGCACTTTTTTAAGATATGGTCTCTGAGGCAATATCCTCCATTGACGCATGTGATGAAAAGATTGGGCTAATAACATACCTCACATGTATGTCAAATACTTGATTACCTAAACTCTCTAGTTGAAGAAACAGGTAAAATGATGTCATTTTTACAACACAGTGAGGGGGAGGGCGCAGAGAGAGTCATGAAAGTGTAGAGATTAGAGAAGCAGTTTTTTGTTCATGCAACACTGTTCCAGTTTTTAATAGTATTAAGTGATATGATTAGATGAGAGTATATATGGCACCACATAGCAGTAACCTTTGCTTTTTCTTCTTTAGCTGCTGTGATGGCAGAAATATCAACAAGGTGGATTCTTTATTACTGATCTTATCCGGGCCTATTGGACCACAGTGGTTTACAGGGTATGTGTAGTTGTGTGGTGGAGATGAGCCAGAGTGGAGATAACACTGCACCTCCATCTGACTAATTGGCTCTACAGTGCAGCCAGAGGGGGAAAAAAAACGTTGATTTATAGGGCTTGAGAATGCAGTTCCTCACTTTAAAAATATCTATCCTTCTTTATCAGCTTACACTCAAGACTGAATTTAAAGCCCATTTACCAATTAAAAAAATTTAGTCTGTGATCTCATTCAGGATATTCTGTCTGCAGTGCACAGTTAATATACAGTATGATCATGATAAAGACTTATATTGCTCAGACTAACTGTGGGCATTTGTTGCTTGCTGAGAGTGTATTGTAAAGCAGAAAAGAGGCGCAAATGTGCAAACCCCAGTGCGATGCCACCTCTGGCAGGCTAAAAGCCTTCAGAGGGGGACCATACAAAAGAGATTCATCCATATAAGCCGATTATGTTCCTCCCAGAGATGATCATGTAACACTTTATTTTGGGTGGCCACGAATTATCCACCAATTATGTGCACAATGGCATTCATAATTTGCAGCCCCTCTCTTTCAGTGTCCTGACACTCGATGGGCTTTAACAGGGATATTGGTGAGTTTAGTGTCTCTTTAACACAATCTGTGCCCCTGAGGGAAAGTCACACACAGTGATGACATACTGTCTCATGACACAGGGTAGACAGTCCTGTCGAGGCCTGTCACACCCCTCTGCACTGCCATCGTGGATACATGTCACAATTTCTACCATCGCACTTGTCAGAGGAATTCCTGCCACTGTCGATACAGTCCTTGTCACAGCAGATCCAGGAAGTGACAGCGGGGGAGTTTGTGGGATGTGAAAGTTTGATAGCAGTGACATATATGTGGCAGCGTGTGTACAGGACTTGATTTGGGATTTTAGCAGACTGAATCATTATCAGACCAGTTAACAATGTTTCCATGTGAAATCACAGAGAAAAACAAGAAAAAAGTGCAAGGGGACTTCCGGTCTAGCTGGCCAGGCAATGGCAGAATAGAGCGACACGTTGTGGACAGTAAAAATTATAAGTTGCCCAATATAACTTGAATTTTCCCTGACAGGTGCTAAAGCAATTGCAAACAAAAATGCCTAAAAAGGGAAGAAAAGCCTTGCACAAAGTAGATAATATGATAAAGAAGAGGAGGTCAACTGTCACAAGCTAGTAGCATCATGGAGGACGACATGCAGCCAGAAACTGACTTGGAGCAACCTTTGATGCTAACCTGGGCTTAATCTTGAGAGAGCTATAAGAATTTAGAAAGCACAGGCTAAACTGACTGACTTGGAGGGAATACATGGAGTAAAAGAAGAAGCTGAAGAAAGCATGAGTTTGTTCTTCTAGAGCGCTCTCGTTCTGAAACCTCTGACTAAAGCCCTGCCAAGATAAACTGTGGTCAGGTTTTCAAGCTACAGAGCGAAAGAGGATGTGCTCAAACAAGCTTGGAAGAAAAAATAATTCAATTTCCAAGGAATAAGAGTTCACTTGGACCATTATTACACACCAGAGCTACTGAGGAAGCAGATGGAATATGTAGAAGCGAAAGCTGCACTCAAGGAAAGAAATATAAGATTTCAGACTCCATTCCCGGCCAGACTGGGAGTGTTTTATAAGGACAGCACAGTGATTTACATCTTGGCAGAGGAGGCAACGGCGGATATGGCAGAGAGGGGGATACCGGTGACAGTTGTGAAAAATCCAACTTCCCTTTTGGATCAGATCAGGCAGCTGACATGGCGATTCAGTGGAAAGCAGGGAAACTGAGAGAATACATGGTCTAAGTGAAGCTTCAAGGAACAGCTCCAAGCATTCCAGTGCCGGGATATTTGATGAGTACATTTGCTATGATAAAATTACATACAGTTACAATCTTATAATCTATATCTGCAATATATATCTTCCAGGAATCTTGAACAATACTGAGATTAATGTTATGAGACAGATGACTATTAACCTATTTCCTAATATGATACCAAACTTATCAGGGGGATTATGTTAAGGACATGTGGAGGATAGATTTGGGGTCAGGATACTTACTGGACATTATGGACCTATGTGTCAGCTTAAAGGCTGAAGAGGCTCCTGTTTCACTGGCAAAAGGAAGAGACTTTCCCTCTATATTCACATTCTCATAGACTCATAAGGCCATTAACAAGGCCTTAAAATTGGAAGTCAATCTTTATGATTGGGTTCATTATTTTGTTACTTTATTTCTTGTTAATGTTCATGTTTGTGCCACTGTTCCTTGTGGCACCAGGGGTGTAGGAAATGATTTATGATTTAAAAAATACACAAAGACTCACAATGCAAAGTATCATACCAATTAATCTAAACATCTATAATGTAAATGGTCTGAGCAATCCAATCAAGTTGAGCAAAGTTACAGCAAAATTGAACAGGGAGAGAGTAAAAGTAATTCTCCTTCAAGAGACTCATCTAACAGAACTGGAGCACGAAAAACTTAAAAGATGGAAATTTAATCAGTACTCATCGTCCTACAGCCAGAGTTCTAGGAGAGGAGTAGCAACTTTAACCTCCAGTAATTTAAACTTTGAATACGCTAATGAAAAGAAAGGTGGTGACAGGAGGTTTGTAGTGGTTCGGGTATATCTGCAGGGTGTTTTAGTTACTTTTCTGAATGTTTACGCTCCTCCAGGTCCTGAATGGAAATTCTATAAACAAATCTTTGAATTATTATCATTGAAGGCTCAGGGTATTCTAATTGTGGGGGAGACTTTAATGTTAGACTTCATCCAATCCTGGATAGATCAAAACCTTAGTAAATAAAATTAACAATGGAGGAGCTGGGACTCTCAGAAATGTGGAGGGATCTGAATCTGACAAAGAGGGACTATACCTTTTTTTCTCACCTGCATTCTGTCTATTCTAGGCTTGACTACTTTTTTATGTTCCAAAGAGATTTATCTAGGGTAATAAATTGCAATATTGAGACCATGGACTTGTCAGATCATATTCAAATCTCTATGGACCTATTACTAGGTTCTGAAAGGAAGAGTACTATCTGGAGATTAAACACAGGGATTCTTAATAAAATGAGGCAGCAAATAAGGATGGATATAAAAAATTATCTTGACAAAATTGATAACGGGGATGTTTCCAAACTGATTCTTTGGGACACATGCAAAACTGTTCTCAGGGGGGAAATAATATTGTTTCATTTTTATTTTTTTTTTGGAAAAATAAAAATAGCAGAGAAAAGAAAAATTGGATCAGTTACAAACAGAAATTAAAATATTAGTGAACATATATAAAACAAATCACGTCAAGGAATAAAAATGCAAATAGATAGACAAAACTAAATCTACCCACAGGACATTAAAAAACCCTACTAAAACAAAGACATTATGAAACGGGTGGAAAATCAGCTAAACTACTCACTTACAAATTAGAAAAGCAACAAGCTGAAAACACAATTTATAAAGTAAAGAACCCTACAACAAGTACACCAACAGTCATTTGAAACCTTTTATAAAAATGTATATATACAGCCCAAAATAGATGAAACAAATATGAAGCTTTTTTTGACCTGATAAAATCACCCAAAGTGAGGGACGAACAAAATGAGCATCTAATTAGTGAAATTACGCATGAGGAAATTAAAAAGGCAACATCAAATCTAAAACCTAATAAGGCAGCAAGACCAGCTGGTTTTCCCTCCAAATGGTACAAGGAAATGAAAGATCTGTGGACCCCAATAATGAAGGATATATTTAATCATGTGCTCAATACTGGTGTTTGTCTCTCCTTCTTGGAGAAAAGCAATGATTTCCTTGATAACAAAAAAAGATAAAGATAAACTTGAATGTGGAAGTTATCGGCTGATAAGTATACTTAACCAAGATTATAAAATCTTTACACACATTCTGGCGAAAAGAATTGAAAAAATCCTCTCACAGATAATAAGCCAAGATCAGACAGGTTTTATTCAGCAAAGGCAGACACAAGATATATTTGCAGAACGCTACCTGTGATTGAACATATAGTGGAAAACAAACTCTAGGCAGTATTATTGGGCCGTGATGCAGAAAAAGCTTTTCATTGAGTCAGCTGGGAATTTTTACAGAAATTTGGATTTTATCAGACTTTTATTAAACTATTCAAGCATTGTATAATAGCCCAAGGGCAAGAATAAAAATAACTTAAGCCATATCAAACTCCTTTGGCCTGGAGAGAGGGACTTGACAGGGCTGTCCAATAAGTCCATTACTGTTTCAATATTTATTGAGGCATTAAATCAGGGGATCACTCAAGATAATAACATAAAGGTATAAAAATGCTAGGTCAAGAGCATAAAATTTCCTCATTTGCTGATGACATTTTAATTTACCTGTCAGTCCCAGAAAGATTAATTTTGAAATTACAGCATTGTCATTCTTAGATATTTTTAGTTCTGTTTTAGGCTATAAACTGAACATTACAAAGACCCAAATACTAAGTTTCAAATACAGGCCTTGCCAGAACATATGCTCCAACATCCAACCAGATTGGGATATGGATCACATGAGATATATAGGAATAAACGTTGCAAAAGAATTCATTTGTATTTCTTAAATTTTAACCCTTTAAGTCAGAAAATAAATCATAAGTCATAAAAAATGGTCATAAAAAGATGGAATTTAACTCCAATATTAATTTTTGGGTCATGAATTGAGTCAGTGAAAATGAATGTCTTATCTTGAGTATTTTATTTTTCAGACTCTTCCAATTGAAATAACTTATAAACAGTTCAACAAATGGCATAAATTAATATTGCAGTACATTTGGCAAGGGAAAAAACATGGATGAGATCTCAACCTCTTCAATTGGCAAAGAACAAGGAAGGACTTGCACTTCCCTTCCTAAAAGACTATTACATATCACCCCAATTGAGGTACTTGTTGACTTGGTGTAATTCTGATTACCAAGCAAGATGGAAAGTAATTGAAGAGAACATGTCAGGGGAAATTCCAATTCAGGTATGTTTAGTTGATAAAAGACTAATTAAAAACATAATGGAAACAAGTCAGAAGTGGATCAACTTATCTCTGAAAATATGGTTAAATATTATCACTGGGGAGGGGGGCTTGCTTGAAGAGATAAAGATTCTGAGATGATGCTCTCATGACCTTGACTTTGTCCAAAGCAGGTTGGATGCAAGTTATAAGGGATGGGCTAACTGGGGCCTCTCCTCATACTGCACCTTCTTTAATCAAGGGACACAAAGCAATTTTCAGGAATTGAAAAGACTGCATGGATTAAATAATTGTGACTTTTTATGCATTTCTTCAGGTATGCCATCATATAAACAGTTCTATGTTGGAGGGTCAAAAGGCATTTGAAAACAACCTATTGGAAGTTTTTATTAGTGCCTATTCTGGGCTTAAAGTAAATTTAAGACTATATCTGGGACTCCAGGAGGTTAGCAAGTATCAGCTACATAAAACAAAAATGGGAAAGGGAAACTAAGAGTTGCATTTCAGAAGACGTCTGGACAAAATATCATGAATCTCAATGGAGAGTTTTGGCTGGAAGAGTCATAGTAGATACTTCATCACACCTGTTCAGAACTCTCACCACACAGACTCTCCCAGCTACTGCTCCCAGGAAGCCTATTGCTTTTTTTGGGCAGGTCCTACAGTAAATATTTTTAGTGTAAGATTTATGTAGAATTAGAGATGTATTTGGACAAAAATTACTTTTAATTGGGACAAACTCCTTTTTGGGCACCTACATGCAGTATCTATAAATATTATAACAAAATAGCTATTTGGAATACATAGCTACTAGAAATGCAATTACAAACAAATGGCTTAAGCCAGACACTCCATCAATAGAGGACTAGTAAATCTTTGTAATGGAAAGAATTACCTTCTCCATGAACCTTCAGGAAATTAAATTTGAGGAAATGTTTAAAAATGTGTAAAATATATGTCCCAGAAACAGCCTTGTTTTGTTTATATTCGTTTTGTTTGTTTGTTTCAAACAGAAAAACCTCATGTTCTATCTTTTGTGTTCTATAATAACACTGGAAATACTGAAAAGATGGATCACTCGGTAAAGATCTAACTAATGATGATTGCGTAAAATGCTGTTTTAATATAATGTGATTCCAAATAAAGATTTTTTTTATTAAAGTGATCAAATTTAGACAAACATGTATCTTAATAGATCTGCCTTAAGCATCAGATCAGCAACAGTGAATATGTGCTTTCAGGAGCAGATATGTACCTTAGTTCCCTAATAAAGAGCCCTTGAACTCACTGTGACTCTTCGGTAAAGCAATAACGTGTTGGTGTCCAAGTAGACATTTCAGCTCTAAGTAAGACTCACTTCTCTCTTGCAGGGATCAAGGGCTGCACAGTCGATATCCCACAGATGGTGGGGGAACAATGTGATCCATGCAGCCATCAGAGCCTCTTAACTCATTGTGGGGAATGGGAGACCTGGGCTAAATTGGGAGAAGCACAAGGTAAAGAGGTGGTAAATGATCCCACAGCTGTAGGAACAGGAGACGCCGCATTAGCCCTGTAATGAAGCACTGAGAGGCTACAGCCTGTAGGAAGCATTTCATTTCAGATGGAAGTTGAACTGAGCTGCATGACACTGAAAAGATCAAAGCAGTCCACTATCTCAGATATAGTGCCTTAGGATAGCTCAATCATTAGGTCAATATGAAATTTTGACCCCTGACCCTAACCCATAACTTCCATCAATTCATCTGCCATTTGACTGGCATGCCTCATTAAGCTCTGGAGTTAGTTTAATCAGTTTAATGACAATGAAACCATTAAGGAAAACGTATGTGCTTGTTTTGCATGTAATTTATCATCTCAAATCAAACATCTTGAAGTTATGTCATTAGTTTGTCAGGGTAGAAGCATTCATTACATTTTGTTTACCATGGCTTCAAATGTATCTGTACAATAACAAGTACTTATTAACTACTGAGGTAGTATTGTAGACAAATCAGTGCAATGTTACAGTACCAGAGTGAACCACAAAATATAACTACATTTAGATATGAAAACATTTTGCTTTTAGCTTACCAAGACTATACGGCAGAGGTCAACTGACCAACAACTTCATATGTTATGCTTTTATCATTACACAACATGTAGGCAAAGACACACACACCCTGAGGTGGTACTGTACTGTATAAACTGAAAAGAGCTATGGACCTGCCTGTCAATCATGTGGTTGCTCCACGATGATTGATTGGTTCCACTCGGTGCCCCCACACCATCAGTCAGGGGGAGGAGAAACTGCCTTCATCAATATTAATTTTTTTCTCATCTATATGCATATCCTCATTCATATTCATCATCAGTTACACACAGCAGATTAGGGAGCTTTGTGTGCATTTCTGTGGATCATCATTTGAGATGAGGTGGGGGAGTGCACTAAACTTAAACTCCTGAACAGAAACTGCACAGAAAATTCTTGACTGTTTTTATGAGTCATTTGCACCAGTTTATGTGCATAATATATACATAAAACAAAATTAGTTTTTTTTTTTGTTTTAACATTGTTTTATTATGTACAGTGTGTCAAATGTGGGTTTTTTTTTTTCAAAATCTAGCTGCCTTGAAGAATCATTGATTGTTTTTCTCCAGAAGCAAATGAGTCTTGAACATTCTTGATTAAGTCTGAATAGGAAGCGAGCAATTTATGCATGTCCTGTAAATATCTCAGTGTGCGCACCTATCTAGGTCCTGTTGGTTTAGTAACAAAAGTCTACAACAATGTAAGCAGGCTGTGTTTTGGCACTGCAGCTACATGCTAACATCAACATGTTAACATGTTCACAGTGACAATGCTAACAAGCAGATGTTGAGCAAGCATAGAATTTGTCATAATCGCTATCTTAGTTTTGCTTGTTATTTTGTGTGATGTAATTATATGTATTTTGTATTTTTATTGGACAATTAATATTTTGACCTGGAGGTGTAGTGGTTGGCGCTATTGCCTCAAAGCAAGAGTTCTGCATTGTTTTTGTTACTATCCACCGCAGCTCCATATGGAAACCCTATTCAAGGAAATGCAAAGACGAAATTTCATGTTTAAAAGACAGTATCTTTGATCTTTGATTGGACTAAATCCCCACCACTTAAATTGTACATTTGAAGGGGAACTTTTAATCTCTCACCAGGTACCCACAATACAAAGGTTGCTGTTCTTCAACTGTTTCAGTTACAGTCATAACCCTGGTCTCATTTAAGCAGTAACTCTTTAAATTTTACAACCATAAAGTCAGAATAAATATAAGAGTCCCACAGGTCCAACAGGGTCGTTTAACATGTTAATGGCCAGTATTATCAGGATGAACGATTACATTGAGCAAAACCTCCTTCAGTGTTCATCTGGACACCTGACTATTGTTTTAAGACAAACCTGAAAATTTGGGAACCCAAACCTAAATACAAGATTGGTAACCAAAGTTATAATAATTCATCATGAAAGGATTGAAAGTGGTTGTTTTATTTTCTTGTTCAAATGCCTCCCTGAAATTCATGTAAACATAAAAAGGCCCAGATAATGTCACTTACTCACCATTTGAGAATATGTCAATACAGCACTTTGTCACAGTAAACACCCATCATCATTTACTGTGGTGTTATAATAATATATCCAATAAGTAATTCAAGCCTGAAGTAATGGTGTTGTTGTATTCCCCAGTGTTCTGTACCTCCAACTCTCTTTGTGGAGGAAGGGTTAATCCCCGCACAGAGAAAGCCCATTCAGACAAGACTGGACACACTCTCCCTCATCATTCATTATCACTCCCAGAGAATAATTCACTCAGCTGTCTAACTTTGACTAATAACACTGCAGCCACGTAGAAAGAAAGATCTGGATTCTTTAAAGATTGTCCAATTAGTTTCCCTTTTTTCAGAAAACTGTGTGCATGTGTTTATTCTTGGTTGTTCTCTAGTTATACTCCATTCTTCTCACTTCCCGCCGCCTCCATTTGCCGCCTCCTTCCAAACCAGCTCTCCTCTAATTTCCTCTCATATCTTCCACCTGTACTGTTCATTTTCCCCCAACCAGCCTCTAATTGGCTGCTTCACACTATATGAGAAAGGCAGAGATAGAGCATGCTGTTGTACACCACACACACACACACACACATCAACAGACACGTGTAATGGCGGGGAGAAAACAGGAATGCAGTTGGTAGGGCTTGTTAAAAATGTACCATCATCACTTGACTTTGTTTCCTCCTTCCCCATGCTATGACAACACTCTATAATGATTTACCATATGCCATATTAAATGACACATTTTGATCCATTGAGAGATTTTTTAGATATATTTTTCATGACTGTCCCTTTCCTGTTATAAGCCTATAGCTTCTGTGTGGCTTTACTTGTGTATGTGTGGGTTTGTGTAAGAATATTCAGGTGTCAGAGCTTTTGTTTTTCAGACAATATACCTAATGAGATAACTCATTAGGTCTTGTATCTTCTCCTTTGTCTCAGCACCTCTTTTCTGTAGATGCACTGTAATTGCTGTAATCAGCAGAATATTTATCGTGTACCAGTTACAAAGCCCTCTGGCTGTACTCGGCGAGGAGACAGAAAGAAGAATCACTGCTCAGGCAGAAGGTGCGAGAAGCAGTAGAATCTCTCCAAATGCCAAGACATGTATAGGACACAGTGCAGTGAACAGGCTCTTTTTCAGAGACTTTAGTACACCTAACATCCAGTCTCAGCTACTGCATTGTCCTACTCTGAAGCATAAACACTTCCCCAACCTTTATGAAGAAAGTCAGCATGTTATAAAATATCACAGCACGAAATCTAACGTCTCATAAAGTTGACCATATTTCTCCAGTCTTTGCTCCCCAGCATTGGCTTTCTATTCATAAAATGCTGCTCCTATTGTATAAAATGGTCGATTGTCTTCCTCTATCATATTTAACAAACCTTATAACCCCCTACCTTCCCTTCACACCCTTTAAAATCTCAATAGGAAGGTCTCTTTGTTCCCAAAAAAAAATCTCAGGATATAGATCCCTTTTCTGTCATGCTCCTTTTTCTTTGACATAAACACCCAGCTCCTGTCAAGAAAGCTAGCCCGCTTGTGATTTTCAAATCCCAACTTAAAACCTATTTATTTATGCTCACTGTGTTAGGAGTGTGCATAGCTTTCTAAATTCGATAGGATTAAGCAGTCTTTACGGCGCAGTTCAGGTTGACTCAGACATAGCTCAGCTTACTGTGGCCTCAGGGAATCATCTCAGCAATAGTTTAGTGGATGAACTGCAGAGTTCAGTCAGGTTTCAATGTAACAGCTGTGAATTGCCATTAATTGCCATGGCTCTTGCCAACACCATTTTCTCCTCTTCCTGAGGTAAGCCACACCTTCCCTTTCCTGTCATGAGTGTCGGGGACTTGTGAATGCCACCGTCTGCTGTGCACTCAACCACTGGTCTCCTATGTCCCTGCTCCCAGGATTCAGTGATGCTCTTCTCTCCTTTATTGTCCCCAACACTCCACCAAACTCTAAACCTACACTGTAAAACATTTTAAGCTGGTTCAGCTTAGAAATGTAAGTTGCTAACTTAAAAGTATTGGTTAATTAGAGTTAACTGAACTTTGGTTAAATTATCAACAGTCATACTAAGGGATGTCAAAGTCAGATTTGCATTATATTTAAATTTTGTCAGTTTAAAGAAACATTTGCAACAAAGGACTTTAAGCAGTAGCTCCTCCTGTTGGAGCCACTTCACACCAGGGTCAGTTCAACAACAACATGTGAGACTGCTCTCAGTGACAGAATGCAAAGTGTTCTTGCCTTATCTCAACATGTATTAGAGAAGCAAGTTTCTATCATGTATTATTTCTTTAAAGTACAAAAAAAGAGGGTGTCTATTAAGAGGATGTCTATTTAGATATATTCAGTTGAATTGACTTAAATTAGATTTTGTGTGTATGTGCATATTTACATTTCTGACAAAAGATTAGTTGATTCCACTAAATTCCTGTATGATGTTTTACAGTGTACCCACCCACCCTTGAACTCTGAACAATGTAACTATTTTTCATAAATGCCTGTGAAACATGATAGATCACTTTAGACTCTTATAGCCAAATGTGACTCTGTGCATACCTTTTACTTTTTAACTTTTTTTATTTTATCCTTCCCTTTGCACCCTTAGCTGGAAGGAGTATTTCTCCATTCTTTTCCTTTTTTCTTCAGGTGTCATGTTTTTTATGGGAACTGCTCTCATGCCCCCTTAAAATCCCACTTAGAGATTGTGTAGAATATTGATTCAAATAAACTTGATTTGACTCTAATGAGCAGGTGTCCTCCATTAATATGGCAGACAGTATGCATAGAAGCAATCAGAGTCTGAAGAGAGAGACATCTGCTGACTCCTCTCTGGTCAACTCCATGATACTTTAAAAAGTCTGTATGGAAAACACTAGTTATTTTATTGTGGCTATCATGCAAAAATGTACAAAAATGGCCAACATTTTCTGTGGGCAACACATACTGTAGGTCTACATTGCAAAAGACAAAATAAAAAAGTTGTACACATGGTACACTGATCAAGAAAGTTAAATACAACCTTTTTCATTCATTGTTCTTTCATTCATGTTTTTGTTCATGTTCATACATGTTCTAACTCATGCTCAGCTGAAAACAAATAATAATGGATCAGACAATGTTTTTATTGGTACAGGTGAATACGTCCCCATCCTTCTCATACATGCATGCTGCCATTTTTTTCCAAGACACAACAGTACATAGCTTCAGGTGTATATGGGATGACACTGTTGAATGTTTAGTGGGTATGTAAGGCATAGCTGTATTCATTACAGAAAGTTATAAAACATGTCATTCATCTTCTAAAACACATACCCATAATCAGTTTAAATAAAATTACATTGTATTGTATATTTTATTGTGTAAATAGAATATTGGCCTATTGAGCAGTTAATGTAAGGTAAAACAATACTATTAAAATGATCAAAGTTATGTTGTTCAGCAAGATTACACCTGAGAGCTGGAAATGTAGCTCTGGTAATAGTTTATAAAAACACACATATATTTAATTTGGCTCATAATATTTGAAAGCACTTAAATAAGAAAATGATCAACTTGAAATGAAATGAAATTCTCTTTCTGTCTGTGCATTGGTTTCTGCTCAGCCAAATTATTCATTTCCTCAGTCACACACTAATAACACTGAAAAACAATTCCATTCAAGATCCACTCTCATATACTCTCATTATGCCAAAAACAATGTACAACAATTTCACATCGTCCTCTGAGAAAGAGAGAGAGGAAATTGTTACTGCTTGCTCAGCTTGTTTTGCATTGTTGCATCTTTTTTTCAGTGTGCTTAGTTTGCTCTGCAGCAGGAAGGATCTGATTAAAAACACAATCATCATGACGGCAGGGCCCATGCCTTCTAATCAAACCATAATGGGAGTTTACCATGCATTATCTCTGACTGGGATTTAATGAGACTTTAGCATGCATTATCTCAAAGTGAAATTTAATAGCAGTATCCAGGAGGCATTTGCGATCCCATCTGTATCTCTTTGCCAAGGCTGAGTCAGAGGCGCGAACAGCAGGAAAAGTGAGGCGAGACTCATCTTGAGTTCCAGAGTGGACTTGGATACATCCCTGCAACAGATGTTCAACCTCTGCTTGCTGTTGGGCCTGGGCTGACTTTCCATTTGATTGCTTTGCCCTTGTATATTTGTTTGGAACATCAAGGTGGCGCAGTGAGGAGAAAACCTGTCCTTCAGTAGTAGGCCCTGGTTTGAGCACCTTTGGCAGCAAGCATCACCCACCCTGCTGAGGTGTCCTTGAACAAAACTGTGAATCCTGCACAGCTCCTGGGGTGCAGTAAAGTAGCTGACAGGAAAAAATTAGATTATTTTTTCCGGTGATGAATACATTTTCATAGAAAACTCTTCAGTTGAAGCTTTAACATAAAATATTCTACAAAACCAAATCAAGCAAGCTGAAAATATTTCCTTTTACTCTACAGAGTAGCAAAGCTGATACAAACCTCTCTTAGGCATATCATGAGACCAAACCTGAATAATTAAAGATCAGAGCTTCTCAGATCTCACTGATTTTCCAAAACATATAGACCTTTCTTTACAGTAGTGAAAAAACGGATTCAAAATCTCTCAGCTCTGCAAAGTTGTAATCGACACGCAATTATGCAATACTACTGTTATAGTAATCACATGTCATCCCATGCAGCACACAATGTGCTTTAGGACACGTTGTTGTTGACAGAGACTGAAAAGGCTACATGTTGAAGACATGTGACAAAATGACCTCTGTGGAGAGCTGAACCCTGCTACTCTGGACAAAGCTGTGGTGGAAAAATTGATGAATAATTGATTTTACTCTAATGGGTGCATTTGTATTCGTGTGTGTGTAAGTGTGCTCTCTAAATCGTGTACTTGTTGATACTCACTGAACTTTACCTTTTGAGTGACAAAACATTATCACTATTTTTTTAAAGACTGTCTTATGCGTTCGCTTTCAAATATAATCATAGCCTTTTATTTGAAAAGTAAAATGAATCATCATGTTGTTAAATCAGTGGATGGATTCTCCCCTCCACATGTCTCCTGCTGTGTTCTGTGTTACAGTATACTCAGAGAACACATGCATTGAGAATGGCAGGGAAGTCATCACCTCTGCATGTCAGCCTGTCCATAGGTTTGTTGCTGACATTATTCCTGCAAACCTAATTAACAATATCATACCATCATCCGCAATCCCTTGAACGCATGACAAGCAGCCAGGGAAGGGAGTGTGAAAGTATTAATATTTATGGCTCCATTCAGCAGTGAGCAGAGAAATGGACCAAATTAGCAAGTCTAATGCTTTGCAATGCTGTAATCCACTTCAAGGGGAGAAAATTGATACCGTATCCGCTATCCAAATCATCGGTGGAGTGCCGCCATCAGGATTGATTTTAGGGTTGAGAGGTTCAATTTTGTAGTATTTACCTAACTGCGCTGAACACTCAGAATTGGATGCGCCTTATGAAGCTGTATAACCTACAAATGGTTAAAGCATCTGCATTATGGCATTCCTCTCTTTTTCTCCCTCTCCTCCTGTCTCATTCTTCATCCTACAAACTTTTAATGAGTCATAATCTGTGTATGGCAGTGATTAGATTTAATGAGGTGCCAACAACCTTGGGTTGACACAACTCAGCTGCACGCTCGCTAATTTGTGATAGGGCAGGGCTGAGCTTCGGACCTTATGACAGAAGTGAATACAGGATTAAGGCTCTCAAAGTAAGTTTTTCTTTTTTGCATTTGAAGCCCCTTGTAACTGGCAGGGATGTCAAGTCTTGATTGGAAAGTTGTAAAGGAGAGACTTTCATTTTGGCATTCTGTAGTCAAATTTTGTTCTTGCAACTTCCCAGGAGCCAGAGTTTCTAAAAGATATCAAAGATGGCTGTGAAGATGGAGAAGAGCAATGTGGACCTCTGAAGGGACCAGGGACCAGTCAGGAAAAGACAAGACAGAATTTCTCATTTATTACAGACATCACTGAGCAAATTAACAGATTTGTCTAAATATCGAATGTATGTTTGAATTTATGTTACACTAAATTCCAACTTGTTAGCTTTTCATTTTAATAAATCAGCAATCAAAAAAGATGCACCATCTGATGTTTTGTAACCAGATGTTGCAGTTCAAGTATAAATGAACGAAGTAAAGGTAAATACAGAATGAAGCCAGGCAGATGAATTAACAATAAATCAATCAATATTTATCTGTCCTTACACAAGGAGCTCCAAAACACCCTCTTTACTTGTGTGCTTTTGTTATCAGAAATTCATTCATCAATTTATTACTGTGACATATAAATCACCTAGTGTGAATTTATGACTGAAGACACCAAAGAATGATCAAGGAACAATAAAACACCTCCTGTGTAAACACTGATTAAAAACTGGTAATCAAGTGTGTGTCTCTGTATGCTATATCTTCTAGCGGGATGTCATACTCATCAAACTGGTGTAGTGTGGCTTCGTTATTGAGATGGCTGAGTCATAAGGCCTTGTCACACTGTGTATTCAGACAAGCTATTGCCTTCACTTTGCACTTGACAAGCCGGTCTTTGTCAGGCCATAGGGCGGTGTGCTGAGTGCTGCCTTTCCACCAGTAATGAGCTACTTTAGCAAATCAGCTCTAAGTGCATGTTTTCAATGGGATGCACACACACACACACACACACACACACACACACACTAATGAGAGCCCTTCTCAACTGCTGAGAGCATGACCCAGATCAAGGACGGGGAGATCATGGCAACACTGTGTGTGTGTGTGTGTGTGTGTGTGCACCCACCATGTGTGCTAGTTAGATACTGCAGCACCAGAATCGTGGCTCCCCTGTTGTGAAATTCATCTGGTATAATGTAGTGACAAGCAGCAGGGATTGAGGCATCACAGCTTTCAATAATAACAGCAAGGAAAAATGTTGTAATATGAAGAATCCTGTCGAAAATATATGGATTTATCTATTTGTACTGCCTACGGTAGGTATTGTATAATGCATTCTGTTCATCACATCCAACACATGTCACAGGCTTGTATCTAAAGAGTGTTTTTCTCAGGTTGATAGAAGCTTTCAGATAAAGAAGTAAAACCACTGAATCATTAAAATGGTCCATAAACTTATATTTAACTTTTACTGTGCCTCATTAAAACCAATACACCACAAAAATGAAGTGTAAAACCTGCATGGTGAAATTGTTGGATTTAATGACCAATAAATTTGTGAATATATAATATATAATATAAGGAAAGTGAATGTCTTTCTGTTACTACCTCAATAACATAAAATAGAGTATATATAGAGTATAATGGACTATAACAACAGACTAAAAAGGATTTTCAGTGACTAGCAGGGGATCTGATATAAACATAAACATAAACATTTTCTGATAAATTAGAAGATATATGTAGGATACAATAGCAAGGTGTGAAAAAGGCTAAACCTGCTGAGGTACAGTATACATTTTCTCATGGGACTAAGACAAAGCAAGTTACAACAGCAGTCTTTGCTTTATTTAGACAGTTTTAAACAGGTCAAGCCAATAGTATTAACATGCACGCACAGACTATTGCTTTTTGGAGCACGGATTAATTTTCCTGAACATTTAGATGTGTAGGACAGCTTACAAAACAGCCCTACTATGTAGTTAAATATGCAAAATAAAGAATTAAAATACATGTATTTGTTATTTCTGTGCATTGTGGGATCCTATGTGGGGTTGAGGAAGAGCAGTAGTTGTCAGGCTGGAGGATACTGATGCAGAAATGATATCTTGTTACACCATCAGGGAAATATATAACCCAGGGGTAGGACAACGTGCCAAGAGTAGATAGATTTTCATTCTAACCAAAGACTAGACCAAGCTCATTAATTCATCCTCTCTGGCTACAGTTGTGCTAACCAGTGAAATCTGATATATACATAACAGTGTTTAGGGTGGATTGAAAACATACTCTTAGCACCCTGTGGCATGATTGCCCTTTATCTACTCCTTCATTGTCAAATGAGCCAAGCCTCCTCTCCACCCTCTCTCCTTATGAGACCAGTCATCTATCTCTCTCTGACTCATTTCCTCAAATGGGAACCACTCCTCCTTATTCACCCAACGAAGAGATTACAGGCCGGAACAGATGAGATGAAGCACGCAGAAGTGTTGAGATATGGACCTACTGTCCACAGCAGACAGAGAAGGTGAGGATGACATTGTGCTTATGTGCAGATTTTTTTATTTTTTGCAAAGTATGTCATAGTTTTAGATTTTCCAGAGAATGATGATGAAATTAAAACAATTGTAAGAAAGATCACTGACAGATTTTTAGAAAGCCACAATAGTTTCAAAAGCCAGACAAAAATTGAGCACAGGGTGTCCTTGCTGCCATGTCCTTGCAGAAGCACTCAAACCAACTGATTAATGATCCCTGAGTAAGAAACACACACAAAGGCAACCAGGTACTTTGGGAATCAATTCATCACACTTCATTTTGTGTGACCCCAACTGATGTAGTGGCTAGAGAGCAAAGCAGCACAAAACACTCTCAGCAAAAATGTTTGAGAGTAGTACAGTACACATACACGCTCAACTCAATGGTGTTACCAGGTGACAAGTCACTTTGCAAGACTGCAAAGATATCAAAACCATCATTTCCACAGGGGCTTTAGAGCAACAAGAAAGATTAATAGAAAATGTGTGTGAGTGTGTATGTTTGTGTCCTTCTCACTTCTCTTAAATTTCTCTATTTACACCAGATTCCATTTGCAATCAAATAAGTGAGAGGCTACAGCAAGCACACAAGGTGAGGGACATGTTTGGGTGACCCCATGCTATGTTAAGACATACTGGATATGCTTCATTAAGACGGTCCTAGTAGGGTCACTAGGCCATCCCTCTGAAGGCTTGTAGGTGCTGGTTGATCAGGTCAGCACTCTCCCTGGCTGTAAGAAGCTGTTTTTCACACCACTGAACCAGAGCATGCTGCAAAGTCTCCACGCGTGCACCTTGGAACCGTGCAATCTGGAAGAAACACACATCACATTCATTTTATTGCATACAGTATATGCATGTCAACAAACAGGAAGCACATTAACATTTGAGGTGATGAGACTGTCTTACCTCCTTTCTAGCCACTCCACAGATGTGCTCAAAATCTGTCTCTGCTGCTTTCCTCACCTCCTCCAACTGATGAATATGGAAAGCATGTCATAATTATTATATAATTTGTCTTCATCAAAATAAATATAATATGCCTTCTCATCAGCATTCTCCTGATGATTCATTTCAGCAGAACATTACTGACACCTGCTGGTACATCTGTGTGCTCTTGGAATACACAAGCACGGACACTCACAGCAGCCTTTTTAACAGGTTTGGCCTTCTCTGCGTTCCTTCTGGACGTCTCTAACTCCACTAGTTTACAGGTTCTTCTGAAAAGCATTTCCTGCATCGGACATAATTAGCACACAGTCAGAAAAAAGATACAGGAACATTAGTCAGAGGTGTCAGTATGACTTGTCAATCATCAAAAGAAGCCTGCGAGTAAAGATACAGTGCCAAAGTGTGGCCAGAGTTTTGACTGGTAATGCAGATATGTATATATAAAACAAACATAAAGTGAGATTCGAACTAAAAAAAGCACACACCTTCTCTGCCTCCTGGTAGCGTGACTCCAGGTCTAGGCCCAGCCCGAGAGTGCTTACATTGTTCTCAGCAACACTTGTCATGTTTTTCTGCCCACACACAAACACACAGTTTATTTGCCGATACAATGGTGCATTGAGATGTAATTCTATTTCTATGGAAAAGGAAAAACAATTTACCTTCATAGACTCAAAGATTTCTGATAATTTCACACAAATCCTATAAGAAGAAAGTGAACATTTTTACCATACTTTTACCATGTTAATTTATTGTAAACTCTATGCAATGTTCATCATCCACTGCTTTTGGCCTGAGACCAATTCTATTATTGTCTCACTTAGAGAAAGCCTGTTTGTCAGGATCCTCCCCTGCTTCCACGCCGAGACGCAGAGCAGCTGAGAAGTGCCCGCAGGCCACTGCTATTTCTGCAAACACACAGAACACACCAGAGAAGGGCAGATAGCATTTGAGTTGTAATGTGGATGAACACTAATAAACATAATTAACCCTTGAAACTTGATACACAAAAATCTCAAATAACACTTGTGAATTACAAATGATGAGCACTTCACATCTATCTTCCCAGGCTTTGAGTGAAAGTGTACTTTCAGCAAGTGCAGCAGTTTTCTTACTTTGCTCAGTTTGTACCACGTCCAGGAATCTCTGCAGGAGAAATGAGTGTGAGAAAATAAATTAAAAAATAAAACAGGACTGTGTGACTGGTTGCGTTAGAGAAGAAAAGAGGGAGGGAGACAAACAAACAGATGAATGACTCACCTCAGCTGCATTCTTACTACAGCCAGTTAGAACAAGGTTATGATCACGCTCAGTTTGAAAGAACTCATCCACATCCTGCGGAAACATTACAACCATTAAAGCCAAACAACAGAGTTGTTCGGAGGCTGTAAACTCTGTATGTATGAATCCCGGGTGTGTACCTTATGTCCTTCTTTTCTCATCTCTTCCATAGCTTGAGTCAGTCGGTTAAAAATGTTTTTTCTTGCTCTCTGTCTGCCTGGAGGCTAAACACAAAGTCATAAACAAGATTTCATATTTTTCTAAAAATCTTGTTATATATTGCTACTATTTTGTTATTAATTGGAGTCTTTATGACAGACACAATTGTCTCGGCATTAGAAAGCTATGGGCTTTTCGCGCCAGATATAAAGTGCCTGGGTACATTAGTTTCCGAATTAATGTGCTCTTCTTGGAAGACGTTTTTGGCCCTTGCCAGTACAAGATCTGCTAATGCTCGATATACAGCATTCCATATTGAATGAGACTCAGCCAGACAGGAAAGTACTTATTGTACCATTATCAGGACCTGAAACATGTCCAAAACTGACACAGACTCTGATTTATATACATTGAAGAGGCAGTATCATTCAGTGAGTGTGTGTGTTTGTGCGTTGTTAAAATGATGCATAGCTTAGTATAGACAGGCTCTATTTGTATGGTCTATTTTCTGTATGATTATGCCACTCCGTTTCCTATCAACAATGTGTAAAACTGATATATTTTGCCTGTCCCACATGCAACACCAGAGGAATATTCCTTTGTTACATGCTATAGTCTATCAACATTTATAAAAATCAAAGGTTTTATGGAAACAGTTGGAATATGTTTATTTGGCTCAAGCATCAAGACAGTAAGATCTTGATTCATCTGCTTGATGTTATTTGTAGGCGCAACCAGCTGGATGACAGCTTGTAATCTTATTTATTCTGTGGAAAATTTCGAGGCACTTATTTTGTGACATTTCACCAGCAGGTGTATTGTTCTATCCTTCTATCCATCTACTTATCTACAGACACAAGTGCTTCTATAGTTGCGTCCCTATGCAGGAACGGTCTTCTTCAAAGTCCATATTCTGAGAATGAAAACAAGTCCATTTAAAAGGCTCTTCCAAATGTGATCATGATTGTGTCTGAAATTTGCATTTTACCTGAATTTTGAGAACACACACAGTGTTTCCTTCATGGCCCTCAGAATCACAAAATGGGTGGGCTTGTCAACTCATTAAGTCAGGAAATAGTACCATGTTGTATTTTTCATAAAGAGAATCCTCTACAGAACGTCTCATTTGAGGGAAAGTGCAGGTGCAGTCCACTGGCCTTCATTCCTCCATATATTTGGATACTCACATACTTGGGCACATAAATGTCTCCATTCTCTCTATACTGACAATATATCAGTGAAAGTTTAACCATTTATTATCTCTCTCATAAAAAGGTATCATGTTGAAACCTTTTGGTAACATAAAATTTCTCTTTGTTACTGAGGGTAATCTAAATAAAGCTATTTACTGGTATCCACTTACGTCTGAGCTGGTGAGGAAGATCTCCACAGCTTTACTCTTGCTGAGTATGCTGTGTGCAGCAACCTGTCGGAGGAAAGTTTGTAATGCTGTACAGTACGGCTGCCACTCTCCCAAACCAAGGAAACCTGCGGGAAAATCATCATTTTGATCATGTCATAACACACTCAACACTGCACACCAGAACAGACACTGCAATGGAGGCTATGGTAGTTGGTTGATTTGACTTTTAAATCTGAATTCAATTTTAAGGTGGTCTTCAGATGTACTTACCAAGCTGTTTCATAACCTTTACAGATGCATTCACCTGAGCCTTTGCAGGAAGAGGAGGAAACTTGAAAAAAAGAGAGCAATCTTACTATGGCTCATATAGTTTTTCAAAACAATATGAAGATATCTTCTATTGATTTCCCTAAAACAAAACTTTTTAAAAAAACAAAACACAGTTAATGGTGCCTTAAATGCATCATGTTAATGATTTTTGAAAGTGGAGTTGAGAAAGTCATGTGCTTGTAAGATAGCATGTCATGCACTTGCGTAATACATAAAACACAACACCCCTACACACACACTGCCCTGTCACTGTCTAGGAAGTAGTGTACGAAAACTATTTCCTGATAGGATACGGTTGAATTTTCTTGAAAAACATTGAAGCAGACAAAAACTTCTGCTTAATTCTCTATAGTATCAAGACAGCTGACAGAATGACAGCACTAAAATCAGCTTCTGATCAAAAAGGAAATGAGGATGTAAGGAATGGAGTGTAAATGAAGAGGCATTTTAAAAGAAACATATAGAATGGATAGAAGTAGCATATTTTCAGTATATGAATTAAATATGGCAGTTTATGGTTTTCTCAGTTTCAACAGTGCAAGTAGAACACATCACTTGTAGTTTGTAAAGTCTGCAGTTTTTCATTTTCAGCACTGGTGAAATTACAGTAGGCAGTTAAAAAAAACAGCTGACATGAACTTCCTTATTCTCTCTAATAAAAACATCTAGAGTGCTCAAATGGTTGTAGTTATCGTTGGATATTGTGGTTACTCCTCCTTCCATTTTTTTTCTCCGACTTTTATTGTTTCCTTATATCACTACCATTGTGTTTGTGTTTTGTTGTTATATGAAAAACTCAATGAATAATTGATCACAAAAAAATAAATAAATAAAAATAGATTACAGCATGAGAGTAGATGGAATAAAGTACTGACTATGACTCCCTGTATCCCGGGCACATCCTCCTGAGAGAACAGGTGCTGCTGTAGCCATTCAAAATCATCATAGGTCCGGTCCACATGGTACTCCCCTGTCCCAGACAGCTAGCACAGGCAACAGAGACAAGGCAGCTAGATTATATGACACCCAAAGAGTCTGATTTTGCAATGTCAAAACTGAAGGAAACTTACTCCTAATGTTTGCCATGCTTCCAGAAAATAACCACAATTGGTTTACATATAAAGAACACTTGTATATTGTTTTACGTGCTGTTTTTTTTTTCTAGTTTACAGTCTTAATGTTCTGCAAAGGTGAAGCCAAAAACACATTTTTGCTACAGTGAACAATAAAGATATTACACTTTTCTCACCTTTGGAGATACTATTAGGAAGGTAAGCGTGTCCCCATCTTTCAGCACCTCTGTAACCTTGATGTTATCACCATGCACACTCAGAGTAGATGCCACTTCTTTTACCTCTTCCTGACATGAAAAAACATGGCTATCAATATTATCAGTCAGCTGCAAGTAAATTCATACTGGTATGCAAATTCATTTCAAGGAAAGAAAAAAACTTCACTTAGCCTTAGCACAGAGGGCTGTCACATGACACTCAGACGTTGTCAAAAAGAATATTTTCAGGTGCACTTACCATCATTGTCAAACTTGTGAGTTAATGTTTCCAGTCTGTCTTTTGTCTGCTTTGTAGAATGCTTAAATCTCCCTTTATCGTGATAAAACTGCATAAAGCTGTAAAGATCTTTTGTCTTATGTTGGCTTTAGTGTGCTCATGCTGCAATTGCTGAGAAGGCACAGGATATCCTCTGGGTCAAAGTGCACACTGGTCCTATGAGAAATGGAGTAAAACAGTGCCAAATCTAAAGTGCTGGCGCAGGGAAAATGGGGAGTAAATGGTTTGTTAGTCAGTAACTCAGGGCCTTTGACACACCCACACAGGAAAAGGGGCCTAACGGCTCCTAACGGTCCAATCAGTTCCCTGGCTGTCAAAATTACAACCTCACAAACCTGTCAACAACCACTAAACTTAAAAGTTATCCCGTAAAAGAGGAAGAATTCACCTTCTCCCAAAGGGCTATTTAGCTGAATTTCTACATACTGAAAACAATACACAGATATGGAGTAAACAATTTAATATCGAGATTTTATTATCAATCAGAGACAATACATTAAAACATAACAGACATACTGAATAGAGGAAATGAGATACAGGATATCTCATACCTACACACATACACACACACACACGCAGACACACAAACACACACGCACACACACACACACACCAGAGAACCAAGCAATGTGCTCTCTTTTAGTATAGTAGTGGTGTTATTCGTCATTTTCATCCCCATCCCCAAAATGAAAGTGGTAGCCATGTCCCTCAAAACTGTAATGTTTGAATGGATGCTCCTCATCCTCCAAGTCCTGAGGAAAGCTCCAAAGGAAGTGTGATTCCTCCCCAAAGAAGCTGTCCTCGAAGTCCTGGAACAGGTCAGATAAACTGAAGGGGAAGTCTGTCTCATATTCATCCTCAGGGACAACAGAGCCCTCATTTTTTAGGAAAGCCTCATGGCCCAAACTGTCATAAAGCCTCCTGTTCTCATTGTTGGAGAGCACCTTGTAGGCTAGGGGAGGAGACAGCAGAATTTAGTTGAGATAAAGCAACAGTAACAAGCACATTCAACTGTCAGGTTGTTAGGTACACTTAATGCCATCTAATACAACAACGCTGCAATAAATCCCACCTACACGAAGGGTATAACATTCAGTCTTTGTAAAAATGGAGGTGCTGATTTAACTTTATGGCCCTATTACAGGCTGTAGTTTGTGTTGCTGTTAAAATGCTATTGCATTACTGTTCCACTCAATTTAGCTAAAGGGGGATAGCCAAGACACCTCTTAATGCAATACAATTAAAAAGCACCTCAAACTACAACCTCCAACATTGACGTAAGTTGAACAAACACCTCTGTAACAGATGTTCCAACAAAACCTAAACGTTATAACCTTCATGAAGGTATGATGTATTGCAGAGCTTTTGTATTAGATTGCAACACTTTTAGCTTGGTATACCTATTAAAATGGCAAGTAAACATAGCCAATTAAGAGGATGTAGAGATCATCTGTTACCTTCCGTAATCTCTCTGAAAGTCTTCTCTGCATCGACGCTCTTGTTCTTATCGGGGTGGTACTTTATGGCCAGTTTGCGGAAAGCCTTTTTTATCTGGCTGTCAGTTGCTGTTGGCTCGACATTGAGGGTCTTATAGTAATTGCTGCTTGTCTCTGAGGCTGCACGCAGAGCTTCTGATAAGCAGAGGAGCAGGACCACGCAGGCTTGCATCCAGTGGGAAACACCTTGCACTGCCATGCTGCACGTCTGAGTTTAGATGAGGAACTTACACACGACAGTTTATCTTGAAGCGCAGTTATCTCGCGATTTGAGCACTCATTTTCGTGAGTGCATAGAGCTGCAACACGTCAGCAGTAACCACAACCAACAGGTTTCTGCCTCTCTTACCCGTGGCTCACAGACTCAGGTTTACTTACACAACTGACAGCTAATAGACTAAGAGATGTCACGCCTCTTTTCTGCCAAGTTATGCAAAAAAACGTGGTGATAAAAGTAAATTAAATTAAATGTGACTTCCATAGTTGTTCTTACTAACTTAGATCGCTTTTTTTTAGCGGCAGGGCTGTCAATTGGACCGTATAAATCTACTTTTAAACCGTGTATTCTTTAGCAAAACAAAGTGAAAACACACTTCAATACCATTCACCATTCTCACCACCGGATGGCAGAAAAACACTGGAGAGGAAGAGAGTTGTCTTGCATTGTGGTGGATGGAGGAAGCATAGGAAGGAGGTTTGGGTTATTTGTGCACTGCTTCATTATCTGCCTTGATGACATTTTGAGCATTTGAGGGTCTTGAGATGATGGGGAGGCAGGGATGTAGTGTGGGGTTTTTATGGGTGCCGGCACATGTTGGGGTTGAGCTGCGATGAGGTGGTGGATAGGGTAGATAAGTTTAGGCAAGGATAGTATAGATGGGCAGGTGCCATTTGTCAGGATGGAGTGCTGATGATGTGAATGATGATGAGTCATCATCATTTTCATCAACATCATCATCATCATCATCATCAGTGGCACCAAGAGTGGGATGCAGACAGCAGCGAGAGAAAGTTAAACAACAACCAACCATCAGTTAAACCTGGTAAAAGAGTGAACATGCCTTGGAAATATGAGATCAAATTGACAAGGTTAAGGCTGGGACACTGGAATAGTAGTAGGTAGCAAGTAGGTTGATGCTGGTGGGGAAGTACAGAGATGGCAATTGTGAATACTGTGGAATCCTGGAGTCTGTACAACATGTCTTGATTCATTGCCTGCTCTATTCTGGGTAAAGGAGGGTTTTATTCATGAAACTAGGCAACTGGGAATTGATTTTTCCCCCCTTGGAGCACTGCTGGGCAACGGGGTGTCTCAAAAAGAGAGAGCTAGGGAAGTAGTACACTTCCTCAAACCATAGATCTCTTTTGCAAGATACAGATGGGTGACAAATTAAAGGAAAGATGAACATAAAGTGTCTTAGTAAGGTGCTGCCAGAACAGTTTCAATGTGCCTTGGAATTGATTCTATGTTTCTGAACTCTTCTGGAGGGATGAACATCAGTCTTCCAAAAGATATATATTTGATGTTTTGTTCCAAAATCTCCCATAGGTTCAATTGGGTGAATATCTGATGACTGTGAAGGCCATAGCATATGATTCACATAATTTTCACACTAATCAAACTATTTAGTGACCCCTCGTGTCCTATGGATGGGGTCATTATCATCCTGGAAGAGACCATTCCCATCAGGATAGAAATGTTTCATCATAGGATAAAGGTGATTACTCAGAACAACTTTGTATTGCTTAGCAGTGACCCGTCCCTCTAATGAAACAAATGGACTCAAACAGTGTCAGCAAAATTCCCCCACAGCATAACAAAGCCACCAGGTCCCCTCACTGTAGGAGTCAAGCATTCAGACAGGTTCTGTAACGTTACAGGTTTTTCCTTTAATTTGTCACCCGCTGGAGGGCTCAGAGGGCAAAAGTAGCAATGACGTTATTACACCAGTAAGAGGCAGCAATGCACTGAATTGTGCTTATTCTGCCGGGAAAGAAGAAGAAGAAGAAGGAGTGTTGTTTTCTTCGTTGGTAGTCAAAGATGCATCAAGAAATGTGGTAAACAGCACCGTGGCCTTGATGAATTGCCAAAATTAATAACACAAGTCTGGTTATTGCTGTTAGCAAAAATATCTGTACAGATTTCTGTGTGTCAGAGCTTGGAGTTTCTACAGCGGGAGTCGCTCAGTGGTTCTCTGGGTCCTGCTCCTGGTCGCTATCAGGTAAGACAACATTAGCATTTAGCCAGCTAGCACGTCGAGCTCGTAGCTCCATTTTAGGCTTAACTTACTTATCCGAGAATATGGAAGCTTTACTTACAGCACTCCGCATGTGCATTCATTTCTGATTCAGTTATAGTATGAATCAAATGGTTATTGTTTGATATTGTTCCAAAGCACTGGGTACTGTTCATCTTCCACTGTAAACAACAACAGTGGTGCTTACTTACTTTAATATTAGGGCTGTCACTTTTTATTTGGGGGAAAATTAAATATTCGAACTATAATGAATTGTACGAAGTGAAAATGTACAGTCTTTAAGTGTTACAGACCGTTTGAAGTAGTTTGCATTGTGATCCATCCATAAAATTCACTCTGTTTGACCTATTGCTCTTTGACCGATCAGTAAACTAAGCAAATAAGATAAAAACGGAGAAGGACACTAGCAACCAAACCCGTGCCGCCACGACACCGAAGCATCTAAGAAGCAGTGTGTGGAAGTATTTTGAGGGCTACACCGTAGATGGCAAAATTACCAGCAAACTTTGTAAAAAGCAGCTGCCTTTACCAGCTATCTTACCATACAAGTGAGGCAGCGGAGGCAAACGACTGCCTGCTTAAACACTACGATATGGAGGATAAAAGTTGACTTATCTTAGCTGTCATTTCTGTATTTCTACATTTATTTGTTTATTTAGTCATTCAGTTCTTTATTTCTGTTATTCTAAAATGGTTGTGGCAATATGCCAGCTTTGTTTGATTCAGTGTAAAAAAAAAAAAAAAGTAAAGCTAGCATAATGGTGGGTCTTTACAGTAATATTGTGGGATCTCTGTAGAAAAGGGACTTATGTTAATTGAGTGGGTCATCCTAAACTCAGTCTAAAGCAGGTTGGTCAGGTGAATTGATCAGAAGGAAATGATTCCTATCAAATTTACATGACACAAACTAGCTATGCCAAACTTCTATTAACTACATGTCTCCACTTCCTACCGACATACAAAGTGAAGCCAAAATAAGCCTTTCGCTCCCCTGCTTTACACAAGGAGCTGTTAACTTGTTGTATGCTTGTCTCAATAAAACTGTTGGAAAAAAAAAAGAGTTGGGGGAGCAGGATTACAGCCTGTAGGATACGTCCCCTTAATTTGACTGATGGCTACCACCTGCCAAGAGCCAAGAGAACCCAGGAGCTGCGGTGTAGAGGTAAACCTGCCAAAACCAGACAGTATCTAACTAACTACGGAAAATACAATCATGAGTGCATTGAATGTATAAAGATGAGTTTGAGCTCAATATAAGTATA
Source organism: Euthynnus affinis (assembly GCA_029490765.1). Lineage (NCBI taxonomy): Eukaryota > Metazoa > Chordata > Actinopteri > Scombriformes > Scombridae > Euthynnus > Euthynnus affinis. The sequence goes on along the minus strand of CM055840.1, from coordinate 14,949,789 downwards.
TGAAATACAAAAGATAATAGAAAATAGGTTGTTCTGTATGTTTATAAATGTCCCTTAACAATAAACTAAAGTTGAAAAATTGTTGTTCTTCACATACAGTGTATCACTAGACAAAACAGTTTTCCTTTCAGATAAATCTAAGTTTAAATTAACTGCATTGTCAGTTAGAGTTGGAAGAGGTGAAATAAATAACACAAATATTGGTGGTGGTTGAATTTGACTCACCAGCTAAAAACTAAAAGTAGTTTTGATTTCTTCCCACTTTTATTTAGTAAATCCATACTAAATGTCTGGAAGAAAGTCAAATGTGATGCTGTTGTCTGAGGTTCAGTGCAGCTCAGCTGGAGAGCAGCCTATTTTTGTCACTAAAAGCCTTTAGCTACTATCTGTGACTGTCCTGAGACCAGACTGCAGTAATAACTGCTACATGGTGACTGAGAGCAAATAATCCCAAAGGAGGTGTGCATCAGCTTTGTGGTTCTCATAAAATGAGCCCATCATGCGGGTGACAAAATCATCTGAACTCACATATCAGCTTCCGATTGCCTCTGTGACAAATATCTGGTTAGCTGAGATGTCATTCAGCAGCCTGTACAGTTGCTGTATGTCCTTTTAATGTATATGTTAATTAAAAAGCTTTATTTTGAAAACAGTATGGCTTAATATTTACATTAAACATATGACTTTGTAGGTTGAATACTTATGAAGTATGATTATGTAAAATAACTGTTGTTAAGGTTAGCTAGCTAGCTAACATGAGTTAGCCACAACAGTGACTAACTTATTGAACAAAATGAAAAGAAGGCTGCTAAATATCTGTAAGAACTTTCAACAGCAGCTCCATGTAGGTTTAAAAATATTGGTAGTGAATCACAAGATGTATATTAGCATCTTCCTTCAGAAACTGTTGCAGTTACTCAGCTTATCTGGCACATCTGACAGAGGTTTGAGGGTGGCTGTCAATCACAGCTGTCAAGCCAAGGCAGTAGTCGTACAGCTGAAACAATTACACATCTATAACCAAATCTGCTCTGAGCGAGAATCTGACCACTGATGGATGGACATTGCTGGTCATTTATGCTTATGACTATCACTGCAAATTGTATCGCCAACGCGTTACAGCATATACTGTCGGTTCGAATTTGTTCAAACTTGACTTTTGGAAAAAGTGACAGCCCTACTTAATATTAACCAGTTATTGTCACATGTTAATATTTCAGCCCTAGCCTTCTCCAGTTGGACCGTGCATTCTTCCTTGGCATCTTTCATATCATCAGTTACTAATATCTAAATTTTGCTTTTTTATTTTTTTCTTGCAGATCTTTGAACAGGAGCAGGCACTATCTCAAGGAAAAAAAACATTCATGACTTCCTTTCCTCTATATGTGAATGTTTACCAGGTCACGTCAGCCCCCTTCATACCCATGAGTGCTATTTTCTCCTTGAGCTGGGCCGAGCGCCATGCCTGACCGGGACGGTTCCTACCTGTCAGGTGGCAGTGGAAGTAGTGGTAGTCTGAGTGAGGAAGGAGGAGCTGGGTCTGGTTTGGCAGGGTGCTCTGCAGAGGGCAGAGGGGGTCCGGGAGGAGGTGTTGGGGGCAACGTCTCTGGTTCTGGGGGCATGGGGGGAGGAGGGGCGCTCGGAAACGGCAACAGCTGTGGGAATGGTGGAGGTGGTGGGCAAGGTGCAGGACTGGCATTGGACGGTGTCTGCAGGGACTTCATACGCAATGTGTGTAAGAGAGGGAAGCGCTGCCGCTTTAGACACCCAGACTTTAATGAGGTGCCGGACTTGGGCGTGCAGAAGAATGAATTCATATTCTGTCATGACCATCAGAATAAAGAGTGTATGCGCTCCAACTGCCGATTTGTCCATGGATCTAAAGAGGATGAGGACTATTACAAGAAAACAGGCGAGCTACCCCTCAGACTAAGAGGGAAAGTTGCAGCACGACTTGGTCTGTCCCCCATGGATCTCCCCCATAGCCGAGGGGAGGTCCCTATCTGCAGAGACTTCCTAAAGGGAGAGTGCCAGAGGGGCAATAAGTGTAAATTTCGCCATGTCAAAAAAGACTACGAATATGAACCTTCCAGGGTTGGAGTGGGTGGTGTTATAGGACCAAGTGCCAGTGGAATGGTGAATGCAGTGGGAGGGATAGGTGGTGTAGGGGGAGGTACCTGTGGAGGAATGCCAGGACTTGTGGGGGGTGGAGGTGGAAGTAATATGATGGGAATGGGCTGCCCCAGCTTGGGTGGTTGCAGAGATCCTGGTATCTCAGGAGTGGGGGGAGTAGGTGGAGGAGGAATGGCTGGTTGTCTGTCCATAGGTTCTTCGGGACAACGACGTTATGACAGGACCTCATGCTCTGTATATGACCCATTGCTTGAGAGTGGGCTGTTTGATGCCGGGTCCCTGGAGGCCACTATGGACCACACTGCTCTACAGTTGAAGAGGCGGCGGCTGGAGGGGCTCCGACTGGCAGACGGGAGTGCAGGAGGGCACTATGAGCTCGGAGTCCAGGCCACCTTTCCACCTCGTCCTCTGGAGTACAGGTTTCTGGAGGAGGAAAACTCCCTGCTGAGGAAGAGGGTGGAAGAGTTGAAGAAACAGGTTAGAATGAGAAATAGAAAAAAAATAATATGAATTTTTAGATCCCTGAGCAGTCCTTGAATGAAAATATATATATGACTGATGTGACATGTTTGCTTTTAATATGTAAGATTTGATTGTTTTTATATAAGCTCAACAATAGTAGTATTTATTGGATGAGCACTGACGGTGCTTTCACATGCTCATGTTACTAATGCTAGGGATGGATGACTTCACTAGAACCTTAGTGTATTTCACAACCACATCAACAAAAAAATTGACCGCAACATCTGACCAACATATCAAGCAAAAATCTCTGAGGCAAACAGTATTTCCGTAAAATATTCAAATGTCACTGAAATGGTGGCAGTTTGGTAGTATTTGCCTTTTTTGGAGTTGCTGACAGGATCAAGTATACACTGACTAAAGAAAAGCACTGCTTTATTTTACGTGAGCATGTTATTCCTTCTGACTGATTGCCTGAGGGCTTTATTTTGAGAAGCAAAACTCCCAACATGTAGAGACATGTCAAACCTGTTTTAAGTTACACAGTGCAGCTGTCTTGAAAGATTTTGCCTTCAATCACCTGACTTAAACCCCACTGAACATATTTTGGAACATGTATTTTTTTTAAAAAGGAGGTGAGAAGTGTAAAATCATAAGCCACTGGGAATAGTGAAATAATCCCATTCTGCAAAAAACACATACAGTCAATAACAGAGCAAAAACTTGGATGAAAGCAGTTGGTGGACATACTAAACAGTGAGAAATCATGGCTGTCAGTAAAAGTGCCTTTTATGTTATTTCAAAAGTATCATTCAGCTAGAATAGTTCCTGGCAGAATACTCTCTTGGACCTCAGTGCATTTTTTTCTTCTCTAATCTATGTCTCGTGTATGTCTATTAGGTTTCAAATCTCATTGCCACAAATGAGGTTCTCCTGGAACAGAACGCCCAGTTCCGAAGCCAGGCCAAGGTGATGACGCTGTCCTCCACTCCTGCCCCCTCTGAGCAGACTCTGGCGCCCCCCGTGGGTGCAGTCAGTTCCTACAATCACAGCATCGCCCAGACTCACACCACCCTGAGCAGCGCTGGTCTGCAGCCTCGACCTGTCACCCAGCAGGACCTGGTAGCTCCCACCGGTGCCCCTGCAGCGCCCCCAAGTAATGCTGCTCCACCGACAGCCCCTCCGCCCCACCTCAACCCTGAGATCACCCCCCTCTCAGCTGCCCTTGCACAGACGATTGCTCAAGGGATGCCGCCACCTGTTTCTATGGCACCAGTGGCCGTATCTGTGGCACCGGTGGCAGTGTCCATGACGCAGCCTTTGCCTGGCATCACCATGAGTCATGCCACCACCCCCATGGTGTCGTACCCTATTGCGAGTCAAAGCATGAGGATCACCACTTTGCCTCATTAACTGATTAATTGTCAGGACTGTAATACCAATAAGACAAACTGTAGCATCCTTCGATGTTTGTTTGTTTTTGTTTTTTTTTAACATAGATGGTTTCCTTTTATGTGCATGGTACTCAACTGATGACAGAACAGTGACAACAATGAAGATGAAACCTGTGCTTCCCTACCAGAAGGCAGGATAAAGACTTCTCTGTTCAGACGACTTCTTTCACTGGCTGCTCAGTGGCAACAATACAAATACGTTTCCCCCCCCCCTGCAGACTGACTGACCTGTGAATTTTGGCAAAGGTCTGTGAACCAAAGTGATCTTTTGAAACATAGCCACGAGAAATGACAACAAACTGAAAATATGTGAAGTCATCCATAGTGTTTGAAGCATTTCTGCAAGACTGTTGTGCTGTCCTTGTGGGGACATGAAGACTTTGGAAGCTGTCTATGTTTATATTTTTGTTGTTTGCTTTGGTGTAAATTAACTTTGGTACTTTGCACATTTCAGAATGAATTACAACCACTCAACAATGAATTTGTGTCATCTGTCAAGTTTGTTTAGAGCTGCCTTGTACTGTTCTGTACTGTACTATTCCCAGTTCACATAGGTAAAATAAATGTCAAGGCGAGAGAGAGGTACAGTTTTAACTGGCAAATACTTTTGTCAACATGCTATAGCTTGAGTTTTGGGTGGAGTTACATTGAGTAAACTTTAACGTGTCTGCTTCATCGCTAGCCAAATTATCATCCGTGCCCTTTAAGCAAATGGTACATGTGTTGTTGCTTGCTCATTTCAGCCCGGGCTTGTACGCTCATACCGGATTTAAGGATTGAGGAGAAGAATGCCCTGTCTGCTGTTTTCACAAAAAAACTGAAGCAGCAGAAAGTATTGTCAGAACAGAGGTACTAGTGGGTTATTTGACACGAAGCAAGTGACTGCATAGCTTTGAAAATATTTTTTCCCCTTAAAGCAAAAATGCTGCGCCAGACAGGTAAAGTAACGACCTAATAGACAATTTGAATAATTCTTCTAATCTAGTGGAAAATCTCCGTTGTCGATAACGTTATGCTGCAGTAATAACGGTGATTACAACAAAGTGAATGACGCAGCACTGAAAGAGTCAAAGATGCATATTTTTTTGCTCCAGTGGGCGTGTTTTCATCCAGATAACGGGACTTTGTGAAGAACATAACTTGCGGCCGGCCACTTCTCCTGGATATTCACTAACGCTTCTCACATGCAGCGATAACGAACAGGGTTTAATGCATTTAAGATGCGTTTTGAAAGAAGACGTTGAAGCGAGGTGAATACAAGCAACGTGCAGAGGTAACAGTTATTAGGTTTGTTCCGACGGTAGCTAGTCGATGTGTGAAATGAAACCAATGTTAATGTAACCGAACAGACTAAACCCTGAGTTTTTTTTCTATTTAGTTAGTATTAGTAGTTGTGTTTCTTGGTAAGTCATGTCTTCAGAAGATACCACTATGCAAAGCGACAAATCGGAGTCGAGCGAATCGAAGACCGCCGACAGTCCGAGCACAGCCGATACCAAGAAGATAGTCCGGAGCGACTCAGAGCCTGAAGCTCCTAAACCAAAGGGGATTAGTGCAGTCGCGGTGCTCTGGACGTTTGGGAAATGTCTGGGCGCCTTGCTCCCCGTTTACCTGGCCGGCTACTACCGTGTCAGCACAAGCCTCTTGGTATTCGGCATGATGGTTTACACGGGATGGAAACATGCCCGAGAAGCGAAGGAGGCACGCCTGAAGTCAGCCATACAGCTGCTCAGCAACGAGGAGGAGTACACTTCCAGGAAAGTGTCCAAAATCAAGAGAGATCTCCCTGCTTGGGTAAGAAACGACCCTACGGATGCTAAGAGTGCATTATCTGTCATCAGACACCTTCACTGCCTGCATTCTTCCTCCCGAACAGACTGTGACCTAGAGTAACCTTACGGCATACCTGAGCAGTAATGATCTTAGCCTTAATGATGTTGGCTAGAGGATGGGACGTTTCTACAGTCTGTCGCCATAAAACCTTTCATTTATCGTCTGGTTTAGATAAAGGTTTCCTGTAAACATTTCCCCTTAAGCTTTACTATAGGTCGGTGTCGTTTATTTCTTTTAAAATGTGATTAAGTCCTTATTAAAACATAGCAATTAGGTGCGCAAAAGTCCATTTATTTTGTATATATACTACTTGTTTCCCAACCTTTTCAAGACAGTCGCCGATCTAGCTATTTATGTTGGTATTTCAGGGTATAAAAGCATTATGGGGAAATACTCAGTTCATTGCAGCAACTACAACAATACTATATCTCTCTAATCCTTTTTACAATTTTAATTAAAGGTGGCTGTAAAATAAGTAGGAAGAAGTAATGTGCAGTTCATGCATCCTGAGAGTATTTGTACCCAAAATGGAGATTTTGTAACCACATGGGTCTGTTTTGACTCAGAACATCTAGCCACACCCAAATGAGTTTCCTGTGAATACTCTTTTTCACTGAGTGTATTTTAGTGATTTCTTATGTAACCAGACAGCATGCATACTCTTGGAAGTATTCTGAAAGAGGCATTTGCATATCAAATATGCTCTCCAGCGCACACACACACACACAAATTACATGTGTAAGTTTTCACTGGGAATGGTTAACTCTGTGAAATATGGGTTGCCTTTGTGTTGCTTAATTGTCTTCACATGTGGCCCTGAATGCAAAGTTAAACCTTGTAATAGACAGCCACGTCATTCAAAGCGATCTCTTAATCGTTTAATTTGGAAATTTACAGTGTGTCTAATACCAGGTGCAGAAACCACTGAGCTGCTGTTATTGATGACATTTACAGACCTGCATAAGCTGTGGCTAAATAATTTCCCTATCCTGTTGTGTGCTCACTACACTCATTGTTTTTCTTTCCAACAGATAAACTTCCCAGATGTTGAGAAGGTTGAATGGCTGAATAAGGTAACATATTACTGGCTTCACTTCAGGACTTTACACAAAGACACTATTTATTCCTCCTTTATTAAGCCCACAATGAACACACACTCTGTCCATTCAATGGCCCAGCTGTTGTGCTGATTGACACTTAGTAGTGTATGCTATGCTAAAAGCTGGTGCTAGCTGATAGATGGTAGCACTGCTGCTGTTCCTGCCATGTTCCAGAAAAAAGCCACACCCCCATTAGTGTAGCCACTCTGTCTGTACTGCAGAGAGCAGGCCGTGTGCCAGGCAACCCTCTCAACATTTCCATTTCATTGCAGACTAACTCACAGGAAGGGGGAGGAGCTGCCCAGTCCCCCCAAACTAAATAAAACTGCGGCTATTGTCTCCTCCTCTCCACCATCCACCCCCTTTGCTCTTGTTGCCCAGAGAAACTAGAGCCACTAATATAGAAAAACAGAAATAAAAGCAATCATGCTAACACAACCACGAGATCTGAGCAAACAAAGTAGTGGTTTGTGACGAGATACCGGAGGGGAAATCAGGAGATTCAGATTGTTGCTCTGGCTTCATCCTCTACAAGGGCAGACGGTTGATGACTCATTCTTTACTTATGCCAGACTGTAACCAACTCTGGGTTTTTTTTTTCATAGTCACGCAAGCAAACACTGCCTCTGCTTTTGATTCTTTCCCCGATTGAAAACTTAACATGTTCATATAGCAATATTAATATTCTGTAAAAAGTGAACCTCTGACACATGTAGAGCACAGGATTCCCTGCGTTGTATGTAAGGATCCAAATAAGACGACTAACAGCTGAGGAGACTCAACTGGCTACAGCTGTCTCTGTCATTCCTCACTTACTGCTTTCTGGGATCCAAGGCATCTGACAGATAGTTTTGTAACTATTTACAGAGCTAAAACGACAATGTTTTTTCAAAGCAATAGTCTCAGGTGACAAACTGTGGGAATGTACGTTGTATGTTATGTATTTGTGTCTTACTAATAAAGGCATGTACTTGCTGGCTGGCCTAGGTGCTACAGCAGGTGTGGCCCTTTGTTGGCCAGTACCTTGAGAAGCTGCTGGTTGAAACCATCGCTCCATCTATCCGAGCCTCAAGCTCCCACCTCCAGACCCTCAGCTTCACCAAAGTGGACATGGGAGACAAGGTGATGCCTTTGATAGCTTAACTATAATATCACACTGCCATAAGAGACACAAATGATCCATGTCATATATACTGTGCAAACAAACATGCTTTCTGTTCACTCCAGGCCATGAAGGTCGTAGGGATCAAGGCACACACCGAGAATGACAAGGGACAAGTTCTGCTCGATCTGTATATCAGGTGAATGTTACTCATTGTGAGTCACATCTGTATTACAGATTTTAGAAGCCATTATTGTTGGTGACATTTTTCTTTTTTCTCCTCAGCTATGTCGGCAATGTGGAGATCAACGTTGAGGTGAAGAGATACTTCTGCAAAGCCGGAGTCAAAGGAATACAGGTGCGTATTCTTGTCAAGCTAAAGGCATTATGGAATCAAGTTACAGTGCAGCATAAAATACTCAATACAAAGACGCCACTCTGAAGATATCTGAAGGTTAACTGTTTAACACACCAAACTGCCTTCCTGTATGCATTTATCCATGGTTTTCACAGTCATCCTCTCTGTTTCTCTGTCTTCAGCTACATGGGATGATGCGGGTGATTCTGGAGCCTCTGATCGGAGACGTGCCCATAGTGGGTGCGGTCACCATGTTTTTCATCCAGAGGCCTGTAGGTTCATCGATATACATCCACCTCTATTTGTCCTTTTATTGTTGCCTTTCAACCCCCATTCCTGCGACTATTATGTGTCTCGGTTTTTGTCTCGTATGCTTTTCATGCTATTGATTTCTCATCAATCGTGACTGATTTTCTACATTGAGTACATTCTTCTTTCTTATCTCTTCCCAGAAACTAGATATCAATTGGACTGGACTGACTAATTTGTTGGATATCCCTGGACTGAAGTGAGTCATGCTGAAATAATCTATTTTTGGCTTGCACATCAGTGAACTCTGTAGCCTAATAAAACCTCACAAAGTTTTATCACTGTGAGAATTTTATTACTGCGAAAAGTTAATATTAAATGATACAGCACTGAAATACTGCTTTCTCCTTTGTCTTAGTGTCATGTCTGACAGCATGATTATGGATGCCATTGCCTCTTTCTTGGTGCTGCCCAACCGCCTGGTTGTCCCCCTGGTTCAAGGTCTGCATGTGGCCCAACTTCGCTGTCCTTTGCCTAGGGTAAAGCCCCAGCATGCACCTGCAAATAGAAATTATGATATTATTTTGTATCTCAGTAAACACCAGTATATCATCTCTCTTAGGGTGTGGTACGCATCCACCTTGTGGAAGCACAGAATCTAGCAGCAAAGGACAACTATGTGAAAGGTGTTATGGCTGGCTTGTCTGACCCCTATGCCATATTGAGGGTGGGTCCTCAGACCTTCACCTCCAAACACATTGACAACACACATTCGCCCAAGTGGGGAGAGATGTATGAGGTGAGTAGAATGGAGGGCTTCATGAGAAGTTTGATATTTGTATCATCATTACTATCCATGTAGAGGTGTTGAAAGACTCAATCATATACAGTGTCATTTCACTTTGTTCTGTGTTTGAGGGATTAGACTGAGAATGTTCATTTTCATTCATGGTCACATGAGGCCACAGCCAGCTTCCATACAAATCGCTCTGTCAGTATACATGTTCTTGTGTGTGTCTGGTACATCAGGTTATAGTCCATGAAGTGCCTGGTCAGGAATTGGAGGTGGAGGTATATGACAAAGACACAGACCAGGATGATTTCCTGGGCAGGTACATATGCATAGTCTCTTTGTATGTGTGCCTATGTTGAATCTCATATTGTCACGTTTCATCTGTCAACTCTCATGTCCTCTTAGAAGGAAAAAGTACACTACCTTTTTTGAACATTAACCTTGTACAAAATCTATTTTCTTTTATTATTTTCATGAGTACATTTCCTTTTGTGTCTTCTTTTTTTCCTCTTTCATATAGGACCAAACTGGATTTGGGTATTGTGAAGAAATCCATAGCTGTGGATGAAGTGAGTAATAATCAACATAGTCATCATTTGTTAAATGATTTCTTTAATCTTTGGATTGTAAATGCATGTCTATGGCTGTCTTCCCAGTGGTTTACTTTGAAAGACACTCAGACAGGACGAGTTCATCTCAAACTGGAATGGCTGGCCTTGCTGCCTGAAACTGATCACCTAGAGCAGGTTTGACTCACTTTACTCTATCCTCCAGCACGTTTAATTTTCCTGCAGCACAATCACAGAAATACAAAAAATCTGTTTACACTACTCCATTTCAGGTCCTAAAGAGGAATGAGAGTGTGACTAGCAAGAATTCTGATCCACCCTCTTCAGCCATCTTGGTTGTATATCTGGACAAGGCTGAGGCTCTTCCTGTGAGTTGAATATCTCTACCCTCTCTGCCCATGTTCATGTTCAGCGCAAAGCTCCTTCCTCTGCATGGTTAAACTAAGGCAGAGCTGTAACTGCCATCTGTCTTACATTCCACAAAGTTGTTGCCTCGGCCTCTAACCCTGTTTTCTCCATGGCAGCGTGGCTAACTTTATCCAAGGCTGTTAAACACACATTTCTGTTGTCAGATCATACACACAAGAGAACAGCAGTGTAAATCTTTGGAATGAAACTCAGTCATTGTGGTTTCAGTTGAAGCAGATTTATACTTCCTGATTATGCCATGTAGAATGTTGCTTCCTTTCCATTATTTGTGCTGTTGCTATGGTAGCCTTACACGCCATTATACACATCAACCACATGTTGTCATAACTGCAGATAAGCCTTTTGCTCTGCTCTTGGTTACAGAATGTTCACATACCTTACTGTGTGTTTTTATTTGTTTACAACTTCTAGATGAAGAAGGGAAATAAAGAGCCCAATCCCATGGTGCAGTTGTCTGTGCAGGACATCACTAGAGAGAGCAAGGTATAAAAATGAGAAGAAAAAAAAGATTGAAATACTGTTGATTGTGTTCCATTTATTTCTACTTATAGCTGACACTCCTAAATGAATCACCGCTTCCGTTTATTCTCGCCTTTAGACTTGTTACACAACTACCAGTCCAGAGTGGGAAGAAGCTTTTACCTTCTTTATCCAGGATCCACGCAAACAGGACATAGACATTCAGGTGACAATTCATTCTCTGCACTTAACGTTGTGTTTTTCTTTCTGATAGCCAGACTTGTTGTGATTGCTCTTTCTTAACTTTGAGCTTAAATTAACCAGGTGAAGGACGCTGACCGTGTGCAGACGCTGGGCAGTCTGACCATCCCTTTGTCCCGTCTGCTGTCCAATTCTAACCTTTCTCTGGACCAGTGGTTCCAGCTGGAAAACTCTGGAACAGCCAGTCGCATCTATATCAATGCAGTGCTCAGGGTAAATGGCGACCAGACTCATTCATTGACACCGCACTTCATTAGACCAATGAATGACTAATAAATACACAGTGGGGAAAAACATGCCCATTTTTGGAGGTTATTATAGAATCTAATGTGTCTTGACTAAAATTCAACACTCTTGGTCACATTTTATATTGCTTCCTTTTGTCAACCTTTTTCCATTGTAACACAGGTCTTGTGGTTAGATGAGGAACATATTTCAGCGGATATGTCATCAGATCTTGAGGCTGGAAGGTCCAAACAACTGCCCCAACAGACTTCCCCTCATCCTAGCTTCGCCACAGAGGTAATGGAGGACAATGCAGTCATGAGTGTGACTTAAAGCTGTGTTATCTTTTTAAGTTTATTTGCACTTACTTATTCTAAGTTGTGTGTTTTTTCAGGGACTACTCAGAATCCACCTATTGGCAGGGCAGAATCTTGTTCCTAAAGACAACCTCATGGGGGGCATGGTGAAAGGCAAGAGTGACCCATATGTCAAGATCAACATTGGGGGCGAAACATTCACAAGTCAGGTTATCAAAAGTAATCTTAACCCCACCTGGAATGAGATGTATGAGGTAAATAACATATAATATAATATTTATTGAAAGAACACAGTTTTCATTCAGCATTATGGTGATTGTTTTGAAATTAATAAGAATGTTTGTATGTCCTCTGAAATTTGCAACTTGTTCATCCCTCAGGTGATTCTAACCCAGCTGCCTGGTCAGGACCTGCATGTGGAGGTGCTTGATAAAGACATGGACATGAAGGATGATTTCATGGGCAGGTAAATATATATATATACTGTATATATAATTCTACATTCTCAAATAAGATAACTACCATAATTTAGGATATATTCTAATCTCACATATCCCAACATACAGGCTGAAGATCAGTCTTAAGGACATCACTGATTCCAATTACACTGATCAGGTAGGTTTGCGTAAGATTAAATCACTGATGCATGTGTCAGTGTCACTAAACAGATTTTATGCTCTTACATCATCTCTAAAATTACTTTCTCTGACATGTGTGTTGGTTTTTCCCTTGTTTTTCCCACACTCAGTAGTTCCCGCATTAAAATGTTTCTCTGTGTGTGCCATTTATTTCTCAGTGGTATACTCTCAATGATGTGAAGTCTGGTCGAATTCACCTGGTACTGGAATGGGTTCCAACAGCCTCAGTGTCAGACAGATTGGACCAGGTCAGTATTTCCAGATAAGTCAGGAATCAATGGACCTTTGTTGATAGGATTGATCCATACTCACTGGTTCTTTCCTGTGTCTTCAGGTTCTTCAGTTCTATTCCAGACAGTCCTACCAGAACAAGGCAGTTCTCTCAGCAGGCCTACTGTTTGTCTATATTGAGCAGGCAGATGGCTTACCAGTGAGTCTTTTGATGCTGCTGTGAAGTGTGATCTAGGGATAATCTGAAGGAGACAATACATATGGTCTATGTCTATTATTATTGCTTTTCCTGTCTCACTACAGGTGAAGAAGAGTGGAAAAGAGCCAAAAGTGGGAGCAGAGATCACTATTGGACAAATGTCCCGAAAAACTACAGTAAGACCCCAAACCTCCTTCAGTTTAGTATCAATTATATTGTGTTTTAAGGTACTGTAGCACTAAGTAGCACTGAAAGACTAATATGATATCTGTGAGTGATATTGACTGACTTTTGCATCTCTTCTGAAGGTGTGTGATCGCACCATATCACCTGTGTGGAATGAGGCATTCTGCTTCCTGGTTCGTGACCCCAGAGAGGATATTCTTGTTGTTAAGGTGAGCTGGCTTCAGTACACACTCGAATTGGAAAGAAAGAGTATCCTGTCATACAGATGGAAGACTGTGGTCTATATAACACACTGCATTATGTTTCTCCAGTTATCCCATAGCTGGACCTTGCCCATTGGTTCCTTGGTGGTTCCTATCAGAGAACTGCTCTCTGAACCAGAGCTGGTCCTGGACCAGTGGTTCCATCTGGATGGAGCCTCACCTGAGAGTCAGGTTCTTCTCAGGGCTGAACTCAAGGTTGGACAACCACCTGCTTGTTAAATTAATCATTTTCTCTATGTCTTTTTCTAAATATCCAATCTGTATCCTTTCTTATTCTCCATTTATGTATCATTTTCTCTAGATGTCCCTCTTTCAGTGTACATTGTTACTTACTGCAGTATATTTGCTTTTATCTCTCTCTTTCTCTTTATCTATATATCTTATGCTCTGTGCAGTAAACTGTAACATCTCTATGTTTTTTATTCTTTGTCAGTATAAATTATACATAGTATTTTTCTTTCTGGGTAATTGGGTACAATATCCCTTTGTTTTTTTCTCTGTGTTTCAATATTTGCTTTCACTGTTCCAGTAACACATTGACATGATGCTTTTTCGGCAGTTCTTTTGTACTTGTTCTGCTGATATTAATATTTACAATCACATTGTTGCAATGCTGGTTAACAAAGTAAAACAGAGAAATAATGAAGTAAAACAACATAATATCGACTCAACTGCAGACGCTGATCCCTAGCAAATGCCCTGGCGCTGCTGATAAGGCTATGGTCACATCAGCATCAGACACTTTCCCTGATCGGCAACAACATGAGGCAGACCCGATGCTGAGGTGAGACAGTTAATCCAAAAAAATGTAGTCTTACCTTCCATTTCTCCTTTGTCTGTTTAATTTCCTTTATTGCTGCTGTGCTCAGATCAAGTTCAGTGGACGCTCTTCCTGTGGAGACTATTGCCTCTCCAGTGACTTTACATGAAGATGCTGATGTACAGGAAATGGCAGCTGATGTGATTGATGAGAAGGTGGAAGAATCACCGATCCCTGCCATAACACAACCTCCTCATACTTCCCCAGACATCAGCTTTGCCAGTGAGGTAATATAGCTAATTATTGATCTAAAGTAGCATATACAAGGCATGAGACTATCATATTTGATTTTTAAAAATAGGTTTAAATAATGAAATTGAGATATTGCATGTTTCTGTTTTTAAGCATGAAATCTCCCTTTCTCTTCCTGTTAGGGTTTGCTCAGAATCATCCTGTTGGAGGCACAGAGTCTGGTTGCTAAAGATAACCTGATGGGTGGTATGGTGAAGGGCAAGAGTGACCCCTATGCTAAGATCAATGTTGGAGAGGTCTCATTTAAGAGTAATGTGGTCAAGGAGAATCTCAACCCAGTCTGGAATGAGATGTATCAGGTGTGTCTGAACGCCTGTACAATTTAAGTATCATTTTAAATAGAGAAGAAAAAGATAATACTTCACATTAACTTTCCTCATTTTAATGTATATAACTGTTGGAATTTTTGTGGACCCTCAGGTGGTGCTGAGGCCTCAGTCAGGACAGGAGGTACAAGTAGAGCTGTATGATAAAGACATGGACAAGGACGACTTCCTGGGCAGGTGAGGGCTAATTGTCCAACAATGACAACAATGAAATTGGAAGTAAATTAACATGTGCTGTATATTTAAAGAGCAAAATCTGCATTTTGTATTTTTGTCAGCAGATCACAGTTGAAAATATTGACTCCTATGCCATGTGTTTACTTACATGTCCAGTGTAAACACACTTCTTATAGCAATTGAAATTATAGATAATATAGAGTTTGTGTTTTAGTGTAACTGAGGTATGAAGCTTCAGTTTCACAATTTGCGCATTTAACTTGTGTTATAGTCTAAAATGTCTGTAATCTTCTTCACTGTGAATAGATACAAAATCAGTGTGGCAGACATTATCCATTCCCAGTACACAGACCAGGTGAGTATGCATGCTTACTGTATCTTATGTATTGTCCTGATGTAATCATAGGCTGTGATTCAGTAAGTGTACGCCTCTGTTTCAGTGGTACACCCTGAATGGTGTGAAGTCTGGTCGTCTTCGTCTGATAATGGAGTGGGTCCCAACAGTGTCCCATAATGACACACTGGAACAAGTAAGTGCATTTTTATTATTTGTTTACGTTTTTTTAATCTTCACCATTTCCGTTGCCTATCTCTGCCACATCGATACTATTCTGAATATGATCCCATTTTCTCTTGATGCACTTTCCACATCAGTGCTGAGTCACTGTAATGTTGTTTTCATTTGATACTCTGTTGCAGGTGCTGCAGCTGCAGTCTCTTCAGTCTTACCGAAACAAGGCCGTCCCCTCTGCAGCCCTCCTCTTTGTTTATGTGGACAGAGCACACTCATTGCCTGTGAGTCCCTTGTAATTTTCTACACTGAAAAACACCATAATTAGTGTGCTGAATTATAGATAGACCAAAATTTGGAAAGCATAGGCTGATAAAGGAATCTTCTACAGCCATGAAGTGGAAAACAACTCTGCCTATTTCTTAAAATGTTGTTCTTGGAAGTAATCACTAAACGGAATTAAAAGAGGACTCTGAATGTGAGTTAGGAATGCTTT
This sequence comes from Euthynnus affinis, assembly GCA_029490765.1. NCBI lineage: Eukaryota > Metazoa > Chordata > Actinopteri > Scombriformes > Scombridae > Euthynnus > Euthynnus affinis. The sequence continues at coordinate 14,933,946 of CM055840.1, read as the reverse complement.
GTTTTTTAAAAGAAAGGGAAATTGGATCTCAACCTATTGTTGCCTTAATGACAGACAGTAAGTGCCAACTATTTCCATAATGCAATGTGTTACTTGTCTTCCTGTCTTCAGTTTAAGAAAAGTGGAAAGGAACCAAAGGCTGGGGCAGAGCTAGTTTTTGGTAACACAACCTACAAAACCAAGGTAAGACACAAAACAAACACACCCTAGATATTCTAGATTAGGCCTGAAAATAGTTATTATTTTCATTATTGACATATTTTTAAATACCAGTTGAAACTAAACTATTGAAGAATAGACACCTCTATCAAAGTGCAATGGACATTATCTATATTATTGTTGTTTCCTGCCTGGTTTAAGGAACTACCTTCTTTTTTTTTTTTTTTTACTTCTATCTGAAGGTGTGTGATCGCTCTAGATCTCCTCAGTGGAATGAGACTTTCTATTTCTTGGTTCATGACCCCCATGAGGAGATGCTCATAGTGAAGGTGAATGCATTGTGTGTCTCACAATACTAATGCTTAGTATCTTAAGTCTGCAGCCATTATCAGAGACATCTCAATCTGTGACTGACATTGTAAATCTGTTCTTAAGTTGTCCAGTGCATGGGACCAACCAATGGGATCTGTGGTGCTGCCTGTGAGAGAGCTGCTGTCAAAACCACAGCTGGTCCTGGACCAGTGGATGCCTCTGGATGGAGCCTTACCTGAAAGTGAGATCCTACTCAGGGCTGAACTCAAGGTGGGAGAAACACACGCATAACCATACATGGGATTATCAACATTGTTTCTGATACACAGAACAAATAATTGGATATTTATTGTTGACAGATCCTGAGCTCAAGGATGAATGAAGCCCCACAGCCTTCTGTAACTGGTTCAAAGAAAGAGACGACGGTTGCCACCAGTGAACAGACATTCAAAGCAGTTAGTGAGGAGGAGCAGCCATCTGTTGAGTGAGTGTTTTGTGCCTAACGTACATTATAGTGATTTGACTTGACAAAAACAAAAAACCTACAAGCGTCACCTTTGTAGCCATACTCAAGTTTAATCATATGTACACCATCAGGTCCATCCAAAGTGTAGATGGAAAACCACATGCACTTTATATCAATTAATAACTTGCATGCAAACAAACAAATTACACCTGATGGTAAAAAAACTGTGTGCTTCTCTCGTTCTGTGATAACTGCTTCACCCATTTGTACTTTCCCCGTATTTTACATACCACCTACACTGCAAAAAGAGAATTACCACAAGTGAACACATACTACTTCATATACACACACACACACACATACTAATGAGCACAATATAAAAATGGCTCCAACACACATCATAGCTGCACAGACTGTACAATGGAGTCAGTAAAAAAACATTAAAAACATACAACTTAGTGCTATTTAAATGTAAAGAAAAGTAAGCAATAAATATGAATTTAAAACAAGCACTAATAAACACAAAATAAAAAGTGTAGTGCCTTCCAGTGAACACAAGAACAGGAGGATGTGCCTATAAAACATGATTTGAAAGTACATTTCAGCCAAGTCAAGCTAAAGAAAATATAGTATTCTTGCTTGTTAATTCCTGTCAAGAGGCAGACAGCAGTGTTTTCATACAGCAGTGTGTATTGTCAGGTCTGTTGCAGTATCCAGCCAGCTGAAACGCTCCAAAGCAGCAGAAGCAGACACTGCAGCCGCCACAGAAAAGGATACTCGTGCTGAACCAGCTGCCATTCACACCGAACCAGCTGCTATTCACATAGAACCAGCTGCCATTCAAACTGCACCTGATATAGTCCCTGCCACTACAGTGAGTCACGCCACATAATAGTCCACTGATATTTTGTTTTAACTGTCTATTTTCAACTTCATAACCTCAATTTAATTTTGCTCAGCTGGTTGAGGAGCCAACCGATTCAGGAGAGTATCCCCCACAGCCAGACACAGAAGTCAGAGGGGACTTTGAACCGCACCAAATGCAAACAAAGGGGTGAGCTCTACATTACAGTAAAAACAAGCTTCAAAGATCCATAAGTTGGAAGAATAGCAATTACAGAATGATGATTAAACATTATTCATTTGTTTAAATACATGTATATATTCCTGAGTATGAGCTTGCTTTTGTGGTGGTCATCAAAAAGAAACCTAAACATGTTTATATTCCTGTATTGCTTTTTTGGGTGTGTCTGTGTGTTTGCATGAGTATAGTACTGGTGTAGACAACCTTGCCCATGCCACAGTGACCGGTCTTCCTGCTGAAACCTTGAAGTCCGAAGCTGGTGAAGTTCTTCCACCGCAGACCAGCCCCAGCCTACACTTTGGCATAGAGGTGGGTTTGGTTAATGCCATGCTTAGCAGAGTGTAAGTCAAAGTCATTATTGCCAGTCATCAGTCAGGGAACAGTTAAGTGAATTCATGTTGCTTAGTCTTGGCCTATCATGTGGGCTTTCTGAATAACCCCTCACACTTTTCTCCAAAGGCTGTGAATATGTCACTTCCTCTTGTTTTAAATAATATGTTACACACTGCTGGGATGATGTCATCTTCCTCTGAGGTTTTGGTTGATTTTGTTGGTTGTCCACTGCACTTCTGCATAGGTGCCTGTGATTGTGACATTGTATCATGTACACAATGCCCAGAAGTGTGGTTTGAAGGAGCAACCTGTGCTAAAAATGAAAAAAAAGGTTCTCTTAAGTCAAACTTAGATTAGACAAGGAAAGGTATTCATTATCTAATGAAAGTTCATTTTAATCTACTGTTGATGTATCATGTGTTCCCAAAGGCTGTAGAATGTCAGATTTTGGCACTAGTAGTCATACGGGTCCATTCAAAGTTCTATTTATGCAGGACTGGTGAAGTTTTTACATGAACACCTAAGTGGTCTAGAAAAAAGAAAATTATTACATCAGTGAAAATGTAGTTTTCCTGTTGTATTCGTGCTGATTTTAGCTATTTTGTGCAGGGCACCTAAACCTTATGATCTGTGACGCTCTGAAACTTATACAATACTCTGCCTCTGATTGGCTTACCCTGATATTCTTACCTTAACCTTTACCAACCTCACTCCTCATGCCTCAGCCTAACCAACCCAACCAACAAAGGCAACGAGTACAAGCCAATCAGTACCTTCACATTACAGAGTCACAGAGTCTTTGTGCTCGAAGACTTCCTGTATGATTTATAATATTTACATTCTTCATCCTGTAGGGGGTGCTGAGAATTCACCTACTGGAGGCCCAGAATCTGGTTGCCAAGGATAACCTGATGGGAGGCATGGTGAAGGGCAAGAGTGACCCTTATGTCAAAATCAACATTGGGGGAACAACATTCAAGAGCCACGTTATCAAGGAGAATCTCAACCCAACATGGAATGAGATGTATGAGGTAAATAACAGAAGGTTATTTATTGAAAAAAATATATGAATAGAATAAAAGGCCTTTTAACTTTAATACTGTGACAAAACATTGTGCCTTGACTTTTTTGGGAGTTCATTAATTTGTTCTTTGCCTACCCATACATCATCTGCATTATCTTTTGTTTTGTATGAAATGAAATTTATGAGGTTTAAATACTGTGCATTGTCAAATTTCACTGAATCTACAGTGTTGTCTTTATTTCAAACATGGGGTTTTTTTTGTTTTTAACAGGTGGTTTTGAATGAGCTTAGCAACCAGGAAATCCAGTTTGAAGCATTTGATAAGGATTTAGATTCTGATGACTTCTTAGGCAGGTAGGTGTCACGTGTGCCTCTTGTTGTTTAATCAGTAACGTAAATTACTGATAAAGATAGAAAAGTGTACATTGATCTTCATGGTAAGACTTCTAAGAGATACACCTGTGACTTAACTTAATAAACAGACAATGTTTTTTATGTTGCACAGATTTTCGTTAAATACAATATTTGACTTTGAGTTGCTGATATTCTCTCTGATCAAGCAAAGAAATTGCAAATTTAAGATCAAGAACAGCTTAACTGGTTCACAAGAGGACCAGCTAGATTTCTGACACTAAATTTTCTTGTTTGTTTTTTTAAATTAAATGTTTAGATGAAGGAAATTTTCAATACCTGAAAATTGATTTCTGATGGATTGACAAAATGAGCCACCTCATATTAACTTGTTGTTAAACGTTTGTCTGTTTTTATGTTCTCAGATTCAGTATGAAGCTAAATGAGGTCATCAGATCCCAGTACACAGATCAGGTCAGTCATTAACCTGATCAACAGTCCACAGCTGTGTCTTGTGATTTCTATAATCTGTTCAGTTTCATTTCTGTATAAAAAGGGTGTCGCCTTGATTCTTTAACTGACACTGACTCTGTTGCAGTGGTACACTCTGAAAGATGTGAAGTCTGGGAAAGTTCATTTGATCCTGGAATGGGTTCCTACAGTGTCTCATTCAGTCAGACTTGATCAGGTCGGTGCTTACCCATGTTTGCAACTTTATCCCCTTGTTTATTCAAACATCTTTAAATATAGACTATTGAAAAGTGCCTAACAAAGCAGCCTCTTAGATAATGCTGTTGAGTCACATTCCAACACGCAGGGCACATGATTCACATTGCAAAATAATCATCAGGCCTAACTGGGTGCACTTCATGTTGCAGGTACTGCAGCTTCAATCTCTCCAGTCTTATCAGAACAAGACTGTCCCCTCTGCCGCTCTGCTCTTTGTCTATGTGGAGAGAGCACATTCATTGCCTGTAAGTCACCTACAGTTTATATATGTACTGTGAAGGATTTACAACAATTATTCCTCCAACTTAAATGCTTCTCTCCTCCTCAACAGTTGAAGAAGAGTGGAAAGGAACCCAAAGCAGGAGCTGAGCTTACTCTGGGTGAAACAAGCTACAAAACCAATGTGAGACTTCTGTAGCACAATGCTCTGTACTATGATGTATAAATTATTATTATAATAACTTATATCTTGTCATCATATCTCTAAAGCTGTGTGACCGTAGCACCAATCCTGAGTGGAATGAGTCTTTCTACTTTCTGGTCCATGACCCTAAACACCAGATGCTTGTTGTAAAGGCAAGGCATTTATTTATTTGAAGGATCTGTGTTGTTGCTGTTTGGTATTGCATCCATCTGTGATTACAAGTTTGTTGCATTTGTTAGAGTGAATTTTTCAATCTCTCTATATTGCATTGCAGTTGTCCAGTGGATGGGATCAGCCAATGGGATCTCTGGTGGTTTCTGTCAGGGAGTTGCTCGCAGAGCCACAGCTGGTCCTAGACCAGTGGTTCCATCTGGATGGAGCATCACCTGAGAGTCAGATCCTGCTGAGAGCTGAACTCAAGGTGAGAAAGCAAACACATCTGCTCTCACACACTTAAAAATACATTGTTAAGCATTAAAAACATATTTTAACTAATTAACAATATATCTTCTTGTTCTGGATGTATATTCAATAGATTTTAGATTCCAAAATGGTGGAGATGATCAGTGCAGGGACTCTGCCTTGTGCCTCTGGATCTGGAAATGGGCAGGTGAAATTGTCTCTTTCATATGCCTCACAGGAGAGGAAGCTCATCATCGACGTCCATGCCTGCAGGTGTGCTTCTCCAAACTCAGCCATTATCACATAACACACTGTGGAGAACTGGGTTAACTAGCCTCCTCTTGTTATATTAACATTAGCTGCAATGATAAAGTTAATACTTAACCACTCACTCGCTTACACACTGCCCTATTCCTTAAAAAGAGTTACGCTGCCTGCCTGTTTCCTAAGCAACAACACACATTTCAAAACAGTGCTGCTCAGAGGCTCCCAAACGCTATTGATTTGCGATTGAATGTATATTTGACTTTATTTTTGGCATTTAAAAAATATTTTTTGGTCTAGGGGGGGTTCTCACTGGCCCGCCAGGTCTGTACTATTATATATATTATATATATTATAGGGGAAACACTGCTTTCATACTATTTGCTACTGTCAAAGCTTGGCATTCCTCTATTAGTCAGAGTGGAAGCAAAATGTATTGTTGCAATGTATTGTTATAACCTAATAGAAACTACAGTCTGTGACATTTCTGTTCATACGGTCTGTCTTTTTCATTCAAAAATTAGATTAATCTCTATATATAAGGCCTAAATTAGTTTCCCATTGGACAGTGTTTACAGTAGGGCCATTGAAAAGCTGCAGCAGCTGGTAGACATCGAGATTAGACATCGAGATTTAGGTTCTATGTAAAATTATGCAATGCATGATTACAACTTTGAAGAGAGCCCCAAAACATACAATTCACTCAAAATAAATAATTGACACTACAAAATGAATTATTATAGTGCTGTAATGTACCAAAACTTTTAGACATTTCCAAGCTTCAACATGTTACAGATATGATATGCTTTCTTTTTCTTCGTACAGAAATCTGTTGTCTCAAAGTAAGGACATAGACAGCTATGTCTCCCTTATGCTGCTGCCAGACAAAAGCAAAGCCACCAAGAGGAAGACAGCTGTGAAGAAACGTGACCTCAACCCAGATTTCAATGAGAGGTAATTGACAAATTGAGTAATTGTATTGTCTGGATAATCCTGTGTAGTTGTGTCTGTCTTGTGTTCTTCTAATCATCCCTGGCTATTTTTTTTAAGGTTTGAGTATGATCTGCCTGTGGAGGAGATGAGATTAAGACGCCTCAGTTTATCCGTTAAGAATAACTCATCCTCGTTCAGGAGCCGTGACGTCATTGGACAGGTCAGTCTGAGACTGTACAGTACAAACACCTGCTTCTCTCATATGGCATAGGACACATTTATTGCATCTCACACACCATTAGAGTATCCAAATATCACATGTGACTAGATCATAAGACAGTCACATAAAAAGAATCTTGGTAAATCCACATCTGTATGTATATGGTCAAGCTGTAAAAACACATACATTCTCTCACTCTTTAGCACAGTGATTCACTCTTGTAGTGCACTGACTGAGTATACGCAGAAATACTTCTTATACAAATGTTAACATGTCAATTCTTTTCTTTAGGTGCAGATCGAGTTGGCTGAGGTTGACCTGATCTCTGGTGTCACTGAATGGTGAGCAAAGCAGACTGAAGTTTCTCCAGACTGCATTTAATTTGGTTAAAGTGATATTCCACCCAAAGCATATAATTTAGTAATTTACTGTCAAACTCTGTTGATCCTCGCTGATAAAGAAATGGAGGCTGCGATCAGCTTGAATGGGAAAAAATATCAAAATATACATGGAAACTTCTCAAACCACTCCTGAAGCACAATCCCTTCACCACTGTCTGTCCAGATACTTTTAGCTTGTTCCAGATGTATGTATGGACAGTAGATGAGTGGATTAAGCTGCAGTTTAATCCAAGTTTCACTGAATTAACCATTCTTTTTTTAATCATTCATCATTGATATGATTTCATTAAATGACTGTCCCTTTATTTATTCCAGGTTCAATCTGACAGATGAAGCCGAATAGACAATCTGCTTGCGGATGTCGTAGTTAAATGGTGATGAAGTCATCGCTGAACTTGGCATTGTGCCATCGCTGCAACTCACACTGATGCCTTCTCCTTCCCACATCTGCATACAGTATCACTGTAGCCACCTTACCTGCGTCCACCCAGCACTGTGTATTAACATATAGTATAAAACTGGACTGCACTATACACACCAATGCTCACCAAAGATAAGTAGGTTGAAGTTAAGAAGGATAAAGTGCAAGGTAGTATTGAATGAAGGTTACTTTACTAAATGAAGACATTATAGTTTTACGATTGAGTGGTGAAAGATGAAAAGCCTCAGAAGGAAGTAAGTCATTTGTTGCTTTGTTTGCTCTGTGTTGTTACAAGAATGTTTTAAGATCTGTGTAAAGTGCAGTAACATTTAAGACCATAGGTTTTTCATGTATTGCTCAGAAATGCTTATGCCATATCAGTATTTTGAATCTGTTGTATGACAGGCTTATATTGAAATTATTTTATAATTCACAGCACCTTGCTACGCTTGTTTTGACATTGCTTTTGAAAAAGCATTTTTATACGTTTTTTTTCTACAATACATGTATTTGTTACACCTGTGTCACCGTTAAATCATGGTTTGTTTGCTTCTGTGTATATTTGCCAAGATTATGGATCAGATTGGATACTTTGTTGAAAGATGGAAACAAAAATAAACAGATTTTGCACATCTGTCCCATTTCTACTGTACTTTTATTCATACATGTATCACTTTCTTCAATGTTAGGTTGAACAAATTATTCTGCTGTGATATAATGATATACATCATTCTGCACAGTAAAAGCCAAGCAACCAAGTGAAGAAGAAAAAACATTTTTGAATTTAACTGATAAAGGTATACTTAACATGAAAAGATCTTGCCACTGATAATTGAGTACAAAATTTAATGTAATTTAGGACATTCACATAAATTGCAAATAATACAGAGAAACATCAAATGTATGTGATAACACTTAAAGGATAGGTTTAGTTTTTCAAGTCTGTCCTAAAACAATAGTTAACTGCCCAAGTGAACACTGCAACTGCTTTTCTTGCTGTAATCATTCACCGTGTTCATACTGTCCATTAGAGGATTTTTTTTTGTGAAGGGGGACAAAAGCTACAGTCCTTATTTTCATCAAAAATATATTTAAAGGTTAATCTGAAGATAATATGATGCTTCAGTTGTCTGAGTGTCAAATAAAGTGGATATCTTCCAAAGAAGGATTGCAACAAAAAGCGCGAAGTTGGCACTAAAAAGACTTGATTGACTCGTTTGGACAGCTGAAGTCTCATATTATCTCCAAAACTGTAGTGTGTAGGATTTAGTTGCATCTATTGGGGAGGTTGAAGATTGTAACCAACTGAGTATCATCCACACTCTATGGACCCATGTGCCCATTCTCTTTATACATCCATGGCCCATACAGTGTGCTCACTAAAGACTTCTGCTGACTAAGATGGCTAACTTCTGGTTAAGCCATCCAGCTAACTTGAATGGAGATAAAACAATTCAATTGTGCAGCTCTTCTAGACTTTCGAAATGTGATCTGACTGAATGGATCAAATTCTGATTGTGAAACATGTCATTTTGTGACACTCAAAAAAAATTATCCACTGATTTACAGACACCTCTTTCACAGTATAAGTCTATGGGAATAGTCGTTTTGGGCCCGGTAGCGCCACATGATGTTGTAATTACGTGATTTGGCCACTATGTCAATTTGCCTTCAAAGCCCAGTGCTGTTCCAGCGGGGTTTGAGGAGGATCCACTCCCTATGTAGATATAAAGGGCCCAGTCTAAGGTAATGAAAACACAATGATTCTTATTTTCAGGTGATTATACTCTAATTAAAGCATGCATAATATTTATAGTATTCCATTTCTGTCAAGTCCATTGCATTAGATGTCACTAAATTCTACACACTGCACCTTTAAATACACTTTTGCACAGAAAGAGGCTTGTGGATTTTGTCCCCCATCACTTACATTGTAAGAACATTATGAAAGGATCTCTTTAATGATCGGTATGGACAGGAGGAATGATTACATCAAGAAAAACGTGTCAATGGGCATATGGGCATCTGAATATTGTTTTAGGTCAGACTTGAAAAATTGTGAACTTGTCCTTTAAGAAAAAAAAGTCCATGGCCGATTAGATTTTTTCTTTCAAAAAACAAAAAAATGTTCTTGCTTGATTGGAGAAAAGTGATTCAATATCTATCGATCACTACATTCAATCATTAGTGAAAAGTCCGCAGCTGCATTAATGTGTGCAGCCTCCAATGTGACGTTGCTCGTTTAGTGGAGAGAAAACAGTTTCACTTTCATTTATCAGGAAGAAGGATCAGCGTTTAAAGCCAGCCGAAGGTGAGACACATGCAGAAATCTATATTTTATACACTGTTTGTGCTGTACTGTTACATATGTACACTTGTTTACGTAGAGTGCGACATGACGACAAATATCCTTGTAAAAAATGTAACGCTAAGCGAATAGAAAAGTGCAAAGATAAGCTAAAGCCTGTAAAAGTTTGCGCAGTGTGTAACCGAAAGTAGAGTCGAGCGACAGATTTTCTGTTTGACATAATTTTTGACGTATATTTTTCCGAATACATGTTTCATATAAAGACACCAAATAGAGACGTGTTTGTTGTATGAAGTAACAGCTTGATAGCAAACACTGCTGTCATATGTCACAAATGTTTGCTTGGTCTTAAAGGAACAAGACAAGTCAAAATGTCCGACAACGACAAAGAAGAGCCTATGGAAGTGGTGAGTCTGCAGAATAATGCCAGATAGGAACAGTATGAAAGACAGTTGTTAAGGAAGCTTTGGTATTACGAACAAGTTATATTGTTTTATTAATACCTAAATGTTCACATTTTGTTCACACGTGTCTTCAATAGAGGTAGTATTGTTAAAATAGTTTATATTTTGAAGTATTAATTGCCACATTTGTGTTTTTTAATCAGAACATCCTTTTATCCATCATGCTTTTTGTAGGAATCTTCCGCCAATGACACCCAGCCACCATCATCATCTCATGATAATCCTGCTGAGGTATTTGTGTGCTTATGTTTAATGACACATACCAGTTGAACCAATCTGGTGCAGCTCCAGTTTTTGTTTTTAAAACTAGTGCAGAGTGAATTAAATGTTTTCATTTCCAAGATATTACATTATGAACTAAAAATACTGTGGGCACATGGAAAATCCAGGTTGAATTACAACAGGTCTTGTATGTTTTTCTGTGAAGAGTGTGTGTAAAAGTGAAATCATGTAAACTGAAGCCATAAACTCAACATTTGATTGCAGCCTGTTGCCCCCTGCTGTCCACTTAGAGCCTTTGTCAATTTCTTTTGCAAATGTTCCCTCTGATGATCTTATCTTATTATCAATACTAAATTATGACTAAGAGCTAACCTCTTAGTCTCCTTACATGCATTTAAAAAAAAAAAAAATCAGGATATAAAAATAAAAAGCTATCAGTCATTGTCATAAAATCATGTTCAAAGCAGACTAACTGCATTAACATTGTGTGCTATTCTTTCAGGCTGGGATGGCTTCATCCAAGAATGAAGATGAAATTCTACTTATTCTCTCATACAACTGGTTAGAGCCTGATCATCCAGAGAAACCTAAAAAGACTCTGGAAATACTTCTACAGTCTTGGTTCAACAAACGCAAAATTGCAGCAGACTGTTCTATTATAAAAGCCTTAGGAGATGGGAGAGTTTTGATCAAGATTAAACCTGTTTCAGGTGCGGTATGACTACGTTTGATTTTTAAAAAAAATTGTTACAGTAAAATCTCACAACTTTCTGATTACCTGTCAACAGTATACACTTTTATATTGACTCTAGTGAAATTCATTTTGGCAGCTGTCTGTTGTAATATTGGTTTTGCAATTCAGTTTGTTGGTCAAATCAATTTTTCATTTGTCCTTTTATTAGCCCTGTGTGAGCTTGAAGCACTGAGTGAAGAAACACTGTCCAACAAAGAGGGACAAACAGTCAAAATCATGTCTGTTAGTCTGACACCAAAAAATCTGAAGACACAAATGCCAGAGGATTCATTGGACCTCCCTCCTTCATCTGTGTCAGACCCACCACAAGATGTATGTGATGTGTAGCAAATCAGTAGGAATGAATTACATGAAAATAGATGCTTGTCACCAAATTAATGGAGTTTATTTTTTATTCAGGAGCGGGTGCAGGTGAAGGATCAGAGTAGTTGCAGCAGTTCAGCAGCATTTTGTACAGCAGGAGAGGAGTCATGCACTTGTCCTGTCCCAGTGAGCCATTTCTGGTATGTGAGCCACATCTATGAGGAGGAATTGAAACTTATAGAGAGAAAGAATGGAGTTAAAATCAATGCGGAGGTGAAGGTGACCTTTGACGCAGACCAGAAAGATGGAAGGCCAGATGATGCTTTATCTGAGTTCACTAACCTTGTCCAGAAGAGCATAGGTGAATCCGATGGCTCAGTTATTCCTCTCAAGCCCGTATTTCTAGAAGAGTTGAGGGACACACTGAAAATCATCCAGAAAAATGACAACAAGCTTTTGCTCACTCTGAACTCTAAAGAAATGATCGTATGTGGGCCAATACAAAGTCAAGATCTCATCAAAAAGACTTTAAATACATCACAGAGCACCTTAACAAATGCCAACACTTCTATTGGAGAGCCGATGTGGGCATCTCAAGACATAGCACAGAAGATTGACATGAGCATCAAAGACCAGCTCACTGACGGACTAACCATGGAGAAGAGCTCCTGGAAGCTGCTGACTACTTCCTTCAATGAGTGGTTAATAAAGATCAAAAGTAAGTTTGGTGTGGATTTTAAGGAATCAGACGTGGGTCGAGATAAAGTCATCGTCAAACCTTATTACAAAAGATCTGGAGGAAATGCTTCCATGGAGAGCCATGCTGTCAGAGCCCTTCTTCATCTGTACCAGAAGAGTGTCTCATCTCCCATGAACGTCACCCAACTCACCCTCAGTGGACCTGCGTTGAATGGAGCACCCACAGAAGAGGGAGCAACAGCAGGAGACAGTAAAGAGGAAAAGTGCTGTATATGCATGGATGCATTTACCAATAAGAAACAGCTGGAGTGTAAACATGAATTTTGTGAGGAGTGCCTAGAACAGTCAACGAAAAGCATGGGACCCATCTGTCCTATCTGTAAAGATGTCTTTGGTAAGGTAGAGGGAGACCAGCCTGATGGAAACATGTCATGGAGGTCATGTCCCGGTTCTCTTGAGGGATTCCCAAATTGTGGCCATATAGCCATCAACTATTATATTCAAGCTGGAATACAGACGGTAAATGCCATAATTTAAATATTTCAAAACATCATATCAATCATATGTTATTTATTTCTTCTATGTTCATTTCTTGGTTGTCAATCATACTTTCTGTTGCTGCCATTCTCTCCTTTCAGGAAAGGCATCCCAAACCTGGACAGTACTATCATGGTATTAACAGAACAGCATATCTTCCAGACAATAAAGAAGGACATGAGGTGCTGCACCTGTTGAAGAAAGCGTTTGACCAGAAGCTCATTTTCACTGTTGGGACATCCAGAACCACGGGGGCTGAAAACGTGGTGACCTGGAATGACATTCACCACAAGACCTCAATGACAGGAGGACCACAGAGGTACAGTAGCCAAAATCTCTTGGTTCTTTTTTAAGTTGTATTCCTTTTTGCATTCAGCGTAAAATCTACTGATAGGTTACAAGCGATTTTGACTTGATTTCAACCATATAGCTATATTCATTTATTAACTCTGTTTCCACAGTTTTGGGTATCCTGACCCTAGTTATCTGAGCAGAGTCCGGGAGGAGCTGAAGGCTAAAGGCATAAAGTGAAGACTAAATACAAAGCGGCTGAGGAGAGTCTACTTTTACATCTAGAAAGAAATTTAAAAAATGAAGATTATTTAAAATGAGCAGTTTTAGAATGCACACGATAATGTTTGCTGTTTCTTCTTATTTTTAATTTTAGGAGTAAGGGTTGCTTTAAGGTGTAGTCAAAACATTTACAGCTTGAGAATTTATTGTTAAGAATGTATCATGACCTGACATGTACTACATTTTATCTATATCTTCATCCTTTAGGTATAATTTTCTTCAATGGCTGTTTTTGTTGTTTTTTTTAATCGATTGAGAAAATTTGTCAACATATAACAGAAAAAGAATACAACATCGACAAATAAATGTACCTTTATTTTATGCCTATAGTACACATGATGTGATTTAAAGTTTGCCTAATAAATAATTAAACCAACCCACACTGACTCACTGCAGTATTCTTCACTATCATCACAGACTGTGAACAAAACACAAAACACATTGGCTTGTTTTCTGTACAATTTTTAAAATTTTATTTATAACAATATCTGTTATTTAGTTTGTAAAGTACTCCAGCAAAAATTAAACATTATTCTCTTTCCAGAAGAAAGTCTGAGCCTCCATGCATTGTGTACTATAAAAGCTATGTGTCATTTTTCATTTAAAAAACAAAACAAAACAAGGACTAATCAAAAACAATTCTGAAAATGCATGTATGATTTAGCAAAAATGTTCTTTAGGTAAAATGATTGTACTTCTCTCTCAATTAAAGACAAAACATATACAACAACAGCGTAAAATAAGACTTGCTGACAGGTAAGCAAAATAAAAACTTGTTATTGTAGTTACATTAAAGATCGGTGTTACTTTTCACATGCATTAAGATATGGCTGACACATTTCTGACAGAAGCAGCATTTTGGGACAGAGGCTGAGCGTAAGGACATGTCAGAGCGACCAGAATGGTAGCATTAGCAGCAGCAGGGCACAGAGGAGAGTGAGAGATCAGAAACAGCTCAAGAAGAACAGAGAAACGCTAAGGATCAAATGAACATAATGCACTTAAGACTCAGTCATTATAAAACTGTGAACGTACAGACTTTGATCCTCTAAAGGTAGAAAGATTAAACTACTCACAAAGCCAGATGGATGTTATCTGGTCTTTACACAAAAAAAATGGATTTGAGAAATAAAAGACAAGCAAAAGGCCCATCACCATCCTTTTTCTTCTTCTTATTTTACCATAATTGCAGCCTCCCTCTCCTTCAAGTCAAGGAAGACCCCTGTAGCAGACAACTAAATGGAGCAGGCATGATCAAACTATCCATCAAAGTGTCTATCTGCTATGGCCCTTCCATTAAAATGTATGCACAACCCACTGTCCACCCATGAAGGCATCCATCCTTACTGTGTCTTTAACATCTGTAATCTCCATCCACACCTCCGCCTGGAATGTTTAACCTACAACCAACTTCCTCATTCTCCGACTCCACAATCACACGCCTAAACTCCTGTCATCCTTCAGCAACACATAAGCTCCGACTGTCATACAATGTGATAAAAACAAACATACCTGCTTTACATCTTACGGTATAAAGCCTACAGTATACACTATACCGTAAAATATGAATTCTGTGCAAGGAAGACAACACAATCATTTCATGAACATTGTTCTCTGAGAAAAAATTATGTGGAAATACTGTAGTTGCCATCTGGTATTGACATTTTACATGTGCTATACACAAACGGTGCTATCATAAATCTGTCTCACACAATCTTGCCGAGAACCCCGGCAAGACAACACATGTACCGATTTTAGAAAACTTTGAGTTTTGCCTTTCCCGCTCAAAGTCAACACAAACAACAAACAGTTGGCACTGGTGAAATGGAACAATGTTTTTTTTCTCTATACAATTCATACAAAAATAAAAAATTAAAATTGCTCCAATGATAGCATCTTTTCTTCTGATTTTCTTGTTTCCATTTCATTTTGCACAGAGGTAGTGGCTATTTAGGTAAAGGGTAAGGGACAAGTGTAAATTAAAAATCTCTCATAGAAAATGTTATTCATTTTTGACCAGAGGAATCTCAAAAGAACAAAATATAATACTGCAATCACATACAAAAGTAGTCCTTCATTTTTGTACATTTTATACAGTGTTCACACTTTTTATCAATTTTCTCTCACACTTTTTGTCGATTTTTTTTTTAGTTTCTTTTTTTCTTTAAAAGGCAGAAAGAGGGGTGTGTTTGGAATAGCGTGATCCAGGCCGATGGGCAGTCTATGCCAGTGGGTCCACAAGGGGCTCCTCATCTCCGCGTGATAGTAGCTCCTTCTTCTCATCTGTGCTGGCCAGAGAGTTGCGGCTGTTGTGAGCTCCCATGTACAGAGTGGCATATACTGGGTTTGTGAAGTTAGTGGGCTGAAAGGAGTCAAAAAACATCCATTAGACATTGTGTAAGACACTACAGTATGGGTGTGTGTACATACTGCATACTGCTTTTTTCTCTACCTTGTCGGGGTCCAGCGTAAAGTCTGCATCTAGCAGCTCCCCAGCGTCGTCATCAGGCTCGCCCTCGTAGATCTTGTAGGCAGGGTTTCCAATCTCGACATTCATGGCCCCATTGGTCATCCTTTGGTGCTGGAAGCCCTTGGCCCTACACGCACATACAAAAAAATGGGCACAGTCATACCTTTGCGTATTATTCAAGCTAATAGGGGGCTAAACAGTGCAAGCAGAGACACAGCCACATCATGAAGGGAGGGCAGAGGCATCATGGCATGACTCTCACCACCATCCAGGCTGAGGGAACAAAGCCACAGCACAGGCACCAACACAAACCCAGCATTCATTTAGCCCAGGACAGATCCAGACACAGTGGACCTGAACACAGGACTGTTACTGTACCGACTAACCTTCCAGACTGTACTTAAATTGTCATTCAAGGTAAACAGATTATCTGAAATAAGATAAACATATCTGTTGGCAAATGCTGGATTTTCCAAGATGCATTTTCCAATCTGAGCTTGGAAGAATGCTTTTTGCCATCTCTCACTATGAGAGACACCACCACAATACAAACCACAGCACAGTACAGTACAACATATGGCACAATATGATGAACAGTTAGTATGAGAGATCTACAGCACTGGCCAGCACATAGACAGATCTATTCAAGACATTTTTTCAATAGATCTGCCCCGAGGCTGCTCTGAAGAGGGCAATTAAACAAAACTACAGCTCCCATTGACATCAGGAAGAATGATGCGACATTCACCACAGGACCAAACACTGCAATACAGCAACCAAGACTCATGGATGAGGGAGAGACAGAGAAAGAGAGAGCATCGAGATGCAGATTTGGATGTCAGGGATGGGGTATGGGGAGGGGGGGGGGAGTTTAACCCTGGCAACTTTTACCGCAAGCATCTGGAGCCGGTTTTTCCGGGCCGGCTAGACCTGAGGAGCAGAAGAGATGCCATTATAGAGAGGAGAGGAAGAGTGCAGGTGGAAGGAAGGAAAGAAAAAAGTAGGAAGAAAGAAGGAGGGAAAGAGAGAAGGCAAGAAAAAACTATCTCCTGTTTCTGTTTTGAATGTGTTACTCACCCTCTCATCCTTCTCCTGTACCAGACCAACGCTCCTCCAGCCAGCACAAATAGCAGCAACAGTAGCAGCACAGGGATCACTATGGAAGCTGTGCCTACACACACACACAAACACATACAAATATAAGAATGGTACACACTCAACCTAATCATGTCAAATTCAAAGAACTGATGTTATTGACTTACGTCCACCTGAACTTGAGCCTCCCTCAGTGGTGGCCACGGACTCACAGCGGTGCCCCGCCCAGCCAGCTGAACATCTACACACAAGAAGAGAGGAAATAGAGATATGCATTCATGCAATGATACATTCACATTCCGTGATAACAATTATGAGATGAATACACTCTGTTCCTCACTTGCACTCTGGAAGGTGGTTGACAGGGTTTATGGAGCACTGGCCATTTGCACAGTACTCGTTTGTATCACATGTGTAACAGCTGGGCTGGACTCTTCCATTTGTGCAGCTATTGAGGACAGAAAGAAAAGAGTGAGTAGCACTGCAACGTGCCAGACACGAATACACAACTTTGCATGTGTAAGTTTGTGCGTCTCTGCCTGTGTTTAGTTAATTATGTCTCTGTGAGCGATCTTACCGGCAGGTGAATTCTCCTGTAGATGCAACACTGTCGTTGGGGATACACTGACCGTCACGGCAATAGTGACACTTGTCAATCTCACACATGTTGCCGGTGTACCGGGGCAGACAGCGGCACTGTTTAGTGCCGTCGGCACTCTGGAGACATGTACCTTTGTTCTGGCAGTGGCCATCACAGCTTCCTGCTCACACACATACATATAAACATGTAAACTCACACTTGCACTGGCATTTCTGACTTCATTGCTATGTACCTCACTGGTTTGCAGAAATATTTGAATTTTTTAAACCTGCATCAGTTAGATAATGGGAACACTCACTATACTGGCACTGGTCACCCAGGAAATCAGGAGGGCAGCTGCAAGTTGGCTGGTTTCCGGCGCTGACGGTACAGTTGCCTCCGCTCTTGCAGTAATCCTTGCAGGTGTGCAGGTTACAGTTTGGCCCTGTAAACCCTGTCAGGCATCGACAGGTAGGAGAGCCTGTGGAAGGACAGACATATTGTATGAAGGCATAAATAGATGAAAGACTAAACAGGGATGATAAATAATGGGCCAACAGAAATATATAGTTGTCCCTCAAAGCAGTATTTTAGCTGACATAGTAACATTAACATTGTATTTAACTTCAATATTACCATCTGTTATACCAGCAAAGGAACAATAACACAAAATGCCAGTATCAATTTGCAATATCCCTTTCTTACCTGTAGGGGAAGGTGTGCATGTTCCTCCATTCTTGCAGTAGTCTCTACACTGGTCAATCTCGCATCGATCTCCTCCATAATTTGGCTGGCAGCGACACTTGGGCTGCTTGTGAGCGTTCAGGAAACAGCTGCCACCGTTCATACACTGGATTGTGCAAGGACCACTGGGAGGAGCTGTAGATGATGGAGTTTTTCAGTCACACAGAATGATTTAAATACCAGTGTACATGTGTGTGTTCTGCGTGTGTCAGTATGTATCTGTTTACTCACAGATAGGAGACAGCGTGGGAGTGGGCAGCTCCACACATGTGCCGTTGTCCAGTGTGCGTCCATTGGGACAGGTGCAGACTGGTCCACTTGGGCTCAGCAGACACAGCCATTCACATTTCTTTCTATCGCAGGGATTAGTCACTGACAGAGACAGAGAGAGTAATGGTATTAATAATGGTGAAAAATAACTACTCTATCACATGGACTTTGTTTTTTTTTTGCTGCAGTTTCAAATGGAAAGGTTCAATGGTACGATGAGAGCTTTGTGTTTTGTCCTCACTTTCAGGTTGTTTGTAGCGGTGGTACAACACTATATCTGTGGCATGGTTCATTCCAGTTGTTAGGTTCTCAATGGGGCCTTTGCCAAACTTATTCACTCGGAAGACGTAGTTGTTGATGTAGGTAACGCCGTAGATGTAGTCCTCAAAGATATCAATACTGAAGGGTTGATGGAGTTCTGTGTAGAAACAGAAAGTATGGAAGCTTTATAAACAGTGTACCAGCTGAAATACACATTCTTGCATTGTCCACCTTCATTATATTGCAACTGACTAATAAAGATTGATCATCAGTGTGGATGAAATGTGAGTATGTGCCACTCAACTGTTCTTAATGCTGTTTACAGCCACGACTGCATCACTGCCATTCAGCCTCACACTGCCGATCAAAGAGAGTTTAGCATCGGCCCAGTACAGACGCTGGTTGAAGTAGTCAACTGCCAGACCTATACAAACAGAGGGCAGTATTTTTTGTAAGATTAAAGATTCACACTTAATATTTAGTGTAGAACAGATGATTAAGAAGAAGTGTTTGTGTGTGTGTTTTACCAGTTGGCCACTGGATGTTTTCTTCTACCAGTGTCTCTCTCATGGTCCCGTCCATGGCAGCAGTTTCAATCTTGGGGTGGTTCCCCCAGTCTGCCCAGTACATTTTCCTAATGAATGAAATTGGATTTTCATTGCTGTTATTGCAATCAAAGCTCTTGTATGCATTCTTGTAATCATATTCATTTATGTTATCAATTTAGTCATCAAGGAGAGGATGATGCGTTTTGTATAGATTGTAAAGCACCCTGAGACAAATTTATTATTTGTGATATTGGGAAATACAAATAAATAAAATTGAATAGACTATTTCAATGCAGCCCTAGTCTCCCAAAGACCTGCTCACCCTCTTGGGGGGTCGACTACAATGGCATAAGGCTCATCGATCATGCCGGAGATGAGGGTTCTACGGTGGCGTCCTCCGCTTATCTGGGCCACCTCGATAACATCTCTACCAGAGTCAGTCCAGTACAAGTTCCCTGCCACCCAGTCCACAGCAATGCCCCTGGGCATCTTCAGATCAGGGATCTAGAGAAATTTAACATATGTGCTTTATAGTACGTATCTTGTCTATATTTATTGTAAACATAAAAAAGCAGACGTATGCACACTTACCTGCAGGTGGCTGAGCCCCCTGGATTCGCTTTGGCGTCGGTTACGGTTGCTATTGGGGGAGGAGGAGGAAGAAGGCAAATCATAGGAAGAAATACGCCCTGTGTGCCAGTTTGTCCAGTAAATGCGGTTTGTCTTGACATGCAGGTCCATGGCATCAATGCGCACGTTGGCATCACCCTGGAAGATCTGCTCATAGCGCCAGTTTGGCATGAAAGGGTCCAAGCTGCGGATCTCATTGTCATCAGCGATGTAAAGCACTTGTCTCGGAGCTGGAGATGCACAGGAAATTGTGTCAGGCCAGGAAAAGGACAAACATCATTGCAGTAGAGTAGAGATGTGAAAAATGAAAGCAATAAAAACAACATCCAGTGTACACACTGTCACTTATAGATGAAGTACTCACTATCAGCCTTGCAGGTGTCATTGATTCTGGTGAAGTATTTGTGGCAGCTGCACTTGTAGGAACCCTTTGTGTTGTTGCAGATGTGAGAACACACTCCGAACTCCTTACACTCATTCTTATCTGTCAATAAGCCAAGGACACATGATACACATTACACACAGTTTCAAGTTCTTGATTGAACTGTAGCCATAACATAACATGTGCAGAATGTAGCCAGGGCAGAGAGAGAGAGAGAGAGAGAGCTGTACCTTCACATGTGTTGCGTCTGCTGGACTGGAAGCCGGGTTTGCAGGAACAGAAAGAATTTGTGCCATTCACCACACAGTGAGCTTCATCTCCATCCCCACACACTGTCCTGTTGCTGTGACACTCATTCAGCACCGTGTCTGAAAGCAAAGAAACAGGAGGCATGCATTCACGCTGACAATCAGGCAGTATGGACACTGTCAAGACAGCGACACTCTGACACAACGCACCTTTCTTATTGCAGTTGATTTCGTCAGAACCGTAGTCCTCACAGTCGTTGAAGAAATTGCAGCGTAGGACAGAGTTGATGCAACGGCCATTGGAGCACTGGAACTCCTCCTTTTGACATATTGGTGTGGTAGGAGGCACTTTTGGAGGAGTCACAGAGAAGTTATTACCCTGATTATTATGTGTATTTTAATTAAAACGTGTTTTTGTGTTGTCAATGTGACTGTACAGTATGACTTTTTTCCTCTCTGTCAGTCTATTTAACAATGTCTACAAGATTAATCAAACTCACAGCAGTTGACTTCATCGCTGTTGTCCCCACAGTTGTTGACGCCATCACAGCGTTTTGATACCGGCAGACACACACGGTCATTATGACAGCGGAACTGCCTTGTGGGCGGACATTGGAATTTAACTAAGGAACAGAAGGAGAGAAGTTTTAAGTGAGACAGAAAACTGCAAGCAGACTATTAGATGGCTCAGAAATGCTGTCGACATGGGAAGCACGGTGATTCTCACCACACTCTTCTGGATTCTCATCAGAGTTGTCTCCACAGTCGTCCTCGCCGTCACACTTCCAGCCCAGGGGTTTACAGAGAGTGTTGTTGCACTGGAACTCATCCAGGGGGCAGTGTCTACCCACTAAAACACGAAGGAAAGAACTGAAAGATCCAGTTGCTGTCTGCATTCACTTCTTCAGTGTCATATATACTGGGATAAGCATTCAGTAGATAATAAAATGTGTGTTTCTTACCACCAGCGTCACATTTCTCCTCATCGCTGCCATCCATACAATCAGCATCAGCATCACAGCGCCAGCGGATGGGGATGCAGTGGCCATTTTTGCACTGGAACTGATCACTGTCACACTTCACATCACAGCCATTCTGGATCAAAACAAAGAATTATTTTCATTAGTGCCCCCACTATGTCAAAGTTGAAATTGGAAAGTTAATAAGGAAGGAAATGGTTGGAGTGATACCTCATCTGAACCATCGGCACAATCGTGGTCCCCATCGCACTTCCAGCGCCCGGCAATGCAACGGCCGTTTGTACAGGAAAACTCGCTCTCAGAGCACTGACGAGGCACTGAGGACAAAGAGAAGACAGCTTAGGAGGCTGAGAGAGGATAATCAAGGAGGAAGGGAGAGTAGAGGCAAGGAGTAGGGAGAAGCAGGAAAAGAGAAGAGCAAGTGGTAATAGAGCAGACTGCAAAAAGAACACAGAGTGCTCTGTTGAGAGCCAGACGTACGTGAATAAAATAATTCATATCATGGGGCACAGAGGTCGGGATGACACAACATACAGTACGGTATGTAGCGGAGGAGCTACAGGAGCTAGTGGGATTGAAAAGCACGGAAAAAGGCTCACAAAGCAAAAGACAAGCCTGGGGCACATGAAGGACTGGGTAGCTGAGAGGTTGTGGATGGTTGAGCTGAAACTGTGAAAACACCTACCTCTGGCTCACAGCAACAGGCCAGTGTGAAATGCAAAATAGACATGAGATGATGTGAGATGTGCAAATGGCCACAGAACTAATTAATGTAAAAAAGAAATCAAAGTCTCAACCATGCGTGTAGTTGAGTAAATATAACAGGAACACATAGCGAAAGGTGATACATTGCTTACCAACTGGAACCTGCTACATCTGAACAGTCTTACTGCTTACAATAAAGCTCATTCAATAATATAAATCGTGGTTTTATTACAGACTGTTTAAGCAATGTCCCTCAGTAAAGTAAGAAAAACAGAAGGAACATACCACACTTGTCTTCATCAGAGTTGTCCCCACAGTCATTATCATAGTCACACTGCCAGCGGCCAGGCACACAGCGGTTGTTCTTACAGCGGAACTGGTATGGCTCGCATGTGCGTTCATCTGAGGACCAAACAGACATAATAAGTACAAGCATGGCTTTAATCCTGTTTCCCACCAAATAACTTCTCTGTCATTAAATTAACACTTTCTCCTTACCACACTCCTCCTTGGGTTCATCGGAAGCGTCTCCACAGTCATCCTCTCCGTCACACTTCCAGCGTGCCGGGATGCAGCGCCCCGAGTCTTTACAGCGGAACTCATCCACACCACACGTCATTTGAGCTGCAACCGAGAAGATTTAATGGATGAGACATATGAATTGATAGATAATAAATAGATGATAGCGGTATTATTAATGCTCTGAAATGTGCCTGTTTCAGTTTTAATAAACTCAACTTAGATCAACTCCGTAATCACCAGTCAAATGATGATGCACTGAGTGAATCTCACAATCCCCTGCAGTCAGGCTGTACGGCTGGATGATTGAAGTTTCTACCTCTATACCCCAAACCCTAGTGCAGTATTTTCTAGATTAAATATTTATTCATTACTGATATCCACAGTCTCTCATCAATATAATAAATCAGGGTCTATTAAAGAACCCTGTTCATGATGCAGAGGAGACTTATTTCTTCTCATTTCTTAAGTAGAGGTGTTGTCTGGCACATACTAAATTACATAATAAACATAATACTAAATTGTGTCTTACTGCAGTTGGCAGGCTCATCAGATCCATCCACACAGTCATTGTCCCTGTCACACACCCACACCCGTGGGATACAGCGCTTGGTGATGGCACACTGGAACTGGTTGGGGGCACACGTTACCTCCGCTGCTCAAGAGACAGACAGATTAGACCAACTTACTCAAAGACAATAAAGATACAAGAATTGCTACCTGATCACTTTGCATTGAAGCAATGGATGAAAACACTGAAATTCACAATGTGGGTGGACAGAACTGATGATTTTGCGATTCATCAGACCCTTGCAGCTAAAAGGGCTCGTATGTAAATTTTGACCTCAGGATGGCTCGACAGAACAGTTCATCTAATCTCCCTCTGTGGAGGATGAATGCCCAGCAAATGTCTCTCAGCAAATGTCATGGCAATTACATTATGCAACATAATTTGGCCTGAGGTTATTGCTAAAGGAAAGGTCAAATGGACAGAGATCCTCTGGGGAGTCTGAAAGTGTTCCGCAATTTCCATAGGAATCTGCTCATTAGATTTTGATATATGGTAAGTGGAAACTGTGGCCTAAGAAGGGCCACAGAGGAAAAGTTTAGAGGTCACTACAATTTGTACAGTTCATCCTCTGGGTACTATGAATATGCATAACAAATTGAATAGCAATGCAGACATGAGATATCTTAGTATTGTTGTAGGACCTTTGTATATGGACCAAAGGGTTTTTCAGATAATGAGCAGATGAACAGTACTAATGGGGCAAAAATGGAAAATAGTGCCTGAGGGAACTACAAGGACATGGCAGTGAGACTTACGACAGTCTTTCTCATCCTCTCCCTCTCCACAGTTGTCCTGTCCATTGCAACGGAAGATGCCAGGGATGCAGCGACTAGGGTGGCTACATTTAAACTGACTGGGCAGGCACACGTGGATGTCTGGATGCAGAAGACAACAAACAGTGGGTGACAAAGGATTTGGATTAGTGCAGGCAGAAATACATAAAAATATAAAAGCTGTTATAAGTATGTGTAGGTGTCTGTACCGCAATTGGCCTCATCAGAGTTATCTTGGCAGTCATTGTCTCCATCACAAATGTAGGCTGGGTTGGTACAAATTCCTGTGCCACACTGGAACTGGCCTGGTCTGCACTTGAACTCAGCTAAAGTGACATAACACATCACATTATTAACAAGAAGGACCAAAACAATATAGTGCAACAGTAATAGCATATTAGGACAATTGTAATCAGGCTGCACTCGTCACTCACGGCAGTCTGCAGGTTCATCTGACCGGTCCCCACAGTCATCTTCAGTGTCACACTTCCACCAGAATGGAATGCACTTGTCGTTTTTGCAAACAAACTAAAGAGACAGAAAAGAGATTGGCTTCCTTTTAGAGCTGATGATGTCTTAAAGCAGGAAAATGTCACAAACTACATTCTCAAGACAGCACACCTGACTTGCAGTGCAGTTGGACAGGCACTGTTTGCCATCGGCTGCAAGATAAAAGTTAGTGGGGCAGGCACATTTGTAGCCCCCTCCGGGTGAGAGCAGACACAGGTTACTGCAGCCTCCGTTGTTGGTCTGGCATGGGTGTTCAGCCACTGAGGACAAAAGAAACAAGTAGAATTAAGGGCAGATCAGACAGAAACCAGGATGTACATGAAGATATCCAGCACATGTCATACCCTCAGGCTGGCGGTAAGGGTGGTAAATGTGGACATCCATTGGTCTGTGTAAAGTGCTGATCAGCATGGTCTTATTGACTCCCAGCGTCTTATGAGCTCTGTTGATAGACTTTGTCTCCCAGTCTGTCCAGTAGATGAACTCCTCAAACAGAGTCATTGCAAAGATGTGGGGGATATCCTGAGTCAGAACTACAGGGGTACAGGCACATAGATACATGAGTTGGTAGCAACAATTGAAAAAGTGCACAAACGCATTCTCAAGTGTTTGAGTGTTACCTGTGTGTCTGTTGGTTCCGTCTAGGCTGGCAAATGCAATGTAGTCTTCCCGGGCGTCGGCCCAGTAGATGCGGTCATTAATAAAGTCCAGTGTCAGACCATTGGGCCAAGTGATCTTGTTCTCCACAATGACACTTCTGTTGGTACCATCCATCCCAATCCTCCCAATGTGAGGGTTGTCTCCCCAGTCTGACCAGTACAAATACCTATCAGGGAAGCGCCATATTAGGATTATTGTGATTGACACATCAGACCAGGGACAGTTAGTCTATTATATACTTATGTAAATAAAACTAGGCAGTTTAAATTTGCAGTCAATGATGTTGGTAAACTGCATCCATCTGATAGTATAACAAACAAAAAAGTTCTTCTGTTCAACCAACTTCTTCGAAAGTTGTGTCATGTCACTCTTACCCATAGCGTACATCCACAGCCACAGCACGTGGCTCCCTCAGGCCGCTGTTGACCAGAACTGTTCGGTATGCTCCATTCAGCTTTGACACCTCGATAGTGTCCCGTCCCTTATCACACCAGTACAGGTTTCCTCCCACCCAGTCCACTGCCAGACCGTCTGGGTTGCTGAGTGATGTGCGATGAAGGACCTAACAAATGAGCAAGCAGTATACACTTTGTGAATCTGCACCTCACAATAAAGGATTTAATTATTTTCCCAGGGTTTTAACTGCATATACATGCAAACAAATAGGGATTAATTAATCATTTTAAATGCAAATGTTGTTGTAAAGAGGAACTGCCAAATAGGTATTATCGGCACTTTTCACTGTCCATTATCTTCCTTAGATAAGACGCAGCCACACTGACCTGAACATCGCTGCCATTGATGTGCATGCGTCGGATCATGCTGCCCTGGGTGGTAACATCTGTCCAATAAATCATCTGCTGCCGATAGTCGAAGTCCAGGGCCACAGCATTGTTCAAGCCCTGTCAAATCACAGAAGCTGCATCAGTCTGGGCTGGCGATAAACCCCTAGAGGATGGTTTGCAGGATTTCCAAGCACTTCAAAGGGACATATGGTATCATACTGTATCAGCAGGTCTCACCTGTTTGAGCAGTGTGTAATTGGAGCCATCCAAGTTGAGCTTCCGCAGGTAGTAGCGGTTGGCAAAGATCAAGAACGGTTCCTCACCTGTATAAAGAAAGACAGCATGAAGTATTACTGTATCATGGATTTACTTTAAACACTCGCCTGACTGTTATTAATCTGTCATGTTTCTTACCAGAGGTGGATTTGCATATGGTGGGGTTGTCAGGGCTAAGCTGGAAACCCTCCACACACAGACAGTGGAAGCTGCCGTGTGTATTAATGCAACGCTGCGTGCAGGGATAGGTGGTTGTGCACTCATCTATGTCGACACACGTCTTCCCATCATCCTTCAGACGGAAGCCAGGGTGGCATCTGCACTGTGAGGCGGCAAAGTACAGAGCAGGTAAAGCGACGGCGCATGCTGCTTATTTTACACATGCATCACTGGGGAACTCATGTCAAAATTTCAAGGTGCTGACTTACTTTGAAGCCTATTTTAAGGTCTTCACAGAGCTGAGAGCAGCCACTCAGTTTGCTGTTCAGGCACTCGTTAATAAAGCAGTTCAGCTCGTCGGAGCCGTCGCCACAGTCGTCCTTACGGTCACAAAGAAGCGTCTCATTGACACAGTTTCCATTATTGCAAGCGTATGCTGTGTCGTTGCATTTCTTCTCTGTGAAAGAAAGGAAATTAAAAAAAAGGAACGATTAAAGATAAAATGTGAATAAGTGGGGCTGATACTGTTGTGAGTGCTTTCCGGTTACCAGAAAGAAAAATCATATTCCATAATCAATAAGTCATATTCATTTTTAAGCATTGTATGCACTTTCAGATGTCTTGTCTATGTTCTCTATCCAGTTTGCTTACTTTCCGTATGCTGTTGTGCTGCAGTAGTGCTTCTATGTTATTTTTTTGTCGTTTGTCTTATATATATAGACATTTGGCTAAATCTGGCAAATTTACATTACATTAGAGTTAATATACACATATTACATTTATGCCAATAAACCACTGGCCAAGGTATTATACTGTATGTAGCTTAAGTGTTGCTGTAGTGGCAGTGTGAATATAACCTGGGCCAGTGCAGCGTGGATTCTTGGGGGCTTCGTCCGAGTGGTCGTGGCAGTCAAAGTCTCCATCACACTCCCATGAACTCTGGATGAGGCAACGTCCATTAGCGCAGCGGAACTCATTGGATCCACATGTTGGATATTCTGCAGTTAAAAAAAAAAAGCACAAGGGTGAAGGAGAGTCGAACTCATTGTTAAAAGCAAGAGTGAGAACAGAGCTTTTAAATTACCCCATCAGTAATAAGAGGTCTTGGGTCTACTCACCACACTCCTGGGATTCATCTGAGCCATCGCTGCAGTCGTTGTCATGGTCACACACAAAGTGCTTAGGGATACACTGTTGGTTCTGACACATGAACTCATTGCTGCTGCATGTGTTGTTAAAGACTGAAACATGAAAAATATTTGGAGAATGAATGAGTGAAATTATGCTCCTATAAGTTCAGTATAGATTTATGCCACTCTGGGTTATTAAAATGTTTTTATTTTGATCAGCTTGCACTCACCACAGCCAGCTTTGACACTCTCGTCAGCCCCATCAGGACAGTCTTTGTCACCATCACACTTCCAGCGCTGAGGGATACACATATGGGATCCAGGACACTGGAACGCCTCGGGACTGCAGGTTTTTGTTTCTGTGATGGAAGGAGGTTATTGAAGGTGGTTTTCATTACCCTTTATTTGTGTATTTGTGAATATGCTGTTAACTCCAAAAACAATCAGATGATTATATTTTTGGAATGTTTCAGAGCCAGAGTGGGAACTATTAAATACACAAATATCCAGAAATGGAGGGATTTCTCTAAATTTAAGAGTTTAATTCACACACATTCGCTTTATCAGGTAACTTAAAAAGTTACAGAGTACAGAACCAAACACTTCTGTCAAAATACTTTTGGTGCAAGATGTGTTAGCACTAACTGTTTTCCCATTTGTATTCGCTAAAGGTTTGTTCACAACACTTACTGCACTTGCTGTCCTCATCACTGCTGTCACCACAGTCGTCGGCTCCGTCACATACCCAGCGGTTGGGAATGCAGCGGTGGTTCCCACACTCAAACTGGGAGGCTGAGCAGAATTTATCTAAAAGGACCA
The DNA here is from genome assembly GCA_029490765.1 of Euthynnus affinis. Taxonomy (NCBI): domain Eukaryota; kingdom Metazoa; phylum Chordata; class Actinopteri; order Scombriformes; family Scombridae; genus Euthynnus; species Euthynnus affinis. The sequence continues at coordinate 14,905,448 of CM055840.1, read as the reverse complement.
AAAAGAATGTATAAAGTGCAAAATATAAGCGCCAAAACAAAGTAATGGTCTGTTGCATTTCAGCTTGTTTAGCTTTGAGCATCTGGACTCACCACAGTGAGCCTCGTCTGCTCCGTTCTCACAGTCATTCTCCTTATCACATGTCCAGGTCATTGGGATACAACGTCCACTAGGACAGGCAAAGAAGGGGGTTGGACACTTTGTTCTCCCACTCCCTGGTTGGGTACAGACAATGGGCAGGTTAAAGAAGAAAACATCAGAAGAATTACAGTAAGCCAGCATAAAGAGAGAATCAGAAAATTTAATTTACATTTCTATGTTTTTCAAGCAGAATTTCCTCCCAAACCACAATTTAATGGATGAAAACATTAATTGTTTTTGTCTTTTCCATTTGGAATAATCCAAATTGAGCTTCTTGCTTTAATCCATCTGTGGAAAATTACTTTCTTTTCCGAGAACACCACCTGCACATTTGAAAACATATGTGTATCTTAGAGGTCGTTCAAAATACCTGGGCAATTTCTTTCATCAGAGAAGTCTCCACAGTCATTAGCTCCATCACATTGCCATGAAGGGGCATAGCAGAGTGTGGTGAACTCGCACTTCTGAAATGTCACTCCCTTCACTCCCAGATGGAAGTAGCTGGAACAGTCCGTAGCAGCTTAACAAAGAGAGCAGCATTACTTTATTATCATAGCCTGGGAGAAAGAAAGTCTTTGCTTTTCTTATTAATTATTTTGGTTTTGGTGAATCAATCTAATCATTTTTACTTACTGCAGTTGATCTCATCACTGGCGTCCTCACAGTCTACTTTCTGGTTACACTTGCTGGAGTTGGAGATGCAGCCTCCGTCTCGGCACTGGAACTGATCAGCTGAACACAGTGTGGCTGATACACACAAAGACATGAGACAGTGAACGCTATTTAAAATATTAAAAGACAGTGGGTGGTAAAAACCTGCTTAATTAGTAAGATAGACTCACTGTTACAGAAAAGCTCATCAGAATTGTCTCCACAGTCGTCTTGTCCGTTACACCAGGAGCTATGCCTGACACAGCGGCCATTCACACACCGTCTGTAGCCCTTCTTACATACACGATTAGCTGAGAACCAGACAGGAAACAATATGGAATAAAACTACAAATGTCAACAATAAGAGTAGGACTGAAACAGTTTTGACTAAAAAGGTTCTACTCACCGCAGTACGACTGCTTCTCATCAGACTTGTCCTTGCAGTGGGCCATGCCATCACAAGTCAGGGTGTAGTTAACACAGTCTCCGTTTCCACACTCAAATTCATCCATGTTGTTACATGTAGTGTTCACAGCTGTGAGAAGGGAACAATTTGTTCATTCAAATCTATTCAAAGCCTGATGTCTGCCTCGACCTATTAAAATTCATTACATTGAGCTCAGGAGAAAGAAAACTTCTTTTTTAAATTATGAAATAATCTTTTTTGATCAGTATATGGTATCAGCTCTTTTAAAGCCAGGTGAGCAGAAGACACTGACTCATGTTTTGTATTACCTATGCAGGTGTTGTCTTCCAAAAGCTTCCTGTCACCACGACAACTGCAGTTGACCCTTCCCTCAGAGGTCAGCAGACACAGGTCCTGACATCCTCCGTTGTTAACACGGCACAGAGAGAACTCACCTACACAGAGATGAGGGACAATAGAGAAAGTTAGCCACACAAACCTGCACGTACAGTATCAACACACCTGAGTGAGCCTGCTAAGACTACACATCCAACCCCCGAAACACAAGCAAACACGTGCATCCACATCGGCAGGCAGATATGTCTGCTGAAAGCATAATTCAATGTGACTCCATCTAAATGGGATTTGCAGCTATTACCGCAGGCTTGTATGGTTGCTGTGGGTGCTGGAGCCCAAGAGAGTTTACTGAATGAAACAACTTGTCAGAGACAATAGCTGACAATATGGTAGAGAAAAAAAGAAGGCTGCATTGATTTAAAAGGGTACAGACAATAGGAGATGTAGAAAAAGATGAATTGGAGAAAGAGGTGCAGAGTATGGTTAAAAATGAAGAGCGGAAATTGTGTCTATAGCTCATCTGCTGCTGTGTCAGACTCCCAGATTACTGCTGTCCCCTCATTAACTGCTGTGCTGAGGCAGAAAAGCATTTTTTGCTTGCGTATTTTTCTGTTTCTTTTTGTACAGCTATTTGTTACATTTATAATGGCCTCACTGCTCTGACTAACACAAGTCATTTTATTAGTATTACTATAGAATTTCATTTTCACACCAATATGATAAAATACCTTGACTTGGCAGATATTTAATTTACCGGATTAGGCAAAAATAAACTTTCTTATCTGTGCATTTTGTCCATAAACAGTTTTTCAATTTAGAAAATTTACTGACTCACAAAATATATTTATACAGGATTGAAGATTGCATTATGATATAGGATTTTAACCATATCACCCAGTCCAACACATTATGTACTTCAAACACTTTGTATCACATTGTCACTTAAAAGAATAATAGCAAGAAATCACACACACACAAACAAATACTCGTATCCCTCATTCTGGATAAAAACTCACAGCTGTTGGTATCGTTGGCCACTGCGACAATGCCCATTGGCTGCTGAGGGATGTCAGCGCGCAGCACCTTCATGTCTCCTCCTGTGTATTTGTCAGCCCGAAGCACAGCCCTCCTCACCCAGTCAGTCCAGAAGATGTAGTCTCCGTAAACAGCCAGGCCAAACGGATGGACTGGCTCATTCTTCAACACCACCTGCAGGGGGAAGCACAGCCACAGTCATGACCTCACACATCCCGGAAATTCCACCCTTGCAACAAACTGACTATTAGGAAGTAATACATACATGTGATATACAGATGTATGTGTATGCATGTATGTGCGTCACTCACGTGGCGGCGACTGCCGTCATATTCGCAGCGCTCTATCTTGTCAAGTGTGGCATCAGAGAAGTAAAGTTTTTCAGCACGGTGGTCTATGGCCAGGCCGTTAGGGGTTCGGATGTCAGTGCCAATAATCACAAGGACATTGGCACCAGTGAGTGTGGCACGCATGATACTGGGAGATTGTTCGTTCCAGTTGGTCCAGAACATTAGGCTGCAGGAAAAAGTAAAAATTAGTAATGTGTACGTGGAAATACTTTGTCATAAATGAGCAACTATATTTTGTTCAAATAAGCATAATATGAATGATATAATCAATCTAACCTCTGACACTCATCAAGGACAAAGGCTCTGGGGTGGTCATCTCCTGACATGGTGACCACGGTGTGCCGGTCAGCGGCACCCCAGCGGTTCTGATCCACAGTGTGGCGGGTGATGGTCGAGGTAGTGTAGCTGGTCCAGTACAGCATATCCCAGCCCCTGTGGTATGCCAAACCTTCCACTGAGCCCACATCTACAAAAAAAAGAGGAATGGATAGAAGAGGGGAAAGAAAGATAGAGATAAACAGAGACAAGTGGAAAAGGGAAAGGATAAAGGGCAGGGAGAAATTAAACAAGAAAGAAAGAGAAGGCGGAAGAGAGAAGAGAGGAAGGAAAAGAACCACGTCAATCCCAGAGCTATGTTAAAAGGCAACAGTGTGGACTGTCTGGCAGCAGCTCAGTGCTGGCAGTCTGCTGTGTGGCAGCACAGAGTCGTGGCTATGGACATGACAGCTTGGTATTAATGACCAAGAACACTGTGTGATTCGAGGCTTTTATCCAACAAATAGCTCACTAAAAAGGTCACAATAACAGTTACCGGTTAGCGTATTACTTTCCATTGCAATACCTCATCAACAGATGAGGAGTAAAATGTCACTTTTCTGCTCCAAAGCCTTGAAATGAGTAAGAGATTGAACCTGTGAGTTCCCATGCCTGAACAGAGGCCAGAGGACAGACAAGAGTCAGCCAAGATGGAGGAACACAAAGTTCCGTAGCGGCAAATAGAGAACAGCTGTTCTGCTGCTGAGAAACAATACATGCACACACATATACTGTATGTGTACTTCAGGAAGAGCCAGTTTCAGAGCAACCACATGTTAGATGATGCCAAATAAGTGGTAATAGTTGCCTTTCTGTTATTTACTGCAATGGAATAATGAAGGTCTATTGATTGCAGCTGCTTTTTCCAGTGCTGGATATGACTTCACTCCATCAGCAAGGTTCACCACCAGGTGAGACACTTAACACTACACCTCAATATCTCGCGATGGACATGAATCAACATTTTGTCTGCCCCATGTTATGAGATTCTGAAAGCAGCAAAGCAACTGGGCATGCAATGCAAAAAACAACTCCCCTCTGCTTTTGCACTCATAAATCAATGCTCTAAAAATCGATGAGGAGCAACATGAAATCCATTCACCTCTGTTTCCTCTTTCTTTAGAGTTGTTAATGAATTGTAAATCTCTAGCCTGCAGTGCCCTTGACTCAAATTCTAGCTTCTCACTTCTGTTTATCTTCACATTTTTGTTGACCTAAGCCTATCTGGGTCTCTGTACATTTTCATTTGTTTACGGTAAAAGTGATGAGTTGGATTTATAGCTCTCAGGCTCAGCTGGTTGTACTGACACTGATTTTTTTTTATTGCACTCATCTGCAGTACGTGTGATAGCAGCTGAGTGTTTGCTATCATACCGGCAGTCAATAATTACCCTGATTTCTGAAGGCAAACACTATTTCGCTCAATATCTATTTGTGTATATACTATGTCCGTGTAAGTTTTGAATATGTGTGTGCAGAGATAACGCTTTTAGTAAATGTATGGATACATTCAGAAAAATGAACAAAAACAATGGACCCTGGGAAAAGCTATGTCTGGCTTCACAAGGCCCTCCCACAGAGAGCCAGCCAACCCATCTCTGTCATGCTCGCTGATAATCAGTCCAGAGTTCACCTGCCGTTTACTCGCTCTTACTGTCGAGCTATTCGACTCTCTTTTCCTCCTCTGCTACCATTCCGTTTCTCAAGAGATCCCTTCCTCGGAAGCAGAACTGAGGCTGATTGTGGATTGTGGAGCACAGGCCTGATTGAGATGTCATGTGGATAAGCCGCCTGCTCTGAGGTGACAGGAAATCACACAATCTACAGCATTTAACTCCCAACACTTGGATGCCCTTAACAGGAATTCAGGGAGAAGGATGAAAAACCTCAGCAGCTAAGAAACTGGCGGTATCTTGACTTCAAAGGAGGGGTTGGATGTTATTTCATTCCCTCTACCGCCCCCCAGCCAATCAAAGGTGGAGCTGATTGCAACAACTGGAATGGCTTGATTCATATACAGAACATTGGAAGCAGCTTTAACATCTACGAGATTGCTCATTCATTGGATGCGTGTTATGGGACAATTTTTAGGAGGTAATGTTATTTCCACACTGTCAGAATGGACATAAATATATGTAATGTATGTATTTAACATCAATCTTCATTTCTTAGTGGTGAATTTTCTCATCAAGGTTAAGGAAACTGGGAGTTGGAAGTTGCAAATTTGCGTGATGTTATTTCTAAGTAATCTTCTCCTGACTCACAGTGTGACTAATCATTCACACACAATGTATTATCAGTAGTTTTATGACCAGCTTAAGTATATTGACCCATCCACTGACTGTGTGTTAACAGTGGCAATATGACAGGAAGACATCTCCATTACTGAAGACAGAAAAATGTGGCGGTGTAACTCTACAGGTACAGAGGATCTGGCGTCGAATAGCAGTGACACTTTTGTAGGTAATGTGGAGCAGGTCCTTGTCCCAACATTAGATATATTGATTCTGGTGCTTGGGGTGGGGGGGCACACCATGGTCATGGTGATCCTATGTGGGAGGCAGAGGAGAGGGACTCCCCAAAGCTCAATGACAGGCACAGGTACAGACGTCCTCCTGCTGGCTCTGAGCTCTGCAGACCTGCTGTTGCTCTCCGTGCTTCCCTTCCACACTGTCGCCATTGCCATGCAGCAATGGCCATTTGGGGACGTCATGTGTCGTCTGGTGGGCTTCTTGGGATCAGCCTGCTCCTCAGCCAGCATCTTCACACTCACCACACTGGCTATGTCGCGCTATGTGACTGTGGTGCAGCCTGCCAGAGCCTACAGCCTCTTCTCTCATCGCCGGGTCTCTATAGCTGCTGCGCTGCTCTGGGTCCCCGCCTGCTGCCTGGCGACTCCCCAACTGTTCTTTCGCACTGTGGGAAAGCCGCGTCTCACCCCTGATGGCCTTGCTTGCTTTGCTTTCTTGTCATACAGAGACCAGATGATCTACGGATTGTTTCACTTCCTCCTGGCCTTCTTGCTTCCACTGGTCACCATTGCGGTGGCATACGTCAGCATCTACATATTCCTGTGGCGGACTCAGCGTGCTGGCAGGGCCCCTCAAGTGGAGCGCTACCAGAGCAAAGTGACCCTGACATCCGCCATGCTGGTGCTGGCTTTCACCCTTTGCTGGCTGCCATCCTATATCCAGATGCTGGCCTTGTTGGAGGAAGAAAGCTCAGGGGCCACTGGCACTTCACCACGTTCCGGCCCCTTCACTGTGTTTGCACGGTTCATGGCCTCCTCCTCTACAGTGATAAATCCCATCCTCTATGCGCTAATGTCCCAAAAGTTCAGACAGGACCTACTGGCCCTGTTCAAGAGGGGAGGGCAAAGAGCCAGTGGGACTGAGTGATGTAACTGACCAGCTGACACAACCATTGAGCAAATCCTGACTACTGAGAATTCAAATGAAACATCTACAGAGAGACTCATATGACGCAAATGGACACTACCATTACCCTCATGAGGAAAGTCTACTTCACAAGGCAAAACAACAGTGTTCTTCACTCAAAGATAAGACTATACTTCTTAAAAACATTCATTTTGTTAGTCTGAAGATGAAACGGTTTTCCCTGGGAGGTGCTGCTCTACAGGGACAGTAACACAAACAATCCTGAATCATGTACTCCTTGTAAAAACATTAAAGAAAAGGCACTTGGGTAAAACATTAACGGTGCACTCCTGTTTTGTTGTGCTGAGATAAGGTGAATGAAGGTCTATCTGTCTTGCTGGGCCTGTTTATATACTTACTATAATAGTGTTGTCAAAGCACAGATAAAAAAGGATCTTTTTTTGTTTCTAATTTGACTAAAACTTGAAAAAAAGCTTCCTCGTTCTGTTTTGGCAAACTACAGTTGTTTTCCTCTCCAGGAAGACACCTCATTCAGTGTTGGGCGGGGTGATTCTGATGTTTACAACTAAGCCTTTTTGTTACTGTCAAGAAACCAGAAAGATTCTTGACAGATTACAGGCCATGTATCCATTACCAGAGGGAGGAATACACTGTAGATAAAGTGGGAAATAAACTGTGTGGAAGTTGATTTTTAAAGAAAAAGAGGATGTGAAGAAATGGTTTAACACAAGATGTGGGAATACTCACTCTCTACCACAGTCTTGCGGTCAGAACCGTCATCACTGATCTGCTGGATGTTGCCAAAGTGGATGTCGCTGAAGAAGATACGGTTAGCTCCCTTCCCTCCCCCTCCTCGGTAATCAAAAGTGAGTGCGATGACATTCTTCATGTGGTCGGGGTCCTCGAACGGCTTTATAGGGGCATTCAGGTTGTTTTCATCTGACAGGTGGACGCTCTTTAGTATGGTGCGTTCTGAGTAGAGCAGGTAGCCATCATAGTCACGGCAGCTGCTCCCGTCTTCAGCCAGCATGCCATGGGCACAGGCACATGTACGCTGATCATTGCCACGGTAAAGACAAAGCTGCTGGCAACCACCGTTGTTGACTTTGCACACATTTGTTCCTGCACACAGACATTACAACCACAAAGAGATCATTATCTACAATTTTCAACAGTAAATTGAATTTATTTCTAAATGAAAATACACATTAGAAGGCATTTGATTTACAAATTTTTGCATGAAATGACTTTTTATTGTAAACCCCTCAGTGCTTACCTTGCTGTCTGGCCCTGTTGAAGACCTTGATGTCTTTGAGCTGTACTCCAATACCAGTTCTCAGAGAAACAGAGTCTGTGGCATTGTCTTTACTTCCTCTCTTTATAGAGCCGTTGGCATGTGTCCTGCATGAAAGTAGACAGACAAACAGCATTAAACAGAGGCTGACGCTAGCAAATGAGAAAAATATTAAGCCAGTGGCTGAATATCACTCACAAATAATCCAAAAATAATCCTCCTGAGGGAGGAGGAATATCTGACCTGTCACTCCAGTAGATGTAGCTCTCAAACACAGACACAGAGAACATGTCCATGTTGTTGTTGGCCAGTACCACTTCCCTATTCTCTCCGGTCTCCAGGTTGATGCGCTCAATCTTGTCCGTCCTGGCATCACACCAGTACAGCAAACCATCCTATATGCACATAGAAAGCAATGTTGTTGTGATGTAGGGTTCACTGTCTGCACTGGATCACTGTGATATGCATGCATGAATGGTTTGCGTTACTGTACCTCATAGTCAATGGAGATACCGTTGGGCCAGCTGATACTGACATTAACCAGGACAGCCCTCTGAGAGCCATCCAGACGAGACCGTTCAATACGGGGATACTGGCCCCACTCTGTCCAGAACAGGTAGCTACACACACATAAATACAGAGATAACTTCCTCAGTAATCACTAATGACAGAAATCATAACAGAAGTTGAAGACAGCTGCAATAATATTTGGAGCTAGATCCATAGTTGTTTCCTCTCACCCTTTCTCAGGGTGGACAGTGATGGCACGAGGTTTGTCCAAGCCCTGGGAGATCACCACATAGCGGAAGGAACCATTCAGTCTGGCCACCTCAATCACATCAAAGCCTTGGTCTGTCCAGTAGATGTTTCCTGTGGAGGATGAAATAGAAACATTTGTACTACTAACTTCTTTTTGACAGTACATGATGAAACAGAGACAGGATGGAGAAGAAATTAGAGAGAATGACAATGGAAGAGGCTGACAAGGGTCACCTTCGGTCATCCAGAACTGGCAAGATGGCAATGCCACAGTGTGACCAGAAGTAATAATTCTTTTGCACAGTTCATGTCTGTTTTTTCTGTATCGGTTTCCATGTGTCTCAGTTATTCTCTCCATTGCTTTCAATTCATGTCTCTACAGTTAATCAGTATGTTTAATGAATTCCATGACTGTGGGTTTGTGCGCTATGTTTTGTCTGAGGTGTCTCTCACCTGCAATCCAGTCAACAGCTATGCCCTCCACCCTGCCGATGCCATTAGTGACAACGTCCTCTCTCCAGGTCTGATCTCTCTTGGCCCTGCTGATGGTGCTCAGGCCCATATCCACCCAGTAAATAGTGTCATTGTCTGGGAAAACGAGTGATACATATTAAAGGTAGACATATTTTTCAAAAATACACACTCACACACAACTACATGTAGTGGTGTATTAAACTAATGCGTTGTGAAACATCTTACCAGCATGGAAATCTATGCCGACAGCCAGCGAGGTGCCTGACACTGGTACCAAAGCATCAGACTTGTCTAATGGATCCAAAGGAATACCACGTATACCCTCATGCACAGAGTACAGGAGGAAAGAGCCAACACCTACAGCCCAAAAAAAAACAAAAAAACAGGTTTTGACCCTTTAAAAAGTTTGTTCTGCATCACACTGTTATTATTTTAATTAATTTCATCACTCTATATTTGTATGAATGAAGAACATTTATATTTATAAATGTGCCATACCCTCACAGGACTGCTGCCCTCTGCGCAGGCTGTATCCTGCAGTGCACATGCAGGCTCTGGTGGTTGGGGAGGTGGGGAGACACAGCTGGGAACAGTCTCCATTGTTATTACTGCAGAGATTAGTGCCTGGAAACACAAAAACATAAGAACAAATACACAAAACAAATCAAAAAGGAGTTAAGGCTGATTTATGGTAAGTCGCTCAACACTTTTGATAATTGTTGCTCAACAGAAATGAAGGAGTCACGCAATGAGTGATACTTTTTTCTGTCGAAAATAAGTCATTTCTGTTGAGCGACACTTATTAAAAGTGTTGAGCAACCTACCATGAATCAGCCTTAAGGGAGATATAAACAGATGTGCTCTAGATTAGGTAAACAGGCTACATGCTGCAAGCAAAACAGATCTTAAATGAGACATATTTTCTTCACATTTTTTGCCAAGCAATTTAATTCAAACAAATGCTCCAAAAGCTCAGAAAAAAAGATGCCTTGTGGCAGCCAGCTCTGCACCTTTCTGCACAGTTTCATTGTAGATTTTCATGTGCATCATGGGGGATGTGCTATTCCTCAGGACTTTCCAGTTGCCACCATCCTTCTTGTCACAGGTGCCTATCTGGTCAGTTCCTTGGTCTGCCCACCACAACTTGTCTCCTAAAATACACAACACATAACAGGATGGTCAACACTCTTAATTAGAACTAGATCCAACACTGGAAGAACCATATAAACCTAAACTCCTCTCAACTCAGGAAAAAATCATCACCAGCTGGTGTGAACATTTTCTGGAGACCTACCCATGATAGCAAGAGCGGTGGCCTTGGTCAGCTTGCCTTTAACGCCCTCAAGTACCTCCAGTCCAGAGCCGTCCAGCTTGCAGCGGTTGATGGTGCTGTTTCCTGAGCTGATCCAGTAAAGCTGCTCAGTGTCAAAGTCAATGGAGAGACCTGGACAAAAAAAAAAAGAGAGAGCTTAAGTGTAATGATCTGCCCTGTCACTAGGGTGTGCTGTCTCTCATGCAGTCACACAAAGAGTTGCGGTAAATCACTGACCGACGGGGCCTTTCTGGTTGGTAAATAGTACACTGCGGTTGCTGCCATCTGTGTTGGCCATGCTGATGTTGTCCCCATCTGTCCAGTAGAGCTTCCTGAGGGAGGCAAGCAAAGAGAATCAACAAAGCTACAGCATGCCTAAGCAAGATGGGGCGGAGATTTGAACAAACTTTAATTCATTTTCAGCACAACATGATTTCACCTCTGAAGCCTGGCAACACAAACCTCATTGCTCACTGTGCAGCAAAACCGGAGGAGCTTTATATTATGTGAAGAAATCAATTTGTCATCCTGAAGTTTCTGCACCATCAATGAAAAGTAATCTCATGATATTCATCTATAAAGCTCTGCTGACAAGCTTTACAATCGACCTCACATCTCTTATCTCATATAAATTACACGGTTCACATTCTAATAATTACTCAACCCTAGGTATCCCATATGTACACACTGAAGTTGGCATGATTGTATTCAGGTACTATGCACCTTTTGAATTGAATGAACTGCAAACAGTACTCAGGCTAGATTATTCATTATTCTCCCCTTGGAGACTGTAAAGCCGCATTATCTGATGTCTCTTAGGGCTTTTTTCTTTTGCTGGATTGTTGGTCATCTGGTTTATGATTTGTTTACCTGTGGTTTTTATGCTGGTTAGATTACTGTTCTCAAATCTCTCTTAAAGAGAGATCTTATTTTCAAAAAGATGACAAAATATAGCATGTAGTATCTGTTACTGATACCAAACTGCATAGAATCTTTTTCAAATAAAGCCCAATTAAGTTCAGACGCTGATGCGGTTGGGTGAAGCAAAAATATAGTTGAGCTGGTAAACTGGACAATGGAGATCCACAGAAAATCTTAAATTCAGCATCTGAAAAATGTGTCTGACTCATCATCCCATCAGCCCTCACTCTCCCACACCACACACGCACTCACATAAACACCTCTCTTTTGCTTGCCCTTCAATGAAAACACACGTACAAAAAGAATATAGGATGATGTGATTGTGTGTCACTGTGTTTAGACTGTGTGTAGTCTTTAGGTGCCTCTTAATTCCCTTAAATTGCATCCACATTTCCCTCGCTTGCGTCTTGGTCCCTCCCACCAAGGATGCATGGAGAGACACAAGGAAACCACACAAGGAGAGCGGACATAAGGAAATATGCTTTTAGAGAAATGAGATGTCTTTTCCTCTGAAGCGTCACGCGAAGCGACGTCCGTTTCTGATGACGGCAGCGGCTGATCACAGCTGGATCAACTGTCAGTCTGTTTTAACAGCTGTAGCAACTTTTGATGAATGTTTTGGTCTGCACACATGTGCACTGTGCTGACACTAATAAAGACACACAGTTATCACTGCCAGAGCAGCAGTGTTTTCTCTCTGCAGCCTGTTACGTGTTTGACAAACACCTGAACATGAATAAAAACCTGCATTCTGTATTTCAACTATTCCAGTGTCCTGCTCAGAGACAGATGGACCAATTCTACTGGTAAAATGAGTTTCTATTATTTATTATTTATATGCCTCTGTATTTATTGATATTCTGATTATTAGTTCATTATTTATTTCAGTCAGAATACGATTAGGGTGTCTTTTGAACACTGGGAAATGATCTATTAGGCTAAATGTTACAAGGAAAATGGAAATTGTCTACAGTGATTCATAACAAGCCCGACACTCAGGGATTTTCAGCCTCACGTGACTGAATGGAAATGATGATAAATGATGTAAAATATAAATACTTTTAAAATGTGTTTCTCGCGGACAGACAGACTCTCCCCTGACTTTAACTCAATCCATGATCAAAGTTAATGGGGGAAATAGCAGATCATGAAAAGAAAAATCTCTAATAAATGAAGAAAGTTGATTATGGTTCTTTTGTTGTGTAACAATTAACACAGATTTTTAACAGATGGTGAATCAGAAAAGAAATAAAATATACAACTTGGGAGTGATACACTTGAGTTTAATCTGTAATCTGTCTCCACTCAGTTATGTTGATGATGTGTCAGATCAGTCTGTGCAGCTGCAGCATCCAATTAATAACTAATATCCAGTAAGATGTCAGCCGGTAAAAGAAGCTCCTCAGAGATCTTCCTCACTCCCCAATGCTCGTTCTTCAGAACAGAAATAAGCACTTTAAGACGGCCTTCATGATGACGCACTGGAATGTTTTCCGGTTCGAGAGAGAATTGAGGAGTGAGGAAAGATCAAATAAGGGAACTGAGATGCACCTCATGTTTAACCGGTATCTATCCTCTGCCCCCATCATCCACTTCCTGTCAAATCCAACCACTTCCACCACACCCTTCATTTGCTTGCTAACATGCCTTTGAATAAAAGGTCAAGCATTTAAAACTCCCACATTTGCGTGATCTTGCGCGCACATATTTGAGTTTGTCCCTCTTCGACTCTCTTTGCCCCCTCCCACTCCTGGACATACATGTTCTTGGTGGTGTGTTTATGTGCCAGAAAGAGGAGACAGCCTCAGCATATGGATCCAGCATCTGCTTCTCATTTTCTCCCCATTCAACAATGCTCAGATCGGAAACATTCCTCCACTTAAGTGGGCTAAGTCTTTCAAAGAGAGGAAGGAGTACACAAAAAAACACAAGAAGCCAGATATTACTGTAGAGATATTTCTTAAGAAAATATCCTTCCTTCATCCACCTCAAATACTCAAAAGAGCACATATTCCTGCACAAAGCTAAATATATAAATACAGATGGTCTGTCTCTGCTCTGCTGGTAAGAGGAGAGACCAGGCACGTTTTATTTGGGGAGCTGAGGGGGGTATGGTTTCAGGAGGGGAAGGAAAAATGGACATTTGCTGAACGAGACAGAAGGCAACGAGATGTAAGATAAACACTGAACAGAAATAGCGACAGAAAGTGTCCGAGTCACTGGCTTTAAATAATTCATAGAGTCTATCTGAGCGCAGGAGCTAGCTTTAAATAAAATGGAGCTAGACAAAGGTGAAAGACGACATGATGAGGGGAAAGAAACTGAAACCACTTCCTGAGTGAAGAAACAGAAAAGGCCCAAACGCACTGAAAGCAATAAACGATGTGCCTCATTCGACGCATTTGACGCCTGTTATTTGATGCTCCTATGGTGCACTGTAGGCATCCAATTCGAAATACCGAGACCACAGAACCAACACAGATCTGTCCTTTTGTTCTTTGTATTTACGGCTGCACTAGTTGGATGTAATGAATGAATGAGAAGGAGAAATGCAGAGGAGGAAAATGAAACTAAGAACGTCTATTTCCACAGTAAATCATTTTTTGAGTGTTTGATGGTTATTTATTTGTATTTTAAAACACAACCATTTCTCTCGTTCTCGCTACCTCTCCTCGCTCAACTGTCTCTCTCTCATGCGCTCAGCTCTCAGCTCATTTGACGCTCTGAAATCAAAACAAGGTCAGAGTAGGGTCGTCAAGGCAGTTTGAAGCACCTCATAACGCTTTTGGTGCGTGTTCAGCCAGTTAAAACAATAGGTGTACTTCAAAAAGTGTGCGTCAGAGGCTTTCATTGCGTTTGGGCCTTAAAAGGTCAGCCACCATCAATACACCTACTCTGCCTGTCATCACTGACTGCAAACAGAGGGGAACCTGACAGCCAGAGAGCGTGTGTGTGCACTTCTGTGTGTATGTCTTGTAGGTTAAAGGTGAAACCAGGAGGGTGTCTGAGAGCAATTTCTGCTGGCTTATTTTGACTAAGTGTGACAGCTTTATGTGTGTATGTGTGTGTGTGTGTCTGTACAACCAACCCCAGAATTGGATGCAGCACTAGACAGTGTGGTTTGTCCAAGCCCTGGATGACAGCATTTTTGAAAGAGCCGTCCAGTCTGGCAACGTTTATCTGTTTCTTATTGGCATCATAGCTGGTCCAGAACAGGTTCCTGGACACCCAGTCCACTGCTAGGCCGTGAGCGTTGGGCAGATCTGAAAATGGATAAACACAGAACTATTAAATAATTTTCAAATGCTGAGAACTACACAGAAATCAGAGAGAAAGAGTGGGAAGAACTGCAACAAACAAACTGAAAATGATGCTTTGCTAATCCCCTCTGCCTTAGTTACCGTTGCCATGTCAAACTTTCAATTCTAGCACTAAAACTCATAGTGACTAGACAAAAGCAGATTTTCTCATTTTGCTGGCAGATTTGGTTAGCTGTAGCTAGCTAGCTAATTAACATTAACTCCCTGACTTGGTTGAAAACTTTGTCTCTAGTTGACTTTTTAATGTTTCCACTTGACTCATTTTGAAACTGTTAAAATTTCAATTTCAGTTTCAGTTGCTAGGGTATTATTGGACAATCACTGTTTGGGGGAGGGGTACAACAAACAAAATTGTAAATGCCTCCGCAAACTGAACCACAAAAACACAACAAAAGCACATTCATGTTTGTACCACAAATGCAGTTAGGGCTCATTTTTTCTGTCTATTTCCAAATAAATCATGAAATTTATAGAAAACAAAAGTAGGTATGAAAATCTGAATTGAAAATGAAAATTCAGATGAAAATTATTCATTTAATGTTTTATAAATTAATGCGAGGGGTAATCACAACAAACCAATTGCAGTAGTCCTACTTTTTATAATAAAAATAATATAAGAATTTAAGAATTAAATCTGGTCAAAATAGACAAAATGAAGACAAAACAGAAGACAATGAGCTTTAAGTATATACAGTATATGTATACAGTATAAATATTCTACTGTATTGCCTCCGTACCAGCAGAGACCACAGTCTCAACTCCAGTTCCATTAATGAAAGCTCTCTTGATGGTCTGGGTGCGGACGTCTGACCAGTAGATTCGGTGCTCCAGAGCATCATAGTCCACCACAGTCACATTGTCAATGTCTGGCACAGTGAAGGAGATGATGTAGTTGTAGTATGGGTTGTCGATGTCCACTCCCCGGATCTCGATCTGGCGAGCGTACAGCAGGAACTGACGAGACTCTGCGGGGAGGTGAGAGAAGATGTTGACATTCGTCCTTCAGTGATTCTGCAGAGCTTCGGCATTCAATGAGAGTAATCAGGAGTTAAAAGCAGCTTCAAGTCAAAAGTCAAATGCATGAGTGGACACTAACAGCAGAGTTGTGAATAGGTGGTTGTACCATGGATTGGTGCCTCGGTGCATTATTCCTGCCACTTGAACAAACAGTTAATCCAATTGCATCTTTGACTCTTAATGATTATGTTTGGCTGGCTAACTCAATAGCACAGCCGTGACAACATAAGTGAATTCAATCCGTGTAGGTACATTCCAATTGCATTGGTCTCAGCAGTCCTATCATCATTTAACTGTGGGCAGCTTAAATGATAGACAGGAGGAGAGAGGGAAAACGAAAGAGAGAGGGGGTAGTAATGACAGTGTCAGGCTGTATCGGCCAGGCCAGACTAGGTGGTGGACGTGGAGGTTTGTGGCTTATGCCTGCATCAGACAGAATGGGGCTCTCCATTCCATTACCCCTGAAGATAATAGAAAGTGCTGCCCTGAATACTAAACTCACAGGCTGAATAAACAGGCTCGCTCTCACTTTTCACGGACAGACACTTCAATGCGTACCAAGGCTGTCACAGCAATAGCACCTCAAAGTGAAAAAAGTCTACATTATTTAATCCTCTCCCTCTCTCGCTCTGTCTCTCACACACATACACACACACACACACATACACATTCAACCCCACACAAATGAAAATAAACAATTCTGCAAGGACATGGATTACACTCCGCATTCAATGACAGTTTTGCCAAGACAAGCAGAGGAGAAATTATCTGCAAGCTCAGAGGGAAGTCAAAAAGTGTGAACTGCATTTATATACGTGTGTGTTCACGCTTACCGTGGCAAGTGCGTTTGTCAGAGCCGAGCTTCATGAGGTGAGGGCAGGCGCACGAGAACGTCTGGTTATAGTTGATGAGACACAGATGAGAGCAGGGCTCCTTGCCATCTTTAGCCGCACACGGGTTAGGAGCTGCGGATGAAATTAAAAGGTGGGAAAGAGCGAGACAAAGAAAGAAATTATTACACTTTTGTACATTTCATAAACCATCATGTGTAATCTTTTTTATTAATCATAAGGTTCACAAGGTTTTTCACTCTTATAAGGAACACGCTACATGTTAATGAACTAACCAGTGGCTCCTGTATTTACAGTAAAATGAGGGAATATCTTTTGGAAGAATGGTGTTCATCCCCCCAGAGTTTCAGAGACTTTGGAGAATCTGTGCCAAGAAGCCCTGAAACTCCTTGTGGTGGACCAATACCTCACAAAGACACTTTTTGACATTTTGCCATGTATCTTGTCTTATATATTGACTCTCTGCCATAAGCTTTTCTCTGCCTAACTTTCAGGACTACAGCTATAACTGCAACTTTTGAGCACTTTTCTGTCTCTCACCCTGTGGCTGTCTGGATGGATGGTAGACCTGGAGGTCAAAAGGTTGCGTGTTGGTTCTCTGGACCACAGTGACGTTGCTCCCGGTCCACTTGTTTGCCTTAGCCAGCGTGTTGGTCCTCCAGTCCGTCCAGTAAACCTCTCCGCCATACATGGTGACGGCGAAGGGATGTGACAGATACTCATGACCCCTCAGAACCTCAATCAGCCCAGAACCATCATACTTGGCTGAATAAATGGCATCAGACCTGCATATAAAAAAAAATTCAATTGCATTTCTGGGCATGACTGACAGATACCGTATATGTACCAAACAAAGGCATTTGTGTGAGCGTTTTCATGTCTGTTCCCTCAGATTGACCTGGCATCAATCCAGAGGATGCGGCGCTCCAGATAATCAACAGTGAGCCCATTTGGCCAGCCTCCATTGCCAGTTTCCTTATGGATGGTCTTCCTGCCTTCTCCACTCATTGATGCAGCTTCAATCCTCGGCAAGCTGGCATCCCAGTCCGTCCAGAAGAGGATCCTGCAGTGTCATGCCACAACATAGGGGTGCAGTCAGAAATATAATCCTTTAGTGTCATCTAAGGTATAGTAAGGCAGGAGTGTGAATACAGCAGTGCATTTATCAAAACATTGGCCTTTTAATATAGTCATAATTTGTTAGAAATGTGCTGCATTTGACAAAGCAGCAGGAGATAATGTAACCAGTGCAGTCATTACCCGTCCCGGGGGTCCAGGGCAATAGCTCGAGGATGCTCCACCTCCCCAGCCAACAGTGTAGTTCTCATGGTGCCGTCTAACTTGGCCACCTCGATCTGATCCAGGTTGCTTTCCACCCAGTAAATGTTTCCCGCTATCCAGTCCACTGCCAGGCCTTCAGGCGTAGCCAGTCCATACTGGATTACCACATCAAAGCTGGTTAACGCTACGGGAATGGGCAAAAACACAGACGAGGGAGTCAACATCTTGTTTTGTTTTGTATGTTTATCTATCTATCTATCTATCTATCTATCTATCTATCTATCTATCTATCTATCTATCTATCTATCTATCTATCCATCTATCTATCTATGTGACAAAGAAAAGGTTTCCTTGAGGTCAAAAGGGTTATATTATCCATTTTTGTTTAAAAATGCTAGAGACATCTAATCTAACATTTCATCTCAGTGCTCATTAAAATAAACATTCCTGCTGGGCACCTCACTTACTTAATGAATTCACAGTTTTTCAGTGTGTATGGATAAAGGCTATGAAGGCTGGGATTGTCGCTGATGGCAACATTTTAGATTACTATAACCCGAAGCATATTTACAAATTATGTAAATTTAATCAAGCTATTTGGATTCAAAGCTAACGGTGCATTACAGACTGTAATGCCTTTAATCAAATGGTTAGATGCTATGTTTGGGAGAAAACAACAAGTCAGCACACTGAATGAAAACATAAATATATACAGTAGTGGCTCATCAGGGGGTGTGATGCTACAATTACAGAACGGGCCTTAAAAAAAAAAAAACTAAATATGAGGTTTCTTGCAGGGTTAAAGAGAGATATTTTCTAGCCTCAGGTTCTTTCTAACCCTCTCATTCTCCAGTAGGTCTCTAATCAGAGGGACATGTCAAATTATTTGAGATGAGTTATTATCCTTTCTGGTGTAATGAAAACACACACTTACAGAATAAAGCCTATTGGCTGTGCATGGTACACAACAACCACATGCATAGACAAATACATATATACATGAATGCTATACTATTCAAGTATTGCTTATCCACGCGATCTGTTCATTATTATTGCTGCAGTGCTCACAGGGCTTTGTTTGCCTTGCACACTGGTCCTGATTGACTGGTCTGGCCTTTATAAAGCCACATCTGATTTTCTGTTCACAAGACACCACAGCAACAGCACTACAGACAGTACATGCTACACACTAGAGCTGCAATGATGAGTTGATCAAAAGAAAATTAATTGCCAACTAATTTGTTGTCTATCTATTATTTCTTTCTGTCTGTCTGTCTTTATTTTCTGGTTTCTTTAGTCCTCACTGAATATGTTTGAGTTGTTGACTGTTGGTCAGACAAGACATTTTGAGGTTGCATCATCTTTGGCTTTGGGAAATGGTGATTGACATTTTTCATCATTTTCTGACATTTTATTGAACAAACAACTAATAGATTGATTGAGAAAATAATTGACAGACGAATCGATAATGAAAATAATTTTTAGTTGCAGCCCTGCTACACACGAATGTGTCATGCAGACTCTGTTTTTACTGGATATTCTTGCCTGCTGGGCAGTCTCACAAGCAATTTAGGCACAGTAAAATTGTCATCACTAAATGTACAAGTTATTTACCGCAACTGAACTACAATATAATTGCAAAGTTTGCAATACTGTATTTAGAGATTGAAACTTTATGACTCATAAAACTCCCTCTAATTCGGTAAAACTCAATGCACTTTCTTGCTCTTGGCGCTTTGTCCTTATTTTTCCTGAATGACTTGTTTTGCATGAAGTCCCTATACAACATCACACAAGTACACCAAATGTCTGTCTGCACATCTGATGGTGTTGTCTTAATCACAAATGTAAATGTAATGTAATCCTACATCAGAAAGAAAATGGCACAAAAAAGTCTTTAAATTATATTGACTGTGTTGCGAAGGCTCACCCCCATTTTCAGACAGCTTCCCTCGATAGATCTTATCCTCCACCACATCAGTCCAATAGAGGGCACTCTGGTTGAGATGGAAGTCCAAGGCGATGGTGTTCCTCAGGCCTGGTACCAACACACTGAACTCGCCCTTGTTCAGATCAATACGACGGATCTCGTGGCGGTTTGAGAAAATGATAAAGGGTTTGAAAGGATCTGTCGAAATGGAGAGGAACGATCATCGACCAGATGTTAAAGTGTTAAAATCCTTTGATTCTAACTCAAAGTACTGCGGACCAGCTCTGCTCCACGGCATGGAAAACACTGCAGCCATGTTTCACTGCAGTGTGCAGTGTCCAATGAAAGAGGGGCTGTGTTGAAAGTGGCTCTAATCCTGTGTAATTAAAACGCAGTGTAAATAAGACAGGAGTTATCTGTACCTAACAGGCAGCCAGACAGGCAACAGGATAAATGGCGGGGTGTTGGAGGCTAGTCTCTAAGACCTGGCAGTGAGGAGCAGAATCGTAAATTCATGTTTCTTCATTGGCTAGTTGCTGGAGGGAGAGAACTATGTTCTTTATGTAGATGATAAAATTCAAAGCTGATTTAATGTGACTGAGCAGTTTTCCACAACTTGCCCTCTCACTGACTTTTATGAAAAGCCTATCTACTCTTCTTTTTCTACTTTAATATTTCAGATTTGTTCTTCTCATAAAATAATAACGACAGTTAGATGTTTTTTTATGTTTTTTAGTGAAACTTTTTTCCCCAAGGGCATTTAAGCTCTTCCTTTCTTCCCCTCTGTCTCCAGTACTCTATTGTGTATCACACACCAAATATCACATTTTGGCAAAGAGAGTCTTCTCCAACCACACAGTTTCCTGTTTGGGCTGCCTCTCCTTTGCTTGATCCCAAACCCACACCACTCCTCTAGAATCTGCAGTCCTGACGCAGAACCCAGTCACTTCTCTGGCTTCCTCCCTTTCTGTACAGCTTTCATCAATCAAATTGTTCACAGATGTCTTTCAACTTGCCCTGAACGTCACCTTCCCCACCATCCTGCCCTTACCTGTGCTCTTGCAGTTCTCCATATCAGGCTCCAGTTCCCAGCCCTCGTAACATGAGCATTTCACACTGAACTTGTCCTGTTCGCAGCGCTGACTGCACTTAAGGTGTTTGGCACAGAAGCTCTGGATCTGACAGGTCTTGTTATCGGGGCCTAACTCCATGCCCAGTGGACAGGAACATATCACACCCTCGCCAGGGGCCACTGTACAGTTATGGCTGCAATCGCCATTGTCCAGTGAGCACAGATCTGTAAAAACAGAGAAAACCAGGAGATGAGTGACACGAGTGCTAGCTACACTGAAGCCATGATTTGAGATCCAGAGTTTTACTTGCTGTTTTGGCCCTCCCTGTACTGAAACACAGCCTGTTGTTTCTTACCGCAGAGTTTCTCATCAGAGCCATCTGGGCAATCATCAGTGCCATCACAAAGTTTCTCGGCAGGCAGGCAGATGGTGGAGTCGTTGGCGCACACATGGTGAGAAAGCTTACACACCAGCGCCTCACAGTTGTCCTCGTCGGAGTTGTCCTCACAGTCACTGTCTCCGTCGCACATCCAGGCTTTGCTGATACATCGTGCTACAGACAGAAGACAGGGTTAACTTTAAAGATGAATACTTAAATGCACTTTATATACTCCTGAATTTGAAATATGACTGTCTCCTCACCAGAGTCCCTGCAGCCAAACTTGACCGCTGGATCGCACATGTGGGTGACACCCTCACAGTTCTTCTCATCACTCAGATCCATGCAGTCAGTGTCCCCATCACAGCGCCAACGTAAGGGGATGCACAGGCCATCCATCCGACACTGAAACTCATCTGTATGACAACCTCCCGGTGGACGAGTGGCTGTGGAAAAAGAGATACAATGTACGACTATAAACTGACATCGTTCTCAGTCGTTTCCTGCATTAATCAAATCAGGATACAGAGCCTTGAGCACAGACAATGCGCAACCTCAAAGGATGGTGAAACAATAACTAATGAGCTGTCTGTTGAAAACTGGATGGCAACAAGTCTTAGCAACAGGAAAGACTGAACAGATTCAAGTATGCATTCAGAGGGTCATTGTTTTAGTATGAATCACTTTTGTTATTGTTTCACAGTTGCTCTTCACATAAGCACACTAACAGTACCATAATAACTAATAGATAATGATAAGTCTGTATATCTATGCTGCATGTTTATATTTAAAAGAGAACAGCTGTTACATCAGTCGCTTTAAATTACTAGTGAGAATTATTAGGTGTCATGATGATACCTATTAGACTGGTGCTTTGCCAGTGTGACTGAAAGGGACCAGGGACCTATTACATCCACTGAATAAAATGTAAATACTCACTATGATTTTAGTGCCTAGTGCAGCCAAGGGAATAAATGACAGAAGAGTGCAGAGAGGCAACCCGAGACGAGATGCAACCACCTGTCACAGATGTATGCCATAAATACCAGTGGCAATTTGTTTGTGAGTAAAGTCTTTTAATGTGAGCTTTTAATATTGACTAGTTACTAAAAATAAGTACCATCTCTTTGGTAACTGTGGCCCATATTTCCTTTAATCCAGAGTACTCAGTGCATCATGTGCAACCTATTTTAGCTATTTCATGTCCAGGTATGCATTGCACACCCACAGTGCACGTGGAAACAGGGTGGGATCGAGAGAAATCCGTTATCATACGTTATTTGTGGTTGTGGTAGAGGATGATATCAACAGCAGTCAGTCGCATCAGCTGCAGCTACTTATAAAAGCAGTGGCACGACATGGGCCGAGTGGCAGGAAATGTAGCCTTCTGGTTGAGGCACAGTGTGGGTGGAAGATAACGATATGTTTATTCATACATCCCCCAAAGCATCTTATTTATTTACGCCCTAGCTTTTCTTTCCTGATTTTATTCTGGTTCGGAAAGTAATCTACTATTAATACTGTAACTGCAACAGAAATGAGTTGTTTTTTTTTCCTGGGCTTACTGCGTCACAAAACCACATCAGGTGGTGTGTTTATAGATTTCATTGACATTTAAGGAACTCTAGTCGTCTTAATTACAGGGTATGGCATCCTCCTGCTCTAAATGTGCTCTTTGAACAAGGATGAGAAGTCTGCACAAAAGTCTTTAAGTGCCAGTGTGGGAGACTTCGTAGTAACAAGAGATATTTTTACTAATACTATAACATGATTTTTTGCCATACTCATATAAGAAAACATGATTTCTAGCAACAAATTTTCTGCTACAAGGCTATCCTGAAGAGTATCCTATCTGCCCAGCTGACTGGCAGGCACTGTAAAAACACTGACCCTGATTGGTGCAGTTTGCGTGGGTCTCATCGCTGTAGTCCCCACAGTCATTATCTCCATCACAGGTCCAGTAATCTGGTATGCAGCGGCCGCTGTTACACTTGAACTGAGCACTGGAACACGAGTGACTACAGCCTGCCTCATCACTGTTGTCCCCGCAGTCATTATCTGAAAAACAAACATTGTCAAACAACACCCGCTCGCTCACATTATGAGGCACCCGCTGCCTCAAAGGGGAAAAAAAATAGTAATAGTGATTGCTTTTCTTTTTCTACAATTAACAGGCCGACAGTGAAATACTGTCCATGGAATACAAATGAAACAGAGCATGAGAGATGAGAGTTTTAATAATGACAGAAACTGCATAGATCAGACCATGCACCATGAGGGAATGTACCCAGCGCTGATACATTGAGCTTGGCAGCAGAGCATCATAAGCACTTTTATACCCATATACTATACTAATTTAAAAATGTAATCTACTATATAACTTTTAGCACTCTGGCAGTTAATTTCATAACCATTAAGAAAAGAAAATGAAGTTTGTAATTGAAAAACTTTTTATCACTTAACCTGGCATCCTACTGAATCTATACTGAATTAAACAGAGCTGCATTGATTTGATTGCAAACACAACTACACATTTAGTTTCCATGTATTTGTTGGACGTAGTGATGCATTTGCAATTTGTTAAATCTAATTTAGCTCCAAACCTGTGTGCAGCAGACTAAATGGGTGGCAGCAGTATTGGCCTCAGCTTGTGGCCATGTTCAATTAGCAGAAAAAGCAGCCCTAACTATTTCTGAGCCTGCCTGGCCAATCCTAGAGCTAGGCTAGCATCATGGCTGTTGTGGTGCATGTTGATCTATGCACTAACCGGTCAGGTTTGGACAATTCAATTCATCAGAGCCGTCACCACAATCCTTTTCTGAAAGACAGAACCAACGGAAGACAGCAAAGTGGGCAAATAGCACAACACGGAACAACAAAACCAACACAGAAAAACCAAACCAACAACACAGAACAACAAAAGACAGGAAAGCATGGTAAAAACACAGAAACGGGAGTTATGCCCATAAGAGGCTGGTGACCAAACATGCACAGCAAATTGTGACAACAGGGAGCCAGGAGTTGTCACTGCACACAGGCACACTGGAGAAAAAGAGGAGAGAATGAAGAACAGAAACTAACCATTATCACAGCGCCAGTTGATGTTGATGCAGCGTCCGTTGTTGCAGGTGAACTGTGTGAGGGGAAAACATGTGGGGTAGGCTGTGGACAGAACAAAGAGTTGTGACATGTTGCTTATAACTTAAACGCTGTACTGTGAATTTCAAAATGAGCTGTACAATGAGCTACAAATGCAAATGCAGTTATAGGGCAATCGATAAAATGTGAGAATAAGTGGACCAACCACAAGAAGCAGGCTCATCTGACCGATCACCACAGTCATCATCCAGATCGCATGTCCAAGAAATAGGGATGCAGCGCCCACTAGCACATGAGTACTGATTAGGTGGACAGGTGCGAGCTGAAAGACAACATGGTAGAGAACATATCAAAGGGGTTGGAGAAAGAGCGAGTGCAATGACCTGAAAGTCCCATGTGTGAGCAACAAAAAGCTCCTGTCAGACTTTTTGTTTATTTGTATGTTTTGTGTACCTGAACAGGTGGTGTTGGATTCGTCCTCGTCATTCCCACAGTCATTGTCCCCGTCACACAGCCAGCGCAGGGGGATGCAGCGGTTGTTCTGGCACTTGAATCTGTCGGTGGGGCAAGTGTGCTGGTCTGGAGAGAAGAAAGGACGCATTGAAGGGCAAGACGGAAACAGAGGAAAATGAGAAGCTATGTGTAGAGAGGCCAGCGGGGGAATGGAAAGGTGAAGGGAGTGGTGAGATGTGAGGTCAGATATTTTAGCTCAGTGATTCCCAAAAGGCTCCACTTAGTGGTATGTGAGAGTCTTACTGAAAGGCCAAACAATTGTACTCCAACTGGCCAAAGTCCTTAATTTAAAACCAAATAATTTATATTTAATTTATTTTTTATTACAGACAACAGTTATTACATATACATATCACATTACAATGATGTAAAAATGAGTTGTTTCAATATTTTAGAAATATGATTTGCCTGTGCTTAGCCACATAGGCTGCAACATTATGTCCGTTATAGCATGAACTAGTCACACTAACTTTAGCTAAATGGTAAATGCCTTTGATTTTAGCTAGCATTATTAGCTTACTGTGATTAAAGCAGATTGAGTGGAATTTTGAAATGGATACAAGCAGGGTTGTGTACTGTTCACATTTGAACCGAAATTGATACCAGTATCGGTACTCAACAGTATCTTTTTCGGTACTTTCTCTGTAATAACAAAGTTATACTACTTGTAATTATGTAATTATTTATTATTAAAGAGAGACTACAGGATTAGCATGCTGGGCTAATAGTACGTCAGCTGTCGTCAATCAAGCGAGAAAGAGCTCATGAGGCTCTTGAACTGCACTCTGAAGTGAGGATTTTTGAGTCTATTCTGGCTAACCTGTTCTATGACCCACAGTGGCTGGAAAAATTAACCTATCTAGTAGACATATTTTCATGTCTAAATGAGCTCAACATGGGACTACAGGGAGGCAGTCTGACAGTTTTTGACATGCATGACAAAATCACTTAAAAAAAAAGAAAAAAAAAGAAAAAAGCTGCAGCTGCTCGCCATCAAGGTCAAAGCTGGGGATGTCTCCGCTTTTCCAATTTTGGAGACCTGTCTGGAGCTAAGTTCATCTGTCACTTCACTTCAAGATGCAATAGCTCAGCACCTCTAATCTATGGCAGACCAGTTCACAGAGTACTTCCCAGTCGAGGCCAGGCCCAAGTGGATCAGAGACCCCTTTTCTGTTGACGTGACAGAAATGCCAGATGATCTGACAGGTGCTGAACAGGAGAAACTGCTTGAATTATCATTGGACAGCACTCTGGTGCCCTGAAAACTTAACTTTTGGATCCAACGAAAGCATGAGTACCCAGTGTTCTCATTGAAGGCTCTGCGGGTTTTGATGCAGTTTGTCACAACCTGTCTTTGAGAGAAAGGTTTTTTTGCTCTCGCTGCCACGAAGACCAAGTACCGCAACCGAATGGATGCAGAGCCAGATCTGTGTCTTATGCTAACTGCACTCACACCTAGTACCAGTTGAGTCAGGAGTGGACTTACATAGGCGAGGTGGCTCTTTCAATGTTATATTGTTGGTATTTGCAGTGGGAAGTGGTACTTGGGAAATATGGTTTGGTACATGGTGGTACATGGTCTGAAAGGTTTGGGAACCTCTGTTCTAGCTGTTTTGGACGGAGTTTTATTTTGTCTGGAAGGGGAATATGTCTGCACTTTGACCACAGACAGACGGACAGACAAGCAGACAGAGAGCTTTTCCAGATCCACAGACACTGCTACATTCCTCCTTGCACGCACACACACATACACACACACACGCACGCACAGAACGGGTGCATATAAACACACACTCGCTGCACTCAGACTGTGCTCTCATTTCATTCTGGCATCACCAGACTGTCAGATTCAGACCGCCGGAGGTCATCTGACTCAGTACTAACAAGAAGGGCAGCTGTTTTGAAACTATGTTTGATGAGGTGTGTGTGCGTGCGGGTGTACACAGTAACTCACGGCACAGCTCAGGAGCCTCATCGCTGTTGTCCAGACAGTCGTTGTCTCCATCACACTTCCAACGCTCCTGGATGCAGCGGTTGTTTTTGCAAGCAAACTCCCCGGGCTGGCACTGAGGAGGGGGTATGTAAGATGGGTTGGCTGTGGAAGAAAAGCAGAGGAAAAGAGGAATAAAAAGCATGTGAAAAAGAGGTTATAGAGGATAATAGAGTTTTGAATTACCAAGCTTTGCAACAGAAGGAAAATGGAAAAAAAACAACACAATTATAAGAAAAGTAGAGACCAAAATTTGAATTTTGGGGTGTACCTATTATTTGGTCCAACTTATACATAAAAAAAATAAATATTATGGGATTCACAAAGGCTTCTATTGGATTGCATTACACATTGTGGGTGCTTCTGTTATTATGTCCATTTGTTCAAATACTTTAGTCAATCACTTCCAATGAAACACAAAGTCACACAGCTTCAATCATCTTGTCCAACATACCACGAATAAAACTTGTAATGCATGTAATGTAGCCAGAATTAATTAGCCATTAGAAAGGCTTTTCAGTCTCACATTCGCACATACAATACCTTTGCAGCTGGTGTTGTCAGCTGGGTCTAGTATTTGGTCCTCTGCACAAGCACACTGCCTGCCTCCTGGTATGGCCAGACACAGGCTGCTGCAACCTCCATTGTACACACGACAAGCATTAGAGCCTGTAGACGAACAAACATGACTGTTAAGACACATAACCTGGTTAATACAAACACACATTAAGGCCAGTTATTCCTCATGTATGCCCCGGACTAACATGGATGGATGGGTAGTGGGTGAGTAGTCTTTATGTGTGGCATTCCGCCCAGTACCTTGCTGTTGCTGAGCGTCGTACATGCGAATTTCAAAGATGGGCGGCCTTTCATTGCGCAGCAGAGTGGCAGTGCCAGTGGTAGTGTCCAACTTGTAAATGCTGCCACTACGGTATTCGTTCCAGAACAAGAAGTGTTTATAGTGGCACAGACCAAAGGCGTGATTCAGTTCCTGCCCTTCATACACCGTCTGGTGATGTGAGAAAAGCAACAAGATGGTATGTAAGTATGCTTTAAACACACAGTGTCCAGAATTACAGCTCAAAACATGCTCAAAGTAATTCATATTTAAGATAAAATGTAATGTTATGGCCCTTCTTCTGTTGACTTAATTATGGTAAAAATCTAGACCGTATTTAAGATCCTATGACAAAACAATCATTACAACATATGAACAGAGTATCATTCACTCATTTTTCTGGGTTATATCTGTTCGATAAAACTTTATAAAGAAATATTTTGGGGCTCAAATGATTTAGGTATCATGTACCTATGCTACTGTACAGTCAGTTAAGAGCATTTGAAATGTATGTAAAAAAAAAAAAAAAAAAAAAAAAAAAAGAAAAGCAAAGAAGAAAAAATCTGATCATAAATCTATGTGGCCCTAAAATAACCTTTCAGTGGTATTCAGAGTATGTGTGTAAATATTTAGATTTTATTAATTATATATCAACCATGATATTCCAGTTTCTGGAATATAAATTTTAAAGAAAAATAACATCATAAAAATAAAATATGACCAAAACAAACAGGCCAAAGAAAATAAAACATCATCCATTTAGCCACAAGGAGTGACCAATATTAAAGGGGCTCAAGCATTGTAATGGACCACCCACCATATTCCACTGCTTTAAAACTCATTCCTTATTAGCTAACCCTCAGCTCGTCTAACCCTGTCAGAATAATCCCCAGCTTTGATTCCACTGAACCGCTCTGTCTCTAGACTGCAGTAAAATAATCCTGATGATGGTGAGCACTGACCTTGCGGTCAGAGTTGTTGAGGTAGACCATCTCAATGCGGTCGTAGTATGCATCCACCCAGTAGAGGATGCCCTGTGGGATATCCAGACTCAGGCCGTTGGGCCACAGCACAGTTTTGCTGGTCAGGAACACGTTTCTGTTGGAGCCGTCCATCCAAGCACGCTCGATTTTGCCTCGCTTGCTTTCCTTAGGGTCTTCCTCCCAATCTGTCCAGTACATAAACCTTAAGACAACAAGTGAAATGTGACAGCAAGACAGAGAGAGGAGAATATTAGTTTGGGCGTTTTGAGGAATCTCTCGATATTAACTGAAGCAGTGACATTTTATCTAGCTGCCCTAAAGCACACAACACTCATCGGAGCATCCAGTGATCCTCCATTGATCTGCCCACAGACAAACCAATCTGTGTGTCACCAGGTACTTCATGACCAGTCAATCTTCACCACTGAACCGAGCACTGACTGTGTGCCCCTTGCTGTGCAAAAGTAGATACATTCCACCTCCAACGGAATATGACTGACATTAGCATTAACATTTCATATTCTCCTTCTCCATCTGGCTCTTTCTTTTCCTCTTCTCTGCAAATTTCTCTTTCTCTTCCTCCCTCTTCTCCCTGAGCCTGATTGATTACAGGCATTAGTGGAGGCGAGTGCCTTTCCCCTGGGAAGTGTGTGGACACACATCACCCTGTCACTCGCAATCCAAAGAGCGTGTGCGTGTTTATGAGCGTGTTTCTCAGGAGAGAGACCCAGAGGTCACGTTAATAAGACACATCCGTACACGGCAAGATTTAAAGCTATTTGAGAGGGTCCAAGAGAGATATGCATTTATGTTAATTAGCGCCTGTGGAGAAATGTGTAATGTAGTTTACAAAATACTCCATCTGTTTTAATAAATAGTGTAATCAAAGGGGAAATTACATTTTAGAATGATAATGGTCAACAACGCAGATAAAAAATGATAAAAAGGCACTCTGCTGGAAATCGCTACTCAATTGCTACACTCCTCAAAAGTGGTGGGTAATAAAAACCAATAAACAGCTCAGACACAAGAGAAGGGACGCTGAGACAGAAGGAGTGGACAGAGATACAAGTTTGCTGAGAGCTGAGTGAACGAGCAGCTGAATTCTTTCACCTGAGTCATCAGACAGCTGACCTGATGAATCAAACACCCATCATTATCTCATCACATGTTGCATGACCACTAACAAGCACACACAAAGACATTAATCGTACTTCATTAAACAAAGTCTGCATCATTTCATGTGCTGCCTAAACTCTCTTCCTGGACTGCGCAGCTGTCAACCCGATTCCTGCAAAGTGACCTTTATCCTCTTCCCGTGAAACAAAAACAACACGCTCGCTCCGTCTCTTTGCCCAGCTTACCCGTTTAGAGGATCCACAACAATGGCACGAGGGTGAGTCATTTTTCCCTCAATGAGAGTTTTACGAGTCTGTGAAGCCTTTTCCAGACGAGCCACACTGATGGTTTTCTTAGGCCCATCATCTGTCCAGTACAAGTTGTCAGCCATCCAGTCCACAGCTATGCCCTCCACTGTGTGGATTCCTGGGATAAACACAAACTGCTGGTGAGAGGCCTTTTGTTACAGCACACATACATATACAATACTTAAGATGTATTTTGATACTTTAAAATGTTGCCTACTGATGCATATACTGAAAATCTGGCTCTTTTTTAGGAGAGTATTTTTATTACATAAGAGTTTTAAATGTTTTCTGTCTTAAATTGTGGAAAGGAGCCCACTGCAACCCACAAATATCTTCATCTCAATAGGATAAGACTGGATAAATAAAGGGTAAACAGAAAGAAATATGTTTCTTTTAACAAGATTTTGAGCTTGTGAAATGATTTCAAAGCTGGTGGTTGTTTATCACCCCTTGTAAACCTGTGAAATAAAAACACTGCATGCATTTACAGCAAGCTCCAAGTACAAAGTTTGGCCCTGTTTTTACAGCCCAAAACTGGGCCAAATTTTGAACTTGTAACCTAAATGTGTGTTCGCATGTGTAAATTGTGTCTTACACAGCATGTTGAGCTGACTGTGGCACCATTTCTCTTTTTCAGATTATCTACCTTCTTTCAGAATGGTGTCCCTCTCTGTTCCATCAATCTTCTGTCGTCCGATGATGTAGCTGGTGGCATCGGCAAAGTAAATGAACTCGCTCTCGGAATGAAAGTCCAGAGCTCTAGGGTTCATCAGATTCTCGATGGGGATCATGTACTCATCTGGCACCTTGGCGTTCATGTCCATACCCCTGATGACCCCTGGGCGACCTTTACCGTAGACCAAGAAGAGCTCATGCTCGGGTTCTGCAGCAAAAACAAGAAAACAAAAGGCGCAGGATTCAACGGAAGCAGAAAATCACCTGCTGATGTTGTGTTGTTTATTGCTTTTTGTTTGACAAAGAATCAAGAAATTAGTTGCTGACTCATGGCTGCTTTTTTCCCAAATAATGTGTATTGATTAAACAAGTAAATTGTATGCAAGATCAGCAATAGCGCTAAATGAAAATTAAGTGATTTTCAATTATGTCCTTAGAGGCAGCAGGAGAAGAGGAGGGGTTTTGTAGAGTTAGCGGCAGATTGCGTTTAGTTAAATCAACTGTGTCATTTTCAAGGACAGTCTATTCTCAAGAGGCAGATCAATATAATGCTATTATTGGTTGATAGAATATTAAAACACTTCACAGACAAGCTGAATCAGGCTTATGGGGAGGTCAGTGGAGAGCAAAGGAGCCTGACTAAGTTATGGTGGTGCTCAGCTACTTTGTTCATAGCTCTTTCCCAGTCTGCAACCCAGGGGAGAACCACATCCCTGATCCAACCTTGGCTGCCCTTGGCTTTGGGTCAATGAAGCTGAATCACTGTGGCTCCCGAGTTTATACTTATAGTTATGCTGGGAGCTTGCACACATCAGCACTGAATGTGCTGAATCAATGCTGGTAGTAGATGACTCAAAAGAGTCTTTGAATAGGTGGATGACTTATTATGTTAAACAATTTCTATATCAATCATTTGAAAGATGTGTTGATTTGCAGTCTTTGAAACTTAATTATTGTTTCATTACACGAGTAGCCTTACTCACTTTTGCAGGACTTGCCATCACTGCCCAGGCTGAATCCAGAGCGACAGCGGCAGGTCCGGGTCTTGTGGCCGTTTCCCAGCAGACAGATGTCAGAGCAGCCTCCAGCCTTTCCAAACTGGTCCACTTCACATGCATGGCTACGCACTGGATACCAAGAAGGAGTGAAAGTCACAAAACCAGATACATCCATACAGTATTCAGCCATGCATGAGACATGAATGAGTGTGTGTGCAGTCTACCTGGAGGCTGGCGTCTCTGGTGGTAGACGTGCAGCGCACCTCCCTTGTCCACCCGTGTCACTACTTGGTAGTCTGTGCTGTTGAAGCGGTTAACCCTGATCACACTGGTCTTAGGCTGCATGTTAGCGTTGTCCGAGTTGGTGGCATAGAGATAGTTTTCAAATACGGTCAGCCCATAGAGATGCTCGATCTTAAAGAGAGAATGAAAAGTGAAAAAGACGATTTAAAAAGAAACCAAATGAGAGCAAAAGCAGTGACTCACAGGCACAAGTACTCAGTTCACCATTTTCTTTGAGTGCTCTGCTCAGTGTTTGAAAGATTTGATGAGGTCATTATCAGGTCTAGTATATAGTTCTACTTTTGACATACAGTATGTGCATGTCTCGCTAAGAGGTCAGTTTTACAAAAATAAACTCTTTTGTGAGATTGCACACAGTTTTATATGCTCTGGAGGAGGCTGAAACACATCAGTAGAGATGATTTGTTGTGTGTGTGATGGGCATTACTCAAATTATCATCATGTTTTATTTTTTATGCTTAGTTTTAATTTACGAGTGAGTGTTAACCGGTAATAGCACTTGGCATGAGTATTGTTGCCATGGTTACCTGCCGTGTAATAAACTGTGTGCACTGATGTAGAACAGTCGTTAAAGTAATGCTAACTACTGATGTAAGTAAGAGCAACCACAAAAGTTTACACTGCTTTCAAAAAATAGAAACCTGAGATGACATTGCTGTCTATCAGAGCAGGCTGTGTGGAGCGCAGTGGGCCATAGAAAGACATACAGAAACACAGATGGTTAGAGAGATATTAAAAAAGGCTGATTGTGCTATGAGTCACCTTTATTCATTTCAACAGATCTAGATAGATGTAGACAAAATAGACTACCACTAGTCATTAGAGCAAAAAAAACAAAAACCCCTTAAAGAATAAGCTCAAGTTAGAACAACTCAGGTGCCCAAATGATCCAATTAATCTTGACCATTAAAAGATCCCTTCCTAATGTGCTTTTAATGTAAGAGATGGCAGATAAAATCCACAGTCCTCATTTTGTGCAAAAAACTAATTTAAAAAGTCTATCTGAAGCTATTGCAATGGCTGCACTGTAACTATTCAAACCCCACAGCCGAATTGCATTTGCACAAATACACACAATCTATAGGGTCTCAATCAATAGGGATGGGAAACTTTTTCCTTACCAAAGCTCCCATAAGTTTAACTTTAAAAGATGCATTTCTGCATGAAAAAAAGTTCTCTATGCAGCTTTCAGAGAGCATATCAGGCCTTTAAAAACACATAAGATCTTGGCAAAATAGTCCAGACTTGGCATCATTAATACCAGCACACTCTATTTCAACTTTTACCTGCAGGATACCCGTGTACTAATACCTTATCACAGCTGTACACACACACACACACACACACACACACACACAAAACAAGAGGTTTGTTTGTGTGTGCGCATGTCTGTTCCTTTAGGCTCAGTGAGTAAATGAAAGCCATTACTTCTCCACAGATCACAATAAAAGCCATGGTAACAGCTTTAAGAACCACTGTGCTTCACCAACACTGCAACATCAACAGCCTTGGTATTAGGCACTATTAATCAGCTGCTCTAATGAAAAGGCAGAAGCTCTCAATCTTCTCCCTGCTCATGACTCACTGGGCAAGAGCACATTACAGGAGTACACTGGAAAAAGGTGTATTATAGATATATAGTGAACTGTAAAATGATAAAAAGGGAACTGTAAGTGATAAAAAGGGAACTGAAAATGATATATAGGGAACTGTAAAAAACTGGACCTGACTCAAGTTTTTAGAGCATCATGAATAACATACACAAGGACAATAAATTTAAGAGAAATTATCCTTAAGCAGAGACAATGGGAGTGTGGTGTGTTCGGTGCAGTTGTCCTCACCAGCAAGCCTTGAATGATGGTGTGCCGGTTCTTGCCTTCGTAGTCCACCACCTCAATGTAGTCCAGATAGGCATCAGCCCAGTACACCAGCCTACTGACGAGGTCCAGCGTGATGCCGTGGGGAAACACAATCTTACTGTCTACTAGCTTGGTTCGATTCTGGCCGTCCATGTCGCAGCGCTCCACCTTAGGGATCTGACCGTAGTCTGTGAAGAACACCTTCCTACGGAAACATAGGACCAGACCTGATTGAGGATAGCTGGATGGATACATCAACTGATTTCTTAAATTGTTTCATTTTCACCTAATACAGCTTTGTAATAGACGATTCTTCAGCCTTATTTCCATCACAAGGAGCCAATAATAATTTGGCCTTTCAACGGGTAAAAGAAGATGAGCATCCCTGATGCCAGACAAAAGGCAAGATTGTTGTTTGAATTCATTGTATTTTTTTTCAAGGATTAATGCTGAACATTTGCTGTTCCCTTCTTTTTTCCATGTGAGGATTTGCAATTATTTATTTTATATGGCCAAAGATTTAATATCTTTGGATTTTTGATTGTTGGTCAGACAAAACAAGATATTTAACTTGGTTTCAGTAACTCTTTACTTTTTTCAAGATTTTGAATTTTGGACTTCTTTCTGAGCATCTGTGGTTTTATAGGCTAGCAATATTCTGAAGGAACCCATTTGCCCACACATTTCCACTGTAAATGTGTTAAACAAGTGGATACAAGTGGAAAACTCATTCCAAACGATTTGTGTGGTGTGATACATTTTAAAAAATATATTAAAAAAAAAAACAATTATTATGCTAATGATTCAATGATTCAATGATTCATCAGATTATCTGTCTTAACTAAACTCAGCAAAAACCTGCCATACTGGATAAATTCCACAACTAGAACTGATAGGAACAAAGATAAAGGCAAGTAGAAATATAATGATGCTGGATTACGTATTTTTTTTTTTTTGCTAAACAGTCAGCATGTGATTTCTGGAAAGCACAAAAAAAGATTTTTCCTGTTATTTTGTTGTTACAGAAGTTTTTTCTCATCCTCTAATGACTCTGCAGACCGCAACAAAACAAAACCAAACAAAACAAAAAAAAACCAAAACAGCCAGAGTGAATCTATCTTACCTTGTTACTGGAAGAACCAATAAGAGTAGAGGAAATTGCGTGGCATGAAAATTATGCATGTGGCTACGTACAAGCAAATGTGTGCACAAATACACACAGTCTTCTGTTTGTGTTGCAGTTTTTCCCCGAAACACACAAGCTTTCACAACTCACACAAACAAACACACAAGTATGCACCACAGATATATACACACTTCCAGGAATTCGGTTGGAAAGTCTTGTCATAAACAAAAGAGCTGAAACAAAAACATGTTTTACACTCAAAACCTACAACAGAACATCTGTATTCAATCACTCAAAACCTCCATGGACTCTTTCCCGAATGCAACTCGTTGTTTTAGTTGGGTAACAACGACAGATGACACAAGTCGGACACTGGTCCTTCTCATGAGACTGTAAGTTTGCATCAAACCATTTATAATGCAGGAGGATCTCTGGTTGATAGCACAGATAGGGGTGCCTGCCTCTGTGTCTGAGTGCATTGTATACACGAAAAAAGAAAGACAGAAAGAAAGAAAGAGATCAAACTGACCCCATGGTGGGGTCCAGGGCGATGCCTTTAGGGTTGTACAGCTCCTGGTCCAGGAGGGTGACACATGTCTGCCCATCCTTGTCACACACGAAGATCCTGTCGTCCACGTCATCCACAAAGTAGAAGTTTCCGGTGAGCCAGTCGATGGCCATCTGCTCCACATCTGGACAGAAAAGCGGGGGTGGGGGAGGGTGGTAGGGAGGAGGGGGTAAGGTGGGACGCAGGAGGTTCGGGGGGAAGTGAAAACAGTGTTTTCAGTACTTGAGGGATTCATTTTGAAAGTAACTACATTACATTGCTAAAGAACTTCAGCATGCGATGTTGTTGTACATACTTGAAACAGATGGGTAAGAGGTTTGACTCATGGTCATATGATGAACTAAATTAGTCAGCAATACTGAGTAGCAGCCACTTTAACTGCTCTCTCTCTCTTTCTCTCTCTCTGCAACACTCACACACAGTCCAGATTTTCAGGTTTGTACACAAGGCATTTTTCTTGACTGACAAACGAGATGGCAGCCAACTCCAATTAGCAAGTTTCTAGGTAATGCTTCTGTCATTCAAAG
Organism: Euthynnus affinis; assembly: GCA_029490765.1. Taxonomy (NCBI): domain Eukaryota; kingdom Metazoa; phylum Chordata; class Actinopteri; order Scombriformes; family Scombridae; genus Euthynnus; species Euthynnus affinis. Next base: position 14,869,278 of record CM055840.1, on the reverse strand, counting down.
TCACTCAGACAGACAGAATATGAGACAGGCTATTTGTTGCTTTGAGGAGTGTGACGTTGCTGTAGCTGTAGCTAAGTGACGACGGGGGTGTGGTTTCATCAGGGTTTATTTTCCTGTGGCTCAATTCAGAGGGAAGACCGGTGCCCCACCCGTTGATGAAAATCAAACACCTTAGACGTACGTGTGCACATGCCACCATACACACACTTTTTATGGAATATTTACAGCCTGCAGAAGTTCAACGGAGACAAGCCTGGAAAAGGAAAAAAAAAAAACTGGAATATCCCCTGCTCTATCCAAACAGTGCTGAATGCGGTGCAAGGCCACATAGGGAGGGTTTGAGTGAGGAGAAAAATAGTGAAAAAGAATAACACGAGACATGAATATACCCCTCTCCTTGGTTACCTCTTTCCCTCCTCTTCCTTCCTTTCCTCAAACACCAGATCAGCCACACTGAATCTCAGCCAAGGATCAGAGAAAGACAGTTATTGTTAAAGCTGAAGCAAAGGGAGATGTGAGGACAGAATGATGAATTTACTGTAATTAGTGTTAGAAAGTTACTCTGTATTTACTCAAGTACTGTATATGTATAGTTTCCTAAAGTTATTCCATTTTATGTCCCTTTATAAATGTACTTTGCTTTATTTCAGAGGGAATTATTGCACATTTTACTTGAGAAACAGCTCATAGTGACTTGTCATCTTAGGTTTTTAAAAATCTATAATGAGCATATCAAATATGACACATTGTTATGCAGTATATTAAGCTGCCCAACAATATATAAAATTTGCTTTACTTCAACTAGCTACCACATCAAATTATTATTATTATTCTTACAGTACAGAATGCATTGGTAATAATATAACACACACTAATGTGACACTGACAGGAGCTATTCTCCCTGCATAGGTAACTGTTGATACTTCAAGGGCAATTTTATGATTGATGTTTACTTAAAACCGCAATGAGTGATTTGGCCACTTGGGAGCAGTGGAAACAAGCTGCTAACACTGACTTATTATCACCTTTTAAGAACTTTTTGGCTCGACTTGACTATTTAGACATCCAGTTGCTATGGACAACATTAGCAATAATTTGGAGTTTTGTTTCTGTGCACCTGACAAATGCAAATCCAATATTCCCTCTCTTCTAACTCTGTTTTTTCTCTCCAATAACTTCAATAACTCCTGAGAGAAATATCTGGCTCTAGATGCTTGATGTATCACTATGTTCACCAGCTAGTTGCTAACTTTTTCTGTTTTCCGTTTGGTGCTAGTAATGTACAGCAGGTTTTAATAGCTTTTTTTCTGGACACAGCTTCCTCCCCCTTAGAGCTGAAAGAAACTGCAGAGTCCAGAGGTGATATTTCCCAGTAGGCTCATCACCATGAGCAACACTTTAAGAAGTCATGTGATCCATTTTTAATATGGAAATACTAATTATAACCACTTGAAGAAAAATTTTGAATCCAAGTTTTACATTGTGTTTTTTCTTACTTTTGCTTAAAGGTGCCCTGTGGGGTTTCTGATGTCTAGTTTTTTTATGAGTAGGTCCCTGTTTTGTTTGTGTCTGGCCTGGACGCACATGAACGTACATGCAGGTGATTAAATACACAGTCCTGCCAATGGTTTCATGCTTTTCCAATGATCTGCAGGTGGCTGTAACTTGCCAAGAAATGCAGCAATGAGCCAGCAAAGGCAGGGAAGCAGAAGACTAAATGGACTGCATTTATATAGCGCCTTTCTAGTCTTATCGACCACTCAAAGTGCTTTACAATACATTCAAACACACCATCCATACTCTGATGGCAGAGGCTACCATGCAAGGTGACAACCTGCTCATCAGGAGAGATACAGTGCTTCCTGCTCATCCATTCAAACATGGATTCATGGGCACGATTTGTGAGTTCAGCGGACTGGAGGAGCAGGGGATCAAACCACCAACCTTCTGATTAGTGGATGACCCACTCTAACTCTTGGGCCACAGCTGCCTCAAAGCTCATAAATATGAATGTAAACAACGTAGGATTTAAAAAGAAACTTGAAAAATTGGCTTTGCAAATGTTTTATGAGAAAGGAACATAACTCTTGTTTTCTTTACAAGAAAATTCTACAAGTTACCTTTAAGTAGAGGATATGATTATGCTGGGGTACATTTACTTATTAGCATGGAAGATAAAAACTATATGTCTGCATATGAGTGAGCGAGAGAGAGAGAGAGAGAGAAAGGAGTGGGGAGGAGGGCTTCACAAACCACAAGACTTGTATTTTCACAGCTGCCATGAGCCCTGCTCTCAACAGAACTATCCACACACACACACACACACACACTTACACAAACACCTCAGATATGGGGTGAAAGTTGTGCTGCAGGGGTCCTCAGTTACGCAGTGCTCAGTGCTAAGGGTGGAGGTCTAATATAGTGGTATGTTTACCAGAGTGATCGGTTCACTGTGCTGATTTAGGGGAGACCAGAGAATCTATTTCTCCAACCAAGAAAGAAAAGCATGGGTGGAGGGGGGAAATGACAAAGCAGATTCCTCGGCATGAAAGTGTAATTAAAGTGTGCACAGCGAAAGCTTACTAGCTATGGACCAATAAATCTGACTGTAATTCCAGAGGAGTCTTCTTTGTTTAGAAAAACTGACATATTATTCTGAAGAGGTCAACTAGCAAAGGGCGGACAGGCGGGGATGTGGAACTCGTTCAAGTGTTTTTCGGTTTTGAGTAAAAGTGGAAAACGGATAAAAGAAAAATGCGAAGGGACGGAGAGGAAAAGAAGAAAAAGTGAGAAAAAAGCAAGAAGACAGAGAAAAGAAGCAGGAGGGAGAGATCTGATTTCCACCAGGGAAACTTGGCCATTGTGCAGCATTTCTGAGGTTTATGGGAATCAGGGGCCGTATTCCCAAAGGTGCTCTTAATTTTTAACACAGACTTCTCTGTTTAAATGCTTCCAGCTGCCTCACAACACACTGATTCACCGATTAAGCAATGGATAAACAAAGGAGGGGAGAAAAGAAGAAATTGTGCAATATACTAAAAGTGTGCTGAAAGTCCTGAAAAAAAAAAAAGAAAAAAAAAATGTCGCCCACTCTCTGACACACTCTGCTCTCCATTTTCCTCCACCTCTGCGGAACAGAAATGGCTCCAGCATAGCCTGAGACTTTTCTACAGTATCTCCTCCCATTCTCCTTCGCTGTCTCCTCCTCCGTGCATCATCCCCCTATCCCTCCCCTTTGTCTGTTCCCCAGAGGTGGGAAAAACAGTCTGGATTCATTAAGTGCAGCTCTGTCTGTCTGAAACTATGCTATAAAAAAACAACACAGCATAATTAAAAAAACAGACCCGACTGCCTTCTTCATTTTTTTCCCCTCCCTCTCTCTGTACAACTTGTTTTTAACGTGGTTTCCAGATCACCCCTCTGCTGCCTGTAGTGTGTGAGAAAAACAACAGCCAAGTGGATGTCTACATAAGGTATTTAAAATCTATACTAAATGGAGCAGCGCTTGGCAATGTTTTGCTTTTAATAGCTATACATAGGAGCAGAAGTTGAGGACATACATCTTCACACTGCTCATAATATAAACCTAATACAAAGGATCCATAGCGTAGATATATCAGTATCATTACTTTTAATGAGCAGAATATTTCTTCGATACCTCTGAACTTTCACTTTTAAACTGTGATTGCAGCTTGAACACCCATCCCTCATGCAACCCAACCCCCACTTCCCCTCACCAACCTCTTGCACTCCATAACACTCCCACAAGCATCTGGTGAAGGCGTCGCACCAGAAACACAAGGCGGGGGGAGAATGGCAAAAAAAGACAACAACTTTTAGCTCTAAATGTGGTTCTGTTAAGATCCATGAGGCCTATAAGAGTAAATAAAGTGGAAGATTTATTTGAGTGACAAAAGGGTATACTAAAGATCAAAATGTACTTCATAGTTCAAGGTTAATGTGTGTGTGTGTGTGTGTGTGTGGAGGGGGGGTGAGGAGAGAGAGGTTTAAAGCCTAACAAAGTGTTGTGAATGGAGAAAAGATTTGAAAATGTGCTGACTGGCTTGCCTTTTTAACAGCACATGACCTCTTAAGGAGATTTCAGGCCGGTGTCTGTGCTGAACGGCGCACTGTTAGCTCACTGTGCAGGGGGAGCAGGTACTGTAGCTCTTAAAGTACAAGCAGGGAAGGGAGGCTTAGTGACAGCTCTGGGATCAGCCCTCCTGTGCATAGCGTGGAGCATCAGCGCCTGCCTTTTAGTGAATTTAAATCCATCTCGGCTTCATTTCTAGGTCTCCCCCAGGGAGAGTTCTCAGCTCCCATATGTTGCCTCACATTCTCATGCTTTGGCTTGCTTATAAAGATAATCCTTTTTTGGTTTTCATTTATTTTCACCTGGACTGTGTCCCTGTGCAACCAAATGTTTCATCATAACTCATTTACACACTCGTTTCCAGCAAAGCTTATTTAGGATATGCTTTACGTAATAGAAAGTAATGAGAAACATTGGGAGGAAATGCAAATGAGTTGCCAGAGTGTCTCTAAGTAATTGAAAAAAAAAACAAGAACAAATGTTTAAAATACATTATATTTGCTCTTCTTATGGTATTTTACAATCCATTTTTCATCAGGATTTTTATTATACTGACCAGCGAATAAATATTGCTCAGATTATTTACTTTAATATAAGATGAAAGTAATGAAAAAGTCACATGGGGCTTACATCAACAATGTTTTCTGTTTGATGGTGATTTTGAGTGACTTGTAGAACTAGTGATGACAAGAAACAGGCGCTGTCAAATATAGAAGGAGAGTAAATAAGTCTGTTTTATGAAACTTGGGAGTAGCAACTTGGACTCGGAGAAAAAAAATAGGGAACGTATGAGAGCGTGAGGGGGGGTGGAGTCACATCTGGACAACTCATCTACGGCATACTGAGGTCATGAGTCACTCCAACCACACGCGCATCATTTCCTGTATGTTCACCCCTGCCATTGGTTGCTGCTGGCTCCTTCCATGTTGACTGTAAGCATAAACCTGCTCCTCCTATTCTGTCATTCTCACACGCCAGCAGCCTGTCCGAAAGATCAACTCGGCTGTCTGGGCAGTCTCTCCAGATTATAGACTGGAACAGATGAGAAAAATCTGCCCTTTTGTACTGTATATTTATTTATGCCAAGCCTGCTGTTTGGGGTCCTCTGGGGTGGTCAGAAGACACGGCCCGTCAGATATTCCAGACATCACCTGTGAGAAGACTAACATGATTAATTGATTATAAAATCGCTGTAACAACCATGACTGAATTTAGTCTGTTTTTGCCCAAAATGCCTTCAGCCTTTTTTTCTCTCATCTCATTAATACACAGACTAACATAAAAACCAGATCAGAGATTTTCACTTGGACATAGGAAGTGCTCTGTCCTTGAATTGCTTCCTTATTTCAACAATAGAGCTCCCAATCCTTCATCATCAGTCATGCACATCCTGTCCTTGCTCCACAGTGCAGCCAGTTCTCCATTTTGTCTGTGTGTGCGCACACATACTGTATGACTATCAGTGTGTGTCTGCATATGAGCAGTGCAGTGTGTGTGGGGGTGTGTATGTGTGTGAGGGGACAGGCGTGGAGAAGCATGCTGAGGCAGCTGGAATTTCCTGCAAATTCTTCTGGTCCTTAAATTGTCGAGTCCAACATGAGCTGAGGTTTCGGTTACAGCTGCATGATTATAGCAACAGTGATAATGATTATTCTTTTGCTGTTCTGATCATTATTATTACAAACAAATACATTTTTCTTTTCTCTAATTTAAAGTTTCTATATCAACGTGGCACTGTTTCTTTAATTTTGAAATGGATGCTGTAATGTCGTTGGTCCTGCATGAGCCTGATGGATTAAGAGACTTTCTGTGTAATGTGCTAATAACAGATGAGCTGTTTCCGAGGCTCAAAACAGGCGGAGAGGTGCAGTGGGCTTGATCTCCATCTTATTACTGTGAGGGACACCAAAATGCCTCATGCATAATTTTCATTGTTCTGAGCTTGTCTGATATCATCTGGTTTGAAGTGAACATATTTCCCAATGACAGCTACTCTACATTGTGCGTGCGTGTGGAAGACAGAGCTGCCTGACTGTCATCATTCGGTCTTTTCATTTTCTCTGAAGGTCTGCACAGAGAAAGTCATTTCTGCCATGTTAATGCATTCTTCAGTCACATGGAAAAGGGATGTGAGCGGGGACAAGCTGCTGCACACTGAGTGGATGTGACTGGACACAGTGCTTGTATGTAAGAAAAAAACAGACAGTGAGAGGAGAGGAGTAAAATTAAGCTGTATAATTCAATAAAATCTTTTTCTGACTTACCCCATCTACGGTAGAGAATGGAAATAATCAAAATGAATATGAACATCATGAGTAAGTGAGTGAGAAATGTAATGCTATTTTGATTCAAGGCAAAGTCTTTACAGATCTCTTCTAGACATGTTTTAAGACATATAAAAATGCTCTTGCTTTGAATTATAACTTGTGTCTGATGTGGTTTTTCCATAAAAAAGTTCAATAACCTTGTTCTTAAAATTAAAAATGTCAGAATCTATTAATATGCAAATATTTTTCATTTCAAAAGCTTAACTACTGGACACAATATGTCTAATACTTCACTGAAAATCCTCAGTTTATGTGCACAAGCGGCTTTAGATTTCCACATCATATGTGTGTAAGTTGCATGAGTAGTAGTGTGATGTCATAAACCATGCTCAAAGGGTATACGCCTTTAACTCAGATTTTTGGTACAAAGTAACTTTCCACTTTCCATAGCTAAATGTCAATCCACCTTCTAGTTTCAAACTCTGCGCATACATAAATTTGCACAGTGATGCATTCTTGGTGGCTTTGTATTGACGAGTGTGTTGGATCTGTGTCCACTTCTCCTCTGACTCATTGATGAGAAGCCATGACACTGCTAGGAACAGGAAATAGAGGCTTGTGACCTGTGGGAAATCAGCAACCTTGCACAGTCAGGAGTGTGCATGTTCGAGTCTGCATTCATTTGAGTTAAGTTTCATTTTTACAGGATAAAAGATTCTTTGGTCTTTTTTTTAAATGAAAAAAAAAACAAAACACCACAGCTACGGAAAAACACAGCGGCATTTAATGGTTTCCCATACAGCTGACTCACAGGCTTGCACAAGTATAGAGACATGAAATAGTGTCCATACCACAGGAATTGATGCTTAGCTATGTTTTGCCTACATTTTTGTTGACTTGTTTACATTTCACTTAAAAAGAAATTAAACTTTATTTTTTAATCATGCCACATTTGTACATGATGAACCTCACTAGACAAACTAGCCCAGCCCAATCACACGTGCAAAGGATGCAAACAAGACAAAATCAAAGCCTGAGGGTTAACTGAACTTTTCTACCACTATCTAATGGATGAAAAAGACCATAGAGGGACCAAAGCACAGGATCTGTGTAGTTAGATAATGACACAGTCAAACCTTCAATTTCTATTGGACTTGTTTCCAGATATGAATGAGGTCCAAAACAGATCTGAAAATACCTCATTCCCAAGCGGATAGTTTCCGGTCTGAAAAGTGAAAGCCATTTAGAATAAAATAGATGATAAAGCAGGGTATAATTTAGGGCGTGGCTACCTTGTGATTGACAAGTCACTACCATGGCAACAACATTGATTATGTAACATAACCATGGCGTAACCAGATTTACAGTGTATAAAGTGTAGCTACTGCTATTTTACAGTGTGTTTTCAGTTCATGAAAGTTAATTGTAACATTTTGATCGCCTAAAAAAAGTCTTGTTCAGCATTTGGTTGTACTAAAGACCCTCTGAGGAGTTGATTGCTCAGTTTTTCTGGGAAGTATATTTTGTTTTAATGGTTTTAAGTTTTTTCGCTAGCGAAATTTAGCATTAGCATTAGCATTATCATAGTTACCCCCAGATTGTAAATGCACAGTGCTAACCAAGTTAGCAGCTAGCATGAGGTTCAGCTCCACCCTCTCATCCAAATATGGTCACTTCTGGCTCCAAAAATCCAAGATGGCAACAGTCATACTAAAGACTCCAAAATAGCAGTCCACAAACCAATGGGTGAAGTCACAGTGACTACATCCATATTTTTTTAGTCTATGCTCATTTCACATACTTTTTATGTGTTTATATTCAAGACATACTACCTGCCATGAGTGCAAAAACAGAGGGCCACTGCCTGAGCTGATTTTACCAGGCAATATCAAGACCAATGTCTAATGAATGCGGTTTGGACGTGTTTTTGAAGTGTATGTAAACTAAGAAACATGTACCCAGCTTATTTACTCGTGTCAAACTCCACCTGCTGCTGGAGTTGAAGGAGAAATAGACATCTGCTGTGCTGCTTTTTTTTCTGTATCTTTATCTTGATTCTACTACTGATGCTACTACTGTACTTGCATCACATCTATGCTTAATTTTTACCAGACATGCATGCATAATGGAAGCATGGAATATATTTTTTTCAGTGAAATGGTATATAAATACAGAATTCCTCCTCCTTTTGTTTTCTACTGTTCTCACAGGATCTAATCAGGCAAGTCATCACACTGGGACAAAAAAATGCATTGTGAGTGATGTACAAATCTGAGTTTTCCATTGCATGTAGAAAAACAAGCCTACATCAAAAACTAGAGAATTTGGCTTGAAAAAAATCACGAGATATTTGACAGAGAGTTATGTAGCCACAGGTGCTGTACGGTGTTTTCTTCCAGCCTTTGTGCTGTTGCAGCACTGGCCACAGGAGCTGATAAAAATTGCAGTGGAAATTTGCCTCGTATGTCGCCTCAAGGAATAAAATACCCAGAAAAATTGCAACACACACACACACACACGCACACACACCCACTTTGCTTTGTTGTAGTGTGAAGCAGCTGTTTCAGCTGTGGTATTATGCATGGAGAACTGGGCAGTAAGCTTCTGCTGTGTACTCAGATCAAACTGTGCTGAGCTCTGAGAGACAGTGCTGCTGTACACTAAATGCCAGTAGAAACCATTACAGTGTGATTTAAAAATGTACCAGAGTGAAGTTGCATTCTGCTTTGGTGTACTCACGATGCAGGCTAAGGGAAATGTTGATGACTCTCTCCTCTGTGAAGCTCTTCAGATTGGGGATCTTGGCACATTTGAGGTGTGTGGATGCAGGGGAGTCTCCTACATGGATCCAGCAGACAGTCTCCTGGGCGTAGAGGAAATCCATGGCCGTGGTCTGTTTGGTGCTAGTGGACAGCAGGCTGTGAACTGTGGTGCCGCTCAGGGAGGTGGCTTGGATGTTCTGGGAATTGGCGATCAACAGGACAGGCAGACGGTCTACTGGCACTGGAAAGTAACATGGACATCACAAATAGTAAAGAGGAGGAATAATAATAATAATAATAATCTTTATTTATATAGCACCTTTTAAAAACAAAGTTTACAAAGTGCTTTGACAGCAACAGCAGAAAAGCAAAACTAAGACATACAACAAAAAACAATCAAAAGGTCAATCAAGAAATTATAAAAGTTTTAAAATACAGATGGCAGTCATAAAAGGTTTAAAACACAGATGATTAAAAGATGATTAAAAGACAACATCACATAAAAGCCAGTCTGTAGAAATGCGTTTTAAGAAGTGATTTAAAAGAAGTTACTGAATCTGCAAGCCTTATCTCCTCAGGCAGGTCGTTCCAAAGTCGAGGGGCTCTGATCGAAAAAGCTCGGTCACCTTTAGATTTGAGCCTCGACTTTGGAACGACCAGAAGGGCCCCACCCGAGGATCTAAGGCTGCGGGCTGGCTGGTACGGGGTCAACATGTCTGTTATATAGCTTGGGGCCAGACCTAGACGTGCTTTAAAAGTGATCAGTAAAATCTTAAAATCAATTCTAAAACGAACAGGGAGCCAATGGAGTGAAGCTAAAATCGGAGTGATGTGCTGCTGTCTGTTAAAACCAGTAAGAAGCCTAGCTGCTGCGTTCTGGACTAGTTGGAGGCGAGACAGGGATTTTTGTGTAATGCCGGAAAGGAGGGAGTTGCAGTAATCAAGTCTGGAGAAAATGAATGCGTGGATGATTTTTTCAAGGTCAGACTGGTAGAGCATTGGCTTGATTCTGGATATGGTTCTGATGTGGAGGAAGCAGGACTGGACAACTTTGTTGATGTGAGGTTTAAAACTTAAATCAGGGTCAAACAATACTCCCAGATTTCTGGCGGTGGGCTTCATGTAGGTGGAGAGGGGCCCGAGACTGATGGGGTTGTTTGGGTTAGGGGGACTGAACAGGATAACTTCTGTTTTTGAGTTGTTGAGTTGAAGGAAATTTTGTGCCATCCAACAGTTGACGTCACTTAGACAATCTACAGCAGCAGCTAGGCTTCTTGGGTCACCGGGTCTCAGGGGAAGGTATATCTGTGTGTCGTCTGCATAGCAATGAAAAGAAACATTGTGTTGCTGAATGATTTGACCAAGTGGCAGCATATAGATAGAAAATAAAATTGGACCTAAAATAGAACCTTGTGGTACACCACTGGTAATGTTGGCTGAGGAGGAAGTAAAATTACCAATGGTGACCGAGAAGGTTCTTTCTAAAAGGTAAGAATAAAACCAATCAAGTGCAGTGTCCTTGATGCCCACCCAGGTTTTAAGACGGTCAATTAAAATAGTGTGGTCAACTGTATCAAAAGCAGCACTTAAATCTAAAAGAATTAAAATTGCGCTCTCTCCTCTGTCGGCTGCTAAAAGGAGGTCATTAGTTACCTTGAGGAGGGCAGTTTCTGTGCTATGTAAAGCTCTAAAACCAGACTGAAATTTCTCAAAGATATTGTTTTGACACATAAAAGCTAAGAGTTGGGTTGAAACAACCTTTTCTAAAACTTTACTTAAAAAGGGAAGTTTAGAAATTGGTCTAAAATTATTAAAAAGAGAAGGCTCAAGATTGGGTTTCTTTAAAAGGGGTTGCACAACAGCATGTTTAAAAATAGAGGGATAAAATCGAAGGGAAGACGAACAGAACATTTGTACAGTCTCAGTCAAACTACTGTCTGCTTGTACTTACCATTCTTGGCCTTGCAGGAGCGGTTGTCTGGCTGGGACAAGTAGCCCTCCACACAGGAACAGGTGTAGGAGCCTTCAGTGTTGGTACAGGACTGGCTGCAGGTCCCGTACACACTGCACTCATCAAAATCTGAACCATAGAAACCACACATGGTCATACTGCCCAATTCAAGCATTGAAAATACCACATTCACAGAGAATAAAAAGGAAAATGAGCAGATCCACAGATGGGATATATAAATGTTGATTAAGTGTGTTGTACAAAAGAAACTAGAAATCTGTGCTTCATGCTCAATTTTCATACAGCGTTAATATTTTGTAATATTTTATTGGTTCTTTGCACAAAATGACCATTATATCAGTGAAGTTTACAAGAGTTGCTGACCAACACCAGTCATTCCTCTGTAACCTCAATACCTTCTAAAATCTAGAGGTATCTTTACTACCCACTGTGTGTTCTGCACTTGGTTTAGTTTCTCAAAAACCAGAGTAAACACTGGTGCAGCTTTGGATGCTGAAAGAACTTCAGTGCTGACATGGAGTTACAGGACAGATACACATTTAGAGGGGACCTATTATGGTCATTTCCAGCTCTAAATTTTTATTTTTGGATTTCACTAGAGTAGCTTTGAATCATTCACAGTTCAAAAACCTCCTTATTCATCTTATACTGGCCCTTTATGCAGTCCCTCAGTTCAGCCTCTGTCTCTTAACTGGCGGTCTTAACTCCTGTCTCTTTAAGGCCCCTCTCCCAATGAGACCACTCTGTTCTGACTGGCCAGCTTTCTGGGAAGCCTGCTGAGGAGCAGCACGTATCAGAGGTATGTTAAGTTACTACTGATGAAAACACATTTCCTGCTTAACTGCTTCATATTAAAAGTTTTTAAATGAATAAATAACGGGAGATTTTATTGTGAAGAATTTACTGGAAATGAAACATGTTCCTCACCGAATTAGCAGAGCTTCATTAGCAGCAGTAAATTCCAGTTGACACAACAAGAAAGTAGAAGGTAGAAAAAAATATCAGAAACCAAGTGTTCAGAGCAGTTAGAAGCAGGTGCTTTTTGCTCACAGGGATTATTTCTACATATGTTTACCTGGACTTTCTACTTGTTTTTGTGTTCTTTGGGGTTTCTTGTGTTACACTTTTCTTGTCAAGTCATTCTGGTCATATGGTTTTGCTTGTTATGATTTGAGTGGTAGCATGACTGCATTATTAGTAGCTTGTAGTGTTGTCTGCTTAAGTTTATGTAATTCTGGGACAGTTTGATTTATGCTGGGTTGTGATTTAGAGTATTATGTTTTCTGGGTTTTGGTTTTCTGTTACTCTGTGTTTCCCTTGTGTGTTCATGTACTCCTCCTTACACCTACCCTGCATTCGTCCTGGTTAGCCCTGCCTGTGTCTCAGTGTTCTTCCCCAGTCTGATGCCACCTTCACACCTGCACTATAGCAGTCTTATCAGCCCTGCCCTGCTTGGCCTATCAGCTTCCAGCCTGCTCTTTTGTCTTGTCATCTGTTCCTCATTGTCTGATTAGTTTAGTGTGTATTTAAGGTCTGGTTTCCAGTTGCATTTTGTTGGATCGTTGTTCTGTTCCGTTGAGTTTGCGCCTTGCTAGCTTCTGTTTTGCCAGTCCCAAGAATAAAGAAGGTTTTCTTCAACCCTGCATTTCAGTCTCTGCATTCAGGTCTATTCCTGCTACTCCGCATGACAGACACTTTGGCCATGTTTAATATGAACATCCAACATTGTAACATTATATATATATGACTGAAAATAAGGAAAAACATAATAGGTCCCCTCTAAGCTCATGTTATTATGCTGATGTAACATACCATGCAGCATTTCACACGTGTCCAGTGGTATTCTTATCCTGCTAGCTGTTTCATTATCACCTCATGCAATGCACAAAGATGAATCATCTGCTATTTTTACATTGAGACTATATACTTTCAGCACATACAGTAACTGACCAAGCCACACAGCCAGCCAGTAAATAGAGTAACTCACCTTTGCATGTCTTTCCATCTGTGTTGATCTCATAACCACTCTTACAGTAACAAGCAGGCCCTCCTGGAGTCACCCCACAGTTTTCCTGACAACCCATGTGCGAGCAGTTGGAAGAAAACTCTGAAGAGGGACAAAGGAGGGGAGGGGAGGGGAGGGGGAGAGAAGACAGTAATGAGTTTTTGGCACTGTGAGGATAACCAAAGGCGTAATGTGCATAGAAACAAGGGAGGGGCATATTCTTTGTAAACTGTCCATTAAGGCACAAGTTGTTTGTTCATGTTTTTTTTATGGTACTGATTTTGCTATTCGGTTGAAAACACGACACCAGTGGTTCTGTGCATAATTATGTAGTAATCCATTCAACATACCACTATAAACCCACAGATTATATTGTGATCACTCAGGTTTCATTCATCCTGTTGGATTCTATCTGGCAGAAAACACAGAGCTTACGGCATGCCTGTAAGGTATCCGGATCAGGTGTTGCTAAAGCTGCCGTTGTGCACTTTCTGGGGAATATTTACAACTCAGCATAGTGCTGAAGTGCATAAATAATTGATGTGTACGGCCAAATTGTCAAACTACACTCTCAGTGGCCAGGATTCTCTCCCTGACAATGAGGCACACACATTCACAGTCAGCTCAGATACTCATCAACTAAACATTAGAACTGTCAAGAAATGTGATTTACAGTTAAGTGTTTTTGAATGTATGCCAATGTGTCAGAAACTGACAGCCTCTCAGATACAGTGCTTACTGTAGATCTGTCCTTGAAAACAGAAAAACAGCTATTCAACCCGAATGTGATTGTGGAAAAATCATTCAAGCTAACAAGTGAAGCACAAGTGAACAGCTTAGTGCAATTGTAGCAGAGACACAAACAGAATTAAAACATTTTAACAAATAACCTTTAGTCTAGTTTACTCTACTCTCTCATTCAGCAGACAGAGAGGTGCAAGCTTTGAGATGTGATAATAAAGTAACTCATTAACCCGTGTGCAGCCCTATAATGTAAATCAGTGATATTAACCTTAAATTCATTTTGTGCATTAAAATATTAATGACTTTAAACCTGCAAATCGGTTTTGTTTTGTTTTTGGCCACTTGGAGTTCTGAACATAACACTGACATCATGGCCTCTTAAGTTGATATGGCGAACTTGTTTGCAAACCGCTGCTTATTTACACGTCCAGCTGTTACGGAGCAACATTATCATTCATTTAGAGTAGTGTTCCTGTCCACCTGACAAATTTAAGTCAAATATTCACTCTCCTTTAGCTCTGTTTTTGATCAACTCCTGAGGGAAATATCTGGCTCTTTAGCTGCTAAATGGTCCACCGTGTTCACCAGTGAGCCGCTAATTGCATCTGTTTGCTGTTTCAAGCTGAGCAGGTAGAGTACAGTGGGTTTTTCTATGTTTTTCTCTGAAAAGAGCTGCTTTCTACAGCTGAAAAAGATGCTATGAGACCGGTGAGAGTGAACCACAACAGTAAACAATGAGCTGAAACTTGCGATATATTGCGGAGTGATAATTCTCTGTACATACAAAATATAGTTCATAGCTGCTTTAATGTGTAATGGCAGTATTTGGTTCTTCATGGCCCATGAGATAACAAATAAACAGAAGCAAATTTCAATCTTAACATGATACTAGGCAAAACTTAAAGATTCCCTCAAGACATGCATTACTGTAAGACATATAAAAATACTCTACTTGGAACCATAATGTGTCTCTGGTATGGTTTTTCTGCAAAAAAGTGTAATTACCACTTTAAAATCCTGAAAATGACATTTACTCCTTCCCCCTCATTAAAAATTCCAGCACCCATGAATATGCAAATAGGTTCATGCAGGCGTGCAGCAGTGCAGCAGTGCAGTGGCTTCTCTGGCTCCTGGTTATCATGTAAACTGTGTTAGAGATACTTCTCTTAGTGTGAGTCAGTGTGCAGATAAGATGAACAGTGCAACTAGGCCAAGAAGGTACAGCCCAACTGAACTTCTGAACATTATCAACAACTTGCCCACCTCACTTTCACAGAAGCTTAAAGTGGTGCTGCAGACTGTAACGGCCAAGAGGTGAGGGGAAACAGTGTGCACAGAGGCAGAAGAGGGGTTAGCGGGCTGGTCTGTTAGCTAAACTAAAAGCTAACATGACCAGGCCAGCTATTCCATCATTCTTTCTGGTCAACATTTGCTCACTGGGTAAGAAAATGGATCTGATTCAAGTGAGACTGAGCATTCATCGCAAGATGACGACAGAAACTTGGCTAAACAGCAATATGCCAAATTTGGCTTTTCAACTTGACGGGTTGCTGCTATTCCATGCAGATAGGAATCAGATATCAGGGAAAACCAGAAGAGGTAGATATAATTATCTTTATTTATAAATGACCGGTTCCTTTTGATTTGTGATGTATGAAATCCTGCTTGACTGAATTTTCATTTTTGAGACTGTCTTTGGTACACTGCAGTTTAAAAGGAAAAATGCTCGCCATGGCGTTTACAGCTTATTTCCTTCATGATATGTCTTCTAAAATTAGAACACAGGGCCATGAGAGGTTCAGGTTTGTCACCCTTATGTTGTTCAAGAATGGCAACTGAATGTAAATCTACAGTTTAGGTGATTTAGGTAATTGGTGAAATGTATACTAGTGTCATGGCTGAAAAGCCAAATTTGACAACAAAGACAATTCAGCTCATTTCAGTAAAGTGATTATTCAGAACAAGAGCTCTGGGACATCCTCAGCCCATCTCACATGTAATAACCGTAACAATATTTATAACTGTAGTTACTGCTTATTGGGAAATCAGTTGATATCACTGTTTCCATTACGTGCTATTTGTACTTGCGCAATCACTATTTTTTTTTTTGTTTGCTTGTTTCAGATCACTGTAATATTATGTCTTCAAAGTGTTAAGTGATGGAGTTTTTGTCCCCTAGTAGTACTGTAGAGATGTTTTTGATGAGTTGGTCACCATATTGTTGAGGACTCATGCTCACAGGTGATATGACACACATTCCTGCCAATGAGTCACATTATTCCACTCATCTACAGTTGGCTGCAATGCACCAACAAAGGCAGGGAAGAAGACTGTAAACTAGTAAACATGGATGTACAATACAATACAGGATTCACATTTGTAAGAAAAATGCTTTGCAAATGTTGTATGATGAAGGCAATGGATTTGGTCTTAATGATACACAGAATGAGTTCAGTGAGAAACACTAAGCATAAACATAATTTTTGTTTGTTTACAAGAAAACACTGGGTCCTTTCAAGGTGTATTGTTCCTTCAAGTAGAATAAATATGAGACAGAAAGACCAGAGACACAGTGTGAGTCAACAAATAGTCCTTTCCTTGCACTCAAAATCAATGCAAGCTGCACTGATTATGCAAACCTGACCATCTCCAAGGCTGCATACACATAAATACAGAAGGGCCCAAACACAACAAGTTACAATCACACCTTCCAGTCAGCTGACCAATGTGTAATGGAATCTCTCAGCAGAGTTTTCAAGAGCGCACTGCATATGCTGTGAGATATAAATCAAGACACAGTTAGTCATAGTCAAACAGACACAGTCATGTCAAATAAGGCTGAGATCTATCAGTCACGAGTGATTCACTTTGCCCAGAAACACTGGCAGACAATTCACACTAACACAACACCTCCGGGAAGAGAAGCAGAGAAGTGGGATCAAGAATCTCTTCTTCAAGGTGCCACTTCTTCAAGATAAATGAAAGAAAAGGCGACAGTTCTGCTGCTATACTGTACTGTGCATATTTCGACATGTACATTTCTTTTTTGTTTGTGCATTTTTAGCTTTTGACCTAATAGGTGATCTGCTCTGTATATAAACAGTAAAACTGCCCTGCTGCCAATAGCTATATAATGCAATGAATATTACAGATGGGCAACAAGTACACAAGTCTTTCTGCTGCACTCCAGAGGCTTGCTGCCTGGGACAGCCACAGTTCAAATTACAGACATGCCCGGAATTTTCCAAAACAAGTCTGAGCGCCGAACAACTGAGATGTGTTTAGAAAACCAACATGGGCAACAATGTAAACAACCTACTGTGACACGTACCACAAAATATTTATTTTGGAGTAAATAAAAAATATGTGAAATGCTTCATTTCCGTTCAGAGTGCAAACAATTCATATAAATCAGATGACCCCTTACTCTGAAACTTGATCTTTTGGAAACCAGAAGATGTCACAGGGAGATATGTATGTTAAACATGCACGCTTAGCCTTAAAATAATTCTAACTGGTACTGCATTTTTGTCTCAAGAAATCTGGCACATCCCCATGTGGGTAGATTTTTGTCCTCACTATGTGGTGAATACATAGTACACATACACACAACCCTACATGCACATGCACAGAAGTCTACGCTCACCTCAAAGTCCAGTCAGGCTGAAAATGCATGAAAATTTGATGTCCTTTCTCGTGCCTCTGCCCGTGTTTCTTTAATAAATATTTCATTCTAGCTTGTTTTTGACTTGCAGGTGTAGTTGGGGAAGAGCAGGAGATCTGGTTAGTTATTTAATTCTGAATCATAAAGTTAGTGCTCACTGTGCCAATTAGGATTATAAAAATCATTAAATCTTTTGCATTTTCTTCAGTGTGATTCTCAGCTGTTAGATATTGTATAAGTTCAAAGTATGTATTAATAATGTCATCTGCATCTTTTATAACCTTTTCTTAGGATTTACACCAATTAAAGACCATCAACATGACACGAAGCAGCATGATGGACAGTATTTGATTTGTCTATCGTCAGTTATGTTCCACTGCTAACCTTTTGACAGACACAACAGAGGAAGTCCTCATCACTGAGTTCCCTTTAGACTCCCATCCTGTCTTATAATAATTTATCCATCCTGTGTAGATACTTGGGTTTCCTGCGCAATGTAGTTCTATATTCTGAATCAATCAGCACTTTTAAAGGATATTACATTTTAAGGATCATCATAAATTGCTTCCTGATTTCTGATTTCAAAATGTCAACAGCTTCCTCAATTTGTTCCACATATACGCACGGACACTATGAGTCAAACATGACTTGGTTGTGTTTCTAACAAGCATACAGAATTATGGCTTGATTTAAAAAACAAACAAAAAAAACCCACAAAATGTTTTAGCACAGAATGTGGAGTATTATCATGTTTTGGCTGTGAATCAATTTGTCACTGACTTCACTGTTATGGCAAAGTGTGAGGATTTTGAGTGAGAACTGTAAGTAAGTAAGCATCAAATAGAGCAATAGAGATCTAGTCAGACTTATAGTATGCTGCCCACTCCCTTTTCATTCAAACATATAGTGTGTAAGAGCACATAATTGTTCACCTGAACATTTGTTTACACTCAACTTAACAAACATGCATGTGTCCTTGTACGGTGAGGATGTGTATGTGTGTGTGACAGTGATACTGTACCTCTGCAGTGTGGTCCCTCATCCCAGCCGTCAGTACAGTCTGGAACTCCGTTGCACAGTTTACTCATGTGGATGCAGAGCTCTGTTCCTCCACACTGGTACTCATTTGGAGGGCAGTGTGATACGGCACTGTGTGGACCTGAGTAAGACAGACACAAAGACGGTCAGTTGTAAAATGTCCATTTTGCTAATTGATGTCCAATATTATAATATAACAGTAAAATTCAGTCAATTCACAGTGAATGAAAACCTTCAGAAACTCTAAATAAGAAATATTATCTTCTAAATAAATGTGTTTTCTCTTAAGAATCTGTTGATTCTGTTTTTCCTCTCACTTTAATTTATTATTTATTGAATTACTCATTGATTCAATTAACTGCATTCTGTTTGACCTGTGTGTATTAGTCTACACACATTGCATCAATAAAATTAGAGACGACAGATAATCCAACACATCATTCCTGCAAGATGGCTACAAATATATATGGATGACATTGTTGGAAATCACTGACAATACGTCTCCACTTCCTGCTGCTATGCAAAAGTGAAGCCAAAATATCTCCTTTCCAGGAGCTGCCATCTTGCTTGTGTGATGTCATTTGGAGCCAGAATCAGCCACCTGACGGAGGTTTGTGAGAGGCTGTCATGGCTGTCATTCATGATGTCATACCCCCTTTTTTATATTGTCAAATAACTAATTACAAACAAACTTTTCAGAAGAACAAGCACTTATACAAACATCACCGTGATAAGAATGACCTAAAATGACAAACTATCTTTGGGAAAAACTGATTTGATCTGTACTTGGATTTTTTTAGTTTGGCCCATGTCCCACCCGCTAACATAAAAGGGGGTGGGATTTATGACCTATACTGCAGCCAGCCAGCAGGGGATGAGATGTTTGGGTTTCACGTTTGAGGAGCTGTCATGACGTCCATATTTTACGCAGTCAATGGTGGTAATAATCAAACCAATAATCTAACAAAAATAAAGATTCTTCCTTAGTTGCATCAATAATGGTCAGTTCTTATTCAAATGTATAATAGGTCATAATTGTGTAACAAAGTGAAAGATGCAAAACATATTTTGGTTTGATTTTGGAGAAGTCTATATGCGACCAAACTCACAAACATTGATTTTTGTGCTTGGGTTTGCAATAAGAGCCAGTCTCAACAGGCAGAAACACAATCACAATGTATTGCCAAAATGGATACCAAAATTGCACTGCAGCACCTTATCTGTGAACAGTGCACCAGCTGTGCCTCTCCACCAAGCTTGTTGCAAGCAAGTTTGTTTGACACCATTGAGGCCTGCGCTGTACGGTCCCATGTATCCATGATTTCCTAAAGATGGATCTTACTCTGAGATCTCCCTTTGCCTCCATCCATTTTGTCTTGACTATAAACTATATAGGGAAATACTAAAATCAATCTTTACGAAATGCTGCCCTTTCATTCTGCTAGCGAATGACAGATTTTCTGACAGACAGCGGGCACTGTGTGTGGCTGACAACATATTTGTCAGACCCCCCTCACTGTTAGTACAGGAGCAACACTGAAATGTTTTCCTACCATCTCCCCCGGTGAGTGCACATCACACTATCTATTCCTTAATATTTGTTGATAGCACCACTGTGGTGGTTCTCTTCACAAATCGTGCTATGCCTAGATACAAGGTAAGGCGCAGTGCCTTTGCAGAAAGCAATCTGGCTCACTAATAACAGGTGCAATAACAGGTGAAATGAAGATGGACTTCCAAATTCTCACCTTTACTAGAAATCAATGGGCCAACTTAGTTTACATACTACCATATTCAACGGAAAATCCCTTAAATTATTATCAACCAATTAATTACAGGGGACATCAACCAACAGATGAGGAAACTGGTATGCCTCTTTCTCCTGCTCTAAGGAAAAGTTTAAGTGTGTAGTCACTATGTACAAGCTGACCCATTGTCAGCAAAATGCATCTGTACTGAAATTGCTTGTTGGGTGGATACAAATAACTTCCACCTTGGAGGTTTCACCCAGCTAATCCTGCAAAGGGGCTTTTAACTCTTCTCTGTCACCCAACTAAATGCACAACCATTAACCACTTCACAATTGCACACTGACACTGGAAAGACCCTGTCACTTTACACTCTAGATTTTATAGCCTCTGTATTCTATAAGCACCACATTCATGTTCTTCATAGTCCAGGCATTAAGTGTCAGTAGAGAGATAAAGTGATTTGGTCCACTGTATATAGAGACACAGTAATACTCTCTATCCTTTCCACCAGGGTTTCCTACAGCATCACTTGAAGTGACAAATGTTGCAAAAAATGTCAGAGAAAATGATTGCACTTTTATGACATATTAGAACAAAATTTCAGGGAAAAGAGTAGACACACTATACTAGGAAATTGTTTAGAGAATTACCCAGTGACTAAAATAATACTGAGACAAGTAATGGTGCATTAATGCACAGGCTTACTGGGATTTAAGCCCCAGGCCCCAAGTGACCAGGGGCCTCATGAGACATGAGCTTAATAAAAAAAACAACAACAACAACACAGTAACACAGTAAACACAGTGTAGCAGAGTAAGCTACGTGCGATGTGGGGGTGGACGTGATGGGGAGTGAATCCTCTTGCTGTGCTTAAACACTGTTAAAACAATATTTACGTCATTACACCGTGTTTGCACATGGTGGCACGGTACCAAGCAGCAGCAAATGCTTTCATCCAGTTTGATGGCTAGCTATGTTTGCTTGTCAAAGACAATAAAGACATCAAAAAGGACAACAAAAATAGCACATGGACTTGGAGGAGGACTTTGTGGCAGAAGTGATTCAAGTTCAGGGGTTTGTGCGCAATGAGGTGAACACATCAGCAGCTGAAATGCTCAAACTCTTGAGGCAAAGAAAACACACTTCCATCTATCTTCCTTACCATTCCAGTCACCAAGGAAAACAGAGTGATCTTTCTCTAAACTTCCCTTTCTTAAAAATAGACTGTAGTCAACTATGCAGCTAGAAAGACTGAACTACCTCACCCTAGTGTCCATCGAGCATGACGTTCTTCGGCCTGTGGATTTTAAAGACACAAATTGGCAGGGGCTGGTCTGCGACCAGACCTGCAGGGCCCTCAAACGCCGGAGTCTTGTCAGGAGGCATGTGTTTGAACAGGAGCAGCTGAGAGAGGTACGACTTTCTAACATTACATAACATACTGTACTGAGTAACCAAGACTATGAAGAAACCATCATCAAAATCAGATAGCAGGATTTTTGATAATGTTTTCAGAAGCTTTTTGGACAACAGAGCATTTTAGCAAATTATCATTGTCAGTGAGGATATGATGACCAAATCAGGACCTTATTCATGGACCTTATTAAGATTTAGGATTTGCCAAGCTTCTCCTTCCCAGTTAGAAAAGGTCAGATGGGGCAAGAGATGTCAGGATCTGTCTAACTCAGCAGAGTGATCAATCACATCGTACTTGTCCTTTTCTAATCTGTATGTTGTAATGTCCGTTGGGGGAGGGGTTAAAAGTTTTTAAAAGTTGGAAAACCCTGTACACTGTGTAATATCTTGTTCTTGTACACAAAAAGGGAAATGCTATGTCTGGAAAAGGCAAAATGTGTTGTCATACTGGTATGTTTGTGTCTCTGCAAGAACATCCATTAGTCAAACTCATCCCATGTATCAGGCAAAGCTCTGACTCTAAAATGATGTCCTTTGTTCAAGGAAAACATGGAAGCTTACCTTTTACCTCTTTTACTTCTTCCCTTCCCCCTTATATCCATCATGGATTTTCCTCTCGCCAACTTAACAGGCACAACCACAAGGCAGAAATCCAAAGAACCATTGTGGCAGCAAAAAATGGCCACGGGGAAAAACTAGCAGGAACTACAAACACACCATTATCCTAGCTGGGACTAGCCAAATGAGTACCTTCACTACATCTACATCTACGTCCCAGAGACAAAACACCAACAGTAATCATGCCAGCGTGGTGGCATATGCAGGCTTGGTACAGTAGTATTTGCTAAGAGAGAACTTTGGGATTCCTGGGAAAGTAAACATATTCATCTTGGGTGAGTTTGGTCAATAGCATTCCCTCCAAGACACTAAATCTATGTAGCTTTAACTCAATATAGTGAGTATACAGCTAAAAACCTTTAACAAAGCAGAGAGGATGTTTCCCTCTTAATGATCTTATTACTAAACTATTTTTCTTGGATGCAGTTTCTTGCCTTGTGACTCTGACTAAACTTTCATCCACAAAAACACTAATGACTCAGCACAACTTCTTTCCTCAAGTCCAACCAGTCTATGTGTTGCCCATGACCCTTTGCTGTTTATCTCCCAACAGCTGCCACTACTGTCCAAGTCTATGGGCTGTGACATGACTGATGAACAATATACACCTCAGAGACAGTAATTGGATTGTATTTTGGTTCAATAATTCACTTCATAACAATGCTAACCCTAAAAGTAGTTGTTTTGACATGTATGTGTTCATTAAAGCTATTAATCATGATAACTGTATTGTGTTATCACAACACTAACATTAAATGACTGTTTTGATACTCAGTAGAATATAAAGTTTCACTTGTAGGATATTTGTCATGTCTGTTCCCAACATGTGTGTTGCATCATCTGTTTGCATTTGAATCATCGCAGACAGTGGGATGTTTCTCAAAGATAGACATTTTTTGACATATGCTTATTCACTTTCCTGCTGAGAGTTAGATAATAAGATTGATACCAATTCCATGTCTGTGTGCCAACTATAAAGCTAGAGCCAGGAGGCAGTTAGCTTAGCTTAGCATAAAGACCGGAAGAAGAGGGAAACAGCTAGCCTTGCTCTGGCCAAAGTTCAAATATCTGCTTACCAGCATATCTAAAGTTCACTAACACTTTGCATCAACCAAAACCAAAAAGTAAAAACATTAAGTTGTGGCTTTACAGGGACTGTACATACTGTAACTAAGTCTTAGTGACCAGTTGTCTGGCCATCTAATGGCAAGACTGCAGGAAGTCACTGCTCATGGCAAGAGGTCAAAATGGCCAATGAATTAAACAAACAAGACACAAGGTGTTAATTAGTGAGCTTCAGATGTGTTTGTGGGAGGATTTTGTTACTTTTGGACAGAGTCAGGCTAGCTGTCTCCTTGTTTCCACTCTTTACACTAGCTAAGGGCCTCTCAGCTCTAGCTCTATAATTAGCAAACAGATGTGTGAGTAGTAACATAATCTTCTCATCTGACACTTGGCAAGAAATCAATTTAGTGTTTTTCCCCATTCCTTCCATTTCCACTGCCTATTTGCAGTGACAGAACTGATATAATGGCAAATTAAAAACAAACACATTAAAGTCCACTGATAGATCATTTGTCTACTTCACTGTCTGTTTTCATTAAATGAAAACTAGAAAAAGATGCAGCAGGATGTACTAACTTTCTTCTTTTGTTTTGATGCATAAACTTTAAAACTGATGACTCCTCTAAAGGGCTCATCTTTCTCAGTCGATGTGGAAAGTCAAACTGTTTCCCATCTCTCCTCCTACTCACTCTCTCTTCTTTATCTCCTCCCATCAACATCTGTTGACCCATTTACAGTAAGTGAGTAAGAGGGAGGGTAACGTGTGGAAAATGAACACAGTAAGAAACAAAGTAAGAAAGAGAAAAATGTAAGAAAAAACAGAGGGAGAGACACACAAGACCGAGTGGAACACCTCATCCACAGGAAGTGGACGCAGCCCCACAAGGCTCCATTCTTTTGCAAGCTGGCAGTGGTTGGCGGGGCCGCAGTGGAAAAGGCATTGCTAATTTGAATTAAACAGGGTCTTTTATTCAACATTCCTCTACTGTGAATGAGCCAGGTTAGCAGGCCCAAAACTTTTTTTTTTTTTTTTTGCTTCGAGAAAATACTCTTGCTCTTTTTCAGTGTTTCACTTGTGAACAGCTAACTTGTCAGTGAGAAAGATCAACACTGGCTGACTGGTACGGCTTCAATTATTCCGTTCTTAATATCAATTAGGGCATCTAGGGAAAGGGAAAATGATCCTGTTGTCACCATCATCGATCCACACAGGCTATCCTTATGACAGTGCCAGTGGTTGAAAACTGAGGCTGGACATTTGACTTTTCTTTTCCTATGGAGGTCCTGAGGTTGTTCTAAAGCTTTATTTCTCTGCCACAGACGTCACAGAGACGTCAGCAGATACCAGGACAAATTTCACTTCTTCCATACAGTAGGTCTGTCGAACTCCACAAATCTGTCTGTAGGATGTACAAGCATACAAAATCAAACAGTTTCAACCTTATTTTAAATTTAAAATTGCAGTGCAATAAAGACCTTATTACTAGTTATATTTTAGTGGATAATTCTATTAAAAGAAACAATATTATCACATGATGGATTTTTGTTTATCTGTAGGCAACCAAGTCACAATTAGAGCCAAACAAAGCCTTTCTTCTTTAAGCATCTATCAAAACAAGATTGCGGCATGGTGGATTTCAGACACCTTGCACGAGTGGAGTCTTTAAGCCGCTACACATAGAGGTAGATCACATGCACTTTTCCAGTCCGAGGGAGTGAGGACGGGGGGGGGGGGGGGGGGGGGGAGGAGAACTAAGGCCATTGTTTGATCACACAAATCGGCTGTGGCCCCCATACAAAGCGGACTGAGCTGCAGTGTTGTAAGCGGTGTCACGTGCAAACCCTGACCTGAACTGTGGCACAGCCACATGGAGGGAGTGATGAAAGGGGAGCTGGCACTTTATAATTACAGTGCTGTTTTTATGATTCATATTTTGACGTTGTCCTTGGTTTTTGTATTTGCTCATACTTTTCTAACTCTTGAGTTGTTTTCTTTCACAAATAACATTTTTGCAGTGTTATTCATCTTGGAAACTGTCTCTTCATCTGTGTTTCCTCTTCTCTCTAACAGAGAAGCTGAGGGAGTCAAGATCTGGGTCTGGATCAGAATGTTACTGAGCCCAAAGCTTGTTAGGCTGTGGGGATTTTCCATTCACTAGTTCATGCTTCCCTTCCATATGCTAGTCAACACAATGCTTATTCAACCGATGACAAACACACAAACAAATAACAAGATGCTGTCAGTGCTGAACATAAAAGGGACTTTATGTGGGCCAGAATGAGGCCTACTGCAGAGAGCAACGAGGCTACCCACCGCCTTGAGTTTATTGTAAATGCTACAGAGGCTTTGGCATATAAAAACAATGGCAGATGCATACATATCTAGATAGTACATTCTACTAACATTAGATAATTAAAAATAATCCTGCAACTTTTTTTACAGATATCAACCATTCAGATGGAGATGAATAATTGAATTAGTTGATCCATAAATATATCTCATGAATAAATAGTGTTGCACCAGTTACTGCCAGCAGCTTTTAACAACATACTGGGTTTCTCTGACCACTCATGACCGTGTCCTCACAGACCGGCTGGCCCTTTCTGTGATGCTCTTGGCCCACATGACACATTCTTGAACGAAGGGCCCGAATCCTGACCCAAAGCCTCGAGGGACCGCTTGACCCGCCCTCCCTGTCCCCCCTGCCAAAGAAACAAAACTCCAAACAACTAGGACGCAGCACCGAAAACAAAACACAGCAACACCAGCGTTTCATTTAGGCTGACAGAGGATGGAGCGACTAACAAGGGAGTTTGTTTTTTGATGTTGCTGCTCAACATTGCCTCATCAGAAAGATCACGAGCAACATGAAGAGCAGGCATTGCAACAGCTAGCAGCTGAGTGCTGTAGGTAGCATGTCTGCGCCTCAGCAATGTTTATTTCTGACAGCTATACTATAAACATGTCACTCTCCAGGTGAAAAACAAGACATTAACCTGCCATTCCAAACACACCTGCTGCTGTCTCACAAATACAACAGTGGATTTTTGTTTTCAGCTTTCCTTTGTCCAGTCAATCATATCTATAAATGCGTTTTATTATAACCATTTCTGGCTTAAACCCTGGTGGCAGACTGTGTGCCCTGTCTGCATTCTGCACTTGAGTGTTGGATCTTTCGTCTCTGGCTCTCTGCTCACCCCTTTTCTTCCGAGATATCAACACCACATTTTCATTTCTCCATGGGGGGCTTCTGGGGAGGCTGGCAGGTTGACAAGCAAAGCAGGAAGGCTAAATCCAGCTTTCGAAAGCACAACAAGCTAAGCGTTCTCCAAGCACAGCAGCACCGCTGCTCCTCAGGGCAGAGAAAAGCAAACAACTCTATCAGCAAAGTAAATTGCAAGATTCATACAGGACAACACCACCAGATACCCAATCTAAACAAATAGATTGAGCCTATATTAGTATTGGTTATGAAAGAGGGAAAGTAAACAAACACACAAAAGAAATCAATGGTGAGACTTCAAGAAGTTATGTCATTCATCCCACACACATTCCTGCTTGCTTAAGATTATGCATAAAGGGACAGATGACAAAAGTTTTAATAACACTTCTCTCTTTCTCTCTCTCTCTTTATCACACACACACACATACACACACATACACACACATACGCACACATACGCACACACACGCACACACACGCACACACACGCACACACTCCTTGTCTCGCTTTCTTGCTCTTTCACTCACAAACAGTGGAAAGAAGAAAAATAGAGCTATTGCTTCCAAATAAGGTTCTTACGTAGCTACTCCATTTCTGAGATTGAACAGACTCATTATTTGATTCGTTTGCCTCTTATTTCTTCACAATGGACTGAGGATTAACTTAAAACTATTTAATATTGCGCAAGATTTTCTTGTAAAGAGGGGAGAGGGAACCCTACTGCTGCCCCTGAATGACTAAATATCTGAAAGGCACTTAGTCTGTTTTGGTTCATACCCAGAAAGCAAGAGACTATCTTTTATCATCAAAGATTAAACACCAAGCCCTTCTCCAGACAGTCATTATCATTTGTTACGTGGAGCATTAGAAAACTATTTCAAAAGGACAGACGACTAATTATCCTGCAGAAGACAGTTATGCAAATGAAAGGAAAGGCCCAAGGGGGTCAGAGAGGAAGATGAGCGTAATCGGCACGTTAAGAGCCAAGAAACCTGAGAAGACTGAAGTTAAACAACTATAGTCCTTTATTACCGCTGCTAATCAGACACAAGGTGGTTCACCGTGCAGAAAGAGAGACAAGCCACAAGGCATAGCCAGGTGTTCAGCATCTGTCTGTTTATATACCTTCAAGATAGCTGCAGTTATTCAGTTTATCATTATTATTGTTCATCTGCATCATAAACCTCACTCTGTCTCTCCTCTTGTCCCAGGCTTGCTCCTATCCCCCCCCTAAGGGTGCCTCCGGCCTGCCCCACCCCCCTTCTGCGGAGAGCCCTGCTGAGATTACATAATGGTCTTTTTAAAAATTTAAACCCCCGACACGCTTTTCTTGGCTGAACACAGTCTGGGCTCTGTCGTCCTGCTTCAGGGGGCCAGTTTTGCCCTCTCTACTGCCCCGGCCTGAACTGCTCATCAAAAATAGCCAACTGGTGGATCACATCCGGCTTACTACACCCTTAAAGAGAGTATGTTGTATACATAAGACTTTACTGTAGTTTGTCTATATCTCTGTATTGTTACTCACAGTCTATATAAGCTAGAGCCTTTAAGAGGTTTAAAGCTGCAATTTAATCAATATTTTTTACATTTGCAATGGAGAAAAATGACTAATGAGTAATGTTAAGGTGTCAGTCGTAGTGATGAATGATAAGAATTATTACCCAACGCAGTTCCTTTCAGCTCTATTGAGCATTTTAGTACTTTCAGCTCAGTGTTTTGGTTTTACGGGTCACAACCTCACCTGTGTTGGTTTCAGTATGATTGCTCTCATTAGCACAAACATTAGCATTCTTTGATTTAGGAGGAAAATCTTCAATAAACCAACTGTACACCACCTGCCCAGCAGAAAACAGTGCAGCTAAAAAGCCACATATTTCAGGAGTTGGTGGAGGCTTAGAGGTAAAATGAGTGAATATTAAATAGGCAAGTGCCATTTTGCTTTGCTATTCTGTTTGCTATTTAACATATTAGCAATATCAACTTTGTAAGGTATGTCATTATTGTGTTTGCAGCTTGTTGCTGTACCCCCAACTGGCCAAAAAATCTGTAAAAATGTTGGGTTTTTTTTAACGTTTTCACTTGAGTATTCTGAAGTTGTTACTTCTCTGATTCAGTAAAAGTAAAATGTAATGCAACATACTGAAATATTATCATATTTTGTCGACAACTGAGTGGGAAAATTTATTCCTTGATGTTATTACAGACATATTACCTCATAAAGCATGAGCTGATTTGAGTCTTGGAGTTGTGCACAGTCATGATGACAAACCTTCTCCTCTGTTGGTGTGTGATGTAATGCTTGCAGAAATACTTGAGTGAGTGTGTGTTTAATGAACACAGTGTAAAAGCAGGTTTGAACTTTTCGTTGAAAGGTATGTTTGCTTTATCGTCTACATGAGTGTAACAAAGCCTGTATATGTGTCTAAAGGAGACAGAGAGCAGGCTGAAATCCTAGTGTGTGCACATGCACTCACACCTGCAGCAGGTTCTTGTAGGAACAAGGCGCTGGAAGGCGACAGACTCTTTCATGTTGAGCAATGGTTGTTTTCCTTGACATGTTGATAGCTATCTGGACTGGGTGGTGGCTGCTTTTAGGAGACAGTAGCATGATCAAACAGATCACTTCCTCTTCCATATCTGAACAGTAGAACGACTGGCTTGCACAATACCAATGATCAAATATACACCAAACAATAAACCCACTTATTTCTCATCACAACTGCTGTGGGTCTAACTTCTGAGCGAGTAGATGGAAGATAAAAATCACCAGATTTCATTTCCTTTCAAGGCAGTCATTCATTTCTTTTGATAGGAGTCAGTGAGACGAACATTACATCATGAAAGATTATGCTTTCCTCTCTGAAAGTGGCTGTTACAAAAGTGCCTCATCTCCTAAGAGGCTAATTGCAGCCTAGGTGGGAACTGTCTGTAAAAGCTCCCTTATTACAGGCTAGGGACAGGGGACGTCATTTCAGTGTTACACACTTCCTGTGTTTCCACACTCACTGTACGTGGGAATATTTCAGGACCTTAATAAAGTCTACAGCCTGAGGAGCTGGCAGCTCTAGAAAAGCCTACTCCCTACCTGAAGGCTATGAACCAGACAAATACTCTTCACATTTATCTTCATTACATGGCTTATAATTGTTCATTGATCAAGAATGTAGATCAAAGTTCTATATAAAGGTCATATGCCCAGACAACCATTTTGTTTTTGTTTTACTCGGTTAGTATCCCTCTATGCCAGTCTGACCCAGCACCCCGGGGTACAAAGAACAGCATTGTGGGGGTTACACAGCAGGGCAAAGCAGCTGCACTGGACAGTGGCTGACTTCACTGGCAATAGCCAGCACCCCAACAAAGGCCACTGTGAAGCTTCATCCATGAGTGAATAAATAAACCTCTCTCATGCATCTTTCAACCAGACACATCTGCAAAAGAAGCTTCACAAAGAGCACATTTATCACAACAATAAAACTACAAATGTTACTTCATATATGGTTGGTGTACATACAGTTTAGGACACATGTCTATAAAATGTGCTCTTATGGCAACAGCAAATTACATTTTTAATCCTTCTCCCACTCAGAATGGTGGATTTTGACAAATGCTATTTCTGGCTGGGGTAGATTACCATGTACATATGTTGACCTGCAAAAATGCAAACAAACCACATTTAACTGCATTTAGATTCATTCAGTACACTGGATAATTTGACAGTAGAGAGCAACTGGAAACATGGAAAGAGGGGAGGAAGACATGTAACAAAGGTTTGAATTGAATGATGGATGTAGTGGTTAAATGGTACGCCCCTTAGACACCAGGATGCCCCAGAAAACTTCATTTTAAGGAGCAGGCGTGTCCAAAGGTAGCCAACAATTTTAATGAAAACCACTCTGACAGACAATTCAACCCTCTGCTCTGAGTTTTTGTACTTGGTCTCATTCTAAAGCAGCAGATAATGATGTTTGTAGGCTGGTGTTTACTTCAACCTACCTGCCAACTTTCCTCAGTAACAATCTCAGCAATCTCACCTTGACAAAAACACCAAAATTCTTAGATAAGGATTTGTTTCTCTGACTCACTGGGTTTTCTGCTCTGACACTGCTATAAGTGCATGGGTCCTTTAAGTGCTGTTTTTGAGAGAGAGTCTGGCATGAAAAGCAGGAGTAGCATGAGACAAGGGGATGTAGTCACTGTTCCTTCTGTCCCAGATAGAGATGGGGGAAGGAGGCTGGCCCACAGATGAGAAGGGGGAACGAGCAGGTTGTGAAAAACAGCAGGTTTCTCCACTGCTCTGGGCGAGTCTCTAATGACTTCCAGACCTACTCTCATACAGTCTTTGCGTCTAGACTGCAGCTACGGCACCCTGGCTTCCCAGTCTCTCACTCACTCTCTTCCCTCAACCAAACCCCCCTCAACAAACATGTACACACACACACACACACATACACACGCGCACACACGCACGCGCGCACACACACTCCCCACCACCCCACCCACCCCGAACCCTCTGTCCTCTTAGAAAACTACAGGCGTTTCAGTCTAAGACGCTGACCAAAAAGACACTGCTGCTTTCATTCCCTCCCCAGGGAATCAGCCTCAAAGCATTTCAACCCTAATGAAGACTTTGAAACGACAGCTGTCTTTTTTTAGGTCTGGTTTTGTCTCATGACTGCATCTTCTGTGGCTCTGAATGCAAAAAGGAAATCACATCTATCAAAGAAAGACAAACTTTGTAAATCTCCTAACTGGGCATGACAGGACAGTTTAAAGGCAGAATGACCTCTCTCACAAGCTGATAAAACATCCCATTGTTTTCTCCAGCCAGGCCAAATAAATCTAATAGCCTATCAATCTCAGTCTGCTAG
The DNA here is from genome assembly GCA_029490765.1 of Euthynnus affinis. NCBI lineage: Eukaryota > Metazoa > Chordata > Actinopteri > Scombriformes > Scombridae > Euthynnus > Euthynnus affinis. The sequence goes on along the minus strand of CM055840.1, from coordinate 14,837,787 downwards.
CTGACGACAGCTTTTAGAATGTGACTGGAGGGATCAAACGTAGGAGTAACGTATGAGGCAACTTGGAGATTGTACCTGTTGAATAGTCCAACTAGGATCTTTTTTGTGATGGATAACATATCTTTTTACAACGATTTAGTGAAAATGCTTCCTGTCTTAACCTGCCTTAAATACTCCCTTATTTCTATCAGAGGAGATAAGCAGCAGCCATGAGGATTTGGGCGATAAAGTGAGTTGTTTTTTTTTTATTATCATTTCACAAACTCACAGAATGGGCAAATAAATTCAGATAAAATATGCAACATGCCTGCACTATCTACTACATGATGGGAAAAAGAGGCATCCCCTTGTCTAGGGAAATTATATGATAGACATATATAGATCTGCATAAGCTGACAAGCATTTCCTGCTAAGCTCCAATTATCTACTCTGAATGGTTAAATGTCAAATGTTCATTCTGGCATGCAAGTCAGATGCAGCAGGATCAGAACAATCAGGGTAACCTACACAGTCTGGATACGATAAATTGGATTTTTTAAACACTCACAAACATCAGGCTCCTCGTCCGAGCCGTCTGGGCAGTCCTTCTCTCGATCACAGCGCCATCCCTTAGAGATGCACGTCACCCCATCTTTACACACAAATTGCTTTGGGCTGCAGGTCTTTGGGGCTGAAAAGAGACAAAGCAAAACGTGAATTAATTAAAAGATTGTCAAGAAGAAGAAAAAACAACTCCTTTTGCGTCAGTGATCTTTATTCCTGAGGTCTCATTAGCAAGCGGGGTCTGTTGTGTTCACAGTCAATAGTGGCCCTCACTGGCCCTAATTAGTTTGTGGAAAGTTGCTACTTGATGGAAGGAATAGCGAATGGTTGTCACAAAAAGCGAAACACACACTCATGCAGACCCGGAAAGGCTTTGCATAAACTTGCTGCACCTAAATATCCAGGTCAGCGTTCCCATGCCAATAGCAGTGATGCAACACGTCAGGAGAATATCAAAGAACATCTTGTTCAGTGAATTTGCCCCCCTATCATCCATTTCCCCTTCAATCCAACCTTCCAGAAAGAGAAAAAAAACTGCCTGCTCCAGCCACAGCCAAGGGAAACGTATTCAAACCCACACAGATTCAAGTCTTCTTGGAACAGCACAAACACATGGACACACAGACACACACAAAGCTGAGTCAACTGGGGCATTCAGGGGAGGCTTTAGGTGAGTGGAGTTTGATACAACTCCTTACTGCTGAGTGGTGACTTGTCTTACTTAACACTTTTGTCAGGAAAAAAATAAAGACAGTGGGGTAAATTATTTTGAAATGTAACTAAAATAATATGCGATTTGCCCTGCCAGAAAAAAAAATTAAGTTAATATCTACGCAGATATGATCTAATTATCTTACGTACATGCAAGAATCACTCCTAATAGGAACTCCATAATAAAATATACAGATCTACTGCATTTTAATCAACTTATTGCTCATTGGAAAAGTAATGACATTACTTCACTGACTACCCATCAGTAAAAAAAGTAATTAGTGATGTTACTCAGTACATGATTTTCCATTACTCAGCTCAGCTCTGTCTTAGGTACCCTCCAACAGCTTCAAAGCCTCCACACAAACACACACATCACATCTTCTTGTGGTTATGCAAGCAGCCAACCAGTGGTTTGGAGGTATTTACTAACCATTAACAGCTAGCTTAACATTAGCTCCAATGACTGCATGCAGCACTCAAGAAGTCCTGTTCGGTTCATAAACTCTCCAACAAAACCCATTTGACTCATGAATGTTGGCTGAGCACTGGCTAGCTAGGTAGCTAGCTATGAAGACTCAGCAATATAACTTTTGAATTGCCAGAAGGAATCATCCTCCTCTCCTGGCTGAGGCTAGCCTTCTCCCCACACCTCTAGCGTCTTTGCTAAGCTAACACGTTCCAGATCAGAGACAAAACTGATATGGGCCCCCCCACCATATCCATCCACTGATAAGACTACAAACAAGCAAACAGCTTGAAATGTCAAATTACCAGCGCATTGCTTGAATGTTTAGAAAATTCTTCACTTTCTTGTTGAGAGTTACTTGATGTCACTGCTCACAAGTCAGAATCTGTCCAGTGACCTCCTAATAAAACATTGCTTGTACACTATGATTTTTGTACGGACAAAACAAACAAGATATTACGTGGTAATTGCTGTAGCTTGACATTTAAAAATGCATTGTGGAAGTTGGACCAGTGTGTGTGAGTTAGGTGACCTGGCTGAGTACCAGGTCATTGGGTATGGTTATCATGGTTTGGAGTCGGAACAGGGTTCGTGACATATCAATGCCAACATACGTCATATTACCAAAACAACAGGAATCATCTGCACGGTGTGTGTATGTGTGTATCACGCACACACGATGCAGAGATGCCTATCCACATTTGGTCAAAATCCAAGAGAGAGAAATATTGGGTGACGTCCCATGTTTCCTTAGTATTGGAAAGTGCCAAGGAATCTGGAAAACAGGAAAGTTAGCCAAAACACGATACCGATGCAATACTCACATATAGCCTGGTTTCGGTATAAAAAGGCATGTCACATTCTGTAAAGTTGGAATTCTCTCTGTCTACGTTGTTGTGAGCTGTGTGTGAAAATAAGAGATCTTCCCAATCTGGCACCTGTGTCTGGATCTTCCTGGTTCGCTCCTCTTTACTCCACAATACTGTCTAACTCTATTGTGTTGTGCTCTATGTTATATAATGGATGTACAGCAATACAGAGCATGTGGACACCAAAGGACATGTTGCTAATGCATTAATCAAATACAAAACAAATCTGATCTAATCTGAAAGGACCAGTGTGAAGGATTTAGTGGCATCTAGTGGTGAGGTTGCAGATTCCAACCAACTGAATACCCCTCCTTGCTCCTGCTCCAAGTGTTTAGAAGAACCTACGGTACCCACAAAACTCGTGAAAAATGTCTCTAGAGCCAGTGTTTGGTTTGTCCATTCTTGACTACTGTAGAAACATGGCGGTGCAAAATGGCAACCTCCATCAAAGGGGACCCGCCCCCTCTGTAGATATAAAGGGCTCATTCTAAGATAATGAAAACACAACAATTCTTATTTTCATGGGATTACACACAAATTAAAACACATTTATGAGTATTATATTCCATTTCTGCCAAGTCTGTTCCACTAGATGGCACTAAATTCTACACACAGCACCTTTAAAACAAAACAAATGTTTGACCAGTTGACATTTAAAGAGAGCAATGGACAATATTAGACTTTAACAGGAATTCACTCAAGATGATGATTGAATATGTGACTGAACTGTTGTTTTGGTTTCCTCTGGGTGCATGCTTCTCTTTGTACCTCATGCCTCTAAATACAGCAAAAGCCAAACAACAAAATGTCTTCTTATACCAACTCCTTTTCATTTCTTTCTGTCATCACTATCATTACATTGAATATACAGGATCTGGGGTTATTCCTACAACATCTTTAACAGCCTTGGCTCACTTATTCAACCCACCCTCAGCCCTCTGACAGCATCATTTATCTTTTTAATATTACAAAGTGTGGTGCCTGGGCGAGTGTCAGCACCTCCCTCGGACAGACATGGAAGTCAGCTATCTAGGTTAGAATTTAAAACACTGATTGGAAATGGTGATAAACCTTATTATTTAGGCATACAGCATGACGGATGGGACCGGGGAAGCACGAGATACAATGGGGTGGATGAGGGGATGAAGTAGGATAAACAGGATGACTGTATTTACATTTAAAGCTAGTCTCCAACTCCAGCGGTGAAGGGAATCTTGAAACGGAGCTCAACCTAAATACTATGAATTCAACCTGACATATTGCTGCACACATTCACACACTCCCCACTTATCCTCCTCTTTGTGCCGCTGTGTTCGGTGTGTGTGTGTGTGTATGTGTGTGTGTGGCTATATGTTCGTGTGAAGTGTGGGTTTGTGGAGGGTGTGTGTCAAGGGGAGTCTTTTTCTCTCTCAGAAGTCACAAGATTATTTGAATTATTCATCAAATGCAACCAGGCTTACATTAAAATGTTTCCTCTTTGCTCCGCATTCCTCTCTTTTGGTACGTGTATGTGTTTATTTATTTGTTTGTATTGGTGTCAACACCAGCAGCTAGTTGTGGCACGTCTGTCTATTGTGTATGGTTTATTTAAATGCTGATGTGCTTTAACTCAGCAGGATGTTAACTCCGCTTCGGATAATGACTGTGAGAAGAGTGCTCACCCGCCTCCGACTCATCTGCAAAATACTGCTGACAGAAACATATGGTTCACAGGAAGTAGGTCAGGAGGTTAGGTAGGTGAAGGTGAAGGCGGGCAACAAACAACCAGGGTTACTGTGCCACCAGCTCAACTAGTTGTGAAGGTTAGAGAGAAGCAAAGGGAGAGCAGACAAAGGCCTCAATCTGCCAAGTCACAGGTCATCCAGTTATAACCAGATTTCTAGAAATATAATTGTGGACACCTTTTTTGGACTTTTTTCCCCTCTCCCTGCACAGTACTTTCCACTGCTAGTTTCATGTCCCTGATTTCAACTTGTGCAAATGAATGAAACTAACACAGGCAGCACAAACCACACTTGTGGTCAGTGAGGCAGTTTACAGACTATGCGTATACGTGTGTTTCCTTGTCATATTCAATCTCCTTCATCATTATCTTTTGTCTTCAGTCCGATACGATATAACCTATAGGCTATATGCTTGAGCAGAAGTACACGTTTGCACACCAAGATCGACTGACACCAAGACACCAACTGTCAGTAAGTTCAAAGTTTTAGTCTCTTAGTCTAGTTATAATGTAACTGTTTACTAAGAAGAGTAGTTAGTTCTAGTTCTTGCATGGAGATTAGTTGTTACTTCATATTTATATCCAGTAACTGCTAGCAGTACTGTTAATGTACAGAGTGTTAGGCAAACATATGACCCACTGAGACTGAAGAGTAAAAGATTTGAAATGGGTCAACATTAGGGTTGTAGTCTGCTGGTCGACTAGTCGATTAATTGGTCGATACTGGGGAGGGGACAGACTAACAAACTACCTGTGAAAACGGGGGTGTATTCAAAACACCCCCGTTTTCACAACTTTGGACTCACCCTAAGGCTGCATTCACACCAAATCCGGCGGTGCAGCGAAAACGCTAGTCGTGCCATTCATTTCGGATGGGTTTAGTGCGGCTCGCCTGCAGCCATTTTCGCCGCTGCGGCGCCGCACCGGACTGCGGCCGGAAAAGTTGAGTCAACTTTTGGAAAACCGCAACCCGACGTCACGTTGCGGTGGCCAATGACGTAGGTCGGTGATTAGACCGGAAGACGAAAGACGTTGTTTATTTAGCATGTAGCATTGTAGCATTTCAGCATTCTATTCTGCTTTGGATGGAAGATGGTTGATTGATATTACTTTATTATGAAGATGACGCCGCTGTAAGTAATTTCCCAACTTTATATGAGCGCTTCTTCTTTTTCTTTGTCTCTTTCGTTTTTTTATGGTGGTTGGCAAACTACTTTCATGCGTATTACCGCCACCTTCTGACCGGCAGCCACACTCCCACAAATCCGCACTGACCTGCGGCGTCTCGCTGCACCGCCAGATTTGGTGTGAATGCAGCCTAACTAACGGAGACTTCTGGGTCTGTTCTCAACGGTTACCAAGCATTTACTAAAGGTACTGAACGTTTACTGAATCAGTGTTTCTCCTACAACTATATCAATGAGAACCCCCACCAGGCCAAAAAATATTTTTTAATGCCAGAATTAACGCCAAATATCCACTCATTCAGAAATATTTAGCGTTCGGGAGTCTGTGCAGCACTGTTCAGGACGCTGTGTCATTGCCTGGGAAACGAGCGACTTTGTTAAGTTATACTGCATTGTGTAGTATGTTTGCCTAGCTAGTTGAACACAGAGAAAGTGACGGTGGATACAAATGGAGCAGAGGAAAAGGTTAGCGGTAACTTGTCAGTCTGGCAGTAAATGTACAGTACAGACTACAGTGTGTCAGTTAAATGCTAAAAAGTCGCGCACACGCATGACTAGTCGATTAGTCGCAGATTATGTACAATTTTAGTCAACCAATATTTTCTTTGGTTGACTACAGCCCTAGTCAACATATCTAACTTGACACATCAAAATGCTGTTTGATAATGATATAAAGACAAAAAATATAAAAAATATACCTCAAATTATGAAACATTATGCTAATAACATTAGACTAAATGACTAAATAATGTCAGTTAGGTTAGCTCAACTGGATATTTCCCTCTTACTCTTAACTACATGACTATACTATTCTATAACACACAAATACCTTCCCATATAGAAGTGAAAGTCACACCTACACATTTGCAAAGCATTGGAAATTATGAAAAAAGCTTTGTAGCAGCTTGCGAGGCTACAGTGACTTCACATTTAAATAGTTGATTGCTTGTTGAATGGGTGGGACAACAGATGTTTCCCTGCAACCAATTTCTACATTACTAAAATGGTCACCAGATAAAAAATCTAATGGTACAACCTGATTTACTAAATTAGTAGCTTGTTTCAAACTGGCCGGTAGTTACTAAGAACTTAAGACAGACTTGCCAGTTTAGTGAAGGATGTACAAACAGCTGCCTAATCCAACAATATAATCAAAAGTAATTTCCAGTCTGTGCACTGATTTCTTCCCCCTTGTTCAATACTAATGAAAGCCCAATATGGCCAAAACAGACACAACTACACTATGATCTAACATCTTAAGCAGATAAGCTTACTTGACTGATGTTGCTGGCATGGAAATATCGCATCACTAATGTACAGGTTTATTTGCATGTCAAGTAGCCTCTTGAGTTTGTATTTGTTTGCATTTTACTGCCAGCTGTGAATATTATATGTGCTTGAAACAATCAGGATTTATCTGGATAAAAATATCCAGGTTTAAAGAAAGCCAACAATAATTCCAGTCAAACATATCTTTGGCTTTGGTGGTCTGTTTTAGAGTTTTGTGATCAGGTCTCAGATGAGTTTGTCTTTTTGTTTGAGGAGGAAATGATACAGGAAGGAAGAGGATGAAGTACATAAGAGGATAAGCAGATGGGTATGACACAGGATGACATAAGGGAACAAAGTAGATGAACTGCAGCAACAAGAGCAAAGAGGGGAGGGGTAGACTACAAGTCAAAAGGGGGGAGGGTGGGTGGGTGTGGGGTGGGTTGCAGGGCTCTCACAGCTGGGGACAGGCCCAAAGATCTGAGAACAGCCTGAACTGGGCTGGGATACTGAGATGGGATGGAGGAATGTCACACATGCTATCAATGAGCTGTCTGTGTGTTTACCAAAGTGGAGGCTGAGTGAAAATGCTTTGGGTCGTCGCCATTTGGGCTGTATTACAAATCCACTGCCTTCTGCCCCCACCGCTGTCTGCTATTACTCCAAGATGAGCTCAGTCTGGCTTTGGAGGAAGCGTCCTCTCTTAAGGCAAACACGAACCTCGCCCCCAGCCACAGCCCCATTTCCTCCGACACCCACAGCAGAGCTATAAATAAGTTGTAGGCCTGCCCTCTGAGATCAACTGGGGCACTACAAAGCTCCAGCAGACACTGAGACTCCCGCCTCATCACACACAACTCAACAGCAGTTAAGGTGAAGGCGGACTTAAAGTACTGTCAACAGGGGTGCCGAAAGGGGAGCTCGAGAACTATGGAATCCGGTCTTCAAAGCTAGTCTGTTAGATATTGCACAAGGAGACCTTTCTTTAACTGGAAGACCACAATTCAAACGCCCTTGAGCAAGGCAATCTGTACCAGCTCCAGGGTTACTGTTCTGCAACTGAGGCAGACAAAATTTCCCTACAGGGATGAATTAAGTATCTGTTCATCTATCAGCCTCAGTATATAACAGCTCCCTGAATACTGCATTACATGAACTTATCTAGATCTGTTCTGCAAGTCTCATCTCATAAACCCTGGAATCCACCTGGCCTCGTGAAATCACAGAGCTGGGTTTTCTCTTGACTCACTCGAATGACTTCCCATCATTCACACATACACATCTTGCATATGTCAGTGTGGGTGTTAAAGCAGTGTTGAGAAAGATTAACAAGGACAGAGATGAAGACATACAACATAGCCAGGAAAATATATTTACATATGTATAAGGATGATGCTTTTACATGACTCCATACAGACAGAATAAATGTCCTGAGGCGACATCTGCTCTGATTTGAGGAGATGATCCTTTCCAGCTTTGGAAGCATTGTAACTGGTACTGATTCATCCAAAACTATTGAGAGTAATAAATCTGGCACGGCACACAAAAAGCACCAGGCGGGTGTGTTGGCTGAAGTAAGTACATGGTAAAGTTAGTCTAATGATTTACACACACTATTGCAACGTATGCTGGAGGAAAAAAACATCTTGTTTAGTCTACTGAAGATAGCATGTACTTGCACTAATATAACACTCCAACAGTTTCTCAAGAGGAGAAGATGCGTAAAAAAAATCCCTTTTTTCTGTGAAACTGGGGAGAGGTTCATTATGTTTTCAAATGTTAGGGAAAGGAAGGTTTAAAACAGGACAAGATAAACATCCAATTGTGTGTAATCAATCTTGACATTGACTCGGCCAAACCTTGGTATGCACTTTATCTTTTCTGAGAGCCACATAATGGGATGATACTGCAACGTGGCCAGTCTTAACATTGACTTATGGCTAAGTATCTTGACTGTAAATAAATAAGGCATCAGAAACAACAATTCAACTCAGACAAGGAGTTCATTTCTAATGCTCATGAAGAGTCCACTCAAATATCAAATGAGGAATGTTTGCTTTCTTTTCTCAGCAGCACACAGAGAACATCCTGATGACCTTAGATTGAATTTAGATTTTTATAACCACAAGTTTGGCCAAGATTTAAGCAAACGTCTACAACAAAGCCAAAAGGGAGGACGGGGTCAGAAGAGATAGATGCAGAGAAAAGAGAGGGGCAGCGGTCTATTTGCCGACCTTTGGGCTGACCTGAGGGGGTTCTTCTAAGTGCCAAAATGAGGGAAACGCCTATATTGGTCTGCTTGGCTGCAGCCTACCACCTCTTCATCCTCCTCCGCAGCCCAGGAAAGAACGCTCCAGAATTTTGTAATGGAAGAGTGAGAAGAAGAGGGAGGGAAAAAAAAGTTTTCCAATTTGTCATGTAACAAAGCACAGAAAAAGAGGCCCCAGCTGTGTCTCCTAAATAAACCTTTCCAGCAGAGCTTGGAGGAGCTGTGAAAGTCTAGTCAGTGGTGGACAAAGTCATACAGAATTTAAACATGGATTAACCCAAAGGAATAGTTTAGGGGGGTTTCTATCTGCCTGCATTCCCGCTCAACTGCTCACCTCTCTTGTTTCTGAATGTATGATGCAATCATGTTTTTTATGAGATGATTTGTGTGTTTCCAAGACAGTCTGCGTGTTTGTGTGTAAGTCCACGCAAGTGTGTGTTATGCATGAACTTCTTAGAGCTGAGGAGAATTAACATCAGGAATGTGCTCATGTCTGGTGATAGTTGCCAAGTGAAATGGGGCTCTGTAATGCAGGACAACACAGTTCTGCCCGCGACTGTTTGGATTTTACAAGTCAGATCTGAACACAAAGTGAGTCAATCTGCGATAGCTTTTGTGGTGCTGAGAGGCAGAACCTATTAAGCAAAGCAGAGTAATCAAATGTGAACTTAATTAAGAGCTATTTGGATGTCTGGCTGAGATTTCACTATGTCTGAACCCCAGAGTGGTAATCAACCATGACTGCTATTTGTACTAGACTCAGTGTTGGAACTTGGAGGGAGGAGGCTACGACCTCCTTCACTTTCACCTCAGGATTAAATCAGATTCAGCGGCGAAGTGTGGGGGACGAAGCAGAAAACCCAAAGGTGTGATCCTCCATTATCAACTCAGTCAGTTTAGACAAATCCCTTTGCCACACCACCGCCAGAGCACACGCTGTATGTAGCTGCAGAGGGAGAAAAATGACAATTAAGCCTACTTAGTATGCTGCCAAGGGAAACATATTAAAGAAGATTATGTGAAATTCTTTAGTGCCTTTTCATAAGACCAGTAAGTTTCAAGTCTCAGTGCGACGCGTGAGCTCCACGGAATGAGACTCGATTCTCTAGAATGTTCTTTAACATTTGCCATCTGTGCGCGAAACTCCCTAAACTCCCCAACAACACCTATCGCTCCAGTGGTGGAGTTAAGAGCTTTTATGTGATTTTGGGCAATCAGAAAAAAAAAACCTTAATGAAGAAATCTCTGTCTCTGATCTTATTCTTAATGAGAAGTTTGCAGCTGTTACAGATTTTTCTTTGCATCACCGCACTTCAAATAAGCCTACATGACAGTTCAGAGTCATTTCCTTTTAAGACATGTCAATCATCTCCAAACTATAACAAAAGACGTCGAGGAACATTTTCAAATGTATTCCGTTTAGTTAGGTTGTGTGTAGGCTAATAACAGAGGAGAAAACATCCGCCTATTCTCTTCCCAGAAGCACATAACCAGCGAGACAACATTGCCTACACATCCATTTGAGTGTGGGATATCTTCCACGGAAAATATGAAGAATATCAATTGTGTGAAGAATGCTGCACAGTATTCAAAATTCTATTCGTCAAGGTTTATTGGATGTGATATCACCTTCAAGTGTTTGTCCAGTATCGATGATAAACATCTCTCACCCACACTGTGTTCTTGCTCAGGCAGAAGGCAGAAATAAGGATTGTGGGTCCTCTATGAGGCCCATGTGAGGAGATTTCTGCCACAGTGAAGGGTCTATGCCTGTTGGAGGGATTAGTGTTACAATTAGGCTTATGTTAAGGTTAGGTCAGGGTACTGTGTGTTTAGGATTAGAAGTTTGGGAATAAATCTAAATCATCGTAATGTCCTTGCAAGAATAGTGCCCGAGCATGTGTTTTGTATCACTGGAGACGTACTTGCATGACACAGGTGTAATACTTCTCAAGAATGACCACATATGTCAGGGTTTCACAGTCAAGAAAAAAGACCACCAGGATGCTGCTGGACTTGCAGCTGGACTTGTATCGGGATGTCAAATTGTTGAGGCTAGATACATACTGAGAGAAGAATGAGTGTTTGTTTGGTGTAATCTTTTCCTACAGGGATTGAATTTATAATGTCTGCGAGTCTGCAGCCATACCTTTGTCGCTGAAAAAATACATGTCAGTGAAAAGACCCTTCAGGAGAGACTTAAATGGATGTGAATGCACGTATGAGTGGTGTGGGCTGCTGCTTTAAATAGAAAGTATTTTATCTGTTGAAGGAACCAAGATAGAAACATTCTTCTAAGCAAAAATGGCAATTTCTATCTAGCACTAGAATCCTCAATGCTGTTATGAGTAAAATGATGCTTGGGGGCTATCTAGTACAGTAATTAAATGAATAAATTAATCTTATGCAACAACAATACGCAATACCGCCTCCATTGTGCATTACATAAGCAAGCGACCTGACCAACCAGGGTCACGGCTTGAAGCACAGGTCATCAACACAAACACTCCTTTCAGACTGGCACAGAGGAGCAAGTTAAAGCCATGTTTGCTGTTGGTGTGAACAGGTCAACACAAGTCACCTGACCTGGCCCTGACACAGCCTGGTCTTAGCAGGAAAGGCAGGGAGGGAGCGCTCATTGTCCCACGTCATCCTCTGGGTTGCGAAAGTGGAGAGTCAACTCAAGACTTTTCAAGTGTAGTAGTTAAAAAGTCCCAACAACCGATTATAAACACAACTTTCAAGTAAACAATCTTTCTCCCTTTCGCTATTACACACAAATTGCCCATGCAGGTACAGCTTTATCTCTTTAATTATCAAGGGAGTATGACCTCTTAAATAGATCATTCCCAGACTGGTAATACTGGCTGCTACTGTAGAAGTGAAGCAAAATGCCTGTTGCTTTACTCTGTGGACAATATGTCAGGGAAAAGTACATGGATTCAATATTAAAGTGCTTCTCACATAAAACTCTAGTGAAGTACTATAATAAAATCAAAGTGATGGCTTACTTTGCACTTAAGTTAACCAAAGTAGCCGCAGGCCCAAACACTCCACATCAGTGTTTTGGATATAAAAGGTGAAATCTTTCTGCTTGTTTGTTTCACAGCAAAAACAACACATCTAGTGTTACAATGTGTCACCCCTTTTCTTTGTAACTATGCATACATTAGTAGTCATAGAATTAAATGAAATTATATACTTTTTATTATGCTGTCAACCAAACAGGTGCGTCCCAACAAACTAACTTGATCAACTTTTTTTTAAAACAGCTGAGTATGGAGAGCAGTTATTAGTGTTCAACTCACACTCCACCATACAGACAGATATAACAACAGGCATAACAGGGATTGGGGTTCAATCCCTGGCTTGGCCATACGCCCCATCACACACACACACAACTGGCAGTGTTTACAGACAGGAAGCTAAAATCACTGCAGCTAACTCACCACTGTCCACAAATCCTGCTTACATATTAACATCTGCTCTCTCTTTTCCTATTCTCACTCTCATTGGACGTGTTTTCAATTACTCTGTTTTCGATGCACTTGTTTCTAGGCTGGGCGTATGAAAGAAGGGGAGTGTTAAATGACTTTGGTCATCATGGAGGAAGGATTTGTCTTCTTCTCCCAAAAGAGACCTTACCTACTGAATATGACATACTTTGTAGCCAATATCACCTTCACCTGACCCTAAAAATCAAGGAGAGGCTTTCACCAGTGATTTCTTTCCTATCCTAACATGCATGTATTGATAGCTTTGGTGTAAAAAGTTGCTGGTTAATGTTCATATACAACCATTGTGTGTTCCCCGAGCAGGTTTCTGCTTGTAATCTTTCAGAGGGCCTCCTCAGACCATGTTCTATCTTCCTTCCTTAAATAGCGCAATCTAGATAGTGCATCTCAATCAGTGGGTCACAACTGTAAAGTGGGTCACAGGGCTGTTCTGACAAGCTTATCCACAGGGACTCAGCACACTTCAGCTATCATAGATGTCAGGATTCATCACAGTTTTTGGACAATTATGAAAAATAATCTTTCCTGTAAGGACATGTTTTATTTCTGATAAGAGAAGAGCAGAGGGAGTTGGAAGTGTCCTCTGTATTTAATAAAGAGACAGCTAAAGGAATAGTTCTACATTTAGGAAATTATGTTTTTTCACTTTTTCGAGAGTTAAATGAGAAGATTAATACCAGTCTAACATCTGTCTATATAGTGTGAAGCTGCAGCTAGCAGTTAGCTTAGCATAGCATAGCATAGCATAGCATAGCATAGCATAGCATAGCATAAAGCCTGCATAGGGAAACAGCTAGCTTGGCGCAGTCTACCAGTACTTCTAAAGCTAATTCATTAATTAACACATATTTATTTTATTATTTGCTTAATCTATACAAAAAAAACTGAGTATAAAAACAATAGATACACAGATTTTGTTGCCTTTGGACAGAGCCAGGCTTGCTGTTTCCCCTTGTTTCCAGTCTTTATGCTAAGCTAAGCTAACCAGCTGCCAGCCAACAGAAGGGTGACGTTGATTTTCTTATCAAACTCTCTGCAAGACAGCTATTAAGCATATTTCCCATACTGTCAAACCGGGTTCAAAATACATTGGTTTCTTTCATTAAATAAAAGTTAACAAATAAGAGGAATGGCTTCCAGTGTTCAAGTTTTCAGAGATGGAGCATTTTACAGTGATCATTACAAATGAATACATCAAGGAAACCAAGATTTCACATGACGTATAGGGCAATTGTGCTGTCTAATGTGGAGTCTTGTGGTAATTTGAAATCAACAGTACAGTAATTCTTTACTACTGTTACTCCTGGTTGTTTTTCCTCAGGAAAAGCCGCTGACCAAAGTACTGGATTATATATCTGCTCAGTAATGTGGTCGTTGCTGGTTTTCAGTGTCAAATAAGGTATTTAAGCACCACATGTTTAGTTATGTTCTGATTTCAACAACATATTAATATCAGTTTTTAAATATACTATTCATCTGCTATTTGAATTAACTTATTTTCAAACTTCTGTGACACAGGGTCAACAGCAAACAGGATCTACCAAATGCACTCCGTTTTCCATACTGCCCTCAGTCGTCAGTAAACAGTAAAGTCGGAACCTTTTGGCTGTGTGACGTCACTGTGATGGCAATGTCACCCCAACAACAGCCAAATGTTGGTCCACTCCTCTACCAAATGTTACAGCAGACAATCCAAGTGGGGGGAAAGTGCCAGGAGAAGAAAATCACTGGATGGTGAATTAATTAAAAAGCAGCGTGTGCTACTTTTGTTATCAAGGATGTGACTTAAATGAAGAAGTTTAACAGTAGCTTAAGGGATTGACAAAATAAGGAAACATGAAATAAGGAACCAGGCACTTCAGATAGAGAAGGCTTGCTTCAAAAACCATTCAAAATGGAATAAATAATCTGCAAGAATAAATACAGATGATTCAAGTTGAAATGATTCCAACTTTTCTCACTGAGAGGATCTCAACACGCACTTCTTCATTTTTATTTTGTAGGGAAGTGGCCGTGCAAAGACATTACTTTCATGAAGTGAAACGATGTAAATTCTTTCATTAGGGCCTTTTCCACCAGGCCCCCAATTAGCAGCGCTTTTTGAACAATTTGAGACTGTTCGTGGAGGTCTCCGCTGGGAAACAAAGAGCAGACCCAATTAAACCCAGGGTTTGATGATGGCCCAGGGCCTTTGCTCTGGCTACAGTACTAAGACAGTGAGAGAAAAATGTTTAGAGGTCTTAGAAATGGAAAAAGAAGAGGTCCTGACAAGCCTGAAAAAAACTTTGTGGTTCAAACAGCTTTTAAAATCAAAGAAGCAATCAAAGAGGTTAAAAAAGGCCATTTAAGCATGCTTGCAAGTGGGTAACATACAGACACTTACTTAATTACTAGAGGCATTGGCTAACATGAACAAATTAATTAACTTGACTGCTGTATTGTATTCCTATCTTATGAAGATGCAACTATTTAGGAGAAAACAATGGTTGAGAATGTGCATTAAACTTGATCTTCAAACTGTGGCACCCAGTAAATATCAATTTATTTGGTAAATCTCACTGTTTTATGTATATAATATGAGCCTTGTCAACTATAAACAAATCTCAACACATTTC
The DNA here is from genome assembly GCA_029490765.1 of Euthynnus affinis. NCBI lineage: Eukaryota > Metazoa > Chordata > Actinopteri > Scombriformes > Scombridae > Euthynnus > Euthynnus affinis. The sequence goes on along the minus strand of CM055840.1, from coordinate 14,822,617 downwards.
CTTGAGAGGCTCTGTCAAGCACAGCACCTCCACATCCCAGTAGGTTTTCAAGTAAAGCTAACGTTTGGCAATCTCTCCTCTGGTGTACTGCACAAGGCTGACTCATCAAATCAAGGTATTACATTTTCACTAAAACAATAACTGTGCATGGAGGGAGATACTGTTTTTTTAAGGAAGGATTTCTCAGTTGCAGCTGTAGACGAAGCAGGAAGAAACTGCAGGTGATTGCAGGCTATTCAAGCCTATCTTCAAGGTGGTAATTTATGTGGATTTTGCTCCCTCACAGCACTGGATTGCCAAGTGCAATGGGACAACTTCAAAAGGGAAAAGCGGGGCATTTACGGCTTGACGATGAACCTCACAAAATGCAGCTCATGGTTCCGAATCAGTCATGCAGTTAAAAGTCCTACAGAGTTAAATGAAATATCACATTTAGGAGGAAAATTAGCTTTGTAGCAACTCCTTATCTACATTTTCAAAAGCTTTGTTTTCATTCACAAGTCACAAGAAGAATGAGAGGCATTATATATGTCTGCAAAAATAAATTCACATTCTGTTATCACCTGCAAAGAACTGAACAAAATCTGTCTGCTCCACTTTCATAACGCCCTTTTCCTTTCTTACCAAACAGAGGTGTGTGTGTGTGTGTGTGTGTGTGTGTGTGTGTGTGTGCATGTATGTATGTATGTATGTAGGACCCTGAGGCTTAATAGTTTCCAGAAGTTGTTCAAGTCTGTGAAGGTGTGTGTTCACAAGGTTGTGGGGGGGGGGGGGGGGGGGGGGGCTGTTTTGAGCTGCTCACTTATCTGCCTGCAGATCATAATATCACTGTTGGCATTCAGGTTTATTAGCTGGTACAGTCCAGGTGAGAAATTGAGAAATCATACTGATGCACAACAAATGGTGCAGTGCTACACAAGCTCTGTTGATGGCAGCACTAAACATATGAGCTTATGGATGAGGAAAACTAACTGCAATTATTACATGGTTCAAATAAAGCATCATTGAGCAACAATGTACTGTATGCCAACACCATAGCAAACACTTCCCAGCAAGAGATTCCAGACACAGACACACTTTAAGTCCCCATCGGAGTAATAAAAAAAAAAGATATTAGTGTTGTTTGAATCAGGAACAGCGCGGCAGCTGTCATCACATCAGGACGCCACTCAACAAAAAAACTGTTGAACGTGAAATGACTGATACATGAAATACATTACAGAAGGCTCACAAGCTGACATTTTAAAGACATGACACCGATCGTGGATTGGCCTCTTTGCCATCAAAGCAATTAAAACTAAAAGTATCTGACAGCTGCTTTCACCTTTTTTTAAATTAACGTTTCAACCAGAAAACAAAGTGGTTTAAGCAGGTATTGGGGCCTATGCTACAATTTCATCACTGAATGGCAGTGTAAAATTGTGAGATCGCAATGTGAGATCCAGCTGAAAGGAAATGTGCGATCACTGCTGTGACATTGCAATATTCACATGTGGCACTGGGAAAAAGAAACAAAAGACCGCTTTAATTGTCTCGCCTCGGTTTCATCCCTTCCACGTTGCTTTTCCCTCAACCCAGCAGTCATTCCTTCTGGGTACTGTCTACTCTTCTCACAATGCAAGCACACAGAACACAATAAAGCCTGTGATCATCAACATGCAGACACACTTGTATAGTTTTAAAGCATTTAAGACAAGACTCCAGTTATCCTTTATATCAGCTCTGCTTACCATCAATAGCCCTTGATGGAGCGATTACTTCCAAACTGTGCAACATTCCCAAGACAAGCAATCCTGTTGCCAACATGTTGGCCGCGGTGCGCAACATTGTAGTCTATCTTGAAAGAATATTAGTCATCAATCGCCTCTTGGTCCTGTCAAAGCTGGAGGTTGCAGACAGGCGACGACGTGTAATCGTGCCCAATTAAGCGATGATGCTCCTCACTGGAAATCCGCTTTCAGGGTGCGCAATGAAGCTGACACGGCTGCTGCGGTCTGCTCACTCACAGAATAATTTTTGCAGACTGTCAAGGCTAAAAGCCGAGGCTTTTCCCAGCCAGCCCAGGGTTGCTTAGGGGCTCCTTGGATGCATGGACAGCCCTGCCACAAAGGCTAGCAGGCTGAACTGAGCATCAAGCTAGCCTGGCTTGCAGTCGAGATGGAAGGAGAGCTGGCGCCTTTAATCATGCAGTTGTCTGTCTTTTGTTCTCCCTTGCCCCAGCGAAGAAGCCACAGGAGAAAATAAAAGAAGTGGATCAAATGTTCCTCTCCTCCCCACCACCTCTGCTGCTGCTGCTGCTGCTGGCCACAGATTGAGCCTGAAGCCTGGAGCCCAGTCAGTCAGCGGTCTGATGAGTGACGTCGCAGCAGCAGCGGCTCTGCTGGCCCTCCCCTCTCCAACACCCGACACCCCACCGTCCGTCCACCTTCATCAAAGCACTCTCTTTCTCTCGTAAACTTACTGCAACAAAGCTCCTGATTCCGATTCAGTCTCACTTTTAATTATTTAGTGCGTCTGGGTAGGAATTTGTTATTTTCTTTTTTTGTTTACCATTCATTTTTGCTATTTTATTAACTTACAAATACTTGTACACAACTTATTGTGCTAATCTTGATGATGACGATTCTATTTATTATTATCAAGCTACTGAAATAATAATAATAATAATAATAATAATAATAATAATATCTGAAATATGTGGAGCTTTGCTGTGGGGCTAACTAAGCCCAATGCATTCATGACTGATGATGATGATGGCTACTCTTCCTGGTCATTTAACCCTCATCCTATAAACATATTTAACATACAAAGACTACCGACTGGGGTCAAACATCATAGCAAAATGTTAACCTATTTCTTCTTAAAACATTATAAGTTACGTAATTTCATCTAGAAAGAAAAACATGATTATTGTTTTAGGAAAGTTACAGTTAATTTTCATGTTATGCAAAACGAATATATATTCGTCTTTAATTCAAATTGAAGCTTTTATCCCAAGAACAATCTTTCCACAAAACCTTCAAAATGACAGACGTGTGCCCCCCTCCCACCTGTGAGATATGACAAGAAGCATACCTCTGGGGTCTACAGGTCAGTAGGATCGAAGTTAAAAGGTCAAATAAGCATCAAATATAATCAAACAGATTTCGTTCAGAGTATTTCATTTGGTCGTTATCAAGGAATCATATATCAATATCACAGGAATGGGCCTATGTTTGCATCCCTGGAATTGTGTGCCTTGCAAATGGTCCTAAGCCAACTAAGCAATCATAATCAGTATTTAATTAAAGAGTAGAAAGGGGAAATAATTAAAGCACTTTACAAAAGGAAAATCAGCACATCAAATAGAAAGTCATTAGAAGGTTTAATTAAAAAAAATATCTTATAATGATCAAATCAGTGAAATCTTTAAATCAAGATAAAAATAAGATTTTATTTCTCCCAAGCAGAGAAAATTACAAAATGTTTTTTAAAATTCCATTTTTAAATGAAAAGTAAAAGACTGATACTTTCTTTAATATGCATTTAATCCAACTAATTGGTTTTACTTTTCCATTTGACAGTAACACTGCAGATAATTGTGGACCCAATTAACTTAAATGATATGAAGATATCTGTGTCCCATTTCAAATGTCATCCTCAAAAACCTGACACGGCACTTGATTACTTTTGTTGTTTGACATGACTGATAACTGATGCATGCCTTGTTTCTTTGGTACCCATGGAATACATTATCGTTGTTTTAGTGATACCAACAATGCAATAAGAAGAAAAGATAGAAAATGAAAATTATAGAAAATTATTAATTGCAATTACAGAACTTTGCTGTGGCAAATAAGTAAAAACCATTTGTCACCACAATGGAATTTACATAAATGTTACCTTGTTATTGTTAATACTTTGGTAAATTATACTACACCAATATTCAAAATAATATATTGAAATAATGCTGATATTCATTTCATTCACCTTACCCATTCCTTCAGATGTTCCAAGTTTTCAAAGCTACATCATTCTGTCAAAAATGGTTTCAATAAAAAGAAATCAAGCTTTGACAAGGATGGAGCTGGTAGATTTGCGCTTCCATGCAGTCCAACCAGAAGAGTTGCCAGTGCAGCAACGAACATATGGTCCTGCACTGGCTTCCCACCATCACTTCCCACCAACACTTCAAATTGTGTGTTTTTTGAAACACATGACCAAGCCTGAGACAAGGATACCGCACATTCAACACCACGTGGTGACATCCATGACTTTATAAGTCTTTATGTCCCACCATCTGCACTGAGAAACCACGAGACAGGATCATGATCTCTGAAAAACTTCTTCTTCATCACCTTAAATCTATTAAAGACCAACATTGAAATGACAACATGACAGTTTCCTATCTATCTTGCAGAAATATCCTAAATTTGTTTATCATGGAGTATCTCTCTGCTGCTATGCTGATGACACCCAACTATACATATAAATTGACAAACCACAAACGCAACCTCTTCCCTATCAGATCTCGTCACCTTTGAAGAGATAAGAGCAATGACATAAAAATATTCCAACTGAACAGCTCAGATTTGATTTGTCCAACAAAGTGTCCAATAACTCACATACACTTTTCTGAAGAGCTCCCAAATCAGTAACATTTTTTTTACTCTAAACTGGCCTTTGAGATATCAAAAACAACAACATCTCAAAAACATTGACAGACTTTGTCCTACATAAACCCTTTCACATACAGCAAAGCTTGTCCACTTTATCTTTTCAAGGCTATTACTACTGCAGTGCACTGTCAAGATCCCTGCCAGGATCCTAATGATATTTTGGATTTACCCTCCCTTTACATCCTTGCTGTACAAACTGCTTGTTGCTGCAGGGTGCAAGTAAAGATGAAAGTTGCTCCAGTAAGTGATGGCATGCAGAACAGTCACTGCAGAGTCGAGAGTAATGTGTTTAACCTCAGGCGTTTCTTATATGATTTGATGAATACAAATCTGTCATCCGTCCACTGATGCTTTTTAGACTTAATCGAAGAGCTCTCTCAGGAGCAGAACCTATTCCACCGAAGACAAGTGTCAAACCTTTTACCAGTGGTTTACTGGTGGTTCAGTGCACAAACTGGTGGTTTTGAATGGCACTGCACTGTGTAGATGACACAAACTGAAAGCCATAAAGAGGGATGTTAAATTGCTTTTTAAATTAGTTTATATCTTATTCTTCCTGTAGTGTAATTCAGGCGGCAGAGAAGAACATCCATTCATTTAAGCGTTGATAGTTTGATTCCTGCTCCCCCTCTCCACATGTCAAAGACACTGAACCCAAAATTGCTAGTTTGACTGTAGTTTGATTTGGATAAAAGCATTTTCCAACTAAATAGGTATGTAATTTACATTTCCAGAATTAAGTAAATGGAACAGGGAGTTAAAGTCACAACAGTGTATCTTATGGTCAAACAGAGTTGGATCAGAGGAGGTCAAATTATGACCCAATCAGCTTTGTATGTTCTGCAGGTTTTCATACACATAAGATCAGAGGGTGGGATTACTGTCAAACAGATATTACATCTCTCTAGAAAATATGTAAACTGAGATTTATGTAAGTAAAAGATGTAAATGCCTTTAAAATGAAAATTTAAAAATGAAAAGAATGGCTAAAGGCACACACTGCTGTTTTCTTTTATAGTATTTATCTTAACTTATCATAAACAACACATATCCTAGTGTTGACATATTATTTTGGCATGTTGTATAAAAAGATTGCGTCATAGTCCAAAACTAGCCATTTGAAAGACGACTGTTCATCCTCGAGTTGGAGAAAATGTGTTTATAATATACTCTTTGTTTGTTTTGTGTCTTTTTTTGCACTTTTAAGTCTTAAGTCTTGACACTCAAGTCTCAAATTCAGTTCCAAAGCTTAGACTTTGAATCCCAAACTAGTCATAATCTGTTCTCACCTCATTTTAAAAGAAAAACATTAACAAAGGACCATATGGTTACAGAAATAGTGAATGCTTCATTAAATTTGTGTTTATTACTTTTCCAAGTGGACATGTATACTTGAATGCTTTTTCAGAGAGACACAAGAAAACTACACAGGAAATTAGATTTGGTCTGTTTTCAAAACAAACAAACAAAAATCTAAATGCCATTCAACAATAAAAATCACATAGTGCAAACATATTCAGACATTTATCCATTGTTAAAAAAATGCAAATTATGCAAGCTCACATCGACCTGACATTTTGTTTTCTCTTGTTTCCTCTCTCTTCACAGGACAAGGACACTTAAAACAACTGCCATTTTGCTAAAATCACTCACTCAAAAAAGCACATCAGGTTTTACCTTCAGGCTTTGAACTTTGGCCTGAAAGTCTGCTCTGAATAACTAACTATAATAAAACTTTGGAATTGTAATGAATCATTCAAGGCCCAAGTCTAAGTTAAGTCAATAGTTAATGGTGTCAAAATCAAATTGGAATGCATTTTAGCCTTCAATTATATTTATATTTGTGTCTCAAGTCTGACTTGAATCCAAGTCATATGATTCCATGTCTGAGTCTACACCCCATGTCCTTGGTTCATTCTCAGATTTACTTGTAATTTTACATTTGCCATCTCCAACAGTCCAGGAAATATCTGGCTCAAACCATAACAACTGGAAGGAACATATTTCTTAAGTACTGGAGCCTTAAAAATGGCTGTTGTCCATGAACAGGGATTGCAGTCAAATCACACACACACACACACACACACAGGTCACTTTTGGGGACATCACATAAACCACTGACTAAAAAATCAGCTTTTTTCCAACTGGGGGCATGAATTTTGTGTCTCCAATTGGACAAACTGTCCCCAGTCTGAATTGTGTCCCCAAAAGTAGGATAAGTCAGACGCCCCCTCCCCCCTCCCCCCCAACACACGTACACACATAGAGAACCACCTGTACCTGTCTGTGAAATGCTGCACAGCGGTGACACCTAGTGGGTCTACACAGGCAGTATCCAAAGAACAATAGGTCCTTTGTGTGGAGGGGAAAAAAAACTTTATTTACTGTAACACACCACCAAAATGTCTGTTTGGTCTTAAGTATCCATCTCTGTCTCACTAACCTAAAGTAGACCTCTTTCACTGATGCTATTTACAAAGATAAAATATGAAAGAGAAAAATGAGTTGGCAAAGAAAAAAAGAGTTGTGTTCACAGACAGCATCCAGTGAACCACTCTTGAAAAAGAGAATGTTAATGCCACTTGTCAGTATAATTTCAACAACTCTCACTTGATTCCAGGGCCTCACATAACACTTACGTGCACATTTACTGAGCTCATACTTTACAGGCAGCTAGAAGAGAAACTGCTCTTTTGATGAAACAGCTGTAACACTAAAAGAGACAGAGAAGTTAGATAGATAGATAGATAGATAGATAGATAGATAGATAGATAGATAGATAGATAGATAGATAGATAGATAGATAGATAGAGTTATGTTTGTTAAGAAACCTAAGCCTAGTCATGTCCCCTGTTTGTTTTGAATACAGGGGCAACATGTCTCATACCAGAGGGCAGGATCTGAAAGCAGGTGCTGAGGTTATGAGTTGATTTGCTTTCTTCACTGTCCTCTGATCATAGAGCCACTGTAGCATCGAGCACTGCTCCACACAAAGCCTGGACCTTGTTGGTCACTGAGAGCCCCTCATACAAGCCAAGTTAAGTCACCAATTTAAATAAGCTTTATTCTGTTTTAATTCCACCAGGATTGTCAGCTATTTCTCCATTTCACTGTTCATTCTGTAATGTTGTTATAAGCACCGATGTGTTTTGGCATGACCCGAGGTGCTTGATTTAGTACTTTCAACATGGTTTACATAGCAACAGTCACACAACACAAATTCTTAACCTATCAGAAGTTGACTTCTAGTCCAAAAATGTCCTCATGCACAATCCTGACTTAACTAAAAACAGACATGCAGGGAAAAAGAAATGAAAGACGCAGAGCTACAAAGACTTTCATGCGCAAAAGGCACATTGTAGTCATCTTGAACTTCTTAGACATCACTTGTGTGACATATGCACACACACACGTACGCACAAACCACAGGCATGCACATATGTGATACACACACTGTTATATACACAGATATTTTTGGCCCCAAGATGGCACTGTTATGTCAGACATTTCATAACAAAAAAAATGACTGCAAGTACTATGGATTTGTTTCTCTTTATCTTTGTTGTCACATCATTGTAACTCAGTGACACTACCTGACTATGTTGCTTTAGTTGGTCACAGGGCTGATGTGCATCATTATTTGGTTTTCATCACATCTGACTTTCCAAACAGGTTACACACATTTCTAATATTTTCAGACTTTCAGGTGAAAGAGGAGAGAGACGCCAGACAATGAAAGATAATTAAAACATGTAGTAAAGGTCAAATAAAATGCATCATGATTAATAAAAGTGTAAGTTTATTGTTTTTGTTCCATACTCAGACTCAGACTAAGTGTCTGCAATCCTTCTTGTTTTATCCCTATACAGGTCAATTTCTGCAATGTTTATGTTGAGTGTGTTGCATCATGTTTGACAGTAAATGTGTATTTAAATTAACTTTGTACAGTACACAGTAGGAAAGACATAAATAATGAATGATAATGTGAGAATTAAGTGTGATATTGAGATACTTTTACAGATCAAACTGAGCAACCATATGGAACACAGGACTAGTAGAACTGCTGCTTTTTCAAGCTCTTTTGACTCAGTGAAAGGAAATATGTCAGTGGTGTTTATCACAATCTACCAGCAGATGGAAGCACAACACAGATGACAGATATCCTGAAGGCAAGCAGTATAGGACCCTTACAGAGTACACTACCCTCACAATTTCCTTTGATCCCATATTCAAAAGTCAGCCCTTAGTCTGGTGCATACTTAAAACAATAAGTAGAAAGGAGAATCTGTTTTTTGCACTCTCTAAAACAGTTTTAGACAAAAAGAGGAACATTAAAGCAATGAAAAGGACTAATTTATCTATGTTGTATCATGATATTCAACATGTTATATCACTGACAACATATTTAGATTCACTTCTTATAAAAATCCTCTATCATGTGGTGGAGAGAGCTGACAATTTTGAAGGTTGATGCCGTCCATCATTCGTGGCTGTCTCATGTGTTACACATCAGACTTGTGTTCAACATCTCCCTTGATCATTATGACACATTTTACATCATTGTTTCTCCTCACTCTTCAAGTCAGGTGAGTGTGTGCGTGTGTCATGTGTCTGTATGTGTGTGAAACAGAGACAGAGGGAAGGAGAGAGATCAGAGAGATCAGCTGTAATAGCTTATACTGCTATTTGACCCTGCAGTCATTAGAAAGTGACTCACTGATACTGTACACGCACATCTTTCATTACTCTGACGTTTTGCGAAACATTAATGCCTACCCTCATTCATCTCAAAGCAATTTTCTATTCCATCTGTGGCTCTGGTATATTGATTTGTGCCCCTGCAGCATCATGTGGTAACATCATACTCTATCTGTTGCATGATTCATGTGTTGCGCTGTAGTTTCAGACACACCTCAATGGACAGAAAGCGCAGTTTTTAAACTAACAGGGACATTGTAACATGCTGCTCCTCTAAAATATTGTCGAGATTACTGTCTTGATTAAATCACTGTAGCCTGATTCTCATATCTTGCAAGAAGGAAATACTCATTTCTTGAAATTAAAGCAAGTTTTCAATGCATCAATGTTATGCGGCATCTCTCACTTCCTCTTCTTACATTTCTATATAAAAAGACTGACAGTGGTTGAGTTATTTCCCCTTCTTGCGAGGCTGACTTTTCACGTCATAGGCTGGAATATAATTCGTCTTAAATATCAGAGAACTGCTGGTTATTAGTCTCCTGCTAAAGACCTCTCCTGCTCTGCTGGTGAGTTTTCCAGGGCAATTTTATTGTCGGAGTAAGTGAAAACACCATTCATCTGGTTTGTGTCATGACTGGAGCAAGTATTTCATGCGTCATTCTCCTATCCACAGCTAAGGCCCACGATGCACCTCCACCCAGTTCACTGCAGCTGTGATGGAAGCCAGGTTGAAGTCCAGGGAGAAGATGTAGACAACGAAGGAGTATATCAGTTCTGGTTCCCACACTGCTTTAGTATTAACATACATGACTTTTATTTTAACAAACCAACTATATTAACTATGTTAACTAATAAACTGCGCTGCAGACAGCATGTGGTTTTTTCAACTAACCTGAGTTTAAACCCGTCTGCGTACACACACACACACACACACACACACACACACACACACACCTGCATACAGACACATGCATAAATCTCTAAACTGCATCATGATTTGGACCTACATCATCACTCATCTTCTACACTCCCTCTCTCCCTCCTTACGCTGGTGCTCTCTTCCTCCCCTCCCTTTGCTTCAGAGCCAGATGGATTACCTCATCAATCAAAGTTCCCAGAATTACGTCCTGTATGTGTATGTGTGTGCGTGCGTGTGTGTGTGTGTGTGAGTGTGTGTCCCACCAACGCTGTCTCCATTCAGTAGAAAAACAGTATTAGATACTCACTGCAGCCATTTTGTAAAAAAAAAAAAATGGAGAAAAAAAGAAGAAAGCAAATGCATGTAATTACTTTATCATTCATCTCTATTCTTCGGTTCATTCTGAAGGGGTCACACATGCAGGAAACTGCTAATCTTGCCCCAACTTGAAAGCCTCTTTAACACTAGTTTGAGAAAATTGTATTTTCAAAATGTCTGGCGGGTCTTGGGTGGTTTGACATATTATTGATGTGAGTGACTTGTTACAGTTGCTTTAAAGGAGAAACAAATCAGATAAATAATCTAAAAAAAATCACTGCCTGGCATTGGGAAGGCAGAGCAAGGTTTTTATTTGGCAAACAGAAGAAGAAAGTTCAAGGATTCCAGTTTTCACAATTCTGTGTGGAGCCACAGAAGACAAGAAGTTGAAAAAAGAAATATGGAAATGTAGTTGAAGAGACTTGTTCTTTGATTTCAATCTTCAACGATGCAAGAATAGCAATGTCGAAAATGGCGGCATCAGAGTTCAAAGACCTTGACCCCTTCGTTCAGATCTTCTAACCCCAAAGAGGAAGCTTTACAGTGTTTTACAGTCTCTGTATTTTTTTTCTCCCCCTCCTCAGAAGGAACAATTATGGAGCGGGCAATGCTGATAACACCTAAGGAATTTGAGGCATGCACAAACAGCCCTTCCCCCATCCGCTTAGTTCTCTCCCCTTCCCCCTGCTCTCGTCCCCCTTCTCTCCTTTCCTCCCACTCCATCACCAGGCTTTCTTTCTGCCTCCTCAAATCTGTTGCTCAGATTACTTCCAGCTGGAACATATAGAGTAAACAGCCCACTCAAGAAATTCTTGAAAGTCATTTATTTATTTATTTTTCCCAAAAAAAAACAAAAAAAAAGCATCAAATTTAGGAGAAAATTTTTGAGTTTTGAGTTGTTATAGAGTTATTATGCCTTTTTATCAATAAAAGGCACACTTTCTATGTGACGAACTGTAAATCATTCTAAGAGACACAGAACAGTTAGAGATGATATGTTCGATATTTGTGCTAAAGTCAGTCAATCAATGAAAAAAGGTCACGCCAGCACATTTGCTCCAAGCCACAATAGTTTAATAAAGCCAACAAATCAACAACAGTAATAAGTAGAAACATATTTGTTCAAGAGTGTTATATTTATAGAGCAGCTCGCCACAGAAAGGGCACTCCAAAGTTAATGAGTTTGTATTTGTTTATTTCTGCTGGAGAACTCTTATTGAATTACAGCATTTACGTCTCATAGACAAAGGCTTTGACTGCATGGATCTACATTGAATCTTTCATATACAGCAATTTATTTAAACCATTTAAAATCAAACATTTAAGCTGTGAGAGTATAGAGACAGAAGGAAAAAACTTCTGATAATAAATGCCTCACCAATGAGAAACTCTAGTGCACTGTGGTGTCTTACCCAAGTTCACTTGGATATTTATATTTATTTCTGATTTTATTTTTATTTTAATGAGCATGTTAGTCTACATTGATGCAAAGTATAAGATAAATGGTTAGTTTTCAACAGTTGTACTTGGACCCGATGTAAAATTATCCAATAAAAAGTAAGCATTAAAAGAAACAAAGAAAAAAAGATTAAATGTGAAAACAGGCTCTTGAAAAAAAGTTTATATGTCTTTATAAAGATTCAGAAAAAGGTTACAAATTCAACATATGATATAAACATATATACTGCATATATATAAATCTATATTCTTATTTGTTTCTTCACAAACTGAACAAAATTCAAGTAGATACATGTATGACTTTGAATTCTTTTTCCTAAGAACTGTTAAAACTGAGCAACAATGAATTCTATGTATAAAATAAAAGTGCCTGGTTCTACCAATCACATGGAAATAAAGAATGATTGTTACCGACTGTTTACCTTTAGCACACATTTATCCTTCACCTCTTAACACAGAGCGCATTATCTTTTATGTTGAACAGGGCATTATGATGGAATTTCCCCACACACAATTACACATACATTAACATTCGTCTATGTGTACATAAGCTACCAACATTTATTTGTTTTTTGTCAGCTGTTCCCCTCAAACCTTCCTTACCAAAACTTCCTCTTTCACACTCCCCGTCAAAAAACACATTCCAACCACAGGGAATGCTTGACTGATTGTCTGAGTGTGTGAGGGTGTGTGTGTGGTCTCTTCAGCAGACGTGTAAATTAACTCCTCTCACGTGAAGCGACTGCATACACCCAAGGAGAGGATGTGTTTCTGTGCTTTCGAACACACATCATTTTACTGTTTCTTATTCTCTACGACAGGGATGTAAACAATACTAAATTACATATGTAGTTCATTCAATTTAAAAAGAATCTAATTAAAATTGCGCCTAGTGTAAATCTAAATAAATTGAATGTGTGATCTTTGTTGTGTTGTGTATGTATATCATTATGAGAACTAAATATATATCATGTTTAACTCAAGTTATACATGCAGAGATTTGCTGTAGATGAGCCGTTTCTGAATGTGTAACACCACAATAGTCATGAAAAGCCTTTGAATATAACCAGTAAATGGCTATTTCTGACACTAACCAGCCAGGCAAATTCACCACCAAAACTACAGTTTCTGGACGGATTGTTTATATCTAATGATAAATATCATAAACAAACTTTTACAGCGATTTTACAGTTTATTTAACTTGTTTGCAGAGATTCCTTCTAGATGCAGTTGAGCAGTTTCAGATACAAAGCAGGTGCCAAATGTAGCTAAGTAGGCTGGTAAAAGTATACAGATTGAAATAATAGTGCACGGACGATTTAGCAACAAGAGTTTGTATTTTCTTGTATTCTTTTCTTCCCCAACAACTTTCTAATATATATATTCATATTTATATACTTCAAACCAAATTCTTTCCTTTTTCTTCTTTTTGCTCTGTACAATTCTCTTTTTTTTAGCCATTCTGACCTTGAACCCCACACTGACAGTCTCACTGAGCCCCTCACTCACACATGAACTCCCTGAACCCTTCCCCACGCCATTCATATCCACTTTCCTTTGCACACACACACACACACACACACACACAGACACAGACACACACACACACACACACACACAGACACAGACATGAACAGGCTCCCCTTCCTCCCAAAGAGCAGTCTACTTTGATGACAGAGGTTCACCCCCACTGCATTGATGCTGTTTTGTGTATGTGTGTGTGTGTGTGTGTGTGTGTGTGTGTGTGTGTGTGAGAGAGAGAGAGAGAGAGGGGGTGTTAATGCTGGCAAAGGGCGGTATTTCTTTGACATATGCTGTTATCCTTATAAAGGTTGTGTAAGGGTAGTAGTTGAAGCTGTATTTTATGCTAAAGTTTGAAATTAAGACAGACTTTTTTATCAGCTAATAATAAATTTCGATACCAACTTAAAGAAAGAGTATCTTTCAACGCAAAACTGAACCAGACGACGCCTTCGTTTTATAGAAGGACCCCTGACCTGTCTTTCTAGACACTTGAATGTTGGGGTTCACTCCCACAACGAGGTCATAATAAATTAAAAAGAAAGAAAAAAACAGGCAATGCTCTATCTCTTCTATCCCCGATACACAACCTTAGGCAACTCAGCAACTCACAGACACACACACCTACATACACACACATACACAGACACAGACACACACACACACACACACACACACACACACACACACACACACACACACACACACATACAGCTTAGCTACCCTAGAGGTAATAAGTATGGATTCACAGGCCAGAACACTTGGGATGGAGGGGGCTGGGTTACTTAGCAACGAGCCTGTTGATGTCCAAACAATGTTCATGTCGTCAAAGTGGCTGCTTGTGCCAGACGGAGGTTCTGCTGAGTGCAACAATGTCACTGGTGTGTTCCTAAACGCAGACAGAAGAACAGCTCACAGACAGGCTGCTGGACTGAATGAAACAGAGGCCGGCACAAACTGCTTACGGCACTAATTTATAGAAATACTCCAAACAATGCTGTAGTTTTCATTTTACTCCATATAGGGTTAAGACATAACTGGGCAGCCTGGAAGAAAGGAGACTGGACATGCTAAATCAACTTATTTTGTCGATCTTTTTTGAAAGCTAAGTACTAGAAACTATGTGACAGTAGATGAAGCATTTTGTGAACTTATTCTTCTACATTATAAAGTGTTTATTTGCACATCCTCTTTAAGCTAAACCAATCACATGCACAGACAAACTGGATTTTTTCAGTAAAGAGGAGAGACAAGGTCGTGTGGCTCAGCTCAAGAAAATTCTGTCTGCTAGTTGTAAAAAAAAAAAAAAAAAAAAAAAAAAAATCAGTGTGAGAAAGCGTTTCTCCATCCAGCAGTCTCCTTGCTCTTACAAAAGTCGTGTTTAGTGTCACCTCTGTGCTTGCAGGGGTTTTTGCGTACTGCACCACACATCGTGACATTACATTTTGTCCTGCATTGATTCCTGGTAATAATCAAATAGTAAGCTGTCCATGGCACACAGATGGAGCATATGACTTGTATGTTGCATAATTGCTGGCTACCCTGAGAGATTAAGAGTAGCAGAAGTGCTTTGTAGTGTAACCAGTACTGATTATTTTGAATGCTACTGCATTTTAGGCATCGGGTTTCAGCTGCCATCTGTGTTGGGATTCATCTCCCAGCCAATCTCTGGCAACAGGAGAAAGTGAAAAGGCATTTAAATATAGCAGATGTAGATAAGAAGCCAGAGTCACTGACGAAGCAAACCGTTGGATAAGATGGGAAAGGTAACTTCAGGACACTGCTCATTCACACACCAGTGGCAAGTGTTTAGGTTTAGTACCCTGCGTGTGTGTGTGTGTCTGGTGTTTAACAGCCTTCGTCTGTGACCTTCAGAGGAAACTGCAGGACATCGTTAGAGCGGGTACCAGATGCAACCACCCGGCTGCATTACACCATGACCAGTCCACCTCACGGATCAGGCAGATGTTTGTCTCACACCATTTACAAGGCAGTATTTGTCTTTTAAATATGTTAGTTGATAGCTCCCTCCTGACTACGCCCTCAAGGTTTTCTGTCAAATTCACTGAGTCTTGTGAGTGTGGAAATTCTTTCTATTAGACTTGCGCTGCATAATTAATCACATCATGTTAATAGAAGAAATGTCGCAGGGAGGAAGGCAGCCAGATCACTAGCAGTAGGGCAGCACAGACTGAACCATATCAGTGACTTTTCATCATAGTCTATTCCCATGCATGATGCAAGACGTGGCAAAATCCAAAGAAAATTACAAGTTTGGGCAGCGAGTCCAGTTATGGTATCAGTATTTTCTTCACATTAATCACAAGAAAATTTACATATATGGAGAAATACTGCATGTAACTTATGACTGAAGCATTTTCAATAAAATATATAGCTTTTCCTGTTTTCAGCTGATCGTAATTGAAAATATATTATGTCCTGTCAAAACATACATTACTGATGCTAAAGAGCTTTCTCAGTCATTGCAGATCTTTTAGTAATGACCAATTTGGCAGTAAAGACGCAAACAGGAGGTGGGCCACATCTCCACAATGCTTTCTCCAGTAATGACCAAAAAACCTCAACCTGTAAACAATATACTCTGCCCGAAGCGTTTTTGCTTGGCCAGTGTAATAGCTGCTTCCAGCCATATTTTCATTTTAAAGGCTCAGATGAGGTAATGACTGGAATGGAAGTGGCGGCGGTGAAGGAAAACCTTAATAATGACATTTGGATCCTATTTTTTGCCCTTGTGCCAGTGTAAATATATTTTAAATGTTCAGTAGGTCTGGATGAAGCTAATATTTTCTATGAAAGAGGTGCTTTTTTAAATTTAAATTTAGTGCAGAAACATCTTTTTTGCAGTGTTGAAATATTTATATATAACTGCAAAGCACTGACAAGCAGATTTCATGCGTTTACACAAGATGTGTGTAAACAAAAGTACATGTTCGGTTTCAAAATTATGCAATGATCTTCAAACCTCAAACAACGCTGGATGATTTGTGCAAACTTAAATCAAAAGGGACTTTAAGGCACATAGCAGCAAAATGTTCATAAATCTTATTACTAAATCACAGAGTTATCCAAGCAGTATGATAAGGAAATATCAAAATCTATCAACCAGGGAACTGTAATTGTGATATGCAATGTTATTGTACTGACTATTTAGCTGACTCAGGAGTGTTGACCAATATGCGGTGTCAGGTCAGGACACAGAAACTGAACTTTGATTCACACAACTTTACTGTAGTTTTAAAGCATCAGGTAAATTGGCACAATTGCTTATAGTCTCTTAATCCTATCCATTGGTCTGTCACAATGCAGGGATGTGATGGCGGATTTGTGTGTGGCATTTGGTCATCTACGCACACAACAGGTAAGGTTTACTTGGTTTTACACTAAGTCCTTGAAGTGACCATCTGAAGAGACTGCTGTGTGGGATTTATGGGGGATTTCCAGAGCCTGGGTAGAAAGCAACATGC
This sequence comes from Euthynnus affinis, assembly GCA_029490765.1. Lineage (NCBI taxonomy): Eukaryota > Metazoa > Chordata > Actinopteri > Scombriformes > Scombridae > Euthynnus > Euthynnus affinis. Next base: position 14,805,557 of record CM055840.1, on the reverse strand, counting down.
ACATCACTTGCTTTGTCTCTTTTGTAGTGCAGGGAATCAATTTCTCTGAAGATCCCGTTCCAAAAGAAAAAATCAATTCCCGCAGACCAGGGACTTACTGGTATTAGCAAGTTGTTGGGCCACCACATGCCACCAGAACAGTTTCAATGCACCTTGGCATTGATTCAGCCTCTGAACTCTACTGGAGGAGTGATCACCATTCTTCAAAAAGATATTCCCTGATTTTGGTGTTTTGATGATGGCGGTGGAGAGTGCTGTCTAACATGTCGGTCCAAAATCTCCCATAGGTGTTCAAGTGCGTTGAGATCTGGTGACCGTGAAGGTCATAGCATATGATTCACATGATTTTCATACTCAAACTATTCAGTGACACCTTGTGTCCTGTGAATTGGGGCATTGTCATCCTGGAAGAGACCACTCCCATCAGGATAGAAATGTTTCACTGTAGGGTTCCAGCATTCAGACCTGTACTGTTCTCTTGGTGAACACCATACATTCACTTGCCCACTTATCGAGAATATGGTGCAGGATTACTCATCTGACCATATCACGTTTTTGCACTAAGGAACTCTCAAATGTTCATCTTTGTAATGAGGGGTTTATGTACTGCAACCTACATCTCCCTATATAATTGTCTGCTGACTGTTCTTGCTGACAGTCTGATGATGTCTTGCATTGACACTCTCAGTCACCTAAGGAAGAGTTGCTCTTCTGTTTTTCCTTTTCATATCACACTAATGCATGAGCATCATGCTTATCAAATGTGTGCTGTCGACCACAATCGCTGACTCTGTTTACTAATGTCTTTCCCACAGATCTAAAAGCAGAAGTCACTTTAGTCATTGTTCCTAATGAAACATCAGCCAGTTGAGCAGTCTTTGTGTCCCAACAATGAACCCTCATTCAAAGTCACTTACATCTTTTTTTCTTGCCATCTTGATACAAAATCAGATTCAACTGGGCATGCTCAGCATTTTTATACATGACACTGAGCAGGATTGGATGCTAATTGCTTAATTGTACCATGCAGTGCACCTGTGTGGAAGCATCTGCATTCCATGTGTTTCTCCACTCATGTATTCATGTTTTTTAATTTGTCACCCATCTGTACGTACTATATATAACTTGTGATTGACTAGTGAGCCCAGGCCCAGAACACACACGCATTACGCTCTCATGACAGGCACACAGAGAGGGACGGTAAAAAGCCAGACAGGATTTTATGGATTTTTTTGACTGTCCACTGGCCAACCGATGGCCAGTACACCACTGCTGCACACTTATCACCTCTGCATTGATTTATTAAAAAGAGTCGAAATTCCCGCACACAGTTTCTTTTAAGTGATAAGTGTATGCGGGAATTGACTCTTTTTCTGAGGTTGCTATGGAGATTAATTGGCTCGTTAAGGGTCTGCACTGCAGAGTCATCGTCTTGTATAATTTGGAGCTGCTCCACACGCAATGAAAAGAAGACTGTGCTTTGAACTGTCTGAAATTTTACATTCAAATAGGCTGTTTATTGTAGAAATGATATAATCCAGAAGTCCCAACTATAAATGACCACAACTTTATATATATATATATATATATATATATATATATATATGACATGTTGTTTGTATAGCAAATTTCTACGACAAAGTTTAAAGAGTGCCTAGCAATCAATACAAACAAACACAGAGACAAGGTTACACAAGCAAAGGAGAGGACAGCGGCAAAAACAAAGAGGGTACACACAGACTCTGGTTGGGCTAGAGGGTGGTGGAGCTGCTATATACGTAGTATATCTCTATCACAGATAAAATGCTGTCATCAGCTTTTTACATTTGTTTGTATAACTGCAATTATCCAATACTACTGAAAAAAAGCATAAAATATGGTTAGAAAAAACATGTCAGGCTTTCCCGGAATTACTCTTACCTTACAGGGTTTTGAAAGTTTGTAGTTTAATATGTTGCCTTTGACTGTAAGGTATTTTTCTGAAGAATTTTACTGTTTGAATGTCTTAGCCGTGAAATATTTTTTGAATTTTTCCATTTCTCCTCAAGTTCAGCTGTTCATAATTTTACATAACAACACTTACACATGTGTTTATTTAAATTTGGCCTCATGTTAAAAATCAAGAAGTTACATTTAATTTCTGAGTAGACTATTTTTTATAAGGACTAAATATAGAGCCCAATATATCTTGTTATATAGGATATTTGATATAATGTAGAGTTTAGTCGTGATTTGTTAATGCTAATAAAACGATTAGGGTTACTGAATCCTGATATATTTAAGAGTAGACTAATCATAGGGCCAGGAAACAAATTAATGTCTCTACTGAAAAGAAATCCACTCAAGTAGTAAATCAAGGACCCCCAGACAAAAACATTGTACACCGTATCTTGATTTTAAAAGCGTCATAAGACACTAGTCATTCTTTCACCCTCCCCTGGTGAGTGAAATAACAGTGTGTGCTGAACTAATCCCCTCTTCTATGCGGACCACCTGGAGCCGTGTGACTGGACCCCTGAAGGAGCCCAGGGGCCAGCACTGGGGGCCCCTGCCCTGCTGCTGCAGCAGCACCACTCGCAGTCAACCAGCGGGACTCCAGGCACTCACTTCCCCAGCTGCTGACGTCAGCTGGCAGCCTGGGCTGTGCTCGCCGCTCCGGACATAGCGCCGAGAAAAATGCTGCTCTCCGTACCGCCAAGGGCAGGAATCAACCCATACAACGGCTATAACAGCAGAAACAGCAAAAAGGTAAACGCTATCTGGCTTTTCCCTCATTTTCGGCTTGTTCGCCCTGCGGGGCAACATGCCCGCGTCTGTCGCGATAGAAAAGGGCTTGTGACAGTGAGCTGCAGTGTCCTTGAAAAGCGAAACGTACTGAATTTAACTTAAGACTTCACGGAGTAAAAAATACAGCTTATAGAGCCGCCGTGCTCCGTGTGTATGTCTAGGAAGGAAATTTGCTACCGCTCGGTCCTGTCATGTTGGACGCCGTGTGTTTTATTTAGTGCTATTAGTGTATGGGTGTACTACAGTAAGGATGTCGATACGGCTCTGCTCACTCATTTGAAAAAGTCAATGGTGGAGGGAGAGCAACTTTTGTGTGTAACTGTACCGTGTTGGGATAGCGCGTCTGTGCCTGGATGTGTTTGTGGAGGTGGGGGTAGGGTGAAAGGCAGGCAGAGAGGGGGGACATGTTACAAAATGAATTCTGCCTCCTCGTCCGTGAGCTCCGGACACTCGTATCAAGTGTTAAATCAGGTCTTCATTGTCTATGCTGCCGCCTAAGTTTGCAAAGTTTTTTTTTTTTTTTTTTTTTTTTTTTTTTTTTCCCCTCGTTTCCCATCTGAAAGCGGAATATGCCCCACCCCTTGAAAAATCCCACCAGACCATGATGACTACATTCCCAGAATTATGAATCGCGCTCTCGTGGTCACATTCACTGTTGACATTGTCACTTTTGTAACCAATCTCTGAAGGAAAAATACTTTTATTCAAATGCAGGAAATAATGTTAGATGTACATCAGTACAATACTAGAAAAAAATATTTTAAATTGCAAATGTACTACTTACTAATAAAGTATTATTTTTATCTGCAGTTTTGTTACTTCAATTCCTTTCTGTAGGTGTAACAGTATCATTTAGTCAGGCAGAGTCTTCTTATGCACCATAGTAGCTTCTAAGTGATGGTAAATGTTTGGTTATGTTATGTTGTGATTTCATGTTTAATGGATTCACACCACTGTTTTTTTTTTTTAATTCTTTAAAATTTTTGCTTGTGCTCTGCCTGCTTTTCACTGACCGTGCTGTTTGTTGCTTTTGAGCTGCTGAAGTCTAAACAGCGTTTTGAAAATGAATATTGACATATTGTCTTTGTTATCCCGAGCACCGCCTGGCTGCTCATCCTCCCAGATTTCATGTCAACACTTCTGCCTGTCTGAGGAAAATAGCATTATGTTTCACACACACACACACACACACACACACACACACACACACACACACACACACACATTTTACAACCTTTTTCAATGAACTCATATTTTACATGTACAGAATATACATGTGTACTCAAGCTATATACTGTAAAATTGGACCACATTTAGTTGCAGCAACAAACCATTTTTAGCTCATCAGGACCAATAAAAACAATTAAATTTCACTTTATTATTTATTATTATTATTAGTTATTTGTAATAGCAGTCAAGTTCATGAGGATAAGCAGTTGCTGCAATAATTTTTAACAATATGTGTAATATATGTTTAATGCAAATAATCGATTGACAGAAATGTAAGTGTCAATTATTTTGATATTCGGTTCATCATTTTAAGTAGTTTTTAAAGAAAAAAATTACATTTTCTCGGTAAACGTTCAGTTACTGCCAGACATGATCCATGTTTTAGGACTGATTCTATATATTTTGACGAGATTCCACTTATGAAATATTACATATTTAATGACTTGTCGTTAAGTACCCCATCTCAAAGAGCAGCCTGATTTTAATTAAGTTCAATAAACATGAGGGATTTATAATTGTAGATTACTCTGACATCTTTGGAACATTGTCAGGACGGTTTGGTTCTCAACTTTAAGCTTTTTTTTTTTTTTTTTGGTTTTGATTGTTTGTATTGAGAGTGCTTTGGGAGTTTAAGGTTATTATACCAGTGTGTTATGTATATGCCTAAAATGTAATTGTATCTTGGTTTTGCTTTTCCATCAATGTATTGACATTTCACAGTACATTCTCAATCTCTTCCTAAACACTCCGAGTTTTCCAGAATCCTGTGATAATACGCCACCTGAACAAACTGCGATAAAACTATTAATTATTTACTCAGATATAAAGAATTAAAAAGCACAAGTGCCAGAAGTTTTTTTTTTCCTTTGCAGTTTGGTGGTCCAAAGCTCTTCTATTTTGTGGAGCGAAAGTTCACACAGAGGTCAGGTTCCTGTGTTGTGATTCCTAACATTTCCTCCTCCTACCTCCTCCACCTCCCTCTCATTCTTTCTATCTCTTGCTCACATCCTGCCTTACCTGAATACACAAAATAAAACTCTGAACACAAAATAAACATGTCGAGGGGCGAGAAAAGCGCGCTTTGTGTGCGCAAAGTGATTACCGAACCCGATGACTAAAAGGCGTTTGGTTTCTGTTGTGCCTAAAGCCTGCTCCTCCTCCTCCTGACTCAGCACCTCATTTCCTCCCTCAAGTAAATGGAATTAATGTTCTCAAATCAAATTTGCTCGTTTTCCGTGTAAAGCTTCCTGGATGGAAAAATAACAGGAGGCGGCTTGTCGCCTCTCAAGGTATCATGCGTCTTGCTCAGGGCCTCATCCAATGTCTTGTTTTTGTATTTGTCTATCAGATTTTTGTTCTCTTTTAGGCGGGAGCCCATTTTAACAAAATGTCAACTTCCTGTTGCGATTTATATCTTTAGATGTCAAGACACATACTCTACTTTATCATAAGACAACTAGATATACAAATAGATAAAAGAAATAGATTAACTGGAGCATTAAGTTGATATAAAGGGAAGAGATTCCTCACATGGCAGAATAGCAGAAGTGTGATCTCCCGTGCTTCTTTAAATGAGTGATTTCACCCTCCCACTTTCACCTCTACAAGTTTTCTGACATCACCACTGTTTCCTTGTTCTTGTTTTATATATTTCTGTTCTTTAGCATGCTTTTTTTACTTCTCGACATGCAGATTAGGTCTGCCGTGCATGACAGAAGTGGAAAGTTCGCATTTTAAAGCGACGGTCCCTCACATAAGACTCACATAATGTCATACAAGCAAGCAAAACTTTTAAGAAAGATTTATTCACTTTTTAGCATTGAGTCATGTGTGTAATACAAAAACATCATCAACCAAAGATTTTGGTTGATAAAGCACGTTCGTCACGTCACAGATCCTGTGTTTGTCATTTATCAACATGAAATCAATGCTAGAACGAGAGAGAGAAATTTATAACCTGGCTCCTTTCTTACCTTCGTAAAGGCTGGCCAATCACGACGTGAAGTGGTGATTGTCGGATTGTCCGTTTCGTAGAGTTACAGAACCTGTTGGAAACAGCCCCAACATCATACACATTTATTTTTTCTTAAATAGACATTTAACACTGTTTTTCTAACATGAGATTTTCTTAAAGGTTAGTACTTACAGTATGTGAGAATTTTCGGCAGCAATGGCCTAATCTCAAAAGTCATCAATCGTGTCAAATGTCAGAAGTTGAGTGTCTTTGAATGCACCAACAAGGGGATTTTTCCAAACGGCTCCTGATAATATCTGTTTTACCCTGCAGCAATATTTTAACTGTGACCAAAGCAGTAAAGCAGAGTAAATATTCTGTGTTAGGACATGTTTCAAGTCTGTACAAGTACATTATTCTGTCATACTGAAACCAGACAGTATCTGCGAGATAATAAAAAAAAAAAAATTGAACCACCAATACCCAAACAGTGATGGTGTGACTCAAACTTTCAGTGGAGATGTGAATATGTCAACAAACAGAAGAAAATGTAGTAATGACCTGAGCCTAAAGAAGCTGGTGCAAACTATCACATATGTTCTGTACATGACGATTGGTTTTTCCTACACCGATATTAAGGTGACTTTAACTAACTTACTATAGTGTTATACAAGTAACATAGCTCCTTTAAGGGATATATATGCGAAGGTTGAGTGTGTAGCGAGAGTGCGATCAAGAATGAAAGAGAGAGAAAGTGGCGACCGAAGCAGAGAGTATGAAGTTAGCAGTATAGCTGTGAGCATAGCAGTGCAATGTGTGTACAGTTTAGGTTTCTTTGTCAGTGAATAAATACTTCAACTCCGAGTTGGAGAAGTTGGAGCCTCACAAAAGATGGACTGACCTTTAACCAGCTATTGTCATTTTAAGGACAATCTAGCCACTCCTAAAAAGAGAATGGAGAAACGTCTGGCTGCCCCCCATCCCACTCTAGTGATAGCATCAGGTATCTCACAGCGTGACGATAGGATGATCTGACTGTGGAGAACATTGCCCAATCAAGGTGCATATTGACGTGAAAAGTTAAAAGACAGCAATCAGTTATGAGCTACCAAACATTTTAGCCTCTTTTACCTCATTTTTTGGACTTAAAGCCTGCATATTGACCGTATGGTTGAGTCTTAAAACTCTAATCAACCCAATGTGGGAGGGCTGAGTGCAACAATTTCTGTAGCTTTCTGTCAATCCAACATTCATGGAGGTGAGAAAGTTGGCAGAGTTTTAACTTCACCTTAAAGGCCTTTCTACTCATTCTTTGCACAACTGTTTCTGTATTTTTATGAAACTATGAACGTCTTCCAGGAGAGACTGTCTAAAAATATGCCTTTTGTCTTCTGATGTGGTCCAAAAACTCGTCATACAATCAAATTCTTTGATAGCACAACTAAGCATTCTCTTGAACCTTCATCACTATTTGGTCTTTAAAAGTCTTATCTAAAAACCCATGAAATGAAGATAATTCATGTATGTGAAAAAGGAAAGTTTCACATTTACAGTGAAAAAAAATGAACAAAATGTTTACAAAATAAATGGAGATTAGTTTAACTGAATCTCATATTTCCTGTGGCTCAAAAAACAGCTTGATAGTCTTGCATTAGTAACATTTTTCTATTTTAGATGCCATAGATAATTGGTGTGTATAAGAAGCACTGGAGACATGTCAAATATGCTCGGAAATCCATGTTTGCAACGAATCCACAACAGGAAATGCATTCACAAATAATTGCTTTCTGCTTGGCTATGTCTGAATTTGTGTATTTAACCAGCTGCTCTGCTGCAGTGACTCTACCCTCGCTGAACTCTCCTGTACGGTCCCTTTGTCCCTTTGGCCACTGGCCAGGTATATGTTTATCTTTCTCTTTGTTTAATGTGTCAGATGTTTTGGATTGAGCCCAGTTTGACTGCCAACGCATGAACCAGCCAAGGTGAACAGGTAGAGAGGGAGACAGAGTCCTTGGAGAAAGCACAGCTGTCAGAAATCTGATGCCAAGTGCTGCAGTGATGCCAGACTTTCAGTGTGCCTCACATTTTGTTAGATCTCTAGCTGAGCTGTGGGCCAGTGTGCGTAGGTATCCGTTTTCAAGCTCCTGAGCTCTTGCCACCTGACCCGGCTTGAAAGCCATGCATGCATGTGCATTTGCACTCTGCATGCGCATCAAGGTGTGATCAGCAACATTAAGAGACAGACAGTTTTGAGATTAATGGGTGCCTTTAAAAAGACAAAAGGAAGGGGAGGGTCAGAGACAGAGAGGAAGGAGGATTCAGGAACGAGTCTGGGCGTGAGTTCGGTGTCCCTGTCACCTGGTTGGAATGCAGAGCTCCTCATTCAAATGGCAGTGCGATAAGATCAGGAGCAGACACAGAGGATTTCCTGCCTGCCGCCATACTGCAGCTCACTGTTTTACTAGAGTCACAGTCCTCACCGAACCCTTGGCTAACATAAAAAGACTATTTTACATTTTTCCATAGACATCTAACTCATATTCTTACAGTTATTACATTCATTTTCTCTACATAGCACTGTTGATGAGACAGATTTGGTCAGATGTAGTATGATAGATGAGCTATTATTCAAATATTTTTTTATCAACATGGCAAACAGGAAATGATCTGGTTTTAGAATCAAACAATGTTCATTCATGCTTTAGAAGGGAAGATTTTTAATAACAAATCCCTTTTCACATGACTCATTTTCCTTGTTGGTCCCTGAGTGTAGCTGGTGCACTGCTCTGCAGTGTAATTCTATACAAGCTGGAAGCTGCGTTCTCATTCAGCAAAGCTATAAATCTGTGCATTAGCATGTAAGTCGGTCAGCTGGTCATACAGTCATGGCTCTTTCCTGCCTGAGGAGAAGACAAGCGCTCCAGTAGGGAGCAGGCAGTCAGGACATGGGAAGGCAGGCAGACCCCCCAACAGCCAGGAAATCCAAGGAATTCTACAGGTCAAACTGGGGTCGACTGGAGAAGCCCCACAGGGAGAGACAGAGATAAAAACAAAGGTGGAGTGACACTAAAAAGAAGGTTAAAACAGATGGACTTTCACTACAGTATAGCGAGTATCAGCCATCCCTATTGGTCATATTGAAACAAATCACCCCTGAGAGGTTGTTCTAATGTCAACACACACATAAAATGAAGATGTACATTTTTGATGTTTTGAGAGATTAAAGTCGGTGGTGAGTACCAACAACACACAGCGGAAATGGTTTTATTTATAGAAATGTTTGTGACTTTTATCTTTAGTTTGGTCTTAAAAATATCCACAGATATTTTTGAGCCTTTGATATGAATTGGGAGCAGTCCAGCAGTGGAGAAGAAATGTAACATTGAAAGTGTACATCTGAACTCATCTGAATTATGTAACACTGCACAGTCATCTTCGATCTACAGTAACCTTTAAAAAGGTTATACCTCACCCTAGATGTTTTTGACCCATCTGTTTTATTATATTGTAATTTAAAGCGTGAAACAATTAGGAAAAGTAATTCCTTGTGTGTTGTCCTGTGTTGTCACTGAAAAGCAGATGTTGTTCCCTGAGGTTCAGGTTTTAAATGCTTCCAGGGTCATGTTAGTAGTAGCGAATAACTTAACTGTAATGTTTGTTATCAAATCCTTAAAAAACATTAATCAGTCATTGAACTATAAACTTAATAGAACTATTTCTATTTCAGTGAATACACATACTTTTAGAAGATTGCATATAATGTAGTGCATGTTATCGGTCTTGCTTTTTCCTGGAGCATCAATGAGGACCATTGAGCCTGTTGGATACCTGCCGAGGAGACTTATTTTCTAAGTAAATGGTGAATTCACCTATTAAATAGGAACCAAGGACTGGAATGATGCTTGAATGATTAGTAATCTATTAAAAATCAACTGAAAATGAATCTACAATGTTCACTTAAGTCATTAATCCAACAAAAATGTCAAACTTTTGTTTCTAGCTTCTTAATGTGAGCATTTCCCTTTAATATAATTGTAAATTAGGTTTGGTTGATTTATTTCTAAACTCCTGTTACTGTTTGAGTGACTATCAGTCAACCAATCTAGAAAAATTGAAGGCCTGGATAGCCTGAAATGTACTCACTAACCAGCAGGGCAACAGATGCCATTTTAAGGTTTTGTACTTTAAGTTGATTAGTTTTTGGGTGGTTTATAATTTCTTTAATATTTACTCTGCACTTTAAATTTACTTCACTACTATGAAAGAAAGGTTATAAAATGTCATCAGCTTGTAATACTCAATAACATTTAAGAACAGCTGACTTCAGAAGAAAGAAGCCAGATTGAGTGTTAACTGAACCATATATGCGATGTGACTTTAAAACTTAAAAAGCTTCTACTTAAGTAATTAATCCTTCACTAAAGGTCAAATTTCTGTGACCACTTTGACAGGTTGCATGTTATTAGCCCAAATCACTTACTAAGAACTTAGCATTTCAATTTCAAAGAAATAAAAGTTTTGATTTTATAATAAAGGTCACAGTTTCAATTCAGGTTCTCTGCAGCTCTTAAGGATCTTTAGAATCGAGAATGCCACATTAGTATAGATGTATGTGAGTGGTGTGTGTGTGTTTGTGTGATTTAAAGGGTTTTGTAACTCCTGGTACAGTCTGGAGCTTGACTGGGACTTGGCACTCTGGTAAAGAGTGTGTGAATGAGGTCTCTGCTGTCCTGTTCTTTCATTCACAAATTAGCTGCCTCGAAAAAACGTATTCATCACAAACTCCACTGTAACGGGACAGATCAACTCCAGCAGACAGGCTCGTGCTGTGTTTGCGAGCCACATTCTGCCTTTGCAGATTTTCTGCTGGTCCTGAAAATGGTGCCGACTTACAAAAATGAACAAAATGAGCAGACTTTCAAAGGAACATCTTGACAAAATAATGCAGACAATGGCTTTATAAGAAATACTTCCTTTGAGAAACTTATTATGTACAATTTTATTGAAACCCTCAAATATTAAGCTTTATTTTGTTTAATTTTTAGCAAGAACACTCCATATTTTGAGGAAAACCTTACAATAGATATTTATGTTTACATTGTTTAGTTTAAAAATGAAGATTTTTTTTAGGATTTCTTGATACGACAAAAGCAACTTTGATTCATTGCATTTCACCAAATATCACCATGAACATAACTGAAAATGTGATGGTCAAGTCTATGTGTACATTCCTGTTGTGTACATATTTTCGCACGTAGGCTTGTGTAAAATCCATGAAATAAAAGAGATGACAGGAAAGAACATAGACCTCTTTTCTTTGTTTTACTTTGAGCAGATCGTGTCTCCATGTTGACTAACCTGAACAAATGATCGTAAACTGTTCAGGTTGTTTCAGCAGCAGAAGGAGAGAGAGGATTATCCTCAGAGAAATGAGTGTGTTGTTGTTGAAGTGGCTGCCATGCTGCTGCTGGCAAAATAGAGGTCAGAGGGGCTGTCTTAGAGGGGCACCATGCCTTATGGATGGTGTCTAATTAGCGGGATTGGTTGATGTCGCTGGTGGTCCTGGTGTGACTGTGTCTTCCTGCTGGGCTTTTCCTAAACACCGGCAGTCTGATCAGTGACCCTTTCCTCTCTCCTTGAATTAACCCATTGTCCTCCTGTCGCCTCCGTCCAATCGGTCTCTCAAATGAGATGCTCCAGCCTCACAGCAACCCGCTGCGAGGCAGAGCACAGTCAGAAAGCATACTTATTTTTATTCCTTCTCATGCAACGTTGAATTCAAACATTTTTAAAACGAATGCGATACAGCAAACACACACAACAGGTCTGACGAGCCTAGTCTACACTCAAGTGTTGCTGTTTATTGTCTCCGTCTTATTTGGAAAACAGCCAGTAGATCTATTCCTGGAGAGCAAAGTCTTTTTTTCTTGACAGGTAAAGTGATAATGTAACCACATTTATCCTAATAAAATATATTTCTCTGCACAATTACACAATCTTTTGTTTGATTTCTCCAAGGAGAACCACAATCTCATAGTGAGGTGAGATGATGCACTAGTTGTTGCATAACAACCTTTCACGTTCCTAGTGGTGAGTCATTGACTGGTCGGCAATTGTAGTTTACAACTAGTGTTCACTGGCACTTGGTCTTTGTAAGAGTGGTGGAAGAAAACAACCCAAAGAAGAAATGAAAAGGAGGTTCAGTTGCGGTGGAAGAGTTATGTACGGCAGCAGCATGTAAACATCAGGTCATTACAGATGGTCGCAACATGAGAATGTTACCATAAATTGTCATCTAGTAATGAATTTCTGGTGTGCTGTTGCTATTCATCTCTTCGAATTCTTCCTGATTCTGCTTTGTTTTGACAAATTGGACCTTGTATGTTATGTGGACTGAACTGAACCCTGTTTCTGTTTCGGGATCTTGTTAAGTGTTGAACACAGTTTTAGAGAGAAATGTCAGAAGGACAGTGTTGAACCTGAGGCGTCTGCCAGTTTAGGACAGAGAGTGCAAGCTTTTACACGGCAGGCATTAATTCATATAATACCTGCTTTAATCAATAGAATTAAAATAAGAGAAAGAGTTACAGTATAAAACAGACTATTATTTAATTCCGCTTCATCAGACTAACTAAATGTTGGTCTTAGTTCTTCCACTCTTTGGTTTTGGTATGCACCGCAAGATATTTTTTGTGGTTCCAAAAGTAAAAAGAAGTTACCCAACATGGAGAAAGCATAAGAGGCCCCTTTTCCCTACATGGAGTAGGCAGCCAAGAGGCCCCACATTCCCCTCAGAAAGCAGTATTGGTGAGTGTTGACATGAGGGCTGTATGATATCATTTTTCGCAGCTCCCACATAATCATCTGTCTCATGCAGGATTACTATCTCTCAACCTCTCTGAACACCCCTTTGAGTTTTTCAAACTGAGTAATAACCAACATCACTGTACTTGTATTTGGAGAATGACTTCTGTTTAGCATCCACACACAATAAACTAATTCCGATATTTCTTTCTTATCGCAGCAGGCCTATGTGTCCTCCGGCCACCAGATGGCGCCCCCCAGTCCCAACACCAACAGTAGCAGCAACAGCAGCGGCGTGGGAGGAGAACAGCTGAGTAAAACTAACCTGTATATCCGCGGCCTCCATCCGGGGACCACAGACCAAGACCTGGTCAAGCTCTGCCAACCGTGAGTGATTTATGACAATTAAAAACAAATCTGAGTCCCAACTTTAATCAAAGGTTTCTTTTTGGAAGCAATACAGCGAGGTGAAAGAATGTGACATTACAACAGCCATTTTATTTTCTAAAGGAATTAGTCAACATTTTGGGAAACAAGAATATTTGTTTTTTAATGTCAGTGTGAAGCTAGAGTCCGGAGATAATTAGCTTAGCTTAGCATAAAGACTGGAAGCAACAAGAAACAAGTAGGCTGACTCTGTCCAAAGTTAAAAAATACATCAAGCAACAACTCTAAAGCTCAGTAGTTAACGTGTTATATCTATTTGTTTAATCTTTACACATGCAATAATGTTAAAATGACAGTTTGTGGTGTTACGTGGAGTTTTGTGCTGTTTCTTGGGAGCAACAGGCGAGAGAAGTAACGGGAAGAAATAGCCTATTTACACAACATAATATTTTCTAAAACCATAAATTGTTGTTTTTTAATTTTTCTGTACAGAGTGTACAGATACATATATACATATATGTGTTATTTAGTGCCTTTAGAGGCTAAGGCTAGGCTAATTTTTGTACTAAAGAGACCAAGGCTAACTGTTTTCTATTGTGTCCAGTCTTCATGCTAAACTGAGCTAATTGCCTCCTAGAGAGTGGTATTGAATAAATGTGGATCCCAAAATGTTGAACTTTTCCTTTAATGACAACATCTCATGAAGAAAGCAAAGCTCATGAATCAACATTTTGATAATGTGTAAGATATGCTTTTATATAATCCATGGATAAAACATTACTTAGAAAATTAAATGCAGCAGGCAAGACATGCTCAGAGACTACATTAGAACTGCTGACGTATTCAAACTTCAGATGAGAGATGTATATCAGGTCTGACTGCTGTTTCTGGTACAATTTGCATTTTTATACATGTGTAAAAGTCATTTGTTTGCGTCAGGATTGTCACAGTTTGGTTGTACATTTAGTGTTGATTTGATCTGATGGACAAAAGTAGTGGCCTCACCATTTTCTTTAATCCCTTTATGTTGAGTCAAACTATAGTCTTGACTGTAGCTGGTAGCACATTCCAGCCCATGTTCACTGGAACAAGTTGTCTTTAGATGGTTATCTTTGATGCTAAATCGGAGAACAAGTCATGTAGAGACTAACGTCTTCTTGTGAGCAGATAACATCTGTGCTATCTGGAGTTATGCTCTTCATCTCTTGGACACATGAAATTAAATTGTTTAAGGCCATAATTTGATATTCATAAAAAAAAGAGCTGTTTAGGCAGGAAGGAAGGAAAAGTGGTTTGTAAGTAAAGATGCTGAATTACCACAACTAAAGTCAGTTTGATTAAATCTTGACAATCATAGGGATATGAGAAATCGTCAGCAAAACAGTAGTGCCTCAGAGGGAAATAGACGAAGGAGGGAACTTAAGCAGACAGTCAGGAAAAAAGACAAGACACGGGTAAAGAAGGAGAGAAGGGGCCAGAGAAGGGTACAGTATGTTGCCTCCTCATGTCCTGATCTAACCTTCCACTTTTTGTGAGGTTGGATTGGCTCAACAGCACTGAACTAAAACCTACACGCTCCTAGACAAACAGCCTAGCCTCTACAGTATATCCTCTTTATTAACACACACGCACATGTACACAGACAGACACACAGACGCAGACAGACATACACATAGATAAAACCCAGTAATGAAGCATTCAAACTGGTTTTGGCTGCTGCATATGCTTTATATGTCACTGAAGTGATTTGTGAACAAGTCACGCATCCGTTATTTTCACGGGTCATTCACAGTAACAACATACCTCCCTGAGCAAGCATTGCCAAACCTGACTTGATCATACTCTAACTGACAGTACAAGCCCTCCCTTATCTATTTGATTCTCCATTTTAACCCTTCTAACACTTCATAAGGAACCGCAGAGACATCAAATCCTCATTGCAAATTTAACACGGTCCGTATCTTCTGATAGTGTTAATGTAAAAGTACTGGCGCACATGCAATTCATTGTCAAAGCCTGAACAATCAAAGCAAACTGTAAAATCTGCGGTATGTGAAACACAGGGACTTGAGAGTAAAAGCAGGAGACTGACAGAGAAGTCATTGTGGAATGGTAGAGAGGTGGAGAGAGAGGACGGAGGCTCTGGTAGGAGGTTCTGCTTTTGAAGGGGAAACTTAAATGAGTGGGAAAAGAGTAGCACAGCCTGCTGGGAAAGAATGTCAGACGGCCGTATATGGGTCATAGCTGTCTTTTAAGTCCCTGTGACCTCCGCAGCGCTGTGGGCTGCCGTTTTGCAGCTGAGGTAAGCAGAGGGTCACGCAGTCACCGCTTTCAGACCTTTGAACTCGCCTGGCTTCTTTTTAAGAGAAAACGTGAAAACATGAAACACGACTTTTGTTTTTCTTTGTCATGCTTCAAATGAAAACTCAAGCCGATCAATAACGTTTCAGGAAAAATCATAGGCAGCGTGAAACTCACAAGAGCGATGGCTATCCACAGAAACATAATCCCAGTAAAGGCCTTTCATTCAGTTTATGGTGATATTTCTAATATTCAATCATTTAAGGATTTCACTTAGATTCAAATATTTAATGTAGTATGAAAAATGTGACAGCATTTGTTCTTCTGAAATGTTTCTATTGTCAGTTTTTTAGACAAGTACAGGATAAATTTTCTACTATTTTTCTATTAAGAATCAAAGCAAGAAAAAACACAACATATATTCCACAAAAATACTGGGATTGGCTTGTAGATACCAAACATTTCTCTGTGCTCCGTGCTCAACCATTTTCTTATCAAACTAGATTTTGTCACACGTCATGAAGTAACACTGTTTCTAAAAATAAAATTAAAATTAGCTATGTGTGTGTGCAAAGTATTCCAAAACAGTGAATCCTAAGCCTTAATATCAGTGGGAAAAAAAACTGTTCCTGGAAATGCACAGCTATCAAATGAAACCAATGGAGTGAAACAAAATTTAATTTATAATTTTTATTAGCAAAGAGGGACACTTTGGGTATTTCCGACAGTTTTTTGAACAGTCATACGCAGTTAACTTTGTATGCCTCATTGATTTTGAAAATGTCTCCATATTTGTGTTCAGGGAAGCCCAGAGAAATAGCTGAAGGAAATCTAAAATTTCCGTTAGGCTTGAATGGGTTAAATTATATTAAGCTTGTGTATATATATTCATGCATAATTATTGCTTTGCAGCTGTCAGATGACAGTGGGGAAACTATAAACAGGACCACGCAAAGGTCAGCTGGCTATTTGGCAATGGATGATGAATTATTAATGTCTGCAATGAGGAACTTTTCCTTTATAGTGTATTTACTCTTTATGTCGTTAATCCATTTTATTTAGCTGCATAAAATGAATTATGAGATTATAAGGCAATAGTGTAGTTGAAGTGGGGAATTAAACCTTGTTGTTGAAAGTAAATCTGAATGCATGGTCTGAATATGTATGTACATGTAAGAAACCAAACCACACATGAATACAGATTGCGGTGTCAGTTGTGACACCGCTGCGACCGTCCAGTCAGATCTAATACATGTGGGGGGAAAATGTCCACTGAAACGAGGCGGGAGTGTTGGACCCAGCGGCGAGTTGCGATGTTAGGGTGGAAAAACAGAGAGAGGGAGAGGGACGTGGTGGGAAGGAAGGCGAACCGGAGGGGTGAAGCATCAGGTTACATTCCGCCCAGACGCCATGTCGCCCAAACAGAGCAACACCAGCTTCCCTCACTGGCTAAATCCACCAGACAAGGGCAGGTCTATTATACTGTAGTGCTGATGCACCGTCTTATAACACTGCATTCCATTAGTCTCCACATCTTATGTAACACTCCTCATTTACTGCTTTTAAGGTGATTTTCATGCTATGAATGTTTTATGATACTGCGTTAATGCATTCATTGATTCTCTTCTCTCTCTTCTTAATAATATTTCTGATTGGGCCTTTGTCATTTTTTTTATATTGATAACTGCAGACTGAATTAACAGGTTGGGACACTAGCTTATGTTTCATATAACAAACGACTTCTTTTGTGTGTCGTGAAATGGATCAAGCATACAGTTGAACGTCACTATTTGTTTGCTCGTTAGACATCGCTGGTGACAACACTTTCAAGCTTTATTTGAGACAAAAATACCCAAGAGCAGAGCTGTATTTAAGAGAGAGGTGTGTGCGTGTTAGTCTGTATGTGTGTCTGCGTGTGTGTGTGTGTGTGTGTGGTAAAGACAGGCCTGGAACAAATTGTTTTTGGCCCTGGGGTGCTGTCTCCTGTCTGTCGAAAACAACGCCAGGGAACAGAGTTACTGTACAACAACCTCAACCAGCAGACAAAGACAGAAGGGTGGAGGCAGACAGAGTTTTTTTCGTGACACTTCAGATCACTTTAAAAAGACACAAGTCAAGGAGAATTTATTCATGTTTACACCTGTAGTCATGCAGCCTGAGGAAGTGCGGTAGAATTGGTATGCATGTGGTAGGAGCAGATTCCTCTCGTTGCCCTTTAGTCACCTCACCTGTCACTGTTTTTTATTTTTTTTATTCTTGTCTGTTCTCGAAGGTATGGCAAGATTGTGTCGACCAAGGCGATCTTGGATAAAACCACCAACAAATGTAAAGGTAAGTTGGCATCATGATTTTTCATGACTGTTGCTTTCACCTCCATGGGTTTTGGCAGTTTAGTTATTAAAGGATAAGGCTAGTGGTTTTCTATATTTTTCTTATTGTCAACAAATCTCGTGCAGAGCCAAAACAACAATGAACTGATCCTACTTACAAGTACTGTGTTTGTATTCAAAGCCTGATATATCTCATTCCACTGTGCTGTAGGCCTCTGCTGTCCAAAAATGATTAAACTTTTGGACTTTACGCTAAAGTTATGCAATGTACAATGTAGTACAAAGTCAAGAAGTTGTGATGTGCCACTCAACAAGCTTGTCATATTCTTTAAAGGAATGGTTTGACATTTTGGGAAATTTGCCTATTCACTTTCTTGCTGAGAATTAGATGAAAACACTCTTATGTCTGTATGCTAACCATGAAGCTACAGCCAGGAGGTGGTTAGCTTAGCTTAGCCTGAAGACTGGAAACAGGTGGAAACTCTCCAAAGAAAATAAAAAGACACCTTCCAGCATCTCACTAATCACAAATTAACATGTTATATCTTGTTTGTGTAATCCATATACATTTGTTTTGGACAGAGTCAGTTTCCCCCTGCATCCAGCCTTCATGCTAAGCTATGCTAATTGACGCTCTGCTTTAGCTTCGTATTTAACGGACAGATTGGAGAGTTGTATTGATCTCCTTATCTAACTCTCACTAAGAAAGCAAATAGTTTAACTTTAAAATAATGTTGCAGCCATTTTAATATGCATTTGTCTATTTTACAGGGTATGGCTTTGTGGACTTTGACAGTCCAGCAGCAGCACAGAAAGCTGTTACAGCTCTGAAGTCCAGTGGGGTCCAGGCTCAAATGGCCAAAGTAAGAATTAATCAAGTTTTCATCAGCTGTTATTCAACTCAGCCCTCTTATTTCTAGCAGTCACTATTAGATTTGACCTGCCCAGTTCACCTTGTGATCCAGTCTTGTCTGGCCCTTCTCCAAAATGTATTGATCTTCAAAGAGCCATCTGGTAAACTTTGACCACCAAGAGTATAATCCCTTTCTGCACGAGTACACACTTGTCCTCTCTGTCATGTTAAAGGTAAACTGTTACATGTTGTGGCCTGATTGGTGTGGGTGCAAGATAAACTCTGGTTTATCAGGAGGTGTGTGTCCTATTACTGCATTGGGTGAACCTGCGCCAGAGATGGGCAGTAAAGATAAAATCAGATTTGATGCAGACAAGACTGGCTTTTTTAATCATTTTTTTTTCACTACCCCCTTTGCTTTGTTAATTTTGTTTCCTCTTTCTTCATTGCCCTCGTCACTACCTTCACTCTCCTTTCCCCTCATGCCCTTGTCTCTGTGCTTGTGTATGTTGCTAACCTGCTCCTGTTGTAGCGCTTGTTCTGAGCCCTTTGTCCAAGTGTCTGCAGTCAAAGCAACTCTTGTCGGCCCATTAAGCTGATCCCTCTGGCTCTCAGGCTCCCCATTGAGGGAACCCAGGGGAGGGTGCCACTACACCCACTGTCAATGGGACAGGCACAATGGGCTGGCATTGTCCATCGTCTGGGCCCAGGCCTGGGGCTGACACCAGCACTTAATACACTCCACCCCAGTGTCCCTGCCTACTCCCCCCTGTCCTGCACCCAAACAGACCCACTGCAATGTAACACCAGGGTCTCCCTCAGCCAGGCCCTGGAAAACTGTAACAGATCCACACTGCCAGCTGACCTGAACCAGTCCGGTGCAATTAAACCCAGAGTCTAAGTTCCCTGCACCTCCTCCGTAAAAGTGCCACACAATCCTGTGTATCTCAATACCCGACAAGTGCAACTGGACACCAAAACTTGACTCACCCAGACAACATGTGCTGAGGTGTTGATAACCACTATAAAAACCTAAATATACACAGCTGGCTTGGAGTCACTGGGTTACTTCAGGTCAGAAAAAACAAGGCAATAGAAACCAATTTAATATCAAACTCTAAAGTGCACTTACACCTGCTTGCACCTTCACCATGGCTGCTTAAGAGTGTTGTTCACAAACAAAATGAGCCACACCTTGCACTCACTGTCCTCAGAGTATGCTCTGTCCCTGAATGGACCACCCCAGCCTCCAGGCTGCAGGCCCACAGGAGCAGTGTGCGTAGGGGCAGGGGAACAATGGCAGAGTTAAAAATAGAAGCCTTCTTACTTCCCAGCACCTCCCTGTTCAAACTCAGACGTCAGCTGACATGCGCCGCTCGACACACAAGCAGGCAAATCCGACGAACACACAGAGACACACCTCAACAGACAAGGCTCACCTAGGGCCTGGCACGAAAAAATGCACCGTGACGCTTCAGCAAATCCTATTGACATATGCTTGGGGATGGGTCCAACAACAGATTCAATATTTGTTTGAATATGAAATGGGATATTTTGTGTATTAGCCGAGGCAAAGGGCAAATAAAATGAAAAGGGAAGGAGGTTCTATTTGTTCTTTGTTAATAGAGCCTTGAACTCAATTAGTCTTGGCCTATGACCTCCTGCTGTGTGCCACTGTGTTACATAATGGTCATATTGCTTTATCACTGCACCCAGATGACGACAATCACAGAAAATAGGTTATCTCTTTGCCAGGTGGCTCTCGGTTGAGACCAGAGGCCGCTCTCATATGCAGTAAATCTCCATTTACGATAACTGTTAACACACTTTAATACCATAAAGATTCTTATGAATTCTACATTATCAGGTCAACAGTCTCATTATGATGTTCCTGTTAAATGTAGCTGAACTCTACAGATAACCTATACAGGGCAGCTGTCCTCCCCTGTTTGATGCCCGGATCAGTCTGACTGTAGTTCACATGATTATCATTTACATCAGACAGTTTCTATCAGGCTCGTTTGAAAAAGGTTATTATTTGTGGTTTGCAGAGGTATCTAATAGCAGTAAGCTTCAGGAAGAAGGAACAAATTGGAAAATGATAGAGATAAAAAAAAGAGATGTTTTGATGAAAGAGAAAAGCCGGTTAATCAGCAGACACTCATCTATCCTCTCTTCCTTTTTTCAGTCATCCTCCTCTTTCATTATCCAAATTACTCAAGACTCCCACTACTTCCTATGCTGTCAGTTCCCTCCCTCTGTGCAAAATATCAGCGTTTTAACTTAGTCATTTCTCCCACCCTCCCTTTGCTCTGTCCTCCTTCCTCACTCTGTGTTTTCCCTTCCTCTCTTTTTAGCCCTGCCCCTTTTCTCCTGGTTGCCAGGCTCCTGTTGCTCTGTGAACTCTTTAACTTCATGCCTGGCTTCCTGTCTGCTTCTGCACAGTCACACAAGGTTTCACTTTCAAGCGAGTGCCACAAAATAAGTCTCCAAATCAGTCTGAATAATCTACCCCCTTTGATTTACTTGCAGCTATCAAGATCTCTTAATTAGATAGCATTCCACCAAAGTGTGTCACTTTCTCCTTTCAGACAAATTCATATTTGCATGTGTGGGTATATTTATGTGATTAAAAAAAAAAACCAGACAGCCTTAGTCAAGGCTGTGACACATGCATGAGTGACAAATTATGCAAGGTTTCGGTTTACTGGTCAGGCAGTAATTGCTTAAAAAATATTATTTGATCCTTTTACAAAAATATGCTTGACTTGGTGAAGGATATGATTAATGTGCCCAGAGTGATAGCAAGTGTTGATGGAAGACAGGTCACACTACTGCCGGCACAGAAATTTCCGCTGGTGTGAAATTTTGAGAGTGACAAGAAATATTCCATTTGCAAATGCAAATATATTAGCAAAGACGTTTGAAAGTGTTGTGTTAAAATAACATGTTTTCACTCAGTGTAAGTTGAAGTACTTGCTTATGTCCTCTGGTGATACACCTCAAATAAGTGTGGTAGTAAAAGAGAATACATACTTACTGCATTGCTTTTAGATGTCTGCATCCTCCTTTCCAGTGTTTCCCAAATTTTTGGTTACCCTTTAATATGAAGTGATGTCCTGTTATGACCCTTTGTCAAATTATGCATGCTTATGAGTTGTGAGCAGTTCCATCAAAGAGTCATTTTCCATGATCAGATTGTTGCATTTGAATAATTTTACAGGCCTGAAGATGTAAAGCTTTACAGTATTTCTCATGAAAACATAAAAGAAATCCTGAAAATAAGCATCATTTTGTATACCATAAATCTGTATAACACATCTTGAACTGGCTATACGTGAATTGATTTTCATTCCCACTTCCTGCACAGCAACAAGAGCAGGATCCCACCAACCTCTACATCTCCAACCTGCCAGTGTCTATGGATGAGCAAGAGCTGGAGAGCATGCTCAAGTCCTTCGGCCAGGTCATCTCCACACGCATCCTGCGAGATGCCAACGGGACCAGCCGTGGTGTGGGATTCGCCAGGTCAGACTACAGCACCCAGACATAATTTAAGATTCAATTCATAAAGAATATAAAGTAAAATATACTACTTCATGGTGGTGTGTAATAATCTGAGAACTGTTTGTGCTATAAATTAAAAGCCGTGGAGTGCAGTCCTGGCTTATCCAAACCTAATGCAAACAGCACTCCTCAAGAGGGATTAAATTTTTCTTTGACTGTATTTCAGAATGGAGTCCACAGAGAAGTGTGAGGCCATAATTCAGCATTTCAATGGCAAATTCATCAAGACTCCACCAGGAGTGCCTGGTGCGTGGAATGTTTGTTTTGTATTATAGGAACCTGATATTGTTGTTGTTAGTGCCAGAACTCAGTCTTTTTTGTCCCCCACCGTGATCATTGAATTCACTCTCTTGTTTGATCTGTTGCTTTCATAGTGCCCACAGAGCCCTTATTATGTAAGTTTGCAGACGGAGGTCAGAAGAAGAGGCAGAACCAGGGGAAGTATCTTCAGAATGGACGGCCCTGGGCTAGAGACGGAGAGACTGTAAGGAACTAATAATAATAAACTAATAATAACGATTCTTAAAGTGAACTCGCCCTTTTTCGTATGTTACATTTCTTTTGGGAAAAGCAAGAATGTGCTGAAAAAGTTTTGGATTCGATCGTTCTTACTGTGTGCTCGCTGACTGTTTTAGTACAGACTGCACCGGTGTTTGCATGACCTCACTGGTTCTGAATCCCGTGTGTTGTTTTCCCAGGGAGGAATGACGCTTGCGTATGACCCCACAGCCTTACAAAATGGGTGAGTGGTATGCATGGACTGACTGAAAACAGTCCCAACCCTCCAGGAAAATAAGAGTAATCGTTCAACTTTGGTGAAGCGGTGCCCTCTGCTGGGCATTGGAAGAACACAGAAATGTTGTTTATGTGTTTGGGGACATGCTACAGATTGTTGACATGGTGTGGCTGTCTTCAGGTTTTCTTTACACTCTGCTCTCTCTGTCCCCTAGCTTCTACTCCTCACCTTACAGTCTGGCTCCAAACCGAATGATCGCCCAGACTTCCCTCTCACCCTACATGCATTCACCCGTCTCATCCTACCAGGTGAGACATTTCACTGTATTTATTGTCTTTTTCGCTTTACCATCTTTTTAATCTGCCTGAATTACAAGAATAGATTTGTAGATTTTATATGTTGCAACAGACACTAAGGAAGAACACTCATCTCGCAGTACTTCCTGGTTTTATTTTGAACCCTTACATAATATTTACTTAAAATAGTGAACTGTTGCAGCAGCAGATCTATTATAAGAGTGAGTTTCATGATGTGTTCCCTGGTCTACAGGTACACAGCCCGTCCTGGATGCACCATCAGTCATACCTCATGCAGCCAGCTGTGAGTAGCCGCTCTTCTCTCTTCATACTTCATCAGTATCACCACCTATCGCTATCGTCTTCTTACTTTTATTTGTAAGACAAATGTGTGCATCACTGGCTCACATTTGATGGATTTAAGCAAATAAGTGATTCCACGAGTGATAGTGACTTGGTTTTAACTGGTGTGTTTCTTTACATTCACAGGGTACAGTTCTTACCCCAACTATGGATCATGCCATGTCCATCCAGCCCACGTCCATGATGGGACCTCTCACCCAGCAGCTAAGCCACCTGTCCCTGGGCAGCACGGGCACAGTTAGTACCAATCACACACATGCATACACACACAAACAGTCCTAACAGGTTTATGGACTGATGCACTGGTCTACTCTTAGTAGGACAGACAATTGTCCCTGTAGCTAATTGTCAAAATTCACAAAATCAATTATTCATGTCAAGTACTACACACAATTTGTGTTTTCCTCTCTGCCTTCCCTACAGTATATTCCGGCCAACACAACTATGCAGGGGACCTACATCCCCCAGTACACCCCAGTGCCTCCCTCCAGTGTCCCAGTAGAGGTATGAAGCTAGTCTCAACCTCAGCTGCTTACATTAAGTGGATGACTGATATTGAAAACTCTCATAGGGACGTATTTACTAAAACTTGATGCATCTGTGCGCGTAAAAACATCTACTGGTTTTAGCAGGCTTGGTCTTATTCATACGTATTTTAAGGAGTGGCACAGTTAATGCACACAGTGGGGGAGGTGACTATTCAAACTAAGCTGGATAGCGTCCATATTTCCAGAAGGTGTGTTTGGTATTTTATGCCAGATGGAAGTAGAAGTTGTGTGATAGCTTTGACTATTTGTTGTATTCTACAAATACAGTACAATAATATGAATAATATGATGCTTAAATAAGTTTTCTCACATACTGGACAGACTAAGATATTTTTAAATTACTGTGTATTTTTCTTTTCTTTCTTTTTTTTTAAAAATCCTTTCTGTCGTTGATTACATAAAGCTGGGCTCAGACTACAGGACGGTTAAAATCCTAACTGATTTCGAAATCGGGTTGCAGCACGCACATAAGGAGAAACTTCACAGATGTTCTCTGTATCTAAAAAACATGCACACACTGCAAGATTTGAAAATAACAACGCATCACACACTAGAGGATATGATTAAGATTTGTGCCAGACAGAGCGATGCATCACTTCACATGATCTCATGGGGAAGCAGATGTAAACAAAATGCTTTGCAGTGAGAAAAAACAAAAGCAGAAGGATAAACGAGTCTGGATGAATAAATGGTTGGGCAGATATGGTTGACACACAGGTTGTCTGTTCTTCAGTAGAAGTGAGATTTTAACTGTCAGTTTTAATATTTGTCAACAGTAGTATGCTCGCATACATTAGCCTCAAGGGCTACAGTGTTTACCGTTGCCTAGCAACACCATCTCACTTCTGTCTCCTTGTAGACTTGTTTCAGTGGCTACTGTGGTTCCACTCAGAGAGTAGTGACGTAATCATCCAGATTTTGAAATGTGAAATGTGAAACGTGTGAAATTATTGGGATGGCCCTGGTGAGTCTGCAAACAGTTCTGGCAGTTTACGATTGGATGTGAAAACCTCTCACATTAACAGGTAATCTAGGCCAAACATCGGTACCGACCAAGGTCCCAGAAAAGGGACCCAAAACTCCTGTAGTCTGAAAGAAAATGTTAATTGAACAACTCTTACAGACACAATTAACTCCAGATAAGCCTTTTCTTTTAGTTTTCTTAGTTCTTTCGTGTATAGAAAATTGTGCACTGCAAAGACATTTACATTTTGTAAATGTAATTGTGTAAAGATTTAAAGTGTTGTGGAAAGGTAGTATATTACAGTGCAATCTGTTCCCACACTGTATTTATGTCTTTCTCTGTTTCTCCTTTAACTGTCATAGTCTTTATTATTTAATAAATGTAGGAATATGTATTACTTAGTACAGTGTGCTGTTCAAACATGCGATATTGGTCTATATTAGTTCTTCCATTATTCAACCAGAAGAGCCCTTGCAGGGCAGAAGTGCAGTCTCAACAGTCAGTGTGCTCCAGAGCTGTAGCAGATCCTGGCTGTGTGCTCTGCAGGAGGGCGACTGAAACCTGCCCAGAGTCTTGAGTCATTTGTTGGAAGGTGGAGCTGAGTGATGGTGGGAGCCTGCAGGATGAACAACACAGTGAATGAGAAAAGGGCAGGTTTATGAATGGGAAGAGGCATGGTAGTAAGCCAGGCCCTCAGGCAGCGATTGGATTAGATAAAGTGGGAGGGAAAGGGAAAGCAGAGGCTGAATACTCTGTCTCTGTGAAAACGTCAGCCACTCCTTGAATTAGGTAAAAATTGTAAATGTTAAGCATGCTTCTTAGTAAATACGTCCAACAGTATGCACTGGCTTTTAGGTAACAGATATCACCAGTAAAATCGGACCAGTGTTCTTCGATTTGTCCACACAAAAAGCACCTAATATAAATCTTTGATGGGGAGGGCAGCGGGAAAATGCAGGCTGTCTTCTTTGTATTTTCAAGAAAATTTGTTTAACCTACACATACTAATGAAATATCAAGTAGAGTATTCTTTGCATGACCAATCGTCTTTTTTCAGGAGAATGGCGGTCAACAGCAACAGGTTGCCATGGAGACTCCTGCAGAACACACAAACTACTCATACCAACACACCAAGTGAAGCTAAGGTAGGACAATGAAATTTGTCTGCCCTCTCATGCTAATCACTCACACATAGACTAATATTTTATGTATTTAAACCACTAAACCATTATTACATTGACACAAAATGCACAATACACAAATCCATTTATCAATAAAAATGATGCAAATTGTCTGAATGGCAGCGCTATAATTTGAAGTTAGAATATTTAAAACAATGCTGGGCCACACTGTACACATACTGATCTGAATGGGACATAACAATTAAAGGTTAAAAATGTAGAAATTTGGAGGGATGATGCATCTTGTTGCTGATTGGCCAAAGTGGTTCTGGCGTCATTCTAGGGGGGAGGCATTTTTATGTGTTGTGGAGTCCTGTACATAGTTCAGTTACTGGGACTAACATGCTAAGTAGTGTTGCAAACGTGCTATTTTTGTAGCATTATTGAAATTAGAAAATAATTTGAAACAATGGAAAACATTAAAGCTGCACTGATTAAGATTTTTATAAACTATATATAGCTCTATGGAGCGTTGTAGCATCTCATTGTTTTGAATTTCCGGCCTGCAGACTCCTCTCTTATCAGTCTTGTTTCAAGCAGCAGCTGGCAACTGTTACCTGTTGCTACTAAAGCACTAAAGAGAGACTGAATTATGGGACTTATATTCATCCGTTGCCAGAAACACAACTTCAAATGAATGTTAATGTTGCTAATGTTGGAACTTGGGCTGGAAGGATATTTTGCTAAAGTTGTGTCTGCTGCATGGAAATACTATTTCTTACTATCGTGTCGTGTTTACAGCTTGTTCTGCTGCCCCTGAGTGGCCAAAAAGATTATATAAAAATATCATAGCTTTAAGCTAAACATGCTAATGTTATTCTAGCTAAATACAAATGTGATTTGGAAGCTGAAAAATATTTCCTTATACTTCACTTGATTTCTACCAGCATATTGAAAAAATTACTGTTACTGCATTAAAACCAGAACATGTGGGTTTATATTAGATAACTAATAGCACATGAATGCACCATGCTTTGAAGGGGTAGCCTTGTTAGGAGCCAAGCTTGCCATGTCTGCTTTATTCTAAAAAAGTAGTGAAAATACCCCTTGAATAGCTAGTAAGGAATTATCTTTTGAGAAAGACGTTGTCCCAATCCAACGTCCCAATCCAAATGAAGTTTTGATCAGAAACCCCAAGTTACCCCTGGTTATTTAGCCATTTTAAGGTTTAACTATTCAGAGAGTGATATGTTAGTGTGTACTGTAATTGTGTAGACAGGAAATGAGCGGCGTGTGTCGAGCAGGTTCAGTGTATAAATACTGAGTCGTGTGTTTTTCCAGCTCCCAGCAGGGTGGGGCCGAGGGCACGAGATGAATCCAACCAAACAGGATTCAGCTGGAAGAGAACTGTGCTCCATACCATCACCAAGCACCCAGACTTGAACATGGATGACAAAAGGAACATGTATGTGTGTGCGTGTGTGTGCGTGTGTGTGTGTCTGTGTGCATCCTTGCGTGCGTGTGTGTGTGCGTGTGCATCCTTGCGTGCGTGTGTGTCTGTGTGTGTGTGTGTGTGTGTGTGTGTGTGTATATGTCTGTTTTTTTTTTTTAAGAAAAAGGACAACACTTACTTCATTGGACTTTTCTGCTCACAATCCTCAAGAGTTGAACAACCAAAGGTGGGAATCTTCTTCAAAGAAGCTTTGATCTATTTTGATAACTGAAAAAAGGAAAATAACAAGAAGTTTAAAAAAAAACAGGAAAAAACTTAAGAAAGGAGGAAAAGACACAGAGCATTATTTTTGTGCACGTAATATAACAAATTCTTATTTTTAAAACGCATTCTGGACGTTTCAGAGTGATTCAAGGAAGAGTTGAAACACAATGTGTCTTTTATTGTTTTGTAAAATATGCAAACTTTTTTATTTTTATTTCCTAATGTCTGTTGTTTGACATTCTATTTGCAGCAGCGGGGCAACAATTTGTACAGATTTAAGAACTTCTAAAACACTTTTGCTGGTCTGACGTGTCGAGTAACCGCGGGAGGCAAACCGTTTAAAGCTACTTCTTCCTCTAACTGCTGCAGAGATTTCTATTCACGCACAGATGATAATAACATTGACTGTTTTATAGTTTAGTTAGATTCTTTTTTTTTAAACCATTCTTTCATAAGTGAACAAAAGACAATCAATTATTTCTATTTATATTTGAATTATAGTTCTATTTTTTAGAGTTTTTAGATCATTGAAACATACATTTATAGAAAAGAAGTTATTTAATACTGTAGTCTATAAAGACTCAATTAAATGGACATATTACCCAACACATTGATGTGCTCCAATATTTGGGAACTGTAGAATTATGAGAGCACATAAAAATTATTTTCTCCTTTTTTTTGATGCACAAAGACATCGAAACAACACCTGTTCATACTAATAATCGTCCTGTTTAGTTATAATGTAACTCCACGTTACATCAGTGTCCATGAGAAGTGGTTTTAAGCGGTTTTGTTGTGGCATTTCTTCAGGTATCATTAAACTCATCCTGCGTCGTGAAGGATGAAGTGATAAGTGAACATGCTTTAGATCTGAGCAGTTAGATTACTGAAAGATTATGTGTACAAAGAACAGTGCAGTTACTAAATTAAGATATAGTTTAGCAAAGCAATGAGGGAAATCAAATAGAAGACTAACAAATTCCCTGAGAATAATTTGTTTGAAAGGAAAGGGGGCTGTAAGTCTTTTTTTTTTCAATGCTGCTGTTGTCACCTGAGTTTGATTCTCTGTCATTGATTTTTAGTTTTTGTGTTTGTAGAAAGTGAAATGTCTTGTTTTTTTTCTTCTTTTTTGTCTGTCACTTGAAAAACCTTTGAGCTAATTTGCCTTATTTTTGATGAATTTTATCTTTGAAGTAGATTAGATTTTTTTTTAGCTGTAGAAAGATAGCTTTTCCTAGAAAGTAGATGTTAGTTTTTCCTCCGCGTAAGGATTGATGCTGTTTTTTCTTGTGCACATCAAAGTTTTCTCTCATTTTGTTTTCACACAAATTTCCGTTCCAAACCTTGTGCCGTCTGTCCTGATATTGCGTCGGGCCTGTTTGTAAAAAAAAAAACAACAAAAAAAAGCCTTTTTTTTTCAGAGTGGAGAGCTGAACCAAACAATGACTTCATTTTAGTGCTGATCCAAAAGATTCATACTGACGCTGCATCAGCGTTGCGGCTCGATGAGGCTTCGTTACACACAAGCCCGAGTATGTTTCAGTCTGTCCGTCAGCGTATCGAGTGAAGCTCATGTCAACACATACAGTACATCCAAATATGTTGAACTTTAATTTATACAGACATCAAAAACTGTAGATATGTAGATAATAGAAATAATGGTTTTACAAAGGACTGCTCACTTGACCATGGAAGTGCCATTAAAGATGATTCTTACAGCCTTCAGTGAGACAGCAAGTCTGAATGAATTTGTGAGCGATCCAAAATTCTGCAAAAACTATTTTTAGCTAAGCCTTAATGTTTTTTCTCTGGATGAACTGCCAGATATCTCATAGGATTGACACTAAGTTGTATATACTATGGAAGTGGCAACAGGCTTGTTTGAACTTAGTAATCACGTCAGTCATGTAAGTTAGCTGTAGGGTCATGAGGAGCTTTTCCTCCTGCTCTTCTTCAACCACGTTCATGTTTGGATCCAGTGATAACACAGCGTCAGAGCGTCTTTCTCAAGGCTCGCAGTGGGCACCGTTTGATGATTCTATTTCTGTTTTGTCTTCATAGTTTTTTTGTTGTTGTTGTTGTTCATGTCATCTTTGCTGTGTGTTACTTCCTGCAACCAAAGATGTTGTAGCCACTCATCTTTTAAAGCTCTCTGTCACAGATACACAGCTGTCATCCATAGACGCTCATCTGTGGTGTTTAGTAGTTTTCAGTTCTGAGGGATTCAGAAAGAAAAGTCACAATAAGGGTGTTTACATGCGCGCAATATTCCACCCTATTACAGTTTTAACTACAGCTGAGCACATTATCAGTTACAGTTATAGGTAAAAGACCTCTTTATGGAGTAAATAGTTCAAATGTGCCCTTTTGAATAATGTACACATATCAGAATATTTCAGCTGATTTTCAAAAGTTGACAAATGATCTGGTTTGGTTTACATGTGGAAAATAAAAAGAAATTCTGTCAGTATACACTACTAATGGAGGGTTGGAGTGCATGTAAACAGAATCATGAACCTTATTGGCCTCAACAGACCAGGAGGGACATAGAGTGCAGCTTTTATCATGAGAGTTGTCAGACACCAGAGCTGATTTTGTAAATAGCCTTATTTTCCTTCCACTCGCTTTTTACACCATTTTGTTTCTTTCTTCTTGTGTGTTTTCCTGATTTTTTTTTTTTTATGATTTATAACCTGTCCAGATAACACAGAGTGGCTAGCAAGTTTTCAAATTCAGTGCACCATGAAGGAAAATGTCATGGATATTGTTTATATGTTCAGAGAAATGATATTCCATGTATTAGCCATCACTTTTAATACAAAAAAGCTTTTGGAACTATGAAATGACCACTTGTTACAATGCAGTGTTTATTTATTTAATTTTTTTTTTTTACAAACTCAGATATAATATTATAGTTAAATGATGATGCTCCAAAATGAATTTGCATCATGAAAATCATAACTTAAATTACATGAAATTGTAGGAATACTATGGTGTACTCTATAGACAGTACACAATATTTGAAAGAAAATAAAAATTTCCATGCACTTATTTTTAATCCACACTAAATTGAAGATACTCCTGCAGTCCATCTGTATGTTGATTTGACGGCTTATTTCATAGCTTCAAAATGTTTTGCTGCTAAAACAGGACTTCCAAACAGGTGGTTGGATGTTGCCCAGTCCGGATTTTCGAAATGTCTCCTTTTAATTTGGTTGATACAGAGTATCTTATTTTTATGTTTTTCAATAAGAAAAACACAAGATGCTAACATACAATAAGAAGTTTACTATTACTTTGCTAATGGACAGTTTAAATAATTAAAACACAGAAATCTTGTCTTAAGGTGACATTTTTGATTAGAAAATACTAAAAACATGTTGCTCAACACTGTATGAACCAAGTTTGTGTGAATCACAGAAATTTTGAAAATTGGATGGGCTCATTTCACTCCCTGCTTGTGAACAGTTTTCTTATTTATACAAGAACTCATTTTGTACAGTTTTGTTAGAGGAAAGAGGTTTTGATATTTGGTTATTTTGCAAAGCCACTTGGCTACTTTTGTCTTCCTGTGCCAGAGTTGCTAAATTGTCTGTAACTTGTGTTTTTTTTTATTGATTGAGATAAGATTTTCCTTCTTTCTTGGTTTTCTCTTTGAATTTGAATATGTCAGTTTTCTTTTTTTAATAAAAGCCTTGTTTCAATGAAAGGCTGAACTGTGTATTTAATTATCTTATCTAACTATTGGAGTTGAGGGGCATCATTATTGCTTCAGATGTTTAACGTCCTCTAACGACACATTTATAGAAAAAGTTTTTTCTTGCACGTTAAATGCGAGGTAGTCAGCTGTCATTCAGGCTGTGGCCTGCAGAGGGCCACATCCAGCTGAGGCACTGAAAGCTGTATTGATCATCACAGGTAGATGACATCATGACTTTGAGGGCATTATCTGGTCCTGCTGCTCAGCAGGTAAAACTGAGTAATCAAATCCAGCCACCTGTCCCTTTTCTACATCCGCTTATTCTGTCAAGGGTTGCACGATACGGAAGTCCACAGGTGTGTTTCTACCTTTTAAAATCCTGGAAAAAATGTTTTACGAGTTAAAAAAAACCCTGTAATCTATATTTCTATTTACAGTCAATATTCTTTCTGCTAGAATTGAACATTAATCAAAGGTAAGACAGTAATGGACAGTGCTTAGTATAAATGCCTATTCGATGTTGATCTACCATAAGGTAAGAAATCTGTATCAACAAAAACTAGTGCTTTGGTGTATTCCTAAATATATGCCATCTCATGGCTCACCCCTCAGTGGTTTACTAAACATCAATGTTTACAGCTTCCAGCTGCACTGGTGAGAAATGAATTTAAAAGAATCAATCCACAACACCAACAAAAAAAGAAAATAATAATAACAACAACAAACAACATTCGTCTTCCTGAACTCCCATGCATTCACCAAATAAGTTGCCAATTTAAAAATTTTTTTTCAAACAACCATTTCGGTTGCTGAGTCATCATATGCTTCATTAGACAAAAGATCATAAATCTTGCAACACAACGGGCAGTAAAAAACGAAATGATATTTATATTAAATTTCCCCAAGATCACACACCAGACAAAGCTGACTTTCTTCTTCTAAAGCAGTTTATCAACCTGTTTCAATATGAAGAGGCACAACACCAACTCTAATGATATACACGCAGTAAATAGGATTAATATATTTTCATACATTAACTACTCACATTCATGCTCATGCTAAATTCAGTTCATCTAACCTGCTTGTCTTTAGACTGTGGGAGGAAACACGTGAGAAAATGTAAATTACACACAGAAAAGCCACAAGCATTTGGTGGGTTCAAACCCAGAACCCTCTAGCTGAGCCACTGGCTTCTTACCTGCACACATCATACAAATCATTATTAATATGTAATAACAGTTATTACCACGCGAATCACTCACATATGCAAAGATCAGTGCTTTTTAAGAGTCGTTTTTATTTTTATAATGACAGAATAAAACACACACATCTCATTGTGAGTGAAAAAATATTAACATGTCATGTCCAGGTTTTTTTTCATCAACATTTCTAATGCTAACGCTGATGCTAATGCTGATCATCAACTTGTTAACATGAAATAATTCTCTATCACATTCCAAAGGCCACATTAAAGCCACAATAGAAATTGCAACTGATCTCTAATAACTTATGTTAATGTATGCTGTTACACACACATTTTCCCTCTGTGGTTGAACTGTGTCTTAGCTTCAGAAGTCTTGAAGTTAGTTGAAATCCACTGGATCAGGATTCTCTCTGCAGTGTTTCCCCAAATATCAAGCTAGTATGAACATATCTTACATACACACATACATACAGAAAAACTTTAAATCTATGATGATGTGCATAAAAAACAAATATAAAACAAACTGCATAGCTTGTGAAACAGTCGGTCATACAATTGTTAGAACAAACTCAACCCTGCTGAGCTTGAAAGTGCAAATTTCCTGAATCTTTTTTGGCTCAGCGATGGATAAACAGAGGGATGCTGGTCATACTCAGCTTTGTATCCACATATGAGCATAATCATTGTTAAAACATACATTGTAGGATGGTGCAGGTCTCGGTGGACCCCCAGGGAGAGGGGAAAAAAAACATAAATAGGAAGGGCCAGACTACAGTGAACAACAGGGGTTATGTGAGGGTGTAATGACAAAACCAACCAGCTTATACACAAGATTACACAATCAAAAGCAAAGAACCAACAGATGGCTCTCTCTTTGTGCACACAGGTCTGACGCACTAACAGGGGAAAAAAGTAGAAGCGGTGATTCATCAAAATAGCCCTGGTGGTATCTGGTTCATGAGCTTAATAAATCCAAGCAGGATGTTGAGTTTGTTGAGAACGAGGAGGAGATGCTTCACTCGCGGCCGCCTCCCATGATCTGTAGCAGGAAGCTGAACAGGTAAATAATGTCCAGGTAGATGCTGAGTGTGGCAAAGACATATTCCTCTGGACTTATGGTGAAGCGCTTGTTCCCTAACAACAACTGAGTGTCAAATGCCAGGAACTGTAGCAGAAACAGATGGAAAAAGAAATTCAGTAAATGAAACAAAAATGATATTCAGTGGAATGATTTTTTTATATAATTTCATTCTTACCAGAGTAAAGAGGATGGCTCCCATCACAGCATAAATGGCATGTAACCAGGGAACCTGTTATACAAGATAAAAAAGCATTACAAAACACTGTTAAGAAGGACAGCAGGATGGTAATTTAAGAAAGACAGTGCAGTGCTTTGCTAGATTATCTGTGACGTTAATCCCTTCTCACACACACCCAAATACAGCCAGCAGCACCTGAAGCATTAACCTGCAACTGCTGTTTTTGCTCAGCTATTTTTGACTTCTTCTAGAAAGGCGCACTGATCGGATGGTGCTAGAAGCAGCAGAAGGTGGCAAACTTACATATCCAAAGGGGACGACAATGGAGATGGTGATGGCGCAAAGAAGCATGACCATACACAAAGAAAACAGGATACCCTGAAAGGATGTGACGTCAATCTAGCAACAGACAAGAGAGAGAAAAAAAACACACGCATATGATGAATTTATTTAATTATAACAAAAGTCTGTCTGTTTTGTTGTAAGTGGTTGAACGCCTTTCTTACCTTGCTCTGGAAGCTGAAGATGGTGACAGAAAGACACACCAGAGATGTGATTCCCAGACACAGAACCACTGACTTGGTGTTGTAAAAGCTGGAGGAAGAGAAAATAGTCATATTAAGCAAAGGTTCATGTGAGTTGAAACCAATGTCTCAGACACGCGCACCTGCATCACAATATGTTCTCACCTTGACACAAATCCCATCATGAAGGCCATGCTCAAAGTCTGTTAGGGGAAGAAAGAAAGCCACAGTTAGGCTATATAAAGAGCATAACTGTATTTTACCATGATGTGCTGTTTTCATAATGAGAACTACTTACAAAGAGAACTAACAAAATGATGTTCCAGGGAAACTGCCGTCTGTTTAGGTACATTCAGGGAAGAAAAATCCACATTGTCACGATTTAAATTCACAAATGTGTATCTGCTAGTTGCATTTCATAAATATTTCTGTTGTTACATATATTGCAAAGTAACATTACCTCAGATCCCCACAGCAGGACAGTGCAATATAGGTGGCGAAGAACATGAGACTGTCAAAAAAAAGAGAAAAGGATGATAGAAAATGTAAAAAAATAAAGTAATGTAAGAGGCTGACAATATAATGTGAGTTCTCATGTGATGGTGTGTTTTCACTTACTAAGATGCCATGTACAAGCTGGGATGAGTCTGAATAAAAAACCTCACAGGTGCGCTGGAGAAACAAGAGATAAATGGATTCATTTAGTACTTCATGTTCCAGTCAAAGTGGTAAAAACAAAAACTTTATTTGTAGGTAGCGGTATAGCTGTGCGGTAGAAGAGTAGTTACCAAAATGTGAAGAGACCAACAATTGCTACAGTCACAAACAGCTGAACCATGAGAATGGCGTAGACCTGCAGGAAGACATACAGTTCAGTCTGGTTTACATAAAAGAAGACAGAAAGACTATCTGAAGCATACAAACTGTTGGACAACATCATTTTAATCACTTCCAAGAATCTGAGAAGAGAGTGTATGAGTATGTGAAAAAGGAAAAGGGTGTCGTCTCATATATGTATATTTATATTCCCCAGAGTCAGGTCAATATAAGTGTGACTGTGATATTTATTTTTCTGGCATCACTTGTTTTGTTGTGAGTTTGTACCTTCCGGATGAAGGTCCGCCTGATGGTCTGGTCATCCCAAGTAAACTGGGCCTCCATCTCGTCATAGCCTGGAGAAAGAAAGAGGCAGGTAGCAGACATGTGAGGGTTGATCTTTGTAGAAACAGAGAATGAATTATACATCGTCTCTTATAATGATCCTGCAGTATAATTCAGACACTACCATGCAAGTCAGGTTTGACTGGTGCTAATTTACTTGTGTAAAATACCTTGTTCTTTTCAACACACAAGTGTGATATTATTATGATTATCTATAAGCTAAAAAAAAAAAACTCAATAGCCAATGTTTAATGTCCACAACTAACAGAGTGTGTTACACTACAAAGAAGCAGCTTTTTACCTGCAGTCGCCTCCTGGTAAGTGGGTGGCTCATTGTCATTGGTCACCTGCTGGGAATAGACTTGGAGTTAGAATGTTTTATAACAATTTCAATTAGCTGTATAAAAAAACATATCCTCTTTTACAGTCATTAAAACCATCTTGTTCATTTTCCCACGCATGAAACACCACAACTTCCCTGTCACTTAATATCCGTCTATGACAATATATATATGAGTCTACTGATGAAACTGAATGAGGATACTTTTTCACAACAGATCTGTCTAGAGAACAGCCTCCATGTTTGGTTAGTTGAAAGGATTAGGATGAGTCTGCTGGGCCTCTTTGGGTAGCCAGCAACATAGATGACACTAATGTACTGAATAAAGCATGTATTAAAAGTGCATGTGTGTATGTGTATTAAAAGAGCTCTGTCAGACACACTTAAAATCATAAAACTTTATAAATTTTACGTAATCATTTGTTTAATTGTGCTGTATTTGGAGGCTGTCTTTGATGTTGCCATTAAAAGAGTTGAACCATCAGAAACACAGTCATATCTCTACAAATCTAACCTAAAGCGATGACTTTATAATTTGTGCTTTTGTATGAGCTTTTGATTCATTTTATGAGCCTCATCTATCATAGTTCAAATGACAAATTCAGGAAATTACAAAGAATTGCACTGATCTACAGCAATAAATCACTTCACAATGTATTATATAGCTGCGCTCTAACTATAATGTATTAAAACTAAAAACATACCTTTCCCTTTTTCATGATTTTTCTCTTTTGGCTCCAGATGAGGGAGTTAAAATTATTCTTAAATCAATGGTAAGATGTTTTCTCTTTTAAGTCCAAATATGAAAATTCTCAGCTCCTCTTCTGTTGTCAGATGGGCTAAATGTGGTCCAAAACACTGCGAGGTGCGAGCAAAGCGTTCCTTAGTTGTTGCTCTGAATTTGTCTCCAGTGTGAGGATTACACTGGAGCTTTATAGGCCTCCATGTAGTTAATCTCTCTCTAACCCTGATCCCACGCCACCCCTATCCTCTTCTTAATGAGGCCGTTCTAGCAATGTCCAGGTAGTCCAAAAACACTGAGATGATGCCAGACTGTACCACTACTGTTGTGAAACAGGGGTGTCATTTATGTCTCTCTTTGCTGGCACAGAGCTTCTCAGCAGTGTACCGGGACAGTTAATCATCCTAGTGCTCACCAGAAAGACTCAAAGGACTGAAATATCTGAATTACATATGCATTGCATAATGATTTTGCTCCAATTCAGAGGGGTATAGATCTAAGGGATATTTGAAAATCATTGTATTGCACAGAAATATATCATTAAAACTAACAATACCTATATATGTCATTTTGTTTATGTACACTAACATGTTCACAAACAACATTATTTAATATATGATAATGATATAATATACATTATTTGAGACTGTCTATGATATGACCTTTGTGTTTTACTTCATATAGATTATTAAAGCTCTGACTTTTGCATTTATAGTTGTATTAATGGATCAATAAAACAACGCTACAGAAGAGAGTTGGGTGTATGTTTCTTTGTGCCATTTAATGTAACCTTTATTTTTAGCATCAAAACAGATCCAGAATGACATCATGTTTTTGTGTAAGAGACTGGTTTAGTAACAGGCACACTAGGCTAATGAGATGGAAGTTAAGAACATTATGGGGCACACACATGACCTTTACAATCAGTAATAATGAGATTTACCAGCAAGCACCCACCTTTGATCTACTTTTACTAATATGAATTATGCTGTTACATTCTCCACGTTGACAAACATGCAACAAATTTTTCAGACAATATATAAATACAGAGAGTTAACAGTTTAACAATATATGCCAAAAAATCCCCAATAGAAAAATCAAAATTGAAATCCAAATTCTTCCTGTAAAACAAAATGTATGTGTTTATGTAGGCTTCAACTAATAATATCATGACATCCAGTCATCAATCATTCTTCAACTTTTAGTGGCACAGAGCTGAGATTGATTATGATATTCTCACTTTTCAATGTTTAAATCAAAATCCTCCCAACGTTATGTCTTGCCTTCCTGTCTTGTTTCACTCAAAAATATGCCACAATGCGGAAGTTAGATACTCTTGAAATGCTGTTTCATCTGGACTTTGACCACATTATACATGTTAGAAAATAAGTGATGAAAACATGTAAAAAGACTGTGAACTATATAGCACTGAACTGTGGAGTTTTTCACCGTTTCTGTGTTCAGGATTTTTTGGGCGAGTCTGAAATGGTGGCTCGATGACATAGAGGGGTTACTAGCATGACCCCTCCCCCACTATATAAACACTAGAGTACCTACTCATAGTTAGTATTTTTATAACTGGAGACAACTGGGATTCACTTTGTATAACTGCTGTTACTTGTGAATGGGGCCATTTAGGTCAATGTTAGTGCTCAAAGAGTTATTTTAAACACAGTTGAAGTGTCTGTTGATGGGAGGAGCTGCCTGCGGCTTCGGCTTCAGCACCAGCTGTTTGGCTGGGAGGTCCCCGGTCAGAGGGAGCACATTAACTGGGCAACATCAAGAAGCACAGAGTGAGAGGCAATTGTTCCAAGGGTGACACCCACAATGAAGCTGCCAAGGACTTTCCAGCAGAGGAGTAACGTTAACTACATTGAACTTCATTGCAAAAACCCGAACCCTAATGATGATTGGTGATGGTTTGCCTGTTAACTAGTCATTTAACTTCCTTTTTTACTGAAATAAGTCCACATTTACCTACAAGATATGTGCCAAACTAAACAGTGGCTCCTAACATTATTTAATTTTAAAAATATCATCCATTCTACTTGCCTTACACCTACAAACAAGGCCTATTTTGAATTGTGTATTTTTATTCAGAAGTTTGGTATGAATGTTGTTAACTCAGAGACTATTCAGTTGGGCCGTACTTTCAGCACCTTCAGTGGACACATCCCCAGTGTTTCCCCATTGTTTTGAAACCTAATTTATATACTTGGCAGTTAATTACACACATTTAAACTCAGAACACACATGTATTGTTGTTTCACAGAGAATTTAAACTTAAAACCTACCTCTTTTTCCTGGCTTTTAATTACAATACTTTTGAAGCATTATTTATTTTATTTGATAATTTATTTTATTGTAACAATGTTTTAACTATGTGTGTTATTCCCTACTATTTATTTTTTGTCATGGTCCTTTATCTGATATATCTAACTGTTTTATTTTATTGGTGTCGTTAAATTTGATCTTTTTTGTGCGCATTAGTCTCAAATTATTTCTTTTGTTTACATTTGTTCTGTTTTGTTAACAGCTTGTCAGTCATCTGTAAAACACTTTGAATTGCATTAACATGTAGGGAAGTGCTTTTACAAAAAGTTCCATTGATTGATTGATTTTTCGTTGAGTTCCTCAAATGTGTGAAACAGCGCCCCTCTGGTTTATAATGGCTGCTGATTGTCAGCTGTTGTGTGTGGTCAAATCCGGTACTGCAACCTAACCGTCATGATGAGTGTGAGGACATGTGACGTTAGCATCCTTTGATTAAAAATTTGTTTAATGTTGAACAGTCAGAAGCAGCCACTGTCATGTCACTATGTATGTGTGATTGGACAAGTTGCAAGAAAAGAAATCCTGACGTGAACCGTGAGGCCAGTCGTACTCTGACCTCACAACAATGGAAAGTTATGTTTTCTCCTGATAGTTTAACACCTCCCTGTGACAGTCAGTGTGATCTCCTTTATAAAAATGCAATGCAATATATGCTGCAAGATATTACATGTACTGTAGGATTGAAGCTGATGTGTTACAGTGTGCTGTCTACATGAACTCAGTCAGCAGAGACAGAGGATGATGATTTTGTAATTTATCCAGTTTTTAATGTATTGGTTGTTGAGTCACCTGTTGGTGTTTTGCTATGTGTGAATGAGCCTGTGCTGAAGGTCTGGTTTTCTGTGTGAATGTTTTTCTCAAATTAAAGTTGCTTAATGACTGATGATCTTAAAGTAACTGGAGGACTGAAGGCTAGTTTGTGTATTTCATGCATATTGAAAAGACTGTGTAAGTCATGTATTTGAAACATGCATTAATACTATGTCTGTGAATGTTTTTTAGAGTTCAGTCTTTGCAGTAGGCTACTCAGTACTGACCTATACCTGTATCAGAATAGAGGGTTTGTAGTATATATTTTTGTATAAGAAAATACATAGGAGACACTTGTAAATCATGTATCTATGATATGTGCATTGCCTTTTTTTGATGTGAACATCTGTTGTTTGTCACAATAGACACACTGTCCTACTTTATTCCTTAGATGACCTGTCTCAC
This sequence comes from Euthynnus affinis, assembly GCA_029490765.1. Classification (NCBI taxonomy): domain Eukaryota; kingdom Metazoa; phylum Chordata; class Actinopteri; order Scombriformes; family Scombridae; genus Euthynnus; species Euthynnus affinis. Next base: position 14,765,120 of record CM055840.1, on the reverse strand, counting down.
TTGGCTTCTGAACCACCCCACTGCTAAAATGAGCGCTTTATAGTTTCTGAGTTTATTTAACTGTCCTCAGTTTGGCCCTTGTGGTTTAAATGGGCTAGAACCACCACTGAACCGCCACTTCCTCCAGTCCTCAGGCCATAAAACATGTTAAATAAGGTTTCTCAGTGCACACACCCTTCTACTTACCACTAGATGGCAGTAGAAGGCAAGAAAGCATACCTTCTAGAAGCAACTAGAAGAGATATATACAGACACATAGTAAGTAGTAAAATGGCTATTTCCTTTTTTTTCATGTTGCTTATTTACCCAGAATACTAACTAACCTGGGAAGAAGAGGGATCCCCCTTTTCTACAAAATTCTATCCATCACCAAGTTATGGCCTTGGAGTGAAAGGATATTTTGTGTCGTCACATTAGCCCCAGACACTGTTCAGTCCCAACCTAACCCTTTCTTTTTTCTTTTTTTTTTAAAAAGGTAAAGAAAATGAATGTGAGCTACTTAAAAAAAAAAATGTTTTCAAATATTTGATAAATGCTAAAAGACTAACAGTGGCCAAAGTTTGTTCCTGCTGTAATTGCTCAGTCCAGTAGGTGGCATGTGAAGACCTCAACATGAACCATAGAAATGACTGGAACACTGTTGAGTCAGAGCTCTACAAGGATTAAACTGTCTGGAGCTGTAGAAGACTTTCAGTGTGTTTGTTGATGCAGTACAAGAATAAAAGTTTGACTATTTTGACATAAATGTAGGGCAGAGGGCATTGAAAGAGCAACATCTTATTCCTCAGAGACTCCTGAGTCTTATTGCCAGAGAGAATCACCTGAGGTGAAGGTGATTTATTGTTTTTGTCAAAACAAATAGATTATACTGTTGGAAATGTGGTTCCTGATTTTCATATGAAAAGTCACAGGTTCTCCAGACTGTTTGAACAAGAAGTCCACAAAAGAGTAGAGAAGGCAATCATAATTATTTATAGGAAACGTTGTTTATGGAAAATGTTCCCAAACATTTATGCTTATGAATTTTTCCCAGGCCTTTCAGTAGACTGAAGACATAGCTCTTGGCAGGGTCTCGTACCATGACTATACACCTCCAACGCATGTTCCCACTACAATTGTCTTTTCAAATATCAAAATTGCATGTCTCTCTGTATAGAGTCTCTTTCAGTTTATAATCTCCCTACCAGTGGCTGACTGTCGCCTCCCCACTGCAAAAAGTCACTGTGGGTTTGTGGTAAAAAAGACCACCTTGTATTTCTTGAAGTACGACGCTCTGAAATTACATTTACTTCTTATCACACACTCAAAAATCGAGTGATGTTTCTTGTTAGCAATAAAGCTCCTAATGGCCCTCAGACATGGTGCATGATTGGCTGATTGCTTCTGTTGCTAGGCTACAGCTCAATGGTATGCCTCGGCAATGCTGATAGTGGCATCACATTAGGGAAGCAAATGAAATAAGATGAGCACAAGGAAAATGCTATAGAATCTTATTTTATAATGGTACTCTATGGTGTGACCATAAAACATTTACAAAATATTCACAAGGTGATGCAGTCAGTTGACAATACATTTATTTCGATCATATATTTTCAAATAAAAAGTATATACTCCAAGTGCATGGTTCAAATGCTGCTTTCTCTTTGCAGTCTGTAGAGCAATTTCTTATGTGTTGTCAATGATGCTGACATTATACAATACTTCAATACTAACTTCATATACGTATCCGAGACTCTGCAAACTAAGGAGGGTACCAACCAAGAATAAAGGATATATACAAAATTTACACAGAACACCTTAACATATAACCATCAGACACGGTCTAAAATGACCAATAATTTCTCCCTGATTACCGCATACCAATACAATGCAATTTACTCTCATTTCTTAAAAATGTTATACATTTCTCAATCACAAATGGGTGATTTTTGTAAAGATTTCCCACATGGTGACATGTTGTGAAAATAGCTTATGTCATTTCAACAGAGCATCCCCAAACTGTCCTCCTAGCTGTGTGTTAGACATTTCTATTGCTATATTATATATTGGTTGAAGACATAAGAGGTTTATTAATGTATGGAAAGTGCCTTTTACTCATGTGGATGAATGTACGTAAGAAATCATGGTTGGTGAATGCTCCTGTTTCTCTGGGCAAGAGTATGTGCTTCCTTCTTGTTTGCTTTGTGAACTGGGGTAGGAGGACAAAGTCAAGTGAGGAACAACAGGCTCTCTCTTCTTTTTGGTCTTCAGAACAAACTGTCTCTGACAAACTCCAGGTGGGTGAGGTGATGACTTGGTGGATTGATGTTGACTCGAACAAACCCAAGGAAGAACACAGTTTATGTTTTTAATAGTTTTTTTTTCAGCAATCCTGGAAGCAACTGGAGGGATCAGTTTGACTTCAGGGGCCTCCACCTCCTGCTGTGCCTACATCCTTCATTACAGTCTTCTCTCTCATAGCATCACACTTGGCACAGCTTCCACAATAACTGTCCATCATGCAGAGGCTGGTGTCTGTGGCGGGCCTGGCTTGCATGGAGAGCAAGGAGGTTCCCCCGAGGAGATACCTCTGTGAGATGTGAGCCTTCTGAATCAAGGATCTATGCGGAACGCTAAAAGCTTGTCAGAGTGTTGGTTGTTCAGGGTGCGCAGGTCCGGCAGACGGAGCAGCAGCTTTGGGAAGAGTGTGCTGTCATCTGGGCGGCGATTGGTGATGAGAGAGCGCAGAGCTTTTATTAGATTCTCCTGCAACTGCTCCACTGCTCCCACCTCCACTATACCAGAGCGGTCTGCAGAAAGAGAGGGGAAATTAGGGTTAGACACGGGAAAATGTATGCTTAGAGTACAGTATGTGCTTGTGTGCATGTATAAGTCTTACCGGCAGAAACCAGCACGACAGCCATAAAAAGGGCCATCTCATCTGGTTCCAGACCCAAGGATCCTAGTTTCTCACTGAAATCAAACATGGCGTCCAGTAAAGAGCCCATGCCCAGAGCCCTCAGTGATGCCAGGGAGTATGTCTGCCCATTGAGGAAGGTCACAGTCCTCTCCTTGGGGTCAAACAATGAGCAGAACCTCACCATCAGAACCTGTGGACAGAACCAGACGAGGTCAGTGTCAGAAGAAACTCCCATGGGATGAGAATTAAGCAAAGAAAAAAGTCCCCCATCTTCCTACATAAATCAACAAATTCTGTGTAAGTGGATTTACCTGGAAAGTGCCAGATTTGAGCAGCATGACTTGATCATGCTGGCTAAGAGTCTGGAAGCCTGGGATGCTCTTTGCGAACTCTACCACTTCTTTAACAGCAGGAGTGAAGCACTGGGAGAAAGACTCCCACACCTCCTGACTGGAGCGACTTGCTGGAGCCACAGGACATGAATTAAGTGGACATGCCTGTCACAGAAAAGAGAGAAGAGAGGAAGATAAGCATTAAGTACTTTTTTATTGACACCAAGTAGATATTCATAAATATTTACATACTGAAAAAAAGAAAATACTCACCAGCACTTTGGCTCCTCCATTCAGCTTCCAAGGGCAGGAATTTTGGTTCTGAGAATCGCTGGCTTGGAAACTGTTGTGATTGGCTGTGTAGGACTGAGATGATAGGTGGCCAGTGATGGGGCACTGATTCTGGTTGGAGGAGAAGTTGTACTTGGAATTGTCAACGTTAGTGTTGGAGGAGTTTTCATTGTTGGTGGGTGCAACAGGGCAATTTGAGGCACGATGGTAGTTTGATGTCAGGTTTGCCTGCTCCCCTTGAATTGTGAGCTGCGTCTGGGTTGTTGTGTGCGTCAGGGCAGGTTCATGCGCTGAACTGTTCTGGAAAGTGGAAGTGCCAAGGTTGCTGGCAGCCATCTTAAGCGGTTTCTCGTCACTGCTTATCAAGTTGCTACGGTAAGACTGCGATATGGAGCCAGCTCCTTCATTCGACTGGTGGTTCTGCGGACTGCAGGGGGCATCGGGGGGAGGTGACACCTCCATTTCCATGGAGGCTGATTCATTGAGACTGTTCATGTAGCTCTGCATCTCATCCAAAAGTCTCTGCTTCTCCCGCTTGGGAATACGCCCAAAGCGCACAGCTGAGGAGAAAAGCAACCAAGAGAGAGCAACTCTTTTAGCATTTACTGACAGCAAACACTGATATCACTGCCAGCTACTTACTGGCAGCACTATTAGAGAATACATGGAACAGCAGAAGCAGTTCAAATGATTTTCACATTCAAACAATGTAGAAAAACAGCAGCCAGTTCTTACACTAATATGAATTCTACATCTGACTCTCTCACTGTAATCTCCTTGTGGATTACAAATCCCAAGACCTCCCCACTGTCTCTGACTATTCTGTGTCCATCACAGCTGTTTCGCTACAGTGTGGAAACTAAAGCTGTCATCACATCCTCCTCTCCATCCTTAGAATCCTCCCTTCCCCCTTTTCAATACTGCACCACCATTGACAGCACTATTTATAGTACGCTCTATGCTACACCACCTCCCCCAGTCTCTCTCCCTTTTTGTCTCTCAGTTGAGCACTCGCTCTCTCTTTTTCTGTGGAAGTAGGTCACTGGGTCAGCAGCGCTGAGCATGATGTCATTAATAAAGTGACAGAGTGATTGAGTAGTGCAAAGGTCATGAGGAAAAGAGAGGCAGGTAGGAGATGTTAATAGAAAAAGGGTTGAAGTTGAAAAAAAATTGGATGATCAAAAATTCATTTGACATGTTGTCCAGTCAGACACATGAAATGAAAATGAATAGTGGCTTTGTTGGTCTACTGTTTTGGTTTTGGGGTAGAACCAATAATTCAATTGAATATTACATTTTTATTTTTTAGGTATTTTATGAGTGTGCTTATTAAGAAAAGTAAAAACATGTAAAATATGGTTAATTAATAATACAGTTTCCTTGCTGTGATCTGCCAAATTAGCAGGTGATTTTTCACTCCCGCATTCTGGCTTTTTTTAGGTCAACTAAAAATGTTTGCTCCAGAAAAAACATGATTTATTATCACCTAGTTTAGCAGTGTCCCAAGAGACTGGAGCCTTGCAGTGAAACAATGCAATACAGCAGATTAACTGCGTAATATTATTTTAATTTTGAGTGAGGCACTCTACATTTTAGTGATTAACAGGATAGAATAACATTATTTCTAAATGATGTTGTAAATGTCAGTGTTGAAAAAAATAAAAGGTAAGACCACACCACTTTTGTGCCCCAAAGTGTGTGTCCAAAAATAAACTATATTTGTCACAGTTTCTCCTTGACTGATGACTATTGGGACTCAAGCTTCTCTTGCCATAAATCAGACAGGAGGGCAAGCAGAGAGGGAGACAGAAAGGAACAAAAGACAAAGGGAGAGAGAAACGGAGAAAGAAAAGAAATAAGAAGATGAAGAGAGAATGATTTTTATGTGATGAGAAGTAAGACCTGCAGATGTACAATTTCAACTGTGGGCTCACCCTTTGGTCGAAAGCTATGATAGAAAGCATATTCTTTGAAGCTATAACATTTGATCATCAAGGTAACCCTAAATCCTCTGCCCTACACTGAGAAAACTGATATTTCAGTTTCAGTTTCCATATGTCAAAAATATCTTCTTTAAGGATGTTAACACTGTCTCTCACCATCTCTGGACATGCCCACGGAGAGACACTTCTTAAAGCGGCAGTGCTGGCACCGGTTTCTGTTCATGCGCATGATGAGACAATTTTCATTCTTGACACACATTTTGTAGTGGATGTTCTGCTGAATGCTGCGTCTAAAGAAACCCTGGAGAAGGCACAAGAAGTATAAAGGCTTTAAAGCATGTCTGTTGTGACAATGAGTCAGTGTGTGTGCACCTACAGATAAGAAAGACATGATGTAATATTATCTTTGTTCAGTCTCACCTTGCAGCCCTCGCAGGCATGCACACCGTAATGGAAACCAGATGCAATGTCGCCACACACCTTACATAGAAGCACCATACCTCCAGTTTCTATAAAAGAGACATACATCCATCATCAGTGAGAGAAATACAATAACAAACTGCTTGCAGGTAAACATAGAGGAGAACAGGAAATGTGGAAGTAAGTGAATACTTACTCGTGAAGGTGCCAGTAAAACCACAAGGTCTCTTGGCCACTGTGGGATGGTTGTAGGTTGCTGATGATACTGTGGTAATTTGGGCAACTGGAGTGTTATTTACTTCAGGAAACTGGAAGACCATTTTTGGGGAAGGAGTTCCTCCTCTTTGTTCCCCTCCATGCTTCAGGGCCCCAATCTCCTGAAAGGAGACACCCTCTGGGGATGAAGGCTGCGAGTGAGAGGAAGGTGACTGGGTCTGGTATCCACTTGAAGGGCTGCCAGGACTCGGGCTGGCACTGCCAGACGAGCCAGCATACAAGATAACACCACCTGGAGGAACAGAGAGTGGCAAAACCTTCAGTTCACTGATCTTCATCGAGGTTTCTGTTCCCATGCACAATGTGAGTGGGAGTGTAAGTGTTGAGCAATACTTTTGATTCAGTGACTTTACTTGGCAGACTTTACACACACAAAACCCTGATCATGTTGGGACAACAGAAATTTGATCTGATGATTAATTTAAGAAAAAATGTTGAGGTTTGAACAACAACAACTTCGACCTGGATATCTGTGCAGAGCATTTTGGTTTCTATTCTGTTAGATAATCAAATAAAAAAGGCATTGTCTTGCCAGCTCTCAAAAAAGGCTCTGGAAACAAACAGCCTGCATGTTGCATTTAATGATTAGCTGTTCTTTGGAATAATGGAATTCCACTGGAGAGCTTCCTGTTAATAAATAATGGAAAAATACACAACAACGAGGTGATATAAATACCCTAATCTGATGCTTAAGCCAACATACACAATGGTAAATAGTCATAGTGTATTATTTTCTTAAATAACATTACAGCTAAAATGAATGTTCTGAAGAAATAGGGTTATTGTGTTTGATACAACAGCCTACAATGCAGAATATCATACCAGGATATTAATAATATCATATCAAATCTATATTGCTCTGTTGGAATAACAAACACCATAAAACGTTTATTGCAATATGACAGGAAGTCATCATATATTCAGAATAAATACACAGCTGGGCCTTTGTTAAGAGATGTCACATCAAGTCGGAAATGCCCTATTACCCCTCAATGCAACACTCATCCAACCCCCTTGTTTTGCAGACAGTGTTCCTCCCCGCAAGATGAAAGACTGCCCCTCACGTGCAGGCTGAGCCAGCCAGCTCCCTGCCTGTTTGGTTTCAGCACTGAGTCTTTTCTTCTCTGCCCCCTCCCTTCTTCTCTAGCCTTCTCCCCTCCTACCTCCTCCTCCTCCCTCCCTCCCTGTCTCCCTCCCTCCTCACTTTGGCTCTGGGCATGCAGACCCATCTATCCGCCAGCCACCTGACCGGGAGCTCACATGGACTCCTGACACAGTTCCCGCCCGGCTCACAAGGCTCTTTGCGCAGTCCCGTGTAGACAACAGCAGCAGTACAATAACAAGCGCTAGGGCAGATCACGTTTGGAATAGAGAGGGCTTTAATGCTGTGACTACAGACGTAGAGGAAAGCAAGCAGGGTGCAGCGCACTTTAAGTCGCTGCATTCCACAGAGTCGCTAGAAACTGTGCAGTCACGTTGTTGCTGGCTATTATTTTGACACATTAAAATTATCATTTGATCAGAGGTTTTAGCGAGTCTAAGAGAGCATCTTATTGTGCATTTATATCACAAGGATGGGAGGAAGGTATACCCACTTGTAAGGCTGACAGAATATTTTTAATTTATGATAGAATGGTAATATATATATATATATACATACATATATATATATATATATATATATATATATATATATATATATATATATACACATATATTACGAGTATACGAGTATAACGAGTGCTTAGAATACAATCTCTACTATTACAGACATCTATGACATTAAGAATTTGCATTTTTGTGCTCATGATATCCCCGTGGTGCCCTTATAATGATCCTAATCTTCAGGGTGTGTCCTCTTTTGAATTTGTATGTCCTTTGTATGTTCCCGGTGTCTAAATTCTTGAGCATAAATGCCTGTATGTAGAAACTGCATGCTTAACATACTTCCCTGAGAATCTGGATCACTGACTGCATCATAATTGCACTTTGTGGGTCACTATCAGACAAAGATTTTCATTGAGCAACCTGTAACACAGGATTTAATATCAGATGTCTGCTGCACTCTGTCCCAGTTACTGCTGTCACGTTAAGAGATGTCTTGTCTAACTGTAGTGGAGGTGCTATCTAAAGCAGTAACAATATCCTTGAATTGTCTACACTGTCATTTTTTGTACATTTCCTCTTAAGGACCTTGAATTATCTGAGAAAAAGCCTCCCCCTTGCTCTTGTGCTCTATCCTTGAGAAAACACGTGCTGCATTTCTGTGTAGCTCTAAGTGCCTCCTTAATTCCACTGCTTACACGTGTCAACACTGAATGCAAGGTACTCTGGGCTTGATGGGGTGTGTGTGTGTGTGTGTGTGTGTGTGGTGACAGCTCCAGTGTCTGCCTGTGACTTCACATCGCACACAGATGTTGCATGTGCATGAGTAATTTCCTGTGTGTTTGTGGTAATAAGTGGTAAAAGTTTCATGGACATGTGCATCACCTGCAGAGGACATGGGGCCACACCTGTACTGTCACACGAAATCCACACCCCCTTTGTACATTTGTACATTCTCCGTCACATCCCCGCCCCTCTGTGTGTAAAAACATTCCGTTTTCTGTCTCCTCGTAACTATTTCCAAGAATCTGGTTTGACTGTGTGCCAAAGGGAGCTCTGCAAATATAAACCGCGCTGTACTCAGGCACAGGTTACAACATGTGACCTGTGGACACACACAGAGCCATAGGAACTACAGAATAAACAAAACACTTCGCAGTCCCTCCCTCTGCCAGTCCTCCACAACTTCCCCTCTCATGTATTCCCACCCCCTGGGCATGCATGCATGGAATGCAAACTGTATAAACATCATGCTCATACTGTATCATGTCTGGGGAGAGACGGTCCTTCTAAACTTTAACAAGTCTGTCATGTCATGTGAGCATTTACAACTGTGCATGGGCAGTAAGCCCTGCTCCACGTGAAACGGCTGGCCTCATGTCATGTGTCTATTTATGAAGCTCTATTCAAGGATCATGGTTCTTTATATCACATGAACCTCCAGTGATCTTTTAAAGAAATATTAATGGTTTCATTGTTGTTCCAGTTTGTACTTTACTTTACTTTGTTCAAGGAATTTTGTAGTGCAAAAGTCAAAGGAGTTTTACATGTATAGGTCTTGTGGATTCACCTATGTGTATGTAGAATAGACTAGAATAAGGTTATACTTGATCCTTGGCTTGAAATACTATCTGTCATTCGAATCAAGCTTGGCTTTTTAATGTGACTCAGATAGTCGTGTGATCACCTGTCATGGGTGCAGGCACAAGGAATCTGATTTCAGGACTGGCATCAGAGCTCAGCCAGACATTAAGCTTATTGTTCTTTTTAGCATGGATGACATCTGTGACACATTTATGTAATTTTAACATAGTGATAAAATACTGTAACATAATGAAAACACATTCAAGGGGATGACATACATCTTCTTTTTTATCATTAAAAGCTATCACAGTCATGCAAAAGTCATGCTTTTAGGTCACAAGTTCAGCTTTCTCAACACATTGTACATTATAGGGGTGGTGATTGTGCAGTTGTGGCCATTCCTTGCAGAGATTTTCAGAGTTACATAGTCACGTTACCATGGAGTCACGCTCATCACCCCTCTGGCAGCCACTGACTAATACTTAGAATTTAGTTATTCAGGTGCTACACATTCACCATCGTAGTTAGACAGTTTAAACTTCAACTAGTGAAGCTGGAAGAAGGCCTACAACAGTTGACTTTGGCAGAATCTCCTGCAATAAATTGAATGTAACTTGATAGTGAGTTTGTTGTGATTAAGATAATCATTGATGTTTCAAGGTTTTATTGATGACTTATTTCCGTTTTACTGCCATAAAACTGAACATGTAAACAATTCGGATGGAAGAGATGTCCATCAGTTAGGCCTACTCCATGATCTCACCTGACTCTCTATGACTGGGGTTTATTTAATTAAATTTGCTTTGATGCACAAGAAAAAGCACCAAAATGACTAATGACAATAATGAAATTAAGCACTACCACAATGTGAATGGTAAGCTATTACAAATGGTGCTGTTGTGCCATGTGCCCTCTCTGTTGTTGTAAAGTTAGATTGCATAGGTAATTATTTATTTATGACCACATTATTGTGATCAGTTTACAAAATAATTATCTTCTAAACAAATAAATAATGCAAGAAATTGCTTCATTCAGTGCAACACTGATTCCAGGATATAAAATGCTATCATTATCTATGTTAATTGATTAATTTTGCCATTCAAAATTTAAATTATTACCACTGAAACGTTTAAAATGTCTCATTGCTCTTAGTATTGAACATTTAAAAGCCGTTACGGTAACCAGCAGGAGAGAGCAGGCTGTTAAACCCCTCTGACCCACTGACCAAGCTATCCCGCGAATGAGGAGGGATCCCCGTGCGGGCTTGAGAGCGAATTGAGCGCGCGCAAGAGAGAGGAGCGACCGCGAGGGGCGGGGTGAATGGGAATCATGCGCTGCACGTGGATGCTGAGGCTGTATACACGTGCTGTCAGCTCAAGGCGGGGTGGATGCGTATTAAAAAAAATCAGGCGCATGATTGTTGTTCCTGTGAAGATACCAGATGAAAACATGACAGTTAGACTCATCATGCTCAAGGACTTTACTTTCTGTCTACTGTTCGGTTGCCATAGCTTTACCTTATCTATTGAAATGTATGTGGCAGTATTAGTGGTGACGTCAACGCGTATTGATTTATTTATATCTCGCCGTTGAAAGGCACCTAACCTAAGGCTTCCTGCGATATGTTATAAATTACTAATAAACTACTATTGATTGCCGGTTCATTCCATACTGAACTATTCAGGAGTGCCGTGCCACAAATTCACACACACGTCAATATTGCCTGCATCAGCCAACAATGTTCAATCTATTGGTTAAAACACAGAGATCACAGGAAATTTATTTTTAAATGTAATTTATTTGCTTGTTTTGTTTTGTAAGTAAACTAAAGATCACGCAGTCATCTCTCATTCATCATCAGCTCCGCCTACATTTAACCCAGATCATGATTCAAGTCTTGGCAGAAATGGGTGTTTACTCCCAACATTGCCCTTCAAGTCACGGCCGGTACACAGAGGGACAGTTTGGCACTGGTTGTTTTGACTTGAGTGAGCGTGACTGTTCTCTGACAGAGAGCACTCACATGTATCAAGGGTGTGCACTGTGAATTACACACGTGTTAAATGAATCACACAATGCAGCGAAGTAGCAATTAAGTAGCTAAAACACATATGACACTGAGAATGCGTGATTCACGCCCGTCGTGAGAAAAGAATCTGTTATCATTTAAAGGATACCACTGTAGAAAGGGAACGTAGGGCGTTTAGGGTCGCGTGCTTCACGTGAGTTTGTTTACATGCAGGGAATCGGAAGTCCGCCGCAAAGATTTGACGAGAGGACTTCCCTCTCCGACCTCAGCTCACTCACTCAAAACTCTTAACTGTCTGCAGCCCACAAGCATCTGGCAACATGCCAATATGGTGCGCTGCTGAATTACAGTTAAACAGCACCCCATGTTTTTTTCTTCCCCCCCCCCCCCCACACAAAAACTAAATAATTCCCGTGTGTGTAGCTTTAACAATCATAAGCTGCAGGTTATTATTTAAAAAAATGCAGCAGCTTCAGCGCTGCAGGAACAGAAATCAGCGCAGTTTTACATGCATCATGAAAAGGCGCACAGTGTTTTAAAATGACAGACAAAATGACAAATGACAAAATGCAGTTTAACACGATGAAAACCAAATAATCAAAACATTTTTATAAGTTTGTGCCAATGCAAAATTAACAATTCTAACAAATGAATCAATACATTTGCTTTGTAATCGTATTATTTGATGCAGAGAAGTGCAACAGCATCTGTTCCCATTATGTACCATTAGCTGCTCCTTTCTACATAACTGCTTGTTGGCACTGGAATTATTATTCCATTGGCTCCAAACAGAACACACAGACTACAGTATTAAAATCTTCTTACCACCAGGGCTATTTTCCATGTTTCTCAGTCGGTCGATGTTGTTCAGTTGTTCCGTGCTGTGTAATTGAGGGCGTTTTAATGCTGGACTGTCTGCCTCTGCTTGCCACTGAGGAGTTTCGTTGATACAGGTGAAAGAGTCATGAACTGCCAAGGCATAGATAGTGTATCCCAGATCTTAGACCAATAGGAGTGTGCACAGGGCATTGGGGGGTGGGGGTCTTGAGAAAAAACCCGGTCACAGCGAAGAGAACAAAAAAAATATATATATAATGAAAGAAATGTTTTAGAAAAGAGAATTAGAGCAGTACTGATCCACGTAGTTTCCAAGGTGAATAGATTCACGGGACAGCTCAGCTCTCCGCCTTGTGCAACCTTGTGATGCCAGGCTGTGGTAGGATAGCTATGGCTTCTCTAAATTACAGAGTTCCCAAAGCATTCAGCTGCTTGCCATGTACAGTCACCATCAAAACATGACTGGAGTGGAAGTAGTTTAAACACTCCCCCACTCATCAATAAGCAACACGCGTCCTAAAATAACCAGCACGTTTTCAGGTGCCTGAGAAATGTGACCGTTTTTTTTCTCTCTCTCTCTCGTTCTCTTTTTGTGTCCCTTCAACCCGCCTGTTTGTTTAATCAGGGATCTCTCTCTCTCTCTCTTTATCTGTCACGCTCTCTGAAAACACCCCCCTCCTCCTTCTTCCTCATCCTCCTCCTCCCCTCACGCCCCCACTCTTTTTACTCTTTCTCATTTTTTCATTGGCTGAGAGCCCCGCGTGGAGACGGCACATTGGGCTCGTTCGACTTTGGAATGCTGCTTAAAGCTCGGCAGCATGTGCGCATGGCATGTGAGCTCGCGCTGCCCTACTGACACACATTTTATGCTAATGAGCTGCCTGGGCTCGCCGATAAGCAGGAGGAGGGGGGTGGATGCGGAGCGAGATGCCGAGGACAGCGAGATGTCTCACTCCTCTCTTCGTCTATAGTCTAAGACTGAATTAACTGGCTTCACTGCTGAGCCAGAAACCATTTTTGATGATGGCACGTGAGGGAAGACCTCAGATAACCACAGAGGGGATGTTTCATTTTCAAGATGTTAATGGAAATATGCACTCAATAAATTGCGCTACTGCCATCTTCTACCTCAGAGACTATTGTTTACATAGTTCCTCTCAGCAGGAGAGGCATCTTTATTGATTTGTTCCAAAGTATGTACTGTTTTTGGTTTCGTTATGCACGTGCACTGGCAATGTAATAACAATAACAGCTGAGTTAAACTGAATTGAAACGGTGTACTGAAGTTATAAGCTGCTTTTAGATTTTAGATTGCACCCTTCTGGAGATATAGCAGGTGCCTTTGAGGTTTTTTTCCCCCTTCTTTCCCTTTATTCTGATTTTTAAAAATTGTATAAATGGTTTGGCTATTTATATTTACAAACGTTTAAACAAGATAAACAATCATCTTCCATCTCATTTGTCTCCTGCTTTAACATTTGCTTTTGATGGGGCTTGATAAAACATATAGGTTATAATTTTATTGTTCCACAGGAAAGACACTACAGCAGCACAACAAAGATTGCATAGGGAGGTATAGATACATGATTGGATATAAATATATATCCAATATACAGATTTAATGAAGATATATACATAAATCAAAGTTAAAAGGCTATATTCTGTACATTATCCTATTCTGGTCTGCATAAATGAAATGTTGGACAATGTACATTGTAAATAACGCAGTTTTCTGATCCAGATCAAATAATATATATTATAAATGGTAATAAGTAAATAAAATATAATCAAGAGTAATGTGAGGAAATTACAACTAAAATATGAACTCCACCCCTCACAGTGCTCAACATAATTACAGCAAATAAATAGCCTTTTGAAATTACTCTACAATTTGAGGTGAACGTGTCATAGCCTGTCCACGTGCTTTCCCTGCTCAAAGACAAATCGTACACGAGCAGAGCGCATGTGCGAGGGTCAACGCCCACGCTCTCAAACCGGAAACTTGACGCAGTCTTCGCTTGAAGAGTGACTGGCGTTTCCCGTATAGACGATCTTTGCCTGGAAGAGCTGGCACGTGCGTAAAGGGCGGTGCTCACCGTGACTCCCACCGCCCTCCTCTGCAGAATCACGTTTCTTTCCCCTCCACAGATTGTGTTTGCTAAAAGCCGAAATATCGCTGCAGATTGGCTGAGACAATGTGAATGTAGGTCAGGAGCTGCTTGTGCAAACACGAGCATCGTAAAATAGCTCAAATGTGCCTAAAACTGAAGTGTCCTTACAGAAAGCACGGCAGCCACCTAGAGAACTGAATTTAGGTCACGTAGCTCACAGTTTGGGGTGGAGGGGGTGTTCGGTGGGATGTTTTTATTCACAGCCTTTTTCATCATCCTGATAGGTGAGCTGACTGAAAAACAGAACTCCTCACTGGAGCCTTCAGCTTGTAGGGAATTAGGGTAAGAGGTCATCATAAAGTGTGTGACAGCTTTTTAAAACTCATCACCTGCTCTGCGGATAAATCAGTATCAGTTCATTTCAGGGGATCTAATGATAGAACTACTAGAGATGCTTTTTTACATTTTCATCATAACATTATTCGACTAATTCAAATGTTGATTCTTGTCAAATTACATTTTAAGAATCCAATTTTGTGCCAATCAGAAAATAAAGATATATGGCATGATATTGTAACAGATATTAGTTTGATTTGATCAAGTTGGGTAATATGGAACCCTTGTATCATAGCTTTAACTAATACTAAAGAGGGATTTTAATTAAAAAAAAAAAAGACTATAGGTTTTCTGTACACTGGTTTGGCATCAGATCTCAACAGACCCAGCAGGTTTTTTGACTATTCAGAGACAGAGTACACTCAAATAAGACACAATGTTCCAATGTATAACTGGTTTATTACATTTTGAATAGTTAAAGTATTTAATAATACAAAGATAATCTAAGACATCTGTCCTTTAGATAAGACTGGTTTGACTCTAGTTAAATACATAATCAATAGCTTAATTTTCCTCAGCACCTGAATAATGAAACATTTGATAGTAGAGGGTCCTTATCCATTGTCTTTAGCTCAATTAACTGATTTTCATTAGTACTTTTGATTCTATTAGATACTCTACGTTCTATTAGACAATCCTTTAAACGCACAATATGTAATTTCAGCCGCTAGGGGTCTCTCAATCAAAACAATAACAAAAGACAGCTGTGATGATGGAGTGAAGTAGCAAGGGATCATGGGAGTTGTTGTCTTCGTTGTTAAATAATCAGCTTCACCGGATACGATTACTCCGAAATTCATGGTTCAGGGTGTTTTTACCAGGAGCCGATTTGTCAGCAGAGGTCTCTACCTCTCCAGAACAAACGGACCCGGCTGACTACAGGTAAAAACACTGAATAAAGCAGTTTCATCTAAGAGATCGGTGTTTCTCCGACGATGTATGGCGACCCACGGACGTCAGATACAGGCTGTTAGCTGAGCCGCTGCTAACACTTTAGCGGTTTATATCTCTTATAACTTTTCATTTAGATGTTCTTCCGGTTTCTCCCGGCAGCCAAATTATCCGCAGAAGTCTCTTCTTCTCCAAAAACAAACGTACACGCAGTTTAAAATCATTAAAATACTAATTAAAACTATTTTACCCAACAAATCAGTGTTTCTTCTACAAAGTTTGGTGACGGCCGGACGTCAGTTACGGGCTGTTAGCTGAGCTGCTGCTAACACTTTAGCGGTTTGTATCTCTTATAACTTTACATTCAGATGTTCGTCCGGTTTCTCCCGGCAGCCGAATTATCCGCAGAAGTCTCCTCTTCTCCAAAAACTAACGTACACGCAGAATAAATTCGTTCAAATATTAATTAAAGCTGTTTTACCTTAAAAACCAGTGTTTATCAAACAGTGTTTGGTGACCACCAGACGGCTGTTAGCCGAGCTGCTGCTAACACTTGTTCGGCTTTTTCCTATGGCTTTTCTCATATAACATAAGTTCCAGATGTTTGTCCGGTTTCTGCTGGGAGCCGAATTATCCACAGAAGTCTCCTCTTCTCCAAAATCAAACGTACACACAGATTAAAATAGTTAAAAAATACTACTAAAAGCTGTTTCACCTAAAAAATCAATATTTCTGCAGTTGTTTGTTTCCTGGAGGGGCTGTTAGCCGAGCTGTTGCTAACATTTGTTTATCTGAAACGGTCCATTACTTTTATTAAATTATAAATTCCTCTGGGTCTGAAAATTGTTGGAAACATTTGGGATAATGTAAGTACAAAACTCAACAACATATATAACATAGGTCTAGTTATTTTAAAACATTTTAATGTGGAATAATTACATATTATACCTTTAAAGGACCGGTGTGTAGGATTTAGCAGCAGTTAGCAGTGAGGGTGCAGATTGCAACCAACTTTCCTAGGATGGCAGAGTCATGGCCCGCCCTACTCTGCCTCTGACTGGCTAGTACTCGTTGCCTTCGTTGGTTGGGTTGTTTAGATTCAGGCATGGAGAGAGGTTGGTTAAGGTGAGAATATCAAGGTAAGCCAATCAGAGGCAGAGTAGGGCAGGTCATGACTTTGTCATCCTGGGAAAAAAATATCTCCTCTAGAGCCAGTATTTGGTTTGTCTGTTCTGGGTTACTGTAGAGACATGGCAATGCAACATGGCGGCGTACGTGGAAGAGGACCCACTCCCTATAAAGATATAAAGGGCTCATTATAAGGTAATGAAATGAAAACACAACAATTCTTATTTTCAGGTGATTATACATTAATTAAAACATACTTATGAATATTATATTCCATATATGCCAAATCTATTTGCTAGATGCCACTAAATCCTACACAAATTCAAATTTTACTATATGCATGAATGTCACAACAACAGTATTGCCCAAGAATCAAGAATCAATGAAACACACACACACACACACACATACACACACACATATACACACATTTTTCATTTTGAGAGCTCTTTGAAATCAGAAATTACAGAGTTGAACTTTTAAAGGAAATGTTCCCTATTTCATTGAATATTTTATGTTGGAGGAGGAAGTGCATCAGTCTCACAGCCTCATCTTGCAAACAGTGACCACATATTCTGTTTTCTTTTGGTTGCCATGACTATTTGTGTCTTCCTTTTTCAATTATTGGTTTGTGGTGACTCAGCCTGTATGTCCAATGTTCCAAATAGGTTCGTTCACATTGCCTTATAATTTGGTTTGCTCTGATTGGTGTTTGTAAAGCAGTGTTGGTGTGAGACTTGTTAGAGCGTGTCTGAGAGGAGGCAGTTAGTTTCAGCACCACCTGACATTGGGGACTCTTGTCTGGCCTCAGCTCTTGCATTTGGAGGGCTTTGGGATGGAGGGTGTCTAAGGGGCTGAATTTTAAGTGATTAAAATTTTGAGTTCTCTCTTTTGAATGTTAATTATCAGTGAGTATCTGCCCTACATGCATTTGTAGATGTTTTTCCGTGTAAAATGTATCTGCAGAATTCTGCATGTCCCAGTGGGTACAGCTATGATGGCTAAGTGGACCTTGTACTTCATTACCATATAGCATAATGGGCTGGATGACAGTATCAAATATTTTAAGCCAGATTTTAATTGGAATTTGGATATAATAGCATTTTCTCTTATATGAATTTACAGCTCTTTGAGCTTTTTTCTTCTACTACATTTGCTGCCATGTTGACACTCCCTGATGCTGTTATGGTTATACCACAGTAGGTATAACTCATACTGTGTTCAATTATATAATTGTTTATGGTAAACTGATATTTGTTCACTTGACATCTGGGATTTTTTTTTTGAAAAATCATGACATTAGCTTTCTTCATATTTATTGCCAGGGCCCAGACTGACAGTATTTTTTACTACGTCCAGCTGTTACTGTCATCAGCATAAAACAGAGACTTCATCTCTCTATCTAGGAGTGAGAGGCCAGGCAGATTGAAGTTTATTGACATACATACTAAATATAATTAAATTGCAACCCTGACAAACACCTCTTCTCTGGGTGAAGAATTCAGTTTGTTTGTCTCTAATTTTAAAATCGCACACATTTCCCAAGTACATCGAATAGAATCAAAATTGAAAAACTTGAAATCAATAAAACAAGTGAATATCTCACCGTTTTTTGTTTGGTGTACGTGTTTGTTAATTAAAGTGTGAAGGGTATATACATGGGTATTTTAGGAGGAAGCCAGTTTGATTTTTACTCATGATGGAGTGTTTGTCAAGGAATTCTTGTATTCTTTTATTCATAATACTACAGAATAATTTACCTTCAGTAGATAACTGCTGACACAGACATCATGGCAGTTATTAAGGTCTGTTTGTCCCCACTCTTATGAATGGAGGGAAATGAGCCCTTTGCACCAGATGTCAGGAAAACATCCTGAATGTAATATGATATTGAACAATATCAAACTCTGCATCTCTGGAGTGCTGTATTTGAGCATTTCATTTTTAATGCTGTCTGGACCACAAACTTTCCTTGGCTGGAGATTTCTTATCTGTGTGGTCCATTTTTCCCAAGTTATTGGGGAATCAAGGGGATTGTGGTTGTCTTTAATTGAATCTTCTAATGTTTAGAGTTTTTCTTTCATAAAACATTGATCTGAATTAATGTGATTTATTGGTATTTCTTGGTACAGATTTTCAAAATGTGCTCTCCAGATGTCACCATTTTGGAAGGCTAATGCTTGTGGTTTCTTTGTTTTGAAGTTGTTCCACATAATGCAGAATTGATTTTGATTAATGGTGTTCTTAATATCTTCAAGTTTCATGTGGGTATAATTTTGTTTTTTGTTCCTAATTGTACATTTATATTTGCTTATAATTTCATTGTACCTAATCGGTAGTTGGCATATGTTTTTCATTTGCTATTTTTCTTTTCTGATGGAATTGTTTTCTTGATCAAACCATTTGTCAGCATTTTTCCTTTTAACAGATTTCTGTTTTTGTTTTTAAAGGTTAGCCATAATTACTTCCTTATGAAATATTATATCAGTAGTTTACTTATATAGCGCCTTTTAAAAACAAAGTTACAAAGTGCAATAAAAACAGATAATGCAAAAACAAATATATAGATGAGATGTAAATAATTAAATTGTACAACAAATATGATCAATTAAGAAAAAACTCCACAACTGAGGTGCCTGAACACCAAAGGCCTGGTCCCTTCTAGTGACAAGTTCAGATTTTGAAACCATTAGTCTGGCCCTGCTGGAAGATCTCAAACAGCGATCAGACTCATAAGGAGTTAGCAGATCACACATATAGGCAGGAGCCTGACCATTCAGGGCTTTAAAAACAAGTAATAAAATCTTGAAATCAATTCTAAAACTCACAGTTTTACTTACAGTGAAGTGTAGCAAGGATTGCTGTTATGTGGTCGCTCTTAGTACGCGTTAAAAGCCTGGCAGCAGTGTTTTGTACCAACTCTAGTCTTTGGATGTTACGCATGCTGATGCCAGTAATCAAGTTTGGAGGAGATAAAACCATAGATGGCCTTTTCTAAGTCTGCAGATGAAAGGAATGACCTGATTTTGGTTAGCTGTCTTGAAACAGGATTATTGATATCATCATTACATCAGTAATATTATCATTACATACTAGTCCTTTAGAAATACTTTACTACTAAGTATATTACATTACTAAGTAATATGGGACAACTTAAAAATGTCTAGATATAAAAAGAACAAACATATTATTATTGATAAACATGTTCTTAATTTGAGTGACTCCACCTATTTACATCGTATTTAGGTGAAAAAGATAATGAATTCCGTTTATGAAGCTTATTAAAACAAAAGGACATATGCTGTTGATGCCACATGGCATCAACGGTATCAACGGCATCAACGTTTTTTCGCTCAGCTTCCTGGTTGATGCTTGCTCCACCCTTTAAGAGTTTATTTTGAAGGGCCAAATAAAAATAATTCACATAGTTGCCAGGATATAAATGTAATTTTCTTATAATGTTATGTAATACCTTATGTCCCATTCCTGAATTCACCCAGTATTTTTAAAATTTAATAATTGTCATTATAAAATGAATGATTAAATCTAATTTCTGCAGACTGCTCTGGGTCCAGGGACACATGGCACCCTAGACCTTTGAGAATCACTGAGGCAGAGAGCTCCACAAACCTGAAACATACCTACAGTAGATTGATAAGTAATTGAACAGCGCCTCTCTGTGGTTAAAACAAGCTATTGTGCTGTTCACTTCTAGTGGAACAGACAAATGTGTCTACAGTCGATGACATTGTACCTAGCAAAGAATCAGCTCATCTGGTCATGAAAAGTTATTCATGCATGTAGGCGTGTCTTTTTTGGGGCATTGCATTTTGGCATGATGAAAATGTGTTGGTTTTTGAGAAACATAAAGAGAGATTTTTTTGAAGAAGTTGCATGTATGGTGTTTGAGGGACGTCTCACTATTTGCTTATCAACTCACCAGGCTACAACAATATCAGAGAAAACATTCCTTCCCATTTCCCTCCCAGAGCTTTGGCTTTAAGATGCAGGACAATCTATTCCCACAAGATGGCAGTGCTAGCACAGATAAAGTATGTGAAGAATTGGACTTATTTTCAGTGGGTTGTTTATATAAATCCAGTGGTATGTAAGACCTTAAAAACCTCTGCTGTCACACACTTATAGATTTAGTACATTCACAATCCTGTTCTTATAGAGAGGACTTTAAAAATATGATTCAAAATTCAATAACTGTTTGTAGTTTATGCACACATTGTGCTGAGGCCGTCTGTTTGCAACATAGCTTCACTTATGGCGTCTCAGTCTTATTGCTATGATTTTACTGCTCCAAGTGACAGCTGGGAGAATGAATCCAGCTGTGCCCAGGGCTTTCATCACCTATCAACTCCTCCATGACAAACTCTGTCTGTACGTTGACAGCTACATTGAGAGTATGTTGACAGTTTCTTAAAATGTCATATTTAACCATATTAGAAAAAATGTTTCCCAACTACAAGGATGCTTATAACAGATGCAGAGGCTCACCTGTTGTCCTTGTACATGTGCTTTGACTTGTCCCCAATTATCTGAATATAGGACTAAAATATCTGAAAAACTGCTTAGTGCTTACGGTGTAATAATTATTCATTCCATGTATGGGCCGATTTTCGGTGTTATGACATCCTATGACATTAATCTGTCTAGCCCATTGCATGACTTTCACTACCTTGCTGGCTTTGAGCTTTACTATTATGAAATGGAAGCATGTTTCACCCCCTAAATCCCTAGATTGGATCAAGGAGGCAGTAAACTGTATCAAGCTGGAGAAAATAAGATACTTTACTAAGAGCTCCATGAAACTTCTTTATACAATCTGGAAGCCCTTTCTGGATCATATAAAATCATCGACACTGGTGCCTGATGCTGAGGAGCGTAGATGAGGGTTATGAGTTTGTTTTTCTGTAAATGTAAAAAGTACAAATACATTTTGCCAAAAAAGTAAAATTTTGCCCAAAAACTATGCATGGTTTATAGCTTCTAAATAAGGTGGCTGGGCTATCTTCAGTGATTGCTCCAAGTGGGAATGTAATGTCATTTTGCCCTTTTGCACTCTGACTTCACTTTATTTACCTGGTAAGATTTGAGGAACCAGTGTTTTGTCACTTTTTACACTGCAGAGATGTTATAGTGTTGTGCTGTTTTGATGGTTTCTGGTACTTAGATAATATAACATATGGCAGACTGAAATGGGACAGAGACAACATAAATAAACTGAACAGTCATGTTCACCATTCTCTTACTTTCCCTTGACAGCTCAAACATCGCCACTAGCTCACTGACTCCCATCTTGTGGCTGAAGAGGTATTGCAGCTTTTTCCACATTGACAGTTACCAAGGTGATGAGAACCATTAGGGATGGTGATTTGTTTCCCCTGCCAGGAGAGGTGAGTTTAGGTGATAATGAATGGCATAATGTGATAGACAGTAAAAACAAAGGTATACAGTACCAGTTAAAAGTTTGGACACACTTTCCTATTCACCTGGATGAGAATGTGTGTCCAGACTTCTGACTGGTGGGTCTACTGTATATCCCAAACACAGTTAAGAGAGCAACTAGAAGAGAGCAATATGTAATATGTGATTAAATTTTATATTCCAAAACCAATTTTCTTAAGTGCTGACATCAGCCTCTAGACAGAAATACATCTGGTAATATGAAAAGTAAAGCAATTTAAAATCTGAAAACAGTGGCTGGTAGTGAGTCCAGAGGCAGCAGACTTGGTGTGTAAGTGCAGGAAAAAGTGACTTAATGGGTAAGGCTGGCAGAGGCAAATTAGCGGTGAAATACCAGTGAGTCCAATGTTATAGATGTGGTTATGCAGTAATTCTTGGCCCTCATAGGTCTGGGCTTCAACGATGATGCCATGTAGAGGCTGAGCTGGCCCCTTGAATACAATAAATTCATGGTAATGCAGAAACAGTCATTTTAGATACTATTGAGAACTGTCACATATAGACACCACAAAGCCAAAACAGGTTGTCAGCTTCTAATGTACTCAGAAAGGTTCCCGGTCTACAAGCTTCGCTGCCACAGTAAATTCATCATTTGAGCTTTACAGTAGACATGAACAGCTTGAAGGGGAATCTTGCATCCCAACAGAGATGGAGGTCACTGGAGTTTGCATGCATACATTAGACTATTGCTAATATTAGATGTTAAAGTGCAGAGACAAAAGAAGTGGTGGTTGTCTGTTTATGAAATGAAAACAGTGGAAAAACATTCTCTGGGCCAAGAATGTTTCTGGAATAATTTCATGTTATTTCAGATGATTTGGTCCAGTGATTCAGACATGAAAGAGACAAACTCGAACTTTTATGTGACTTGTTTGTGTGAATAAAACTGCAGCCTAATCCATATAATATGTTATTAATACTAAATGAGGATTAAGATGTTCTCAACATGTTAGATGCAATATTAAAATGACAACAAAGCAGAGTGGTATGTTAAATGTGGTGTTGCATATGCAATGTGTTGTTGTATATTTGTGTTTGTTGTATTGTTTTAACAGTTTTATTCCAATTCATCTCTTTCCTGAAACTGTGCCTGAAAATAAACATAAAATGCCCGATAAGTAGAATTACTACAATGGTGCTCTGTTGTGTTGTTATTCAGCTATGTAGCAACACCAGCAAACTAAACAACAACTGGTATAAATTAAAACTAAATAATGCATGATTATCTATTTTAGCAGTGTTGAGCAGCCTATTTTCATACCCAAAACAAAATGTTGTCCCCCAGCACTGAGGACTTGTGCAGCAAATGGCTGAAGTTCAGCAAAAAATACAGTTTGTGAGTGTACAAAAACATATCTTAATTTGTTGCTGCCTGAAGGGAAATTTAGGGAATTTAATGAACAGCTGGTTAGAATAAAATGGACAGAACAAACACATTAGTAAACAACTACGATACCAGGAAACACTGTACTGCCAGCTGCATCGAGGCCTGCAGGTCATGAGGACACAATAAGCAACATTCAGAAACCATATCCATCTCCTGATAAACAAAAACAAAGCCAGTTTAGTACTATGATAGTAGTAACAATTTGTCTATACTTGCCCTTGCTTACCCTCTAGAGCAGTGGTTCTCAAAGTGGGGTCCGTGGACCCCCAGGGGTCCTTGAGGGGTTATAGGGGGTCCCCAGCAAAAAGGAGAATCATTTATTTTTACTATAATCCCATCCGTAAGTAACACAATGACAGAATTTATGACTATTTTCTCATCTAAAAGCAAAAATCTTATCAAATGGGGGTCTGTGGTCTAATTTCTGTCAGTTTAGAAGTCCTTGACGTGAAAAAGTTTGAGAACCACTGCTCCACAGGGCATTTACATTTTTTGACAGGCAGACAGCGTCGCAGTAGGCCGCCAAGATCTGCTGAGATCTGTTGACAGGCGGCCTCTTGTGAAGAAGTGCCAGATTATCCCAAGGGGGACAACTCCATCCCTGCTGTATCCCAGCAGTTTAATGTATTGACTTTTGTTTTAGCACAGTGGAGACAGTGGGCGGAAAGGTTGTTTGTTGCTGAGTTGCTAAGGGTATATAAAGCAGAAATCTTCTGTCTTCATCATAATCTTTGGTGTGATGTTAGTGAATCAGTTTGCAAACTAGTGCAGATAAAGTCACTCTGTGTTGTGATTGTCATGACATCTTTGCATTATCTTGTTGTTTCTGTAGGCGCCAGTTTTTTCTGCATCTGATCCCCATCTGCAGCCTCTGTGGTTGAGTTAAATATAGGCAACTAAAACTACGTGGTTGAGGGTAGGACAACATTGTGACCATGGTAAAAAAGAAAACAACTCTTTTGCTCTCCTCTCATTTCCTATCATGTCTTATGTCAACAATGGAAGAAAACTCAGTGGGGACAATTAGTGGACAGGTGAGATATGACAGGAACTGGACAACTCCAGAAAACACACTGCATGTAGGGACAGACTGTAGCTGTGTCCCACTTCAGGGACTGGGTCCCCCAAAGCCCATATTTTGTGACTGAATAGTTGTCCATGGAATGACAAGGCCCACACTATAAGATGACTACTACCAGCTCAGCTGAAAAACACACCCTTGTTTTGCCTAATGTTGGACGATTCGACCAGCTGTATATTTCTAACAGTATTTACCCAGTATTTGTCCTCAGCTGGTCATCATTCACTGCTGAACCTAGCATGGACCAACGAACCAATGAAAAGCAATTGCAATTGAATCCAGCCATTTGTTGTTGGTAGCAGACTGGATACATGGTTCATCAGGGGTTAGAGGGAAAAAAATAGATGTAAGAATAATATACCATTTTCCGGCTACACTATTTTCCAGTTGTCATCATGTGTTGAAGTGAAATGTCACTGCTTGTAGTGGAAACTTGAGCACCATGAAACATCATTTGAAAGGAATAGTTCAACATTCTGCTAGATACAGTTATTAACTTTCTTACAGAGAATTCAATGAGAAAATCAATGCCACTCTCATAACGTTGTTAGTTGAGCTATTTAGCTTAGATTAACATGAAGACTGACACAGGAGGTATTTACTCTTTGTGGACCATTTGAGTGCAGCGTCCCACTGATCATCTTAAATTTTTCTGGTTGTTTGAGATTACAAGGAGCGCTCAAATGTGGTATTAGTTTCAGTCTCGGTGGACTGTCTCATTTGGAGAACCTGGCCTTCAGCTCCACTGAAGGAGTCATTATGATCTCTTGTGTGTGAGGCTAAAGAGGAAGGATAGGGAGATGATGCAGGAGCCACCATGACTCTTCTGATCCTTGTTCTCCTCCTCCAATTACCCGTCTTGATTTCTCTCTCATCCAATCATCTCATTTTCGTAGCGGTGCGCCCTCCAATCACCATCTGTCCTCCAGGCAGTAACACTTACATATCTGCTGTAATTAGACAATCATTTCCACATGTGGATCAAACTCCTTCAACCACTCAACCCCTACCTCACCCTCCCATCCGCCCACTGTCTCCTTTTTCCTCCCTCTGTTTTTCTTATTTCCCCGTCTCACACTCTACTACCCTCTGTGTGCCCCTTTACACTTTTTCTCTCCCCCTCTTTCCCCTCTCTTTCTGATTGAATTACCATAAGTGCAGGTCCTGGGCCAAAATATGCCAGCTTGTTCTGATTAAAACTGTCCTTGTTATACCAGAGACTTTCCAAATGGCTGTGAGCAGTTTGTGTTTTTGGGGGGGGGTTAGTTGAGAGGGAGGGGAGCGCACGCAGTTTGTGTTGAGAAGAAAAATGCAGCCAGACAACATTGCATGGCGAAAGATAAAGAGGTGGAAGCCCAAGAACAAGATGGGGGACAGAGTAGAAGGAGATGGAGAGTCAATGCGGTAAAGCGGGAGGGAGCAGTGGGGAATGGAGAGGGAATGAGACGGTAATGGTAGTTGACAGAGTTGAGTTCACAACAGGTTCAAGGTGACATCATGGTTGAATTTTGGGGAACATTTATATAGGAAAAACTATTCGCTGTTCATTGAATGCACATGTACTCCCCCCCCCCCCCCCCCCCCCCCAACTCTTTTCTCTTTTCTTTCTTTCCTTCTCAACTTGCCCACAAACACTAAAAGCAAAAAGTATGCAAATAAGGCTTCGGAACTTGAAAATGCATTTTAGGTTAGCAGCTTGTTTGTGTTTGCATGTGTGTGTCTTTTTGTATGTTTTACACACATTTTGCCTGTGCTTGAATGAAAGAGCCCCTTCATTTCTCTGAATGTGTTTTTTATAACCCCAAACTGACAACTGCTACCCAGTGTGTCACTCCTTCCCCTTTTTCTCTCCCTCTTTTACTCCCTTTCTTTCCTCAGTCCCTCATTTTCTCTCCTGCTTCGCTCCCTATTTTTTTGCCTGCAAGTCTAGCCAACCCGCACCACTGGTACAGTATGTTCTTTGTGTGTAGGCATGTTTAGCTGTTTGAGAGACAGAAAAGACATAAAGGAGCCTTGGGACCTGAAACGTGTTTATGGTGTATGCGTGGGTGTGATTATATTTGTGTCAGCTCTTTTTCTTGCCTGAAGAAAATTAAAGCAGTGAGTTGTGGTGTATTAAAGGTTCTTTGTATCTCGTGCATGTGCATTTTCCGCGTGTGTGCTCTCTGGTGCCAGTGTTTATCAGCTCGTGGGCATTTGCCAGCGTTAATACGAGTCTAACTCTGTCTTTGCCTTTCTGCACGCGTGCTTGTATGTTTGTGTGTGCCCGAGCAAGTGAGTGAGCTTGTCATTCATGCCTGTCATCCTCTGCATGCCTCTCTATGCACCACGGAGCTTCACATGACATCAATCTGAGAGCAGTTGGATAGTGATCTCATTACCAACAGCCTGTTGCTGATTAAAACCTGCCGTCTGCACCCCCCTCCCCCCTCTCCACCCCCCTTTCACTCTTTCTTTTCTTCTCCCTCCTCTCCGCTCTCTCTCCTGCTTCCTTGTCCTTTGCTCGCCGCCCCACCTCCCTCCTGCCTCCTCCCCCCCTCAACTCACCATTCTGCGGTTTCTCCACTGCTCGCTGCCAAAAAGGGCCCCAATTCAAGCTCTGCAGAAAGTTATAAGCTCCCCTTTTTTCCTCGTCAGTTTTCCTCCATCATTTCTTTGTTCTTTCTTCTCTGCTGTACATCTCTAGGCAGTTTTTCTCAGAGGCAGAACCTCTAATAACCTACCTGCAGACCTCATTGAAGCCCTTCTGATGTTCTTTCCCTGATTCTGTGTCAGTCTGCTTTGACACTCACCAACAAGAACAAATGTGGGAAAGGATGAAAAAAAAAACGTGTGTACGGATACATGTATCAACATGTGGATGCATGTGTGACAAAGGATGATTATTACCACCTCATTGTTTTACAGTCAGAAATACACAAATGCTTCTTTCACACTCAGCCAGACGTCATACACTTGCCCGTTCTTTGCGTATTTCACTGACACAGAAACACAAACAGCAGTAACCTTTCACCTTCCTCACTGACACTGTTGGTGAGAAGTGTGGCAGCAACCCAGATGATAACAGCAGCAGACATATGTGTGGTGGGGCAGTCCCTGGTTCCATATTTGTGAGCAATTTGATCATAAAATACGCTCCAAGTCAGGAGTCTCATTGCTGAATATTCAGATTTTAGCATGTTTAGATGCTGCATGTAGACTGTGTTTATGTTCAATGATTAAGCTACAGTAATAATTCATTAATGTCATGGTTAAAGATGACACTTGTTTTCTTCTCCTTTATTTAACTTTACAACCTTACTCTATGACAGCACTATTATTTTGTCACAACTAGTGATGCAACTAATGATTACTATTTTTATACTAGATTAAATTGTCTATCATTTTCTCAGTTAATCAATTAGTTTTTTGGCCTATAAAATGTCAGAATATGGTGAAACCTGATCATTTTTCCCTAAGCCCTAGATGATGTCCTCAGATACTCCCATACTTGTGGACAGTTATTCATAGATATTTTTATATGACCTAGACTTAAACATAATAACATGCTTGTGATTTTTTTGAGCCACTTTATAGACAAAGCACATAAAAAAACAAACAGACTCCAAGTTAACATGAAACTCTCGTCAAGGTGTCAAATACTGTTATTCCAAGTTTCAAAACCGCACTACCCAGTGAAGAAAAAAGGAAGAAAAAAAGTGAGGTTTTGTATTGACGCTTGTTTTCTAAGACAAAACAAAGCTGTTGCTGTCTTGGATCGGCCTGAAGTGGTTCGACTCGCCACTGAGGCCAGTCAGTCAGACAGTAGCAGACAGTTTTATCTCTGACATGAAGAGGCAGGTAGCTCTGCCCCTCAGGGGCCGACTGGCCAGGTTTGATCTCATCACAGATCAAATGTACTGTATCTCCATTAAATGCTTCCTTACCAGAAAACCATTGGGTTGATTTGCTTAGGAAAATCCTGTAGGAGGAAAAGAGTCCTCTTCAACTGATTTAGAGGTGCGGAAACCGTCAGGAGAATGGCTCTTTGTACCTCTCAGGCTAAGCAAGATGGAAAATAGCTCACAGTAGTTTGCATTTTGGAGATTTAATGAAGTCATCTAACATATATACCAGGCTCTGAATGACTTCCAGAGGAGATATCTATACTGCGTATTTGTAATGTACATCATAATTTGCACACTTATTGCACACATCTTATTTGTAGCACTTCAACTGTGTTGTGTGGTTACACAATTTGTTTACAGTTGTTTACTTGTGATCATGTGATGTGGTCTGGACAGATTGAATTCATCCTGTTGCATTTTTAATGACACCGACAAATTCACTATTCATGTTATATTTCCAGTTTTTCATTTGTACCGAGAGAGAGAGTATTATTTTCCCTTATGGGATATTTAGTCACAATAAAGCCCTGAGTGGCCCTTGTTTGGCCCCAGGCCCCTGGACTCCCACATTGGCTGGCCACCATCCCAAAGTCGAGGCATTGTAAACATGGAGCAAAAGCCAAGAGCTGATACTGATATCCCCAAAGGTGTGCAGCCTTCTGCAGCATGTGTGTTTGTGTATGTCTGTGAGTTAATGACTGTTTCATTAGGGCGGCTGTGTGTCCAAGCATGCATGCTCAGCTCTCCTCGGTGTGTTAGTATGGACCTATCTTTGGATGGTGAGCAGAGGAGGAACAAATTTAGAAATTCAAAACAAACAGTCAGAGTTGAAATCCAACAAAAGAGTGTTGACTGACAGTACAGTGCAGAGGAGTGGAGGTAAAGAGAGAGACTGTGAGACAAAGAAAGAGAGAGAGAGAGAAAGAGAGGGAAAGAGAGGGGGTGGGCAGCAAGTTGAAACCTAAGCTTTCTGGACCCTGTTTTCCCTTCCTTCGGGCATTCTGTGGCTGGTAAAAAATGTGCTGTATATTTGAAGTGTTGGATCACGTGACAAAGGCAGGGTTTGTGAATCAAAGTACACAATGATTTCAGGAGGAGAGAGAGAGAGAGGGAGAGGGTGTATGTTGGTGAGAGAGAGAAAGAGAGAGAGAGAGAGAGAGAGAGAGAGAGAGACGGGGAAAAGGAGAGTGAGGCGGAATGCAACAGGCTGAGCTCAGTCGTCGATGTGAGAGGGACTTCTGACTGACAAACACAACTACTACACTCCTTCTCAAGCTCATTTCTCCTCTGACTTACCTTCACTCACCAACAGACTGTGCCGCGTTCACATCACACATCTGGTAAGTTTGACTTTCAATTCTTTCTTCTTTTTTTTTTTTTAAAGATGATCTTTCATTTCCGTATTACTTCAGTCTTCAGACAGACAGAGGACATGTCAGAGCATGAGTGAGATGTGTGTGTTTCTCTTGTCTCTCTCTCTCTCTCTCTCTCTCTGTCTCTCCCTCTGTGTGTGTTGGCGTGTGTGTGTGCATGTGTGTGTCTGTGTGTGTGTGTGTGTTTTTGGGACAGCATGAAGAGATTGAGTTTCCTGAGGACAGCTTTAATTGAGAACAGAGATTTTTTGAGAGAGGGAGAAAGAACAACAGAAACAGCTAAGGAAGGGAATGAAAGCTGATCAGCACTTGCATGTGCTCCGGGGCCGCTCCATGTGAGGAGATGAACGCTTACATGTGTGTTTATGTGTGTCCTCATTTGTTTGCCCCAATGATGGATACACATGTCTGTATTTATTCATGACTTCATAAACTCTGATACACAGTCGCTGAAAGATTATGATCATGATGAGGGTCCTCTATGCAAAAAAAAAAAAAGAAAAAAAGAAAAGTTAGAAAGGGATGGCAAAGGATGGCATAAATAAGAGAAGATGTACAATACGACACACTACAGAGTTGTTTTTTTGTTTTTGCTTAGTCACTACACTGAACACTACAGGTGAGCTTGATAACCGTCAGAGATTTTCCAGCAGTAGACGAAGTGGCTGCTTTAGCCTGCGGGCTCTCAGCCAACAGGCTGGCTGTCAGACTTGATGGATCACTCCATCAACATCACAAATGGCTGAGTGGCTCTGGTATACCTGAGTATGTACACACTCAGTCACTCATCCTCCCTGAAGGTTATGTAAACAAGTTTCCATTCACACAATTACATAAGAGGGATGGAAACATTAAAATAGGCTGCTCCGGATATCACAAGACAATCTGTTGTGTGTCTGATCGCTGCTGCTGCTGCTGCTGCTTTGCATTATATGTGTGTGTGAGTGTGTGTGTGTGTGTGTGTGCGCGCAACAGGCATGAATGCATAAACTTACTGACCCCCTCATATTGAAACACAAGCTCTTTTTATACAGTCTGTGAATCATTTCAAATAGCATCCTTCGTGCGACGTGTGCTAAATAAATACAGATGTATTGCTTGATTGATGACTGTGATTAAGATGCTAAGTGCTTCTTTCCAGCTGATCCGAGCCGACCCGCTAACACCATACTGTTGAGCGGCCACTCTATGCTATGCAACGCAACGCAAGGCCCCGCTGCGAGCTATTCTCGCAAACTCTTGACAGATCTGCTCCAGATTAATTTTCCTTAATGTATGAAGGAATGTTCATCAGCACATAAGCAGGGATAGGTGGCGAGTCTACAAGTAGGGCACAAACAGCTGGGTGTAAACAGCACATAATATATAACAGACCACATTCTGGAAA
Organism: Euthynnus affinis; assembly: GCA_029490765.1. Taxonomy (NCBI): domain Eukaryota; kingdom Metazoa; phylum Chordata; class Actinopteri; order Scombriformes; family Scombridae; genus Euthynnus; species Euthynnus affinis. The sequence continues at coordinate 14,733,788 of CM055840.1, read as the reverse complement.
ACAGAGAGTGACTCACTCAATCTAAACATAACTTCTCTCTTTTGGTTTCTGTCTCACTGAATGGGAATGATTTTGTCATCACTTGATCATTTTCTCTGTCAGTGGACATCTGCAGAGTGTCGGCTCCTCAGTGAACTCTGGTCCCAGGTCAGACTAAGCTACTAATACTCAACCTTCTCAGCTTATAAAATATATGATTTAGGGTGGATGCATCTGCTCTTGGTTAAGTCCTTTTTTTCTTCTTTGGTTTCATCATTTAGAGAAGAAACTTGTAGAAAAGTTTTTGTGTGGATGGGTTTGGGTGTGTTGGATATGACTCCTTTAACTGTTTTGCCAATCTCATCTTTGTTCTCTATGCTTTTCAAGAATGACTTCCCCTCAGGCTGAGAAGGCTGTCTGGCTCCTCTCTTTTTCTGTCTCCTGCTGTCTGTCTCACTGACTTCTTTCTCCTCTATTTGCTCAATATGAAAAAAAAAATCTTCTTTGCTGGTCCGTGTCAGCTGAGTTCGATTTTGTTCGGGGGTTGTTCTCTTGGTCGTTACATATAAATGGAAACTTGGAACTTCCCAAACAAAGACCCAAGCGTTTGCTACTTGTTTTTTTGAGAGCTGAGGACACAAATGTTTTCTTGTTCTGCAGAATTACATATTGTCCGTGGAAGAGTTATTTAGAGAGATTTTGGTGAGAGCCATGCACTGGCTGTGGTTTGGTTTGACATGCCCAATTGGCTTCAGAGATTTGGAAGTCACTTGTAACATTCGTTGTTGCTTTCGCTGCACTTTTTCAAAAAAATTTCAAGGCTGAATGTGTTTCAGTGTGTCCAAAAAGCTTCTCAGTATGTTTAATCATGGCCTGAGGCTGCTCTTCAGCACAGGCTATAAGTCCTTTAAACACACTTCTAATCCCCTCTGTAAAGGAACAGCAAGGCACAGATTGTGTCAGTCACTACACTGAGTCTGTGTGTGTGCGAAAGAGAGAGACGGTGGGGGGTTCACAGGAGTTTTAGACTCACTTTTCACTTTAATACTAAATGAAAAGCTGCCTACTAAATGCCTCAATTAGGCCTGACCCATGGCCAGGCTCCTGAGCCTGGAGCTACAGGGGCTGACCCCAACTTCGACCTGGAGACCTTCAGCAGCCCACAGGGTTGGCTCCACATAATGACATCATTGTGTGTTTTATGAAACATTACTATCAGCAACATCATCCCCATTAGCACCGCTAACACATAACTCACACTGTGTTATTCCAAATATATTGAACAGTTTAGAGCTGTTTACAAGAGTAAAGCTATAAGTTATCAAGTGACACTTTCTGGTAAAGAGTGAAAAAAAAGATTGTTTTTGTGGCCTGTGGGGATTTTCTCCTGGGTGGAGATTATTGCTGTAACTCCATTATGTGCTGTAAAGTAAGTGTAAAGATGTGTTAATTGTATTTTTTTGATATGGACCCTACACCCAGTAGATGTTGCCAAAGTAACAGCTAACAGCACAAACAATAATAACAACACATTTAAGGCTGCAGCAAAAGATTATTTATTTTTTCTACATTATTTTTTCAATCAATCAATGAATGGTTTGGTCCATAAAATACCATAAACTGATATGTTTACTTTATAAAGTACCAGTAAAAACTGTAGACTGGTGCTGTATATACTGTAAATCTGTTTACCATCATAACAGAGTTAAAGAAACAGCAAATATGCACACTGAAGGAGCTGGAACCAGTGGATTTTGCTAAAAGAAACTGCGTAAATGATATGATGATATTCTATATTGTTGCCGAATGATTTTCTGGTGACAGACTAACTGATTAATAGACTAACTATTTCAGATCTAAATAAATTTTACTTATAGAGATATTTTCTAGATACTTATAGACACCTTACATAATAAACCTGATAAATAAAAAAACATAAAACTAATAAACAAAGACTGTATATATCATATGATGAACTGAAAATGTACTGGATTTATTTACAAAGCTCAAAATTTACAATACCCTATCTATCAAATCCTCTGTTAGACAGTAGTTTGTAGATTTTTTTTAAATACTAAAAGATTTAACCTGTGGTATATTTTATGGAAACATGCTGTTTTAGTTAAGTTTTTCCAGAGCAGACGTCACAAATTACTTCCATGAAACGCCATGGAAGTCCATGTGGTTTGTCATGTAATTTTATTGACTTTTTATTGATTCTTTGTTATTTCTATTGACGGCCTGCTTGCGATATTGAGGACAGTCTTCCAGCATAAGTAGATGCTTTTCTGGGAACTGTTCATAAACATCTTTAAAGTGATTTAGTAGAGCAATCTGTGATTCTCCTATGGTAGTTTTTCTGTCGGTAGGATTGAAGACTGTAATTCCAGTTTTGGATGTAAAAGTAAAGTTAAGCCATCAAACTATTTATTAAATCAATCCTCCTCAGACTTTTAGTTTCTCTATACAAGCTCTCAGTTAAGCTGAGTGAAGACGATCTTGTTTACAGGAAATCATTTTAATAACATGAATGTCTGACAATCAGTGTGAAAGTTTGGAAAATAGATATCAAATATTGTTTTGAGGCCTAATACATACATCTGTGTACATTCTGGACTGAGCTAACAACATAATGTCTCGCATCAATTGAAAATATGTGTTTACCACAGCCAAAAACATTATGCGGTCATAAAATGACTGTCAGACAACTGATGCTTTATTGCTCAGCAGTGTTTGTATTCCTCAAAAGACATTTTTACCCGTCAGTTTGACATAAAATATAGTATGGCTGTTTGTTGAAAAATCTAATTATGTTGTTTGTGGGTGATGGTGTCTCTATTTTTTTCCTCTGTAATGATTTCTGTGTGTCAAGATGTGCATTTTCTGCTCTGTGTTTTCAGCACAGCTCATCTCTGGCTTCATTCTCTCAGAAAAAGCCAGATTTATTTGTGGTTTTATGGTTTACAGCTAATTGTCCCTGCTGAAGTCACATTTTTCCCTGCATTTGGGCTGTTTTTGCACTCAGACTGCCCCACAGTTTACACTGTCCTTCATAGTTGTCATACATGTGAGACTATAGTGTTTCAAAAGTAGACACTGTGTTTTATTTTTCCCTTCCTACATATGGTTTCTGCAAGCTGAGCAAAGTCATGCATTATTTTTAGGGCAGAATCTCCAAACTACACTAATCTTTAAATGTGTCTTTGATGTGCAAGTGGCTGAGTGCATAAAACACTGACTACTTGCTTGATACTGTAGTGACGATTGCGAAATATATTTCATAGAAAGAGCAGCAGATAAGAAAAGCTTATATCCACAAAAGAACATGACCGAGCCAACAAATTCAGAAGGACACTTTACCATCGAATACCCGCCTGTTTTCCAGCTGACTCACATCAAACTGGATAAATTCCACACTCTGGAAGTTTGGAAACATGACTAAATAGTTGAGATGAGAGAAAACACGATTTTTTATTTTCTATTTACTGACGGGAGACAAATTAAAGTGCAGAGTGAAGGACGTTTGAGTCCATTTTGGCTGTTCTCAGTCCAAAAGATCAAAGTGTGTTTCTCATCAGATAAACAGTCTTTTACAGTAAAGTCTTAGAAAAGTGTTCATACTCTCATTGGGGTGAACACGCTTTTAAGGACAGGAAAGAAAACAAAAAAACATCATCATATAATCCATCTGATATGCTAACATTGAGGACTAATCCACCACATGATCAAACAAAATAAAGGAGATCATTGTACAATGTGGAGCAGAGCATTCATACCCCCTGGTTCTAGTTTGTAGTCACTGGAGTCCCTCCAAGTGTTATTTATTTATTTATTTATGGTTTATTTGATATAGACAGATACAGTGTACATTGACAAAATGAAAACAGCTATCCGATGGAAGGATCATAGTGTTTATGGCAGTTGCTAATTTGTATCACCTGTCCCTGGAAAGGCTTTTGTGAAAGTAAGAAATTAAAACAGTGGTGTTAAAAGAAGGTAAGCTAAGGACAGAAAGATACAATAAAGCACAGATTTAGTAATATAGCTACAGAAAACTAGACATGAGTACAGGTTTGTTGCTGAATTAACCAGGATACGGTATTGCTAAAAGTCGTGAAGTTTGCAGGAAATTTCGAGTGATCAGGTGGCAGAAAAAGCTGTCTGAGCAAAAGATGTTTTGCAGAATGAGACTTTACAGTTTACGTTTGAAGCTGCGCTGGTGGATCTGCTGTGGCTCTGTAGGCTCTTGGTGTAAACACAAGCTTTACATAATGAGTCTGCAAAACTTAAAATCTTGTATTTAGTTAAAATGCGGCAATGATGGTACTTTATTTGCTTTTTGTGCAAGATTTTCAAGGCCTGACTTTAAAGACTCTCTATGGATTTGATTACTGACTGGTTGGCCTGGGACCAGGTAGTAAAACTGTAGGACAGATGTGAGAATATCATTGAATTTAGAAACAGCGAGACACAGTCAAATGTCAAGCAGTTTTTTTTTTTTTTTATCATCTTAAAACAGCTAAGACTTAATCGTCAAGCACCACTGAGCTGTGTCACCTCTGTGTCCCGCTATTAAGACAGTTTCAGCGTTTCCATGTTAACATTTAGCTTGAACTGTTTGTAATGTTCTACCTAATTTCTTCCATAATTCAATGCTGTACTGTATAAAGAACATTTCTGTTTGAACTCATAAAACCTGGCAACATGCTCATTTCTCTGTCTTATTACACAATTGGAAAATTCCCTATTGTGCAACAGATCTATGAAACTTTGCCATAAAAATACAGTGTTCACCTCAGTCAGGACTGTGTCGAAGAAATGATTGTTGACTCACAGTTAATAACGCTAATTATGGTTCCATTTATAACTAGTGTAACGTGGAAAAGAGTGGAACCTGCCCCTAATCCTATATCAAGAAACCACACAGAATGAACACAGATGCAGTTTAATAAGTTAATTTTAATAAAGAATAACTCTATGGAGAGAGTGACGTAGTAAAGAAAGAAAACTAAGTTCAATGTTTTAAAAATTATGCCATTACCACTTTTCCATGCAGCTAATTAGTCTAGTATAAATGAGACCATCTGTGTTTGTCAAAGATGTTTATGAGATTATGTTTTGCCAGATGCATTAACCTTTTACACTGATAGTCAAGTGTACTGCCAGTTCTAAACAAGTATTTTTATTAACCTATGCACCCTGAATGAGCGTCATTCTCTGAACTTTTTAACTATGGTCACAGTTCATCCACTGACATAGTGATACAGACTCCCTACAACCACACATTTCTCAGCTAAGAGTCTCATTATACTATAAAACTTAACTGTAATTCTCCAGTCTTCTGTTTCCCTGAAAACATTGCACCACACTATCTCCATATCAGCTGTGTATTTAGCTTTAAATGTTCATTTCTGTGTGACCAATGGGGCATTTTTTCATAATGTGCAGAAAAATCCAACTCATAATGTAACCGAAAGTCTTTTTACACCAGAGAGACGTTGAAAAAAAGAAGCCATTTACTGCCATAATGGCACACAAGAGTTTTTATTATGTACTGTACATAAACACTTAAACAAGAGTTAGAAAAGTGATGGATCATTAATTATAAAGCAAACCTGTCAAAGTAAAAAAAAACGTTGTCTGGACAGAGTCAAGTAGTAACACAGTCCAGGATAAACCAACTAAGCCAACTAAATATGAAAAAGCATTGTTTTCTCAGCATTTGGGTCCACTTTGCAAGTATTTTCCTCACCATTGGTATTTTACAAAAAAAGATCCCCCAAGAGGATAAATCTGAAAATAACTATTTTAGATTATTCTCTTGATTAATTGACTTGTCTATAAATTTTCAGAAAATAGAGAAAAATGCTTGAAAAATAGCTAAAACAAGAAGTGTGCAGTCAGTAGAGGGCAGATCTCCTCCAGGTGTGTCTGGGGGCATCATTCATAGTCTCACTTTTCTTTCAGATGCAAACAATAGTGTAATGGTTTGGTAACTGAGGAGCCTCCTGGGTTTTCTTATAAACTTAATAAGCTAACAATAAATCGAAGGATAAGTCCAAACTTCTCAATTTAAACATTGTTATTTGTTGTAACAGACCACACAAAATAAAACCCCTTCCTACCTCCCCCTCTCCTCCAAAACAAAGAAAAGTTGAATCTCACTCATTTGTCCCTCCTAGCTCCCAAGATGGCGATGAAGCTAACAAAAACAGAGATTTATTCATCTCGTATTGTGTTTAACTTTAGTGGACATAACATATTGGGTATGGAATTAATCTGCAGATGCTCCTGTTCAAGATGAGACCAAACTTTTCAATGGATGTCAGTTTTTTGAGCCACAACAAAGGCCAAAAAGTGGCCTGCAACACACTTGTTTTTAGTCTAGCCGATTGCCGGAAATGCCTTTTGCTGCAGTTGTTGATCACTTACAGCTTCTACCGGATGGTTAAAAGGAGTTAGCAGTTCAAAACACATTACAAAATGGGCTTTTCAACAATTGTGAATCACTGCAATCATGATGTGCACAAAAAATATTAGGCTGATGGGTCCAGTAGTATGCGAGATTAGCTGCAGACAGATACATGCACAGACACACACGACAAAACACATGATCTCCTCTTCTGGCAGAGATAATAATGATTCTGTTGTCAAAATAGTAGCTGATTAATCTTCTGTTGATGGACTAATCAGTCAATTGATTAATTGTTGTTGCTTCAATTTGAATTCCATCTTAGTGAAACTGTTCTTCTGGTTAAGCATGTAGCTTTCTACAACCAACTCTCCCATTTTTTCTTGTTTCATTTTCTGACAACACAAACAGAAGAATATGTAAATGTGAACTACTAAATGATATATGAGGCTGTATAGGTGAACGCAGACAGCAGGTAGAGAATGAATGGAGGTTTAACTCAGATGGAAGAATGGGTCGGCCATTAATCGTAGCTCCTCCTCTCTACATTTCAAAGTGTCCTTGAGCAAGACGTTGAACTCCAAATTGCTCTGAATGTGTGTAGGGGAAAAAAATTACGTTGCTTTGGAGAAAAGTGTCCGCCAAACAAAAGTAATGTTTGTACCAGGGCTTTCTGTCTGACTCATGACCAGATGCTGGCTGTGAAACACAGTTTTGTTGTTTGCAGACTGAAATAGGACCAAAAGGAAAAATGTTGTGTGAATGTAGTTGTTTTCCTGTTTAAGGCGTTTTAGTGTGGATGTGTGTGTGTGTGTGTGTTTGTGTGTGCGGGTTCATAACTGTAACCACAAGCTGATTTAGGTTGGAAAAACCATAAAATTTAGTCACATTTATACTCGGGATAACCAGATCCAGATGATTCTCCTAATAAGCACTTAAAACTTTTATTAAAAAAAATAACAATGTCATTTCAACTGATGGACAGTGGAAATTATATGAAAACAAACAATGTTGATAATACTGTATTTAGCTGTTGGTTGTAAAAGACAGTGAGATGGAAAGCCCCATTGTTTTTACACCAAAGCTGTTTTAAATCCCCATTGTCTGGGAAAAGGGAGCATCAGATGTGTGTTTGTGTGTATGTGCGTGTGTGTGTGTCCGTGTGTCAGCAGGATCAGGACCAGGTGACCCAGTCTGACCTGACCCAGCCAGGTCTCATAAAAGCAGCATTGAGGCCTGGAGGCCCGGAGACACAGCACTGCTTTTGTTGCCCTACTCAAGGTGTATTCCCCCTGGAGGGAGAGCAAGGGGGAGGAGGGTGTTACTCATTAGAGAGAAAGAAACCATTCCTTGGCTTGGGCGCACATTATTTCATATTTTATTACTGGAAATAAATCTCTTTTTTTATTTTTATGTATGTTTTCTGCCTGCTTTTCACCCTCCTCCCATGCTGCTTTACCACACTCCGTTCTTTCTCTTATTAATCCAGTTTCCAGTATGGCTCTAATTAATAGGACTCTGTTCATGTCTTACACATGGCCTGCCAGATGCTTGAAAGTCTCTTTCTTTCTTTCCCCTCTATCTTTTTTTTCAGCTTTCGACACTTTATTTTTTCTTCATCCCAATCCTTTTATACATCTGGCTTTCATACTAGTGATTTAGGTCTTTGAATTTGATTGGTTAAAGAGTAAACTTGAAGTCGAGCGACTTGAAACCTACATCTGTGGAAGGATCCTCCATCCTATATTTACTCCTCCATTCTTCAAGGTCAATTGCAGCTTTCAATGGTGCTTCAGCATGTGTGAACGTGGTGTGTTTTCCACTGATTACTTGCCCATGAACATGATTAAAGTCACAGAACATCTGTGTATGTTCACCTCTGCAGGCTACATGTCTGTGCTTGTATGTGTCTGCTCGTAGGCAGGCATGTGTAAGAAAGGGTTTTTTTTGTTGTTTTTTTTTTTTTAAAAATGTGACATTCCACACCAGTGCATGTATGTAATCACTTTTTAAAATCACTACACACTTGGTCCAGCATGTGTTTGACATTCTTTGATTGTCAAACACAGAAGTTCTTTGTGAAAATAGTTGCAGGGACTCTCCCTGACTGGCCCTCACAGTGAAGAAAAACCGCAGCAGAGCCAAGCAGTTACAGAAAATATGTCAATATGGGAAATATGACTTTAAAAACAACACTCACTGCGCTGACTTTGTGGCTTTGTGTGTGAATGTGCGTGTGTGCTAAAATAACAAAAGGATGTAGGAGAATTTTTACTCTAATAATAGTAGCACATGCTTGATTGGTTGGTCTAATATTTTATTCAGTGAAGGTAGACTAAATATTAGAAACACCTCTCAGTATAACACAATACAATAGCAGAACCACAAACTACAGTCTCAGACCACAAAGTTGAATCAACATCTCTCTAAAAAGGTTTCCTACAGTAACTTTCATGAAAGCAGAAATTATTCCAAGGCTGTTATATTAGACTGCATTAGGCCATATAGTCTAAAAAGTTCTCCTATCTAACAGAAAACTGTTTTACTGTGCTTACATGATTAATTTGCATAAATGTAAGAATACCAGAAAATGTACTTTTTCATATTTGTGTATGAAGAACTCACCAACAAGACAACAAGACTCTGTTCTGACTACATTTTAAATGTTTGTATCACCTGTCAGGTACATAAAGTGTTCACCAAAATTAAAAATGAAAAAGCATGTTTTATCTGTATCTGGAGTGATCGTGCCTGGAGCACACTGTTAATAAATAATAATAAGATAAACTGCAGCAATTAATGTTTTGACGTAAACCATGTCTACATCAGAGTAAACACATTTCCTCATCTAGCTCTAGTGGCATTTAGCTATCCAGCCATTTTTGGAGGTATTTGTACCAGTTTTTGCAAACCTCTGAAGTGAATGGTTGTAAACACTTTTAAGTGGAGCTATTTTTTCTGTAAAAACTCTCTAAACTGAAGTCCGTGGATTATCCAGAGTAACGGGGACATTTTTTTAGACAAAAATGTAACTGTTAAACTTTTCACAATTTGATGTGGGCAATTAAAACAAAAACTATCGGCATGGTTAACTACCACAAGAGGTAAGTGAGAAAATATGTTTTTTTTCGGGTTTTTTTGTAATTTGGGTGAACTGACCCTTTAAGATGGAAGCTGTGAAATTTATTCTTGCTAAATTAAGAAGTATTGCTTGTGTTTGACCACATGCATGTGTGTGTGTGTGTGTGTGTGCATGTCTCTGTACTGTAAAGGGGCTTTGCTCCGGCCAGTATTTTTCCTCCACATGTGGAACAGTTTACTTTAAATCAGGTACGGGGCGACCCTTTGCAGTAGCACTATAATTGACAAGCTGCTGTATGTGACTGATTGTGTGTACTTTATGTACCTGTGTTTATGTACCTGAGCTAGTCTGTGTAACGCAGCACAAATGAGATACAGGAAGAGGAGATTGCAAATGAATTATATCTTAAGTTTTTTTTCTGCTTGGCAAAATTTTGCATGTATTTCTGCTGATATCCTCGTTCAATGAAGGACGTTTGTAAATTCAAATTTCTCTCACTCTTGTCTCTCACCCACCCTGGGTGTTTGATTCCCATGCTGAAGCAGGCCCAAAACAACAAGACATTCTTTGGCCGAGCTGTATTTACCACAGCTCCACCGCAGAGAGTTAGGCTCCACCCACTCATGAAATCACTGAAGGGGATGAGAAAGTCATAGAGAAACAAGAGGAGAGGGCTGCCCTCATATAACTTATTGACAGGGTCACAGAGGCACAGCGGGAGTCCAGTGAGAGGCAGAAAAGGTGGGACGTTGTGATCGTCAGAAATCCTCAGCAAAGTGGAAGGGTTTCTGGTGTGGGGTGCGGTGAGAATGAGTAGGTTATGTGTGCCGGTTGTTGTGAAGGGTTAATTGTACCCATGTTGTGGCTGGCTGTTCTCTGGCAGGCTGGCTAGAGTCAGGCTGGCAGAGGGAACAGAGAGACCCTTTATAATACAGTTCTGCTGATTGAAAACATATGGCATTGCCTGAAATCATTGCACTACTTGGAAGACAGACAAAAAGCAGTAGAAAAGTGTCTCTGCTTCTCTGCTCCCTCAACTGTTTCTTCATCACTCTCTTTTTGTTCTGCCTCTTCCTTGTCTCTCTTTTTGTCTTGAGTTTGCTTTTGAGGTATGTCAGGTATTGTTTTGGTTACAGAAAGTGATCAATATTTTTGTTTGAATTGTCCTAATCGATTTGACTTTAGGTGAGTTAGGAAGCCACTGTGCTCTGTAGGTTGGTTCCAGTATCTAACTCCTCTCCATCCTCCTCTCTCACAGACTTTGGACCTGTGGACGTCTTACACAGCCTCGCTCACTTGGCTCCTGGTCTTCCTTCATCAGCATCCGTCTCACCTCTCTGCGGCCCGACGGTGCAGAGGCCAGCAGCTGACTTGAGCTGAATGGCACCAGCCCATTTCAAACTCACCGTACCCTGATGAAGACGCAGGAAGAAGAAACAGCAAGACAGTCAGACAGAAGTCACCTGAACCACCAGCAGCACTTTTCACCATGGCAACCAACAGGGAGCACCAAGTGCGTCACATGACTGGCTTCCCCCGTGCTATGTACCCATTCACCTTTAACTCCATGCGGAGCCACTCCCCCTTTGACCTGCTGGCCAGCAGCAACCTCTTCGGTCGGTTTGGGGCAGACCTTCCTAAAGAGATGGCTGCATTGTGTGAGTAATAAATGAAATGAATTATTCATTTCCATAACATGCACAAACAACTGTTGAGATTTGTTATACATCACTGTAATAACATATATTTCTCTGAAAGATGAGTTTTCTTGAGTCTGTAAAGAACAGTAAGACATTTCTTTGAAAAAATGAACTGTGTGGCGACCTCAGTTAACCTGTCAACACACAAAGATGCTCCGAAACGACTATGAGAGGACTCACAAGAGCACTTTTAATAATTTGCAGATTATATCCAGAGAAACCCAACACACTCAGAGTTGAAAGTGTCACATTCAAATTGTTCAGATTCCATAGCTAAAAGTCAAACTCTTTTGATAAAATCATGAGGGGTCCAGCTGGTCTGAGGTTCAACCAGGAGGCAAGAAATCTGAATCCCCACATCACATGACAAGGTAGTGTGCAGAATCCCCCATGTCATAAACTGCCCTGTTCTTTGTAAAACAGATGAGACTCTCCAAGATTTTGGAAAAGTCTTCAGGGCCAATTTGAGGTTATAATCAGCCTTTAAATCATGCGATGAGAAGAGAAGAGAGGAGAGGAGAGTTTTTCTACGTGGTGAACAAGGCAGATGGCAAAGAAACCAGGGTGGAAAAAAAAACAGAAAACATAAGATTGTCCTTTTTGTAATGTGCTGCTGTCCATGAAAGTGGAGAACAGATAGTGACAGATTTAAAAGGAGACAAGAGTCATTTCAACTTGCAAAAGCAATTGAGACTTCTCATTTTTGAGTCACAGGGGGCGCTATTGCACTTCATTATGACTATGAGTGACTGTAGAGACGGTGACTTGCTCTTATTTACTCTTTTCTTTAAAAAAGAAGCATTTACTTCTTTCCTTATCCTCCCTTTACTCCTCTTCTTGAACATTGCAGGGCAACAGCAGATATTTCTGATCCTCACAATCTGCAGTATCTCTTACCTACAGTGCTATCTTGTTGCAATTTCAGTTTATAATACAGCTAAGCTGTTATAAATGCTTAAAGTCACAGAGACCAGTTAAAGGTTTGCTTTCTGCACCAGTCTTAGTACAAACCAGAGTAAACCATGGATAAATGAACTTCAAAGCATCAGTTTGAAAAAGCAAGGGAATATTAGTGAAGTAACATCTTTAATATTTCCTCCTTTAACAGTAAATCATTTCCTGATCATTATCATTTCCTCATATATCAGGATTTATTTTCTGAACACTGAAATTTCAGAACATTTAGATGCAGGTACCTGCAACATACAGCCAATAGTGTGTTTACATGAATACTATTATCCTCACATTAGTCAAACTCCTACATTTGACTGCTGTATATATGTTTAAAGCATGTCCCAAACTAGGCGGATAAGCCTTTATCCATGTTGCAGTAATCCCAGGGGTGCAGCAAAAGAGCAAGGCAGCAATAAGGTGACAGACTGTGCAGTGTCCAAATGAAACACTTCACACAAGTTTATGAAGTGCCTAATACCCTATTAAGATGTGCATCAAGTGTACAAATACATGCTGAACACGCCTGTCAATCTCTGTGTGTGTGGGCCTGTGTGAGTGTGTGTCATTGTGCACACACAGATAATGTGTTCACTGAGCAGCTGTTATCTGTTGATCTCCAGTCAGTTTCTGGAGTCTCGGGTCTATAGCGACATATCGTTCATCAGGCCAGTAGCTATGTGATTACATCTTTGACATGTTGCCTCTGGTACTTTATTACATATACAGACAGAGACAGAAATATATAAAGGACGGCATTGTGTCAGTCAGGATAGACCATGAGGGTAAACACACGTTACAGATGAAAGAGGCCCAGAGAGACTGGTAGGTACATACAGTATATCTGTATATCACTTCTTTATTATAGATTTAATGGCATTGAAAATAGTTGAAAATAGAGGCCAACAGCAAAGAAACAGCAGATTGTCACAAAAGTCTAGAAAGAAACTGACAATTTTGCAAGTTATTTCATTTCTAGTAGTAATGAGACCAGTGTTGTCATGTTAAAATAATCAGAAACAAGTTAAAAGGTTATTTCTATAATAACCAGTGTTGTGCAAGGTACTGAAAATTACTAATTAGTTACAGTTACTAGTTACTCCTCTTAAAAGTAATTGAATTACTTTACCAAATTCTATATATAGAAGCAATTAATTACAAGGGAAAGTTAACTTTTGCATTACTTTTAAATGTCTACTTCAATTTTTTCTTATTAATGCACACATAGCTACATTATTTCAGTGTTGCTGTGCCACAGTGTGGGACAACTGTCAAATTTTATCATTGTGCCCTTTATCACTATGATGAAAAGTAAGTAGTGGAACAATAAAACACAATAGATACTGTATGCTTATATTTATTGTGGCCTCGACAGGCCTTCAAATCAAGCACTAGTACCCAAGTCAGTTTTAATACTCCTGGATGTGTAAAATGAAATAACAACTGTTTCTCAGACATTTGACAGTAATTTTTTTATCCTAATAGGCCTAATAGATAAAAGATCACCTGCACACAGACTACAACTCACCAGTATATTTCAGTCTTTGATCTTGAGGAGGGAAAAATAATGTCCATATTTCCAGGACAGCAAGCTCACATCGCCTGAACTGTTGGCTATTGTGTGGGCTAAGTTAGTCTAATGATGACTGATTGAATCACTTGTGCCACCATGAGGTCAGGTGATGTTAGATCATAAACTGGAAAATCCGGGGAATAGGCTACGTTTGCCTCTGTGGTTGTTTTCTATTTTCACCTAAGACAAAAGTAACAAGTAACAAGCCTGTTTAAATTTCAGTACTTGTAATTGCATCATTTAATTTATTTTAATTTGTAATATTTCTAGTTTAAAAAGTAGTGGAATTACAGTAATCCATTACTTCCAGCACTGGTAATAACACACTGCGTTTTCTGCATTCAGTCTGTTTGGTAATTATATATTAAACATGTAGTGGAGTGTGACAAGTGAAGCTTGTGTGCCCGTGCATGTGTGTGAACGGAAGGAAGGAAAGCTGGAAATGTGTATATACTCAACATATATAAATGAATTAGGTAAATTACATTAAAATGTAAAAATATCAGCTCCAGTCACATTTGGACGTTGCCAAAAAAACATTAAATCAGCATTGCCAAAGTTTTAAAAACAGTTGAATTGATGAATAGTGCGAAAGTACAATAATATACTGTTTCTTTCTGTTGATGATCAAGTTGTGGATCAATGGCGCTAAAAATCTTTTTGTTTCTGATCACACCAAATATCACAAACGGGAGTAGTCAGAAGTGTGCAAAGTCACACCTGTAACTATGGGCACCAGTGATGTCAGAGTGTACTGAGTGTACACTCCTACATCACTGTAGAAAAGTGAGAGCTTACACCAAACACAAGATATTTATTATTACTGTAAGTTACTTTTTAATATCTGTTAATATACACAGCAAGTGTAAACTCACTTAAATAAGAGACATTTGCATCTTTTCACCTCTCATCTTGTAATATCTTCACTGTGCTCTTCACATAATGTGGGAAATTAGTTGATATAGCTTCATTTCAAGAGGTTGTTATTAAATTTGGAAATAATTTCCTATGTAAACTGATAGTTGTGGCTGCACACCAATATGACTTTTCAGTACTGATTATTTTCAGTATGGAAGACTGACAGCCCACACTTTACCATTAAGTGAAGCTGCGATAAATTACTTATCTCTCATTAGGGCAAAGTGAACAAAATTACACAAAATTACAGTAGAAGTGGAATTTTCAAATTAATTCAAGCCAGGTCCTAAACAGTGTGAGTGGAAGAATGTACTTTGTTCTCTAGTGAGATGAAACTCAAAACATCCCTGGATTTGAAATTAGTGGATATCCACATCAAAAGCTCCCTGCTGTGTATTCAATCATACAGTAAATTCTCTCTTCTTTCCTTATAATAGCAGCGAGTTTCAGTAAGAACACACAGAGCACACTTTTTGGCTGGAGATTTTCTACTCAGTGTTTCCTGGAATTGGTGTAAATGTGTGATAAAATCTCTGGGTTTCCTCAGGAATAAGTAAATATTTCTCACAATGTTCAGGAAAAAATGTATTTTCGTCTTTTATCATGAGGTCTAAAATCAATATTCTGTCGACACTGAAATCATTTTTTTAACTAAGAAAAGAAAATCTCCCCATAGTGATATAACAAGGAAAAGACGTGTTTTTCCAAAATGAACACAATGTCCTTTGGTAATTTCTGTACTAGTCACATCTTGTTCTTTGTAATGTTTAGAGTGTGTGTGTGTGTGCGTGTGTGTGTATGTGTGCAGTGTGATATTAGTAACTTGAACCTAAAGGCACAGAGCGGGGCTTGTGTGTTTTTCTTTGTGTCTGTCATCACAGGCACTCTGTTTAAGCACATACACACATAATTGTGCGTCTGAACACACACACACACATGCGCACAAACATACACACACACACACACACACATTTCCACTGCCACTCTGGAGGCTGCACATTCCAACACCCATGAATATCACAAACCAGCAGTCTTGCGCTGCTTGCCTCACATTTGTGACTTATTTGTGCGCTCGCTGATGACCGCAGTGAGACTTTGTGCAAATATCTGCGGCCGAGATGGAGGAGCTGCTGGTGGAGAGACAGACACAGAGAGAGAGAGAGAGGCCATTGTTCGGCTCTGTGTGTTTGTGTCAGACATGACGACAGGATGAATAGCTGAAGAACCTGATTGTGAATACTTGTAACGTGACTCGCTCCTCTTACAAGTTGTGTGTGTGTGTGTGTGTGAGAGAGAGAGAGACAGAGAAGGAGAAAGGGACACGGCTTGCTGGGGAGTCCCGTGTTTTAAGTTTCAAAGGCAGAGAGCTGCAATTTGCCCAACTTATTGAGTGGGAGTGAACTTATGTTTTGTTAAAAGTGAAGAAAAATGAGACAACTTTTTCTCTCTTCTTCACATTCCCCTGCATTTGTGTGTCTCTTTCCTCAAAGCAGCAACAGGGGGCAGGGTGCTGCGAGGCGGGGAGGGTAATTGTCTCAAGGTGTGGAGAGAGCTCAGCAGGCTGATATTGTGCAGCTCTGCTCCCTGCAGTGTGTCATTGTACTGTGTGTGTGTGTGTTTGTGTGTGTGTGTTTGTGTGTGCCAGGCCATGATGGTGAAAGACAGGTAAAAATTCCACTCACTGAGAAGCAGAGGATTTCTAGAAGAGAAATCAAGAGATTTATGAAAAAAAATTTAAGGAAAAACAGCAGAAAGGGGTATATCGTTATCTTACACACTGTAAGGTACGAAAAATAAAGAAATGGATTCAGGGGGTTGGGTGAAAAACAAACAAACAAACAAACAAACGGGGAAAAACAAAGAAAATAGAAAAATGTAATACGAGAATACATACACAGTGTATGAAGCCACAGGCAGGACAAGTTGGGAAGCCTGTGTGTGTGTGTGTGTGTGTGTGTGTGTGTGTGTGTGTGTGTGTGTGTGTAAAAGGGGGTTGGGGGGTGGGGGGGTGTTAGAGCCCCAGTGGGGGTTTCTTCCAGAGTTCATCCCTCTTGAACGAAGGAAGGAGGGGAGGGAGGAGAGTCAGGCTGTCTAGTATACAAACTATTCAGACTCCAGGCCTGTGTGGTTCGCCTGCAGCAGAGTCGCACTTCAGTGTGACCCAAGTATCCAATAAGCTCTGGGAGGCTAACTGAATCCATTTGAACCCGATTGAAAGAATTGAATTAGATAGCCGCACATGCCAAGACCAAATGGAAAGAGAGAAAGAGAAGCTTCAGGAGACAAATAAAACTTCATGCAATACAAGTGGGTGGATGACTGTGGAAAAAGAGAGAAAATGATGTATGAAAAAGCAAAAATGTGAATTATTCATTCATCGACCCAATTAAAGGAGCCAACAAAAACCAGCCAGACCCTATATGTATTCTTTCTCATTTATTTTTCAATGTATGACTTTGAATAAAGTTCCACTCTTGTATTTCATCCATGTTCAGTCCCCCTTTTCTTACGTTCTTTCTCTTTTCTGCAACGCTTAATTTTTAATTCTCTCTTCACTTTATTTTGAGGCTCGATTCCTAATACATTTTCTAATAACTATGTAATTTGGCACTAATCATAGGCATAACAGAGATATTGTTCAATTAGTACACTAACTACACTATTAAACACTAATTACTCAAATTAATTAATTACAGTTCAATGCCAGAGACATTTAGTCAGTGCACAGCAGGTAAACAAGGAAAATGTTAAATATTGCAACACACAAGCATACAATTCATACAAGCAGACATTCATTCATGAACAAACATTTACATGGGTTTGAATGGGACAGCAGCTGCTTATAAACTCTACAAACTATCTAATCTAATTTCTAAAAACTGACTAAGAAACATGTCTCTATTTTTCTTACAAGTAACAACATAATTCTTTCCAGATATTATCAGGGAATAATGAACCCGTAAAACACTCTCTTCTTTGTTTCATTTCTTTCTGTGTTCTTTTGTTCTTATTAGTTAATTGTTTCATTAGATTTAAAACCTTAGGGAATTTTAATTAAAAATAAATAAATCATACAATTTAACTCTGGTATTAGGATTTTAATTTTGGGAAAATTGCAGGATTGTGTCAGCAGGTGTGTTCCTGTAAACATTTAGACCTCAGAGAGGTACTTAATCCTGCTGTCCCTCACAGGAGTGCATCCATTTACAGAGAAAGCTGAGAAAATTCACAAATGACACCCTCACTAAATTACCTCTCTCTCAGCACCTTTCATTCTAATTCCCAACTGAATCTGCATGGTAGGAGTTGTGATTTTTTTTTTTTTTTTTTGCTGAAGGTAGCAGAGCTGTACTGTTTGGGGGAGAGAGGCAATGTTCCCTACTGTGGCAGAAGAAAAAGAAAGTTAAAGTGCAGGAAAAGAAAGAAATGAAAAAGGAGTCAAATGAGGGAGGCAGGGGAGGCGAGGTAGTTTATTTTCATTTACAGAATATGAAATATGAAGAGGCCAGTTGGAGAACTTGAAGGAGAAAACAGGGAGGGAAAGAAAGTTACTTTGCATGGCCAATCAGAGACCAAGCACACACCCGGTCAGGCTCTACGTCCCTCCCTCTCCCTCTTCCTCGACCCCACCCCCCTTCTCTCTGCTGAGAGAGCATGCAGATAGTTGGCCGTGTCTGTGGTGGAGTGTGAGAGGCCCAGAGAGCCGGTGAGAGGGGAGCTGAGATCAGTTACAGCAGTCAGGGAAAGCATCTGAAAACAAGAAAGGGTGAAAGTAGTTTGGCTTGCAGAGCAATAAGGCAGACAGAGCTAGAGGAGGAGGAGGAATTTTGTCCATTCAGAGGATTTAGTCTACGACGGGACAGGCGGTCAAGGGGCAGTGGCAGGGGCCAAGACAGACACAGAGAGACAGACAGGGAACACCTGGGCCAAGCAGGGCATAGAGTTACTTTGAGTCACAGGAAGCTTTTTCTTAGTTGTGACACACTTTTCTCCTGTTAGCTCAGCTCTGCCCACAGAGCAATAGCACAGGACTGTAGTTGTGTTGCTGTGATTTGAGAGGAGCATGTTTGACTGTATGGAGGCTCTGGGGCTGGCCCCGCGGCCCCTCTTTGATGTATCCGCACAAGGCTCCTGCATGCTAAGCAAAGCTACCCCTTACTTCTCTGGTCTGGACCCCTTCGCCTGGGCCGGCACCGGCAGCATTCAGTGTGAGTACTCGGTCTATCTAACTCATTATCCTGCATGCCCATCAGACTGGGAAAGAGCAGATGTGTGAGTGATTGTGTGTGTGCGTGTGTGTTCTTATCAGAGTCCTGGTTTTGTTATCACTGAGCTCTCTCCACAGGAAGAGTCGGATTCCTTTCGATTCTTATGCACTCATTCTCACCCTGCAGTTTGTTTGTTTATGTGCTTAGCGCGCTTTGTGGGTGTGAGTGAGTGAGTTTGGGACTGCATATTTATACATCATCGTGTTTGTTTTCTTTATGAATGACTTCACATGACTGACAGCTCTTTTAAACAATGCGGGACCTGACCCGGCAATGTGTCCAGAAAACAACAAGCGACGTCCAAACAGAAATGGCTTTGACAGATTGAAGGCAAATGGGCCTTGAAATCACATGGTTCCGATGTGGCCAATAAACTCACAGTTACAAAGAGATAATTTACAATACAGAAATGAAGACAATTTACACCCAGATGTGTGCAGCAGCTCTCTCTCTTAATCATTTTACCATATGAGCAATATTTGACTTGATTTGTGCCGACATCCCTGTAATTGGAGGAAATTACTCAAAGCTACAATTCATTTGAGCAATTTTCTTCAAAGGAAAAGATGACTTTAGGAATGACCAATTGTTGAAAATACAGTATGAATCACTTGACATATAAGTACTCCCGGTTTCCCAACTCCACAGGCTAGGCATTCTTTTGACAGCTCCTCAAAAGACCGAAGCAGACAAGGCACAGATTGCATCAGGTATCAAGATACAGTGTAAAAAAACCCAACCGCCACACAGGAACAGTCACACAGACAAACACTGCAAAGATAAATGAGAAGAATAGATTCTCTCTGGTGAAATAATAAGCAGACCTTTTGTTATTGTCATGGAGTCCATTTTCAGACTCTCTGATTACATTTGGCTTTGCGGGCTTTTCCTCATGCTGTGGCTCGGAAAATCAAACATTGACTCTATCTATCTATAGAAGTCGACATTGCTGAAAACTATTCGTATGTGTCACCAAACTGAGCGCACCCTTCTTTTTTTATTTTCAAAAAGTTCTCTCCACTGTGCTCAAATGCTTTGGGATGTCACATCTGAGCACTTTAAGTCTATTTATCTTCAGTAATCATGCAGATACTGAAGCATCAAGCACTGTCAAGTCCACAGTGCTCACTAATGAAGATGGATGAGCAGTCAGGATGACAAACACCACAGCAGGGCCTGTTTCAACTCGCTAAGGAGCTTCGCCAGATGCCAGCCTAAAAGACAAATGTCCACAAATGTTCATTAATCATGTTTTCTTTATATACATTTTTTTTAGCTGTGCAGGTTGCAGGTTTAGTATCAGTCAAGAAACTGCACATGCACAGATGTTTCTTTTTCTGCATTGAATGAAAGAACCAAAAAGGTGTTTCCTGTTTGACAAGAGGTTTTTTTTTTCATGGTTTCTGTTTCAGAATAACTTGTAAACATTAATAGAAAGTAACATGCAAAGAGTTGTTACTCACCTCCAACATCCCTACCTTTATTTTTATTTTTCAAACACATCTAGTATTTAAACATGAGGCTGGGCTGGCAGATTGCAGATGTTTGTAAGTTTTATGATTAATTAGTTGATTGACAGACAAGTAATTGGCAACTATTTTGATAATCAATAGTCATAGTCAATTGGTTAAGTAATTTTCACGCAATATCTCACAACATTTCTCCATTGTGATGATTTTAAGGCTGCAACTAATGATTATTTTCATTATTGATTAATCTGATGAGTATTTTCCAAATTAAAGTCAACAAAATGCTAAAAAAAAACAACAACTTTTAATTGATTCTGTTTATGACAATGTAAAACAGCAAAACATCACATTTGAGAAGCTGAAACCAAAGATCATTTGGCTTTTTTGCTTGACAGAATGATGAAATGATTGATTGTTAAAATAGTTGCCAACTAATCATTGCAGCTCTAGATGATGATGATTGGCTTGGTTGACCAAAACATTTGAAGTTATTACCTTGGACTCTGAAGAGTTTAACATTTTCTTGGTCATTTTCTTTTACTTAATTGTGAAAAAACGTCATTAGTTGCACACGTATCATGTTGTTTTTAAGGATTTTAAATTTAAAATAATGAATCTTTGACTTTTTTACATTGACACCTTTGGTTTATTACCATTCCAACCTTGTATTAGCTAATCTGACAAGAGCACAACTATGATTTGTTTCATTATTGTGTGTAAACTAATGAGCTGCTGCGTAGTTGATCACCAGCTCTCACTGGTAAGTGAGAAAAAGGTGATTAGTTTGCTTTTTCAGTATTTCTTCTAATGAACATGTACTGTTGGACGCTGCAGCTCTAAATTCCTGAGAGCATTTTGGTCTTTTTGACACGCGCTTTCTCTCCTTGTCTGTGTGTGTGTGTGTGTGTGTGAAGGAGGTGGGGGGGGGGGGGGGGGGGGGTCATCCTTTCCTGTGTTTTTTTTATGTGAGAGGCAGTTCAGCACCTCTCTGCCTTCCTTTGTTTCAACGTCAGGAGGCATTAAAGGGAGCGGGGACATGCCGAAGTCTGTCCGCTCTCTCTGTCACTGTGCGGGGGAAGAGTTTCTCCTATGTGACATTTGTTTCTCCCCTCTTTTGAAGATTACCTCTTTTCTACACTTGATCTTCCCTTTCCAGTAGTGTGTATCTGTATATGTGTGTGTTCCGCCCAGCAATAATGTGTGTTTACTCTCTCTTATTCTCATCTTACATGCCTTGTGTTGTGTAACCAGGAGCTTTTAATGATTCAATTACAATTACAAAGGCTCAATTAAGAGATTAGGTGCTGTGTAGGGGCATGGCAGCTAAAAGAGATGAGGGCTGAAAGGAGAGTGGAGGGATGAAGTTGGATTTGGGATTAAACCACCCCGCCCCCGTAACTCTTTGTATCTTGGTGTTTCAGGCCTTGAGGGGAAATGCTCTCCTCTTCATTCAGTGATAATCTCTCTTTCTCTTCAAAGCTAGTTTCACAATGCTCCTGGACCACCATATCACCACATCAGAGGAGAAAAGTTAACTATAATACAGTGCTGATAAAGAAAGAGAATATGTCCCTGATTTATGAGATTGAAGATAGTGTAGTTTTAGGAGGGTGTCTTTATGCTGTGGTTCTCTTATCACAAGTCTCTTATATAATTTGGTAATCTAGCTGGCAGAGCATTTTGATGCCCGCAGGCTGTCCTCCCTTGACACCGTCACTGTCTCAGCACTGGTGAGAAAGAAACTACTCCAGGCACCCAAAGTACCTCTGCGAACCTGAAAACTCAAGTTCAGTCAGTGTGCGTAACCGTCTCGCCGTCTCACATGATTAACAGACCTGCTAGATTACTTGTCAATCTTTTTCATTACATGTATGTAACCGCAAATGCATGTCTGCACATTAGTCAAATTTTTTTCTGCTGATTTTATTCAGAATGAAAAGTCAAGAGTGAACAAAGCACTGTTCTTCTACACAAACACTGAAATGACTAGTGGTGGAGGTTGTGGTTGGAAAAAAAGGAGGTTTCAGGTTACAACCAACCCTGCAAGGAAAATCATTTGCATTCAGGTGTTTTGTGAATTTATCAAGAAAGAAAAGAAAACAGAATCGCTCAATTTTTCTTCTTTTCCTTTAGACAGCCCCCCTCACATCCCTCTGATCATAAACAAGATTATGAAACAAATCATGTCATGTCACATAAATTTAGTTACTGCGAATCATGCAAAAGCTTTAATCAAATTATTACCTTAATTTGCTTATTTGCGGTAATAAGGTTATAGTTTGCACAGCATTCACCTTTCACTCTGAACGCCTACAGACTCATCTATTAGGAATGTGCATGTGACAAATAGGTTATAGTTGATCTGTAGATTTCACTGAGCTGAGGCAATGTCTATTATAAAATATTTTTCCAATTGCTGTGCTCTCATGAATTAGGAACAGGAACAGATACAATCTCAAGCTGCTGATGGTGACTAAGTGAAACCAACTTCTTGTGAGGTTCAATCGAGTTCCAGCTTGTCTCTGATTGCTGCAGCTTCCAGCCATGTCTCCAGCACACCACGTTAAATTTGCCTGAGTTTATCCTTTGAAGATTCTGATGAGTTATTAGTGTGTCTGATATGTCTGCTAAGCCATTTGTCAAATATCCTATATTTACACTACACGCCAGTAGAAAAGTTGTGGGTTCCCTGACAAAACATGTTTTCACAAGATTTTTGACAAGACTAACTAAAAATCTCTTCACTCTCTACACAAGAGTACCTGCCTGAATGCTAAAAACCACTTGCTTTGCTGGCAGTTGTTTTTGTTGAAGTCATGTTAGGTGTCTCCCACATTAGCAATGTCTTCAGGGTGTCCAGTATAGAGGTGGAAGCTGACTATGTAATATCAAAAAAGGATAAATACAAAAGCAAAAATAGAAAGCTGGGGTTTATTGGGTGTCATAAAAAAGAAAGGGTGTATTGTATGTATGATGATGAATAGGAGGGACAAAGCTAGATTTAACAACCTGTCTCATAAATGCTCCCACCCCCACACTCTCCTCAGACAAAGCTCAACTCCATGGCCATGGTAAGAAAAAAATAAAAAAAAGAAAGAAAGAAAAAATTACATGAATGTTGTTATCTATCTAAACTTTGCCTCCACTTTGAGCTTCAGTTGAGGGTGAGTCATAAATTCTTGATTATTTACTTTAGTCTCTTTTGGCCCAAATTTCTACTGTGGATCTGAGATTACAGATCGTTGTCGCAACTGTGTCAGGTTTAAGGATTTGTCCAGGATTTGTGTTTTTGTTTGTGAGCTTGTGCAAATGTGTATGTGTGTGTGTGTGTGTGTGTGTGGCAGTATGTTTGTGTGTTTTTGTGTGTGTGTATATGTGTCCCTGCCTCCTTTTTAAGTGTTTGGTGCTGCTGTTTTTATGGAGCCATCTCCTGGACAGTAGCCTGGTTTTCACAGCCTTTCCTTTAAAAGGCGCTGCCAATGACAGGAAGGACTCCTCCTCCTGCCAGGGCAGGAAGGCAGGAGAGGACATAGGGGGGAAGAGGGTTATTAGTGAGCTGGGGGAGGGGAGAAGGGAAGGGGGTGGGGGTGCTGGTGGGTGGGGGGCACTGGTATTGAACTTAGAACAGCTGATGAAAGGGATTGTCACTCAGATCTCCCCCTATCTCCTCCCTGCTGTCATGGTAATTACTCACTAAGCATATTTGACGTTGCAACTCACCCCCCACAGTTTATCTGCTCTTGAATTACAGCATATTTCAGTAACTGTAAGCATGATAAATGCATTTCTTGATTAAAACTACAGGCCAGGTTACACAATCAGAATTTAATTTACAAGTTGTGTTAACTTTTCCCTTTGAAATCAAGTTGGCCAAGCCATTTTTGTTACAGCCATTTAATAATGGAAATTTATTCCACTGTTTTCCTCCCCTTCTCTCCTCACCATGTTTGTTTCTGTGAGTGTTGTTGTACTCAAAGTCGCACTGAAAACCATCACACTAAGTCTGGCCGACCCATGGCCCCTTGCAGCAGCCCACACACACATATTCACATGTGCACGCACATTCCACAGTATGCTGCTGAACATTGAGACAGTCAGGCGAGAAATTACATAAAAACTGAATTTATCATCCAAAAGAGCAAAAAAAAAAAAAGTGCAGCTTTGTTATCATTTGAAGTTCAGTTTAGTAGTTTTACAGTTGTCTGAGTCACAAAAGCATTTCTCAGAATCCTGATCCGGCTCAAAAAGGAAAAATAAATAATAATACAGCTACAGTTTAGGACTTGCTAAACTCTTTGTAATGAAACCAAATACCTTAGCATTACCCTCCACTCCTCTCCAGTGTGAGGCTCTGTGGAGCTTGCAGGCCAAAGTCTAGTTCAATGAGATGTGCGATGTTGGCAGGTTGAGCCAGGCTGCAGACTCTACAAGGCATATGTCACACTAAGTCGTCCACACAGCCACTCGGAGACAGATGGAAAAAAAAACAACCCTCAATATCAGTGTGAAACAAACCACACACTCACTCTATGTGCGTGTATGTGGACTGTATGTACATTCAAGCAATTTAAACAAACCACAGCTCAATGACACATGGCGTCAGTCAGTGTTTTCATTCTCATGCACTTGTTAACACAGAATGATGGATCAGTCCTGCTGAAACGTCATTTTCCTCACCCCAATTTACCTCATCAGAGCTAGATGCTAAACAGACTGGCTCAGAGTGGCTCTGGCATTCTAAAAGTTCAAATAGTCTCATTTTCATATGTAATTTAACATTTATGTTCTCAGAAAAGACTGAAGAAATACAACAAGTTGACATTACATACTAATTCTAAGCAGGTTTTTAGTGTGTTCCCACTGAAAAAAGTATACACAGACTAGTCAATGTGGATGCTAAAGAAACTTTATTTTTGAGTGTACTGTTGATTGACACTATTGCAACGCACATAGGAAATGTCACCTAACAGAAAATAAATCCAACTGAGGATGTTGGTGAAACAGCTTCAGTAACACATTACATTTTTGAAAAATATATTTTTAAGTATGCAGTAGAAGGGCTGCAACTACTGATTGCTTTTTGATTAAGCGATTAGTTGTTTAGTCTATAAAATGCCATGTAATAGTGAAAAACATATTCATTATGGGAAACCGGCACACTCCTCCTGCACTAATATTCAGCCTGGGCCATACCTTTAAAACAGT
Organism: Euthynnus affinis; assembly: GCA_029490765.1. Taxonomy (NCBI): domain Eukaryota; kingdom Metazoa; phylum Chordata; class Actinopteri; order Scombriformes; family Scombridae; genus Euthynnus; species Euthynnus affinis. The sequence goes on along the minus strand of CM055840.1, from coordinate 14,708,231 downwards.
CACTGTATTCGCCACAGCTAAGTCAGGAAAAAGGGTGACAATTCATAGCTGAAAAAACTGCAAAAAGAATCACCTCAGGTATTGGTCTTTTTGATGAATTTATTCACATTCAATAGGCTGTCAGTGATTCTATGTGCTGTTTTGTTTGTTTTGTTTTTTTAACTATGGTGTACCGCCTTTTCCTGACTTTGTTCTGGAGAATGCTCATTGTAAATTTCCACAGCCCAAGGTGACATCTTCAAATGTCTTGTTTTGCCTGACCTACAGTCCAAAACCCAAAGATATGTAGTTTATAATGAAATAAAACAGAGAAAAGCAGCAAATATTTACATTTTGAGATACTAATATTTGTCATTTTTGCTTCAAAAATGGCTAAAACAATTAATCAATTGTTAAAATAGTTGTAGATTAATTTTCTGTCACTCGACTAATTGATTAATTGACTAATCATTGCAGTTCTAGTATATAGTATATAATACAATTAATATGGATTTGGGACACAGATTGTTTTTAGATCAGCAGCTGTTTCCGTATTCATGTTGCCAAATTTTATATGAAGGTTTGGTAAACTTCAGGACTGAAATCTTTCATTCTTGACCTTCAAGACTCTCTGGAATCAGAGCTGATGAGGAGAGTGTCTGCTTTCAGAGGGGCTTCTGTTGTCTAAACAGGGACGTGTTGATCTGACAACAAACACTGAGTAAATGGAAGAGGAGGGATGTTGGAAAGACACACAGAAACAGAGGTATAGATCAGGTGAAGTAATATAAAACAACACTATTATCCGTTGACAGAAGCTTTGCCAGCGCATTCATACAAATGGATTTGTATTGTGACTCCACTGTAACTAGATGAAGTATAAAAAAAAGATTTATAGCTGAGATTGCATGTGAAGCTCTGCACAAAAGATGTATCAACATGGCTGATGAAGCTGATTCACACGAGTCATGTCGTCTCTTCTGAGTCCAATAGAGGTGTGCTGATTGATGTTGTGACACGCTAAGGGGTGAGTTGTAGGTTAAGAAGACACAGGTATTTTTTTCTTGCTAAGGCTCTGAGGCTGGGCTCAGTTCAGGGTGATGACAGCTGCTGACAGTTTTTGGCTCGTCTCCTTCTTTCTCCACGCCAGGTAGAGCCACCACCACCCCCTCCTCCCTCCTCTCTCCTCTCTCTACCTCCATCCTAGCGTCTCTCACCCTGTCTCTCTCCGTCAGGTTTCTCTGAGTCACGTCCCTCCTCAAGCCTTTCTCACCACACTCAGACAGTGTCAGTCACTGCCTCTCTCCTGGCGCCAGATGCCGTATCTCCGTTTCAACAGGAGCGATTTTTCCACTTGTTCTCTCAGGGCCACTTTTACATTGTCAGTGTTACTATATAAACAGAAAACAGCGATCACGTTACAGTGTCATTTAATTCAGCGCTGCCTCGTTCTCCTCACCTCCCACACCTGGGCTCTAATGCCCCAAAACTGAACACATTAACCATGTTTACCTCCTTCTCACCAAGCAGATCTTTGTTTACTCATAAACTCATGTGCGGAACATAATATGTTCTACTGACTCACTGTTGAAGAACATTGTGTTTTACTTGCAGCCTTTTCTGGGAAATGAATCCTCTGCCAGACCAGAAAAACAATGAGTTCAACTATGAGCTTTATCATAGCAGCTGCAACTAAACATTTCCTAATCTTTGTTGATTAATTGTCCAACTACCTTTTCAATTAATTGACAAATAGTTTGGCCTGTAAAATGTCAGAAAATAGCAAAAAGTTCCTATCAGAATTTCCAACATGTTGCTTTCAGATTGCTTATTTGGCATGACCAACACAACTAAACCCCAATATATTCAATTTATCATATAAGACAAAGAAAAGCAGCAAACTCTCACAAGTGAGAGACTGGAGGTTAGCAGCTTAGTGATCACATAGCACAAACAAAAAAATATTTTTTTTAATCATAATGCATTAATACTTTGTATGCGCTGGTAGGCTTGGAACAAATTAACGTTTGACACTTGCCAGAAAAAAAATCACATGAACGAATTTGGTCTTTATGGTTGAAAGCTTACTGACATATTAACATGAATACATTTATGAGATGCTTGTTGTTTTGTTCTGGCTTTCTGTCATTGACTGCACACATCACTAACTGTTAAACATCAATATTTTGAAGTGCACCTTCTGGGAAAAATGCATTTAAAGAAAATAAGCAGGCTGCAGCACAGTGTGATCCAGTTTAAACCTAAGCTTGCACCCACCAGTTGTTTGTCATTATTTGAATGTGGGAAATAAAGAAACAATTTCATGTTTGTCAGCGCAGCAGATCTGTTTTGAGTTACAATGTTTTCAGAGGGGCTGAAAATCTATATTTGCTGTGTACAAGTTATAAATGACATTAATGATTTTTATGCACGCACTGGGACTTAAAAACAACAAAAGAAAATTTCAAATTTATGCACACATGTCATCAAAAAATTAATGACCAGTATGTGTGCAGTGATCCCAGTTGGTTGTGTTTTGTAATTTCCATTTCAGAATTGCTCACTGAAAGAAACTGAAAGAAACAGTGCTCCAAGTGAATCATATCAGACACACACATACGTATAATGGTGTCAAAACCAATTACCAAAACTGGTTAAAGGTAAATACAAAAAATATGATTATCCACTTAAAACATGGTTTTATTTCTTCATTTGTTAATGACAACAGCTGTAAGTGTTGAGCAGAAACACATTAGGATGAAGTAAGACTCAATTGGATGTCATATTTGAACACATTTTTGAACTTTAAAACCAGCTGCTGGACATGTAGTTAGTAATGGCCTTCTCAAGTCAAGGTCAAAGTTAAATGGTCAGGATTTTTATTTAACCTCTCGGCCACTGGGAAGTTTCTGTCCTCACGTTCACCTCCTCCTCTCCTTTCTTTCTCTTTTCATTTTTCCCTCTCTGTTTTTATTAGATTATTCCTTTGTGCCTTTGCTTCTCTGTTTTTTGAAACCTTACCACTCTTGTTAATGACAAGCTGCGGGTTCAGGGTAGGGTTGCTGTGGTGGGTTGGGGCCACATTTGGTTCAGTCCTGTGCTATCCATTGAAGGTGACAAGAGGGGCAGTGACTTTGGGGTTTTGACCCTGGATTCTTTATTTTTACTAGGAAGGGATCCAAGGATGGAGCTGTTGATGTGAATAGCTGCCCAAGGTGACTGGATCCCAATAAAGAGGCCGTCAGCCTGGCCGGGGGCCTCCTTCCCATCCCAGACACAACCTTTATAGGGCCGCTTATGAGCCTGGGCAACTATTAAACCCTGTCCAGCCTGCACTGAGGAATTTAGGGCCAGGAAACAAGGGAGTGGGGGTGGGAGTGGGCAGAGGGAGGTGAAGTTGGGGTGACTGAAGGTGAAAGTTGAAAGGCATGTTCGGAGGAATCTGGTTGTTCTTTAGTCATCACCTTTAAATGTGTGCCAGGCGTGTCGCTGTTTTACTCGTTTTGTTTTCATTTGAGCGTAAGGATCCGCAGTTTTTAATCAGCTGGATGTGTTCGTCGCCACGTCTGTTTTACATTGTTTGCTCTGAACGTTTTCATTAGCAGCAGTTGAATGACTTTGCCTGTGGCCCAAGCAAATGGTGTTATACAGTGTGCCATTTTCTTTAGCGAGACAGCGAGAAGGAACAGAGGGAGACAGCCGAGTCTCATAAACATCCCACTTCTGTTTGTTCACATGGGGCTGGAGGTATATAGGCAGGTCTGGTTGGACAGCCTTTCAAATAAAAATGTGAGCTCTCTCTCTCTCTCTCTCTCTCTCTCTCTCTCTCTCTCTCTCTCTCTCTCTCTCTCTCTCTCTCTCTCTCTCTCTCTCTCACACACACACACACACACACACACACACACACACACACACACACACACACACACATACAAACATACAAAAATTCAGATGTCAGTCAAAAAGTCAACAGAGGTATGCTGCTCCCCCACTCACCAGTAAATGGAGAAGCCAATCAAATCTCAGCTGCCAATCAGCATTTTATCAGCAGGGCCATCTGGCCATCAGCTAATTGTGTGTCTTTTAAGTCCCTGTCAATCAGCAGTGCCCCCCTCCTCCCTCCCTTTTCTCTTAAAAATGTCTTCCTTTGAGCTTGCCTTCTGGCTCCAAGAAGTGGCCTGCATGGGGTTGGGGGGTTGTTTGTTGACCACTCTTCTCTCAATCAGTTGTATTAGCTTTCAAAGACTTTATGTAAACAAGATGCTCTGATATAATAAGAGAGTTTAAATGTTTCTCCCCCCCCCTCTCTCTCTTTCTCTCTACAGCGGTGGAGACCCAGAGCACCAGCTCAGAGGAGATGGTGCCCAGCTCCCCATCTCCTCCTCCTCCTCCTCGGGTCTACAAGCCATGCTTTGTGTGCCAGGACAAGTCATCTGGTTATCACTATGGAGTGAGCTCCTGCGAAGGCTGCAAGGTAGATAAACAGAGGCGCACTAAGAGTTTGCAGGACATGTATGAAGCAAACAGCTGGAAAGGAGAGAGTGAAGAGTCAGATGTTTAGCCTGACAGATGGAGTTGTTACTTAGGCTGTTGTTAAGCCGCCCTCTAGTGTTTTCTTACCAATACTGCCCATTATTGCTGTAAAGTAGCAGAACTTAACAATGTATGGCTGTGAACAACAAGTGGTTAACGAAGCTGTTGTCTGTTTTATAGTTTGTATACAGATACCACTATTGATATTAGCACTGAAGAAAGAATCAGCAAGTAATGGCTTCACAAAACTGTGTGTCCACTGGGAAAAAAAACTTTCTTTAATGAAATTGTAACTTGTATCACTGAGGAAGATGTGTTCAAAATGTTTATGCAGTACATTGCCCTTTAGCAAGGAGTTAAAAAGACATTTTCTTTTGATCTTTCTCAGGGTTTTTTCCGGCGCAGTATCCAAAAGAACATGGTGTACACCTGCCACCGAGACAAGAACTGTCAAATCAACAAAGTGACTCGCAACCGCTGTCAGTACTGTAGGCTGCAGAAGTGCTTTGAGGTTGGCATGTCCAAAGAAGGTGAGCGTCTGAGAAAATATCGGACTAAGAATCAAGATATAGAAATCAATACAAATCTAAGTATCAGTATAAGGAAAATCTGCTACCCGTTCCTTGTGTTTCTGTAGCAGTGCGTAATGACAGGAACAAAAAGAAGAAGGACGTGAAGGAGGAGGTGGTGCTGCCAGAAAACTACGAGCTGAGTGGAGAACTGGAAGAGCTGGTGAACAAAGTCAGCAAAGCACACCAAGAGACGTTTCCATCTCTGTGCCAACTAGGAAAATACACCACAGTGAGTTTTCCTTTTTTTTTTTTTTATGCACACTCACATCCACCCGTACACACTCCACTCAAGCGTTAGCTCACCGCTTTTGCCAGAATGACAAACACAGTATGGACTCTGCACAGCTACACAGACAAAAGTGTCCCTCTTTCTCTCTCCCAGAATTCAAGTGCTGACCACAGAGTACAGCTGGACTTGGGCCTGTGGGATAAGTTCAGTGAGCTCTCCACTAAGTGCATTATAAAGATTGTGGAGTTTGCCAAGCGGCTACCAGGCTTCACTACGCTCACCATCGCTGACCAGATCACCCTCCTCAAATCTGCATGTCTGGACATCCTGGTACCAACCACATGCTCCTACTACTCCTCCTCTTTAACCTCCTTCCCTTCCAACCCTTTTCCACCTTCCCTAACGCTTTCTCATTTGTCACGCTGCTTAACTTTTTGATATGAACAGCGCCTGAAACATTCAAATGTGATTTTGGACAGCCGTCATGAAAGTATTCTGGACAGAATTTCATCCTTATTTTACCTTGTTAATCATCCACTGTTGTTTCTGTCTCACCGTGTTCTCACCTTGCTTAGATGCTGAGGATATGCACTCGCTACACTCCAGAGCAAGACACAATGACCTTCTCAGATGGCCTGACTCTCAACAGAACCCAGATGCATAACGCTGGCTTCGGCCCACTCACAGACCTGGTGTTTGCCTTCGCTGGTCAGCTGCTGCCTTTGGAGATGGACGACACAGAAACGGGCCTCCTCAGTGCCATCTGCCTCATCTGCGGAGGTAAATCTTGGCCACTGTTGTCATTTCTTAATGGATCCGCCATTTGCCTTGCTGTCATCTTGTCAGGTGTTTAGTGGACTGCTATCATTTTCTGACCTCTTCAAATCTGTACTTCTCTCTTGCTCTCTCAGATCGTATGGACCTGGAAGAGCCCCAGAAGGTAGACAAGCTGCAGGAGCCTCTGCTAGAAGCTCTGAAGATTTACACCCGCCGCAGACGCCCAAACAAGCCTCACATGTTTCCCCGCATGCTGATGAAAGTCACAGACCTTAGAGGAATCAGTACCAAAGGTTAGCTGCAGTTTCACATATCATAATGACAGATTAAGAAAAGGTCTTGGTATCAAACCTTTTGTGTCCACAGTACAGAGTATTGACAAGTGTACGGTATTAGTTTTTACTTATTTAAAGCAAAATCTTTCGACTACTTTTTCAGGCACCGTTTCTGATCTTGTTAAATACATTTTTATAGAAAATATGTGTCTCAAGGTAAGGTATCAAAAAAGTATTGCTTCTGTATCTGTATCAAAAGTATCGACAAATTTCAAACAACACCAAGGCCCTTTTAGGTGACAGCTAGTTGAAAATAATAAAGCAACTTCACCACTGATATCTGAAAGTTTTCATTTGAAGATGGCTTGTTATTTATAAAAAGATGTGACTATTGAGAAAAAAAATATCACCTAACATCATTGTATTTTACAAATCATACATGAAAAATAGTTCTATCAGATGGGAGGTACCATCATCTGAAGATCATGACAGTGGTCATTATTTTCCTCAAATGTAACAAACTTTTTATAAATTACTTTAATTACTCACTTTAAAAAGTGAGAAATGTAGGATGTGTGTGAATTCTACCCATTAATTACATACATGTTCATTTGCTTGTAGGTGCAGAAAGAGCCATCACACTAAAGACTGAGATCCCCGGCCCCATGCCTCCACTGATCAGGGAGATGTTAGAAAACCCAGAGGCCTTTGAGGACAGCAGTGACTCTGGGGACAGCGCCGCTGCCGCTGCTCCCCCCGCCATTCAGGCCATCAAGCAAGAGGAGAAGACCACGTATGAGTCGACTGTCGAGGAGGAAGAGGAGGAGGACGAGGATGACTACTGGGATGAGGAGAAAGAGCGAGGGGCGGACAGTGACGGGGAGGTCTGCGGGGAGGCGGCAGCGGCAGCAACAGCAGCAGCGACAGCAGCAGCGGCTACAGCGGCAGTAGCGGGCGTGCAAAAGAAAGGTGTGACTGGGAAAACACAGTGAGAGAGACACACAATGACGCTGCCTCCTCCTCCAGATCAATGAGCTCACTCCTAGCAATATCACCTTGCAGAAACCTCACAGAATTAGGCTCTTATACAACATGTATATTGTCCATATTTACATAAATTGTACATATGGACTGAAAGGAAAATGTGTTAAGTTCAGAACAGGAGGAAATGAATGGGAGAAGCAAAAGCACTAAATATCAGCAGGTTGAGGAGAGCGCCATGAAAAGTCACTGTGCCAAAAATGAGACTGTCTAAAAGATATTTCAAAAGTGTTTCGTCCACACAAAGAGGAACAAGAGGTGGTGGACAGAAGGAATGCACTCCTCCGCTATATAAGGGCTATGCTTTGTATAAAATTGATGGTAAAAATACACGGCAACATCAGAACTCTACGTGGTGACTGTTTGCCACAGAACGTCTGTTCAAAATTCCTTTTATTACCATTCAAAGATACGCTACTTATTTTTTTATTATATGGTTTTTCTAAGCATGTACACGTTTCTGTTCGGTCTTTATGCCTGTTTGTGGGACTCTGTGTTGCTTTTTGTGTATTTTCACTCAGTCCTGCTCACATTTGACAGGACGTTTTTTTTTAAGCTTTAATTTTATGCATTTCTGCTTTATTGGACACAGTGAAGAGCAATTTAGCAAGAAAATGAAAGCAAGCAATATCAAAGAGAGAGCAGGTCATGAGCAGGACTCAAGCAAATGGTATGTATGTTAGCCTTCCAATTCATGAAAGTCTCTGATGGGTTAAAACATCTGAAAGTGAATGAAAGCGAGAGAACCTTGTCATTTTAACATCCAAATAAGATTCTAACAAACAACGCAAACCAAACACAGCAAAAGACCTCCACCTCTGGACGAAAATACAATAATCCACAAATACTTGGACTAAAGAATCTGCAGGATAGATTTAATGTCACCACGTAATCTCAGGTCAATTCAATCAGGGCCATGTCTCACCTGTCAATACAGTATTTTCTGAGATAAGAATGTTAAACTGTTGGATGGTGCCGTTGTTGTGAATGCTGCGACATAACAGGGCAACATAGCAAAGGTGCAAGCAAGCAGTGTGATTTTGTAGGAGAGAGCAAAGAATCATATAAGAAACAGACACAACCCTCAAAAGCAGGAAACCTCAGGTGTGTATGTGTGTGTGCGTGTGTGTGTGTGTATGTGACTGCCTGACAAAGAGCATTTACCATTAGACAGGGTGTAATGTTACCATCAGTACTGCAACCATCTACAGAAGCTCCGTTATTAGTATCTGACAGACGCACATCAAATGGGCGTTGGAGCAAAAAAAAACAAACAAAAAACAGCAAGACATTGATGCCAATGCAAGCTGATCGAGAATCACACAATCAGTTTTAACTCACAGCAATAAATAAATGATAGTAACGATCAATTTCACTCCACATATCTGAGGTTGCAGCCATTCAACATAATCCACACAAAACAAAACAAATGCATTGGGTGACGTGTCTGGTGAAGCACATAGTTTCAAGTGATGCATTTTCATGTGTGCTGTATCTAATGATGCAAAACATAAATGGATTTTGTAAAATAAATACTTATAATTTGTTTTTCATTGAGACTATACAACTTTTTTTTTTAATGCAAGATGTGTCCAGTTGTCTTTATTTGTGTGATTAAAGTTGTAAGGGAAAAGATTCTCCATCAGCATGCTGCTCTGTGTGGAGACAATCACACCCTGAATGAAGCAGAGAAAGAGAAAATGCAGAGAATACGCTTTCAGCAGAAGATCTGACCTTACATAACCATTGTGGCAACACAGCAGCAGCTTTCAAGCAGTGACTGTATAATCTAGAGAAGACCAAACCAAATAAAGCCATCAAGGACACAGAAGTTGATTTAAGTATTAAGTAATCAACGTTGACACCATAATGATGTTTCTTAGACTGTTTAATGCTGATTTTACTCTCGATGGAAACATCAGTGCCATACAGTGTCAGCCAATTCTACACACTATGTTGTCTTGTATTTAAATATTTCTACATCACATAACCATAATATTTCAGGAAAAAAACGTTCCTGTTTCTTTTATCATTTCTTTTGATTTTGTTTCTGTTCTTGAATTTGAGGTGGTGCAATAAATAAGCCATGGATGAGGCCACAGAGGTCTCAGCTCTGCGTATAGATATGTGAGTGAAAACAAGACAAAGAAAGAAATAAAATGTTTGGACAAAACAAAACAATGCTAATTTAAAAATCCGTTTGTGTGATTGATTTGAAATATATTCACTTTGTGTTGTGTGATGGAGGAGATTTAAATTACGTTTGAAGCTGGAACCATCTTAAATCTCTTAAGCTCTTTTAAGCTCTGTTTTGTTTTGAATTGATGTAGAGCCTTATTTTCTATAAGATATAACACAATCTCATTATCATGCAAATATCTTGTCTCCATGTTCAGATTCAGGCACCTCATGAGTTCTTTTTTTCAATTTGATTTGTACCAAAAAGCTCTGATACAAACACACACGCACAGAAACACAAAGACTGGGCTGAGCTGTTGTTGTTTTTACATTTTTATGAAAAGTTAATACTATTTTTTGCTTATTTGTTGCTTAATGGTTTGCTTATTTGATATTTGATGTTGTCTTTCTTGTATTTTGATAAAGGCGCCTTTTGTTCTCAGACATTTCAGTGTCCAGTTGTCTTCTTCTTTGCCATCAGTTTGCACATATTTACAGGTACAGCCTTGGAATGGAAACTACCACACCAGTCTGAGGTGAAATACTGTTGTTTTGCATGTAACGTCAATGTTTTTGATGGTTAGTCTGATATTACACCATCTGTCAAGCAGAAGACATTTGATAAAGAGTATGCAATCATGGTTTTAAAGCCACTATGTGTAGAATTCAAAAACGTTTGTGCCCCCTAGTGGTAGTATAAAAAAAGACAGCAATACAATGTTCCACACAGTGTCCACAATTTATGACTGTGACTATGAAGGCCAGTAGTTAGTGTGTGAAACACATAAACACAATAATATGGTGTTGGATTATTGTAAAATATGACATTCATACTTGGATCTTGGGTCTTAATGTCTGTGCATAGAGGAAGTTGTTTCAACAAAATCACAGCAGCACTTCAGTATTTCTGCACCATAAGACAATATGTGCCTGTATTCCTTTAAAGTAAAGACTTCACACACCTCCATCAAAATACAGACAGCCCCCAACGTGTATTTATCACATTTTATTAAAGAGCTTCGTCCCTCCTGCAGAGGCTCAGATTGATAAATTAAAGTACCATAAATAAACTTCCATGTTCTTCCGATCTGAAATCTCCTGAACTGAACATTTCACACTCGTCTGTAACACACACCCACACATTTGACACAGTTTCAGGATTCACACTCACATGCAGAGGTTATGGGCTGTAATGCCACCATAACACGATGTAATGTTATTAACTCAACTTAATCACGGCATCATTTAACAGTTTTCTCAAATCAGTAGCAACATATCTTCATTTTAATCTATTAAAAAGCTGCAAAATCTAGGAATTACACATAGAGTCAAAATGAACTCCATTTGGAAAAGAAAAAGAAAAACTCAGCCTGTGTAATAAAGCAAATACGCAAAAAAGGAAACAGTCTGAACTCTTAAGACTTAAAATTAGGCCATGTTTTTCTTTGAATGCAGGCATCCATGAGTAACTACAAATATGACCTTTGTGAAGGGTATTTTATCCATAAACAACTTCAAAACAACAACAGAATAATCAATAGAATTACAAACATCATTAGGTTTCTGATGACCCACATATAGTACATTCCATCCATCCTTCTTCCTGTTACCACATGGGGGAATCGGCCAGCTTGCTGCAGAGGAGAACAGAACTGATTGATTGTCAGAAGGTACCAACACTGATAGTACAAGGTTAATAAAAATCTCTCCCACTGAACCACCGCTTCTTAAACATCAAATGATTTCATTACCGCTGCTATTTTCACTCTTGTAATGTTATTAACGCTGTTATTTTTACTCTCCAGTGCTGTGACTATTCTCATGAGATAAGAAAGTGTCCAGTAAGTGGAATAACAACTTTCATAAAACAAGTGTGAATTAAATCACCAAATAGCGGTATAGGAAATATGATTCCAATCTTGGAAGAGTGAAAAGGGTGTGTGTGTTGTGTGACGAGAGTTGTCACCTCAGGACGGGGTTGACGAGTTCTTCGAGGATCAACTGCTTCCCTTCACCAACTCGGGGTTCACAGTGCTGCCACTTCTCATCCTGATTTAACAGACAGGGGCAGAGAGAGTGAGAATCAGTGACATTTCTAAATATCCCCAGATATAACCTGGTCTGTCATCTTTTTCAGTGAAGGGTTTTGCAGTTATGGGACACCTTAGTTTTCATTATACGAGTGAAATAACATCTTAAACAACAACAACAAGATGGGAACACTGAATACACTGAACACTGTAAAGGATTCACCTGTTAAATTGGTGGTTACATACATCACACCTGCATATTAATGTACAGTATACACAGTCACATGCACACAGTCTCATTTAACTGTCCTGCTGTTTTTATCCCGAATATGATTCTATTATTTATTCATATGTTTGACCATAGCTTTTAAAAGCCTCACCAGGGGCCGCAAATTAGCTTTAGCTAGACACCCTTCATACATTATACATACATTACTTATCTGTGTATATCAATATGTATCTGTATAGACCCTGTTAGATATACAACTAAATATAGAGATAAATTGGATGTATATCTTAATAATAATAAAGTTGTATTTGTTTTAAACATTTTACTGCTGTGTATTTGTAAAACAAGGCTTGACTGCAGATAAATAAGAATATTTAAAACTGTTCTAATATGAGTGAATGTATTTATGTATAGACTTTTCCATCTTATAACAAGATTGTTGGTCACAAAGCAGAAAATGGGCTGGTTTGTAACTGTAATCTGTCATTTATAACCTTAATTACACATTATTTTTACTCAGGATATACTGAATAAAAGCAATGGTCAAATAATCAAGTGAACTCATAGATATTCATGGAAGTTATATACTGTGATGGACAAAACTATATATAAATGTTTAAGAACATCAAGAAATATGTGTTTGACTAAATGTGCTTCAGTGGTTCCATGTTTGTACTTTCAAACCTGATTTAATTAAATAAAACACATTTTCATGGCCTGTTTCTGCCTTAAACCCAAGTGTTCAACATCAGAACTGGAGCAAACACTTCAACAGCAAACACTTACAGAACAGGGGAACTAGTCAAATGTTTACCCTATCAGGGCTGTTTTAGCACTGAATACAGATGGTGTTAATCCTTGTTTTGTTTATGTGTGAATTGGATGGCATACCTGTGTGTCAGAGGCTGGTGTGTCTTCTTTCCTCTGGATGTGTGTCTCAGCGGGGATCTCAGCTCTGTTGGGTTGTTCCAGGAATACAGGTGAGCAGACTGATCTTGAGGAAGTATCCTTGTCAACCTCAGAGGAAGAGTCAGGAGCTGCTAGAATCAGTGAGAACTGTGTTAGTGCGCTCCTCATCACAGTGAAGTGAAATAGCAGGGCTGTGTTCTAAGAGACTTTATTACTCACAGTTGGATGTGGGAACTTCTCCATTTGATTTAGTTTCTGGCCAAACCCCAAACCTCTGCTCTAAGTGACGGATGTATTTCAGCGTGTTCTGTGAATGTCCAGTTTCAAACCCATAGATCTGAAGATTTAAAGAAGAAGAAAGAAAAACTGAATTTATTAAGTATATAAGTATATATTTAAACAGTGGTATTGTCCTCTCTCCCTGCCTTTTTTGAGTTTATAGAAGTTATTTGTTTCTCTTTTTATAGAAGATATCATTATAAGCTTAAGTTTTCATCCAAATTTAGATAAAGATAAACAGGTGATGGCACTCTTTTGCCATTCAGGGCCATTAAACCATTTCAGAGGAAGTGGGCACATTAATTAAGTGAGTGACAATCAAATCTGACATGGTGAAAAATAACGTAGAAAACACAATGTAAATATGACTTTTCTGTTTGTTTCATGTATTCATTTGAGGAGCTTTACAGTCTCCTCATCACTCCAGTGGAGCAGAAAGGTTTCTATTGCACTTCATCACATTTGCTTTCATTGATTTGCTACATTTTCCCCCTCAGCAAAATGTAAATGTTTCTCAAGTAAACAATAAAGCAAATTATGGAGGAAATGAGGATGAACAAAACAAAAAAAAACAACTTTTTTTTTAAAAAAAAAAAACATTTTCCCACATTTCACAGGGGTCAGAGCACAGAATGCAGCTTCCACGACACATTACTGGAAAGTGTAAAAGAGGAAACTGATGATGTGTTGATATATTCAGGTGGAGTCAGAATCCTTTATTGAAAGATCCATTAATATGGATATATTATAAAGAAATATAAGATGCATATGTGGTCTAGTGTGGAATCCGTGCCTGTTTGTCCAGCTGCTGCTCCTCTCTCTCCTTCTCAGACTTCCTCACATTGGCCTTCAGTTCTTGCAGTTCTCGCTTAGCATCGATCAGCAGCACCTGCAGGGGGCAGCAGTTTCATACTCAGCAGACCATCTAAGCACAAGACATCTGAGCTGGTTAGTCCTCTTTCCCCCTGACGATAACATGACGGTGCGAGGAAATGTTTACTCACTGCACTGTTCATGGAAACTCTATTTGTGCCTGTATGTGAGCAGCCTAATAAAAGAGCTGAGCTGAACTTTGGCACAATTCTCCAATTTCCAAAAATGTAATATGAGCGAGTGATGATGCAGATAAGTGGCACACGAGTAGTTATATTTAGAGATGACTTGGTTTGTGTGTGAACTAAGTGACTGCCATGTACTTTGATTTACTCACTTTATTGCAATCCCTCTCTCTCCCAAGCTCCACTTCTAGTTTCTCCCTCTCCATCCTCTCCTCCCGGAGCCATTGCTCCTTCCTCTGCACCTCAACGCTCAAGTCTTGTAATTTCTTTTTCTCAGTCTGCATCAAAAACACAAAAACAAGTTGAACAGCAAAGTCAAACTGACATATAGGTCATGAATCACACTGTCTTTCATCCTCACTTCTGCTGCATGTTTGTAAGCCTCTCTCTCCAGGGCCCAGTTGGCGCGCTCCTCCCTGAGGACCAGGTTCTCCTCGGACAGCTGCAGGGTGAGCTGGGCCACTTGCAGCCGGGCTTGGTGCAGCTCAGTGTGGGTATGACCTTGACGGGTTCCCAGTTCCCTCAGCTCCCTGCGCAGGCTCTCAGCTACATGCTCACTAGTCTCCAGACGCTCCTGCAGCCCGTGTACATCTGCAAGAGAAGCCTCAATCTCCATCTGCAGAGAGGGGGAGACAAAAATTGAACTGTTTGTTTTAGATGGCACTTAATGGCCTAAAAAAATAAGAAACCTCCTCCTAATTAATGCAGTTATGTTGTTCTTATTCCCACTGTTGACAAGGTGATGCCTAACTATCTAAATCTGGACTGGTTCCAGTTGTTGTCTGTCTCCTGTCTTCTGTGACCAACCTGAGTTTCACAAGAGAAGAAGAATTAAACCACTCACCTGCAGAGACTTTCTCTTTTCTTCATCATGTTTCATTTGATTGGACATTTTCTTCAATCTTTCCTTCAGCCTGTGGAAAATTAGATTAGTTTTACACCCAATAAATATACAAAGAGAAATGACAAAGCATAATGTGATATCTATAACACTTGCCTTTCCATTTCTGCATTTTCCTCTTCCTCCCTGTCAGTCAGGACCTTGATTTCATCCTCCAGGTCTTTGATTTGCTGCTGACTCTGAGCTTTTTCATCCAAAAGTTTACTCAGTTCAGAGTTTAGATTTTCCTGACTGTATTTCACATCCTTAAAATGTTGTGGAGAGAAGAGACAAAATATTATAGACTGTGTTTGTTGCATTGACCAGAAACCTATTTGCAGTACAGTTCGGCTCTTACTGAAGGCCTGAAGGCCTGTCCTTACCTCATGTTTTCCCTTTATCTTCTTCAGTGTCTCACACTGGAGCTTCAGGTTTTCTCTAAGCTCTGAAATCTCCTCCTGCATCGCTTCCCTCTCGCACTCCCACTCCATCTTTGCTTTTTTGCTCCTTTCTTTCTCATTCTCTGCCTCCTTTTTGGCCACGTCCAGAGCCTGCTGTAACTCTGCTTGTTCTTTCAGGCATTCTTCCAGCCGACTCTGTTCACAAACATGGAGAAATAATACTGCTTATTGTTTGTTTTTGATACAACTTTAATGCTTATATCCTATGTTTGTACTGTTGGTACTGTTATTATTATTGTAAAGGCAAGTGCATGTTGCACTGCAGTGCTGGAATTTTCTCTTCCCACCTGCAGTAGCTGAGCTCTGGGAATGACCAGGAGCAGCTCTTCCTCTCCGTCCTCCTCATCTTGCTCCTCTTTCAGAGTCTCCAGCTCCTCCAGAGGCTTTGGAGCACAAAAAGTGAAGGGCCGACTACGGGCACAAACCTCGCCCTTCTTATCCACATAGACAAACTGGTACTCCACAGCACTGGGGCGTGGCAGGTAAAATGCTACATGAAGTAGACATTTCCTGTTATATTTTAGCCATTTATTTATGCATTTGTAATGTGTTGTTTTACCAAGTATAATTAATTCAAAGAGAATAAGACATTACTACAAATACTTTCAACTAGCCCTGAATGACCTGCACAATTGAACTTGAAGTTGATGTGAAAATACTGTGCACTAACTCACTCTCACATTTTTCTTGAGTTTCGTGAATACCACTGTGACATCACTGTTGGCTGTGGTATGCACTTCTGACCACATCCAACTATTAGTGGTGCTGGGTGTGGTCAGAGGTGGAACAGACGTGAAAACTTTCAACCAGGGAGGGAAGTGAAACACTGCTTTTAATCCTGGTGTTAAAGCAACTACAAGTACTTTTTAACTGGTTATGAAACAGTCTCAATTTCATACTGACGCCTCTATACGACCAACATAAGCAAAAGAGACCATAAGCGAGAAGATTGGCTATTTCTGTATAGTTATTCAAAATGCCTGCTACGGGTCAGATTTCCTGCAAAATCAGACAAAGTGATTAATGGCAAGCAGACCAGACGAACCTATGTTTACATTACATATAGCATTGTAGCATGAGGGAGTACAAAGATGTTACTAGGATGAGGGGTGGACATTTCTCTTTGTTTGATAATGTTAAAAGTAAAGTTAGACTTGTTGTCCGCTTCCTGACTCATTTTGAAAAAGATGAGAGATGATGCGCGAGCAAGCTGAGAGCACGACTGAGACAGATAGAGCAGCTGTGGTCGAACGAGCTAGAGAGTGAATGAAGAGAGCAAGCAGCACTGGTGAGAACAAAGCAGAGAATAAGAGAAATAAAAAGTTTGTGCCATAAATTGTTTTCATGGCGGTTACATTCTAAAGCTCAAATAAATGCGCCCATATCTCTGCATAATCCTGCTGTAAGGTGCAGCATTGCTGGATTTGTTGTGAAACCAGCCTTACATGTAACCCAGGTGTGTGATCAGTACTAATTTACTTGGTTTCACCATTGTTATATTACAATTATTAATGTTACATAGCAACAAATTAATTACCTCATCACTATGCATCCTGCAAATAGACATTAAAAAAAAATAGCATTAAAAATAAGGAGCATCTTTCTTTCACTCCCTTCTAAAACAAATGCATGCGCTAGCCAGATCAAGATTTTTACAACATAAGGCAGTGGTGCTTATAGGAAATGCAGTCTTCATTCTGGGAAACCACTTTTGTCCACAGGGTCCACTAAAATCAACAAAAAATGAAAGTTTCTTGTAGTAACTTTAAAGGACCAGTGTGTAGGATTTAGTGGCATCTACTAGGTTTGTAGGAGAATCTACGGGGGCTACAAGCTCACAAAAAACATGAATGGCCCTCTCTAGAGCCAGTGTTTGGTTTGTCCGTTCTGGGCTACTGTAGAAACATGGAGTTGCAACATGGCGAGCTCCAGAAGGGGAACCACTCCCTATGTAGATATAAAGGGCTCATCCTAAGGTTAAGAAAAAAACAACAATTCTTATCTTCATGGGATTATACACATATGAAAACCTACTTGAATATTATACTCCACTACACTTTTCTGCCAAGTCTGATCTGCTAGATGCTACTACATTCTACACACTGCACCTTTAAATTAGGGTTTAAGGTGAAAAAAGTCAAGTCCTACATAAAGTTCCAACTTGAATTATGTAACACCTGTATTTTTTGTAAAATGGCTAAATTCTTACCTTGGAATAGTGCACAGTAGTTGACATTGGTTCCTTCAATGTAGCCTTCAGGAACAAGTGCCCATGTGTAAGTGTGATACTCTTTCAGTGAAGACCAGCCCACCTGTGGCATAATAGCAGAGAAAGACACATTTTTAAGCCACAAAGCATACAAAAGTTCCCAATCACTGCCTTTGGACACCAAGAATAACTAATGATTTCTTTGGTTTTGTGCCACTAAAGCAGGTGATTCTACCTTAAAAATCCCTATCCAGTCAGTGCTGCTCCACTGATGGTCAGAGGTCAGACTGTAGTGGCACTCCACTCTGGTTTGGGGGAAGTACAGTTGCCCCACATTTCGAAACACCACTGTGGAGTGTTTATCCATGGTATTAGCAAGCTGTGCTGTTTAGGAAGAAAACATACATGGATCCAGTGATCCAGTTTCAGTCTAGAGGAGAACAGCTGATGAAAGGTGATAGCACAGTCAGTTCAGGAATGAAGCATGGTCATGACACCAGTCGCCTATGGCCTTGCAGTATGTTTATAAACAACAAGCTCATATACCTCCTGAGCACTGAGGATACAACATGTAACCTCTAAAAAACTGGACAAATTCAGAGGACTGTTTATCATTCTGAACATTAAGGTTGAGTCCTTTTTAATTATTTCAACAATAAAAACAAGTAGTTATTGATTGCAAAATACGTAGCCAACTAACAGCTGTGATTTATGTTCCAATAACATCTTTAATGATGTTTTCTCATGTCTAATATTTCATTCCTCTAAACCACAAACCTGACATCACTACATTCATAAAGTACATAGTTAGTAATAAAAAGGCAAGATTGTATGCTCAATAATAATTTGTCTTAAATGTTGGCATTTAATAAACTTCTTATTCACAAGTTAAGAGATAAATCTATCTTAAGTGCAGTTCTGTCTGTTATAATCAAGTAAAAATGCAGTTATCACAACAGATTTCATAAATTAATCAACTTGTGGTGTGTCTGCTGGTGTGAATCCTACCTGATTCTGTTGAGAAATGAGTGTGATGTCTTTTCTGCTACTTCATGAAGGACAGAGCTGTGCATCAATGTGTGGACAGTGACAAGCAATCCTGTCAGGTGCAAGAGTTTCACAATATATCCTGTAGCATGTGGACCCCTGCAGACTCATGGGAGATGCAGTTCATGATAGGTGCAGCTCATCAGAAGGTAAAAACACTGCTGCAGACTTCAACCCTCGTCATAGGATACAGGATCTGCTGCTGGTGGTTGTTGCTCATTTCAATTCTCAGTAGTGGCAGAGGAGGGGGTGACGTCTGGGGGCAGGGGGTTAACATTTCCTCTTCTCTCTAACAACAACTTGAAGGAAGCCATTGAAACATGATTGAGACATGCAAAAACAGCAGATCCCCCAAATCAAGAGCAGGTGTCCACAATGGGGTGTAAAGACATCACTTGAAAGTGTGATTAATTTATGTTGCACTGTTCTGAAAATGCTGAAACAGAGACTAAAATGTATGTTTCATATCTGAATACAGCCTACATTTTACATTTTCTTTTCCTCATAAAATATGATTGTGTAAGACATGTGGTCCCTCTTCTGAACACCTGGTGGCAGTGCAGTTACAAAATTTCAAGAAGTGAGTGAAAGTTCTTGTGTTTAGAGATTCATATTCACAAAAGTACATCTGAAATCACAAAAACAGATTCCTGAACATTTTCATGGCAGACAATTTGACAACTAAACATTTAAAGCTTAACTATTATCAGTGTATCACAGTGATGTAGATGAAGTGTGATGCAAGTCTGCAGGCTGGTCTGATAGCAAACGGTGGACTAGAAGCAACTTCCAGTGTTAAATTTCATCTCCAACATGTAGATTAAGAAACCACAAGGCTTAAATTACCAGTTGTTATTTCTGTTAAAAATCAAACATTAACTGCTTTTGGCTTGTTGGCATGTTTCACTAACATGCTAAACATTAGCATTAGCTGTCTGTAGACCTTAGGCTATGGAGTACCACTGAAGGAAAAAATGGAAAAAAAAAAAAACATTTTTCAATATTCTGTCTTTATTTAAACATCAAACTCTTGATTTTAAGTGCTCAGCACAATAATACAGTATTGTAAAAATGTGATCCAAAAAGACATTTTAAAATAATACAAATGAATCATCTTGTACGGTCGTCCAACTTGAACAGTGCTTACAATTCCAGTTTTAAAAAAGCTTCAAAGTCATGACAAGATTTCTGAACTTTGTGACGTTACAAATCAAAACTTACAGAAAGTAAGTTGTTTTTTCTTCTTCAGAGGAATATCACACTATCACAATATCACTGGTTCTGTCCGTGATTGCTAGACTATGTAAACTAATACATTTTGAAGGTCAATTATGTATAATATGTGGAACAACAGCACTGTATTATGAAATTCATTTTTCATTGTTATGTTTAGAAGTAGTTTATATAGAGCTCTTCTCTATAAAATACCAGTTACATATAATTTCTTTTCCAAAATACAGTATTTGCAAGTTAGACCAATACCATTTAAAACACTTAATACTCACAAACATCCTGAGCTTATGCTTTGGGTATAAACATACACATATATCCAACATATCTTATATTTATATTAGTGTAGAAGTATTTCTGAAGGGCCCAAATCCTAGTACCATGCTTTGTCCACTGATCTGTAAATTAAAGACACCTCAAAACAAACAGACAGATCTTAACAGTAGAAGAAAACTTTGAAGTTGATGAACAGATGTGTTTACAGAATGAGCAATGACAGAGGTGGAAGGTATTAGTGTATTAAAAACTAAATTAGAATGTTTTGCATGAACCCAGTCTCTTGCTGGAACTCCTTGCATGCTGATCCATTGTCCATTGAGGGATCGAAATCCACACTGCTATTGATAAAGCTGAGGAGGCTGATTAGCTGATATATTGTTAAGCAGTGACAGGACACCGAGTTCTGCCAGCTTGGCTTTGGCTACTGCCTCCCAGCCCTTATTGGCTAGTGGGTTCCTGGGGGATGGATGCATGATGCCCTCAACTCGCACGTTAATACCTGCGGCAGTCAGAGTTCGCCGCGCCCGCTGCTCTGCCACTCTTCCAACACCAATCACCATGGAGACGCCCAGAGCCTCTACCACCTGGCACAGCGCGATGTCACACAGCTTCAGGAGAGCATCCCGTTCACCAATAGGCAGCTCTGGGGGGGTTAAATTCTTCCCACTGGCACTCATGAAAATGAGTGGACAAAGGTTGTGCACAAAGCAGTGGCGGAAGAACAGTGTAGGTTCACCACACAACTTTCTGAAGAAGCCCCAGAAGCGTGCGCCACTCACTTCACTCTGAGTGCAGGCGAGCCCTGTGATCCGTCGCTTTGGATGCTCATCCTGAGGATGACCAACCTCCCCTGTGATCTTCAGCCAATCAACAACTGACTTCACTTCGCCAAAGGGCACCTGTGCAAAGAAAAGGAGATTATTTACTGCCATATGTTCTTCTACACACTTGAAAGGGGAGGGTGAGGCCTTATTTTTTCTTCCCACCTACATTCTGCAAAGATCTGCCCTACTCTGCCTCTGATTGGCTGGTACTCGTTGCCTTTGTTGGTTAGACTGGTTAGGTTTAGGCATGAGGAGTGAGACGGTTAGGGTTGGGGCATAGACTGTAAAAAAAATAATTCAGTACAACTGAAAATTCAACAAGACTTTTTAGGTGACCAAAAAGTCACATTTAATTTTCATGAACTGAAAACACACTAAAATAGTGACATCATGCTTTAATCTATATTTTACTGTAAATGGGACCATAATTTACAAAATGAACATAATCATGCTTTATTGACGAAGACTTGCAATCAGTGCTTGAGACCATAAACTCATTAGGAAAGTGTTTACTGAGATATTAAATCAAGTAAGAAGTAGGGTCATTTTCTGATAGACTTCCATGCAATTAGACCTCTCTTTGCAACCAGTGGAGTCGCCCCTGCTGGCCATTAGAAAGAATGCGGGTTTAAGGCACTTCTGCATTGGGTTCACTTGTTTATACGGGGAGCTACATTTGGATTACGGTAAAAAAAAAAAAAAAAAAAATCAGGGTCAGAGCCAATCAGAGGCAGAGTAGGGGCAGGTCTTCGCAGAATGAGAGGTATTCAGTTGGTTGCAATCTGGGACCTCACCGCTAGATGCCACTAAATCCTCCTATAAGCTGTCTCGGTTAAACATGGCTTTGTTGTTTGGGTTAGAATCCGCATCCATACCCAATGAGCAGGCAGTGCGCGTTACTAATAAATCATCTTCATTTATAAAAATGTACATATCTCCTCACCCCTGTCTGTGCCATGCCGAAAGGTCCAGGATTCATCCCTAAAAACAGGATGCTTTGTCCGCCCCGACAGTACGTCTCCACATAGCAGCGGTGAGTATCCCAGGCGTACTCCAGCGGGTTGTAGATGTACTTGACAGGCTCACTGAAGCTGAGCTGGCGGAGGTGGGCGTTCAGCTCCAGTTCAGCCTGCAAGAACTTGGAGGAGGTGGTTGTGTTGCCCTCTGGTACCGGTTTAAACCTCTGCTCCTTTGACTCATACAAAGGCAGTTCCTTCTCTCCATCCCCACGGGCGGGCTGACCCGCAGAGGAGTTGTCAGCTAACATTTGTGGTTAAATGCGTATTAAATGGCTGATAAAACTGGAGCATTAAGGTCACGTACTTCCAGCTTCTTCTGTCAAGTTTCGACACTGACAACCTACTGTACAAACCACTTTTTAGGGTATAAATTTTCATAAACAAAACATTGTTCCACCATAGGAAGTGCTTTCTTCTTCTACGCTTTTCTTCTGGACATATTAAAAGCGGCTGCTGCCCTCCAAAGCAGTACTGGTGTCATTACAGCAATGGATTGTCGTTAAAAGAGTGTAATGTGGATGTTGATACTTGTGAGCAGTGATATGCACACATGATGGACTCAGATCCTTTACTTAAGTAAAAGTACCAATACAGTTCAAGTAGTAAAAGTAGTTGTTTGGTACCTCTGACTGATATATTATTATAGATTGGCATCATTAGATTATTAACACTGAGCATCAGTGTTAGAGCAGCATGTTACTGTTGTAGCTGCTGGAAGTGGAGCTAGTTTCAACTACTTTATATACAGTTAGCTAGTTTAGTCAAATTGTTCCCAAACTAGGGGTCGGGCGCCTCCAAAGGGTGCCCAGATAAATCTGAACGGTTGTGGGATGATTAATGGGAGAGGAAAGAAGAAAAAACAAAGTTCTCATACACAAATCTGTTTTCAGGTTTTGGACTTTTTCTCTAATTGTTGATTTTTGGATCATTTGAACATTTATTGAAATGAAACCATGTGAGAATTTTAGAGGGAAAAATCACTATTAAGTGGAGCTGTTGACAACTTGTAGACATCTGAAATGTGACCCCAACTACACACTGCTTTTGACATCAAAACACAAAAAGATTGGAAACCACTAGTTTCATTTTTAACAATGTGTCAAGCCAGCAAAAGAAGTTCATGTTTGATTTTGAACATAAATAACAATGGCTTAATTAAGCCTCAGTGTTTTCCCAACCTACATGTTAGAGCTGAAATTTACACTGAAACTGAAAATGAGTGGGCACCTTTGAAAGTTGCTTCTATCAGCTATTATGTGCTTACCGCTGTGTTAACAGGGATGTTGAGTCCCAGTGTTGGAAAGTTTACTAAAAAAACAGTACATAAGTATAATTTTGAGGTACTTGCACTTTACTTGAGTATTTTTATTTGATGCTACTTTATACTTTATACTCTACTACATTTATTTGACAACTTTAGTTACTTTCAGATGAAGATTTGACACAATGGATAATATAACACACTTTTAAAATACAAGATCTGGCAGCATTGGCATGACTGCATGTAGGTGACCATGAAATGTGGTGCAGACATTACTGACTGACCTTTCATCTAGCCCCACCAACAGATGAAAAATTCAGAGTTCATTCATGACAGGATATGTCTATTATAAGTCAATCCCACAACACTTTTTAAATGACTTTGCTTCAAATGAATGGAAAAATATTAACTGCTCCTCACTTTGTTGGGGACCAACATAAAAAAAAACAAAGTCTGGTTAAAATAACAAGAAAAAAGTGAGTGAGGAAATTTGTCATATGCTCTAATTTTCCTCAAGGACAGAAATAAAGTGAAACCATTCCCTCTGCTCTTTGTTGATAGGATCCATCTGGTTTGGATACTGAGACAGACCACTGATAATCAAACTCAATCAGTGAGGTTTTTCCACTGGCTACTACATTTGTCCAGTGCCAGTACTCAGTGAGTTTATGAGGCAAGACAAAATTCTGGCCTGGCGCTCATTCTTTTTTAAATTTAGTTTGAAAAATACAGTATGTGGAGGGAATACAGCCCCTCCTTACTAAATGATGGCTGACCACTGAGGCTTTTAGTTAGTTCTGTGTGGTTGGGTTTACTTTTCTGGTATTGGTTATTTGTTATATCTTCAAGAAAAGGAAATGAATCTTTGAATTAAACAAAGGTTTACTGAAAGCATGAACAATCTGAAAACTGTAAACAATAATGCAGGAGATATAGGAAGACACGTTGGCAAAGAGAATAACAAACAAAATACATGTAATTAATTGCTTTGTTATTTATTTAAAGACAGAAAGATGCAGTATAATAATTCAATGGTACATTTATAATTAAGTAAATCTTTTAGAATCATGTCAATATTAACAGTTGGACACTGTAAGGGTTAAATGCAATTAAAAGTTCCCACTGCAAAGAAATACAAGGAATATCAATGCCTTCCCTCTGGTGGGAAAGGAAAAACTCCCCAAAAACCCTTTAATGGGAAAAAGGGGAGAAACTTGGCTTAAAGATCACACAAGAGTGCAGGTGCCAAATGGGTTAAATGCCAAAGAAAATCTCTATCAGTAATAAGAAATTTAACAAATGTAGCTTTCGCTTCTGAACCTTAATGTGTTGACTTAAACTATAGAGAAAAGGTTTACCAGCAAATCAATCTCATGGTGAATCTTTAGCAATCGCCTCCCTGAACTGTTTACCAAATAAACAAGTTAGGAGCTGGTTTAAACTCTGAATGTTGTCAGAATCGGGCTTTAACTAAGTCTTATGGCCACATGTATAGGAAAAAAATCTAACAAACAAAACATGACAAATCAAGGTTCCATAGTGCTGCACACAAAGCCATCGACAAACTCAGTCTTTTCTCAACATTAATACAAAAACAAAAAAAATAAGAATCAAAAATATTGAAAAATATTCCATAAAAATGTTCCGAGTTCTCTTCGACAGTACTCCTTTAAAACATCTTACATGAAATGACTAGAGAGGAGAGGTTACTAGCACATCACTCTCGTCAGTGAGTCTTTACCACTCACTTCCCTATTTTACTTTTCTTGTCTTGTCCAGAGAGATATTTTCTCTAAAAAAAATCCAGGTTCCATAGTACATATATCCATCAACAAGCTCAGGGGTATGTCCTCAGATGTCCTCAAGTGAAAAAAATAGAAATAAAAAATATTCCATAAAAGTGTCACATCTTCAATGTTGAAAATATTCCAAGTTTTCTCCCATGGTACTCCTTAAAAGCATCCTTCATGAACTGACTAGAGAGGAGAGGTTACCAGCACATCACTCTCATCAGTGAGTCTTTACCACTCACTTTCCTACTTTTCTTTTCTTGTCCAAAGAAATATATTCTCCAAAAAATCCAGGTTCCATAGTACATATATCCATCAACAAGCTCAGACTTATATCCTCAGATGTCCTCAGGTGAAAAAAAAAAATCAAAAATATTCCATAAAAGTGTCATGTCTTTAATGTTGACAATATTCCAAGTTGTCTTCCACAGTACTCCTTAAAAGCATCCTTCATGAACTGACTAGAGAGGAGAGGTTACCAGCACATCACTCTCATCAGTGAGTCTTTACCACTCACTTTCCTACTTTTCTTGTCCAAAGAAATATATTCTCCAAAAAATCCAGGTTCCATAGTACATATATCCATCAACAAGCTCAGGGGTATGTCCTCAGATGTCCTCATGTGAAAAAAAATAAAAATCAAAAATATTCCATAAAAGTGTCATGTCTTTAATGTTGACAATATTCCAAGTTGTCTTCCACAGTACTCCTTAAAAGCATCCTTCATGAACTGACTAGAGAGGAGAGGTTACCAGCACATCACTCTCATCAGTGAGTTTTTACCACTCACTTCCCTACTTTTCTTGTCCAAAGAAATATATTCTCCAAAAAATCCAGGTTCCATAGTACATATATCCATCAATAAGCTCAGACTTATATCCTCAGATGTCCTCAGGTGAAAAAAAAAAAATCAAAAATATTGAAAAATATTCCATAAAAGTGTGCCATCTTCAATGTTGAAAATATTCCAAGTTGTCTTCCACAGTACTCCTTTAAAGCATCCTTCAAGAACTGACTAGAGAGGAGAGGTTACCAGCACATCACTCTTGTCAAGGAGTCTTTACCACTCACTTCCCTATTTTACTTTTCTTGTCTTGTCCAGAGAAATATTTTCTCTAAAAAAAAAAATCCAGGTTCCATAGTACATATATCCATCCACAACCTCAGGGGTATATCCTCAGATGTCCTCAAGTGAAAAAAATAGAAATAAAAAATATTGAAAAATATTCCATAAAAGTGTGCCGTCTTCAATGTTGAAAATATTCCAAGTTGTCTTCCATGGTACTCCTTAAAAGCATCCTTCATGAACTGACTAGAGAGGAGAGGTTACCAGCACATCACTCTCATCAGTGAGTCTTTACCACTCACTTCCCTACTTTTCTTGTCCAAATAAATATATTCTCCAATACAGGTTCCATAGTACATATATCCATCAATAAGCTCAGACTTATATCCTCAGATGTCCTCAAGTGAAAAAAAAAAAAATCAAAAATATTGAGAAATATTCCATAAAAGTGTGCCATTTTCAATGTTGAAAATATTCCAACTTGTCTTCCACAGTACTCCTTTAAAGCATCCTTCAAGAACTGACTAGAGAGGAGAGGTTACCAGCACATCACTCTCGTCAGTGAGTCTTTACCACTCACTTCCCTATTTTACTTTTCTTGTCTTGTCCAAAGAAATATTTTCTTAAAAAAAAAATCCAGGTTCCATAGTACATATATCCACCAACAAGCTCAGGGGTATGTCCTCAGATGTCCTCAGGTGAAAAAAAATCAAAATCAAAAATATTCCATTAAAGTGTCACGTCTTTAATGTTGACAATATTCCAAGTTGTCTTCCATGGTACTCCTTAAAAGCATCCTTCATGAACTGACTAGAGAGGAGAGGTTACCAGCACATCACTCTCATCAGTGAGTCTTTACCACTCACTTTCCTACTTTTCTTTTCTTGTCCAAAGAAATATATTCTCCAAAAAATCCAGGTTCCATAGTACATATATCCATCAAAAAGCTCAGACTTATATCCTCAGATGTCCTCAAGTGAAAAAAAAATCAAAAATATTGAAAAATATTCCATAAAAGTGTGCCGTCTTCAATGTTGAAAATATTCCAAGTTGTCTTCCACAGTACTCCTTTAAAGCATCCTTCATGAAATGACTCACTTCCCTATTTTTCTTTAAAAACACAATCAAAATAAACACTTGTTTTGTCCGAAGGTTGCACCTAAACTAGAGGGGAGAGGTTACCAGTACATCACTGTCACTAAGTCTTGAATCACTAAGTCAACTTAACTGTCAACCTACTAGACCGATTAATTAATTGGTTGGAATGAGACTCAGTCCTTCAACATTAAAATATTTTCTCCAACAAATCCAGGTTCCATAGTACATACATTCATTTACAAGCTCAGTTTTATATCCCTCATGAACTATTTATTTATTGGGACCATGTACAGTTTTTAACATAAAAGATGCACTGAACTGGAGTTAGCTCAAAGCTGATTTACATCTCTTGTCACCCACAATCAAAACATACAACAGCACAACAACAAAGAGTACAAAGTAAAAAAACACACAGTACACACCAAAAAAATACAAAATACAAAGCTACGCAGAACAGCACATCACATACAACCACAATGTCAATTAGAAATTAATATTGCAATCTTGTCAAATTAAAAGCAAGACTACCTGCACTAATGATAAGACAGAGCAATTGATGAATTTTAAACTGACTAGAGAGGAGAGGTTACCAGCACATCACTCATTAGTGAGTCTTTACCACTAACTTCCCTATTTTTCTTCTCAAATAAACACTTGTCTTGTCCAAAGGTTGTGTCTGAACTAGAGGGGAGAGGTAACCAGCACATCACCCTCACTGAACATCATCACATCTCCCTGAAACTTCCTCATGTTAGTTGAGAAAAAAGTTCCCTCTCCATCATTTTTCAAAAATATGTTCTCCAAAATTCAAACCAAAATAAATCCTGTTTCCATCATACATAATTCCATCAGCAAGCTTTCATGCTTTCATCGTCAAATCTCCTTTAAGTGAAAAATAAACATAGTTTCAGAAATATTGGACAATAAACTGAATATTCCAAACACTATTACTCAGTGCTACCTTAACGCATCCCTCAGGCGTTTCTACCTGTTTTTCTTTTCTTTTTGTCCAGTAAACACACAGGAAATGTCTTGACCAACTGAAAGTAGGAGATGATTGTTGGATGTGGTCGTCCTGATGGTCTGATCTGATCCTGTGTTTCTGTACTGACTTCTCTCCCAAACTGTCCCTTGATCTCTTCAAGATTCCAGACCTTCGATGTCATAAACGTTCCATTCCATTCTAGAATGATGAGTCATGAATATTTATGGAGCTGGTCAAAACAATGACTATCAATACATTACAACAGATATGATGAATATTAACACTTCTAAATCATATTAAAGTGTCCCAAAGTATCAGCCTCGTGCTTCATTGATCTGTGGATGATTATGACTCCTTAATTAGTTACTCATGAGTAAGTGCCTCCTCTTCCATGCAAAGTTGAAAGGTTGAGTTTTCCCCAGAGTCCTACCAGACACCACTTGTAAGTATAGATATACAGTTTTAAAGACATCTGATTCTGTGGCATTGAAGTATCTGAGTCAATTTTCTGGTGTATGTTTTATTGCTGTTGTTTCACCTTTTAACTGATGGTTATCTTGATGGCCGAATTAACCTGTTTCGGGGCTCTGGGGTAAAAATGTGCTGTTGGACCCTGACTGGCCTCTCACCTCTCATGCCCTCTATATGATGTTCAACCGGTTGTCTCCAAGTTCACATAAAGTTCTGTGCAACCAGTCCTTCTTTGATGGGTGATAACTTCTTTTTATTGAACCCAACTTTGTAACGCTTTATTTTCCAGGTCCTTTAATTTTATATTAATTTCCTGGAAATGTTCTGTGTAATTTGCAGGTATTTAAGAGTTAACTTTTAGGACATTTTACAAAAAAGTAAATTATTTCATTTTTAAATTATAAGAAAAACTGAAAAAAGTGCTGCAGCCTACCCATTCATTACATTTTGGTTCATATGTAATTGTTAACTTGTGAAAATCCTTATAAATTAGATTCTTAATTTAACAAACGGAAAATATTTTTTAGTGTGTAGTTCTATGTCAAACTACATATTTGCATATTAGATTCTTTCTTAAAAACTCTATAATAAATGCATTTCCTAAATACTACCAAATTATTTAACCCTTTCAAAGGAGTGTCTTATGAATTAACAGCTACAAATCAGCTACTTTCAGGAAATTATTGCAAAATATTCCCAGAAATTAGTAAGAAAATAATGTATCTATACAAACACTGTATTTTTTGTAACAAAGAATTGTTAAGAATTAATTTTTTTTTTAAATTGCAAATTAAGAACTACATATGAACACAAATATGACTGGGTTTTTCTTAGCATTTGTACCAAATTGCACCACCCTCACTGTGAAATCTATAAAATGAAATATGAAATCTCTATAAATGAATCATTACATATCTGCAAATTTCCAGGAAGCTTGTATAAACCTGTAAAATAAAGTGTTACCCACAACTTTATTCAGGACCATGCACTTTGTAATATGAACTAAATGATAAAGCTCTTTAAACAAGTATTTAACAAAGGACCCCTCTACAAAACATAAAGATTGACCCAATAGTGCAGGACTCATTTTAGTTGACATTGTATTTTATTGATGTAAATTCCTTAACAGAGTTTTTTTTTATTATTAATTCAGTGAATCAATCAAATTACCAAAACCAATTGACATCCAGTGAACCTGGAGCTTTTGGAGCCTGTGGGGTTATGTCTTACTTGGTTGATAATCCAGCCTTGGGCATCTTCTACAAGTGTTCATTGAGCAGCTCTTTGGGTGTGTTGTAACATCTATGACCACCTGTGTTGCTCATTCATGTGATGATTATGATCCACCCATATCCTTCTGTGAGTTCACAAACACCCTGATGCTGGAGGAAATGATACTTTTCATTCATCAAATGTGTCATCCTGTTGCATTGGGAACAGCATTATTGTGTAATATAAAACTTAAAGGGAACATCAGCTGTGTGGAGTTCTGGCCTCCCACCAGACCTAAAACATGCAGGTTAGGTCAATTGGTGACTTTAAATTGTCTGTAGGTGTGAGCGTGAATGGCTGTCTGTCTCTGTACTATGCCCTGTGATTGATTGGCAAGCTGTCCAGGTTGTAACCCGTCTTTCGCCCAATGTCAGTTGAGATTGACTCCAGCTCCCCCACGACCCTCTAGAGGATAAGCAATAAAGAAAATGGATGGATGGAACATCAGCTTAGCATCAATTTAAAAATGGAAGTCCACTTATCTGTGAGTGGTTCATGTGTCTAGAATGGGTATTAGATTTGTCGCACTAGCACAGTGAATAACTACAAAGATACCTGATAATAGTGCCAAACCTATACAAATGAGACATGACAGTCATTCTCACTTTATCGTGCTGTTCTCTACATTTTTCACTGTGTGTGTGAATTGAAAAACACCATTAAGTCACCCAGTAAGCATACAAAAGTCCTTTACAAATTCTTTTATTTCAGCATAATAGTAAGAAGCCTCTCCTCTGATTTTCATACAGTTGAAACTAATTGGATCACAAGGGTACATATTAGTTAGCCCATTTTACAATAATCATTGTAACATTTTTTTTTAGGAAGTTATTCTTATGCACTCATTTTCCTACACAAAATAATCAATATCAAGATCCTATTTTAACTGAGGACCATAACTCTGCATGCAAGACTAATAAAGAAAACAACTAATCTGTGATAGCTACTGTTATGCTGTTGTTCATCTAATACCATTATCAATATAATTTACTACAAATACCAGGGACTTTGTATAAGAAAGAAAACATTTTCTTGTGGTACTACTGCCTCTAATGTCAAAATTACCGAACATACTGGGCTCTCAACTGTACTGATCCAAATTGTTCTGTCCGCCTTCTCTGTCAGTTTTGAGGAGAAATAGGCTTTGTCTAAAACCTAGTACAGTCTGAAGGAAAAAAAAAATATCCATCTCTTTTTTTCTTCCTTTCACTCCAGTGTTTACAATTTTATCAGAATAAAAAAAGGTCCTTGAAACAATCATCAAAAATGCGATGAGAAATTCTCAGACAAATAAATCATTTGATCTGTCTGGGAAAAAAAGAAAAAAAAAGAAAATTAAAAATTAAACCTCAATCTTATAAACAAATGATCTGAGGCTCAAGGATTCTATTGCATTTTAACAATGAGATTGATAATACTAAAAACAATAAATGACAAAAAGGTATTAACAAGTGACGTCCACTATATACTGTATTGCCCTTTAGCCATTTTTAGTTATGTGCTCGTGCCAGCAGTTTCCCTTCCGCAGATTTTGGAATAGTGTTTCCAGAGCAAATTAATTTCTCAAACTTGTCCCTTTGCTGCCACTGAATCTTCTTATATTCTATCAAGTCACTTAAAACTGAATCCTATCTCTGTGCGCACTTTAACTATCTGAATACCAAGGGATCAATTAAAAGGGAGCTTCCCATTAACACTGGTAAAATATCACTTAACTCGGCAATCTGAACATGAACATCCTACAAATGAGAGACACTCTGGGATTTCACACATCTCCACATTCAGTCTCTAAGGCTGATGTGGACCTTTAAATAAAACAAAACAACCATCTTTCTGATCCAAATGAGACCGCTTTCCTCAAAAACCACCACCGATGGTGTCAGTCATCATTTGTACCTACATAGCTGTGGCATCAAATAGTTGTCTTTATATGTACATGTGTGTTTGGCCTTACAGACTAAATCTCCCACCAGCACTGACATTTCTAAGTTAAACATTATGGATAGACTCATCACTCGCTCACTAGTAACAGAAAAGGATCAAGTTTGAGAAATTATTCCACGGGCAGCAAGGAAGCCACGATTAACCGGCTCTCTGCTGCCTGACAGTCAAAAGACTTTTCCCACAGTACGATCAGAGTTCATCATAGGTAAAAGAAATCGTTTGTTATAATATTGTTTAGTACTACAATGATTATTTGTGTATCCGCACTTAATTAAGGCTAAACCCAATGACATGACAGACATCCATTATACACACCAACCACGTAATATTTGGATAAAAAAAGGCAATTGTTAGTGTGTAGCAGAGTCAAGAGAGTGTTGAGGCTGCTGTGGCCTACGACCGGCCAAAGCACTGCAGTGGGAAACAATTCTGCACTACTCACTTCTTACAAGGACCGTCAAACTCCCAGGTGCTCCTTAAGGATTATATATTGTGTTACACCGTTATCAGTAACAATGACCCAAAATATTCATCATCATCATCATCATCATCATCATCAAAAGACCACCTCTTTTGACAGGAGAAAACATTAGTCTGAAGCAGTCAACATTCTGTAACCGTGACAGCTTTGAGGGAAAGAAATACCATGATGATGAAAAGCTGTCTCGTCTTAGTAAATACATCTGATCCACAATAATAACAGTTGAGCAAAAGGCGGAAAAAAAAACAACAACGAAAAAAGAAAGAAAGAAATAAACACACTAAGGCCACAAGATTTTGTATACCCCCACTGATCTCACCATGTGAGAAATCTGTACAAACATAATGGGACTTCAAGTGGCCAACCTGCACTATTTCAGACCAAGGTCTATGAACAGAGCTGGAGAGATAGATAGATAGATAGATAGATAGATAGATAGAGATAGAGAGAGAGCGTTGTCTGCTGTAGTACTGGAGATCACTGTAAAACGCACTGTATATATACAGCTGCACTTACAATAGCAGGGACCCTAGCGGAGGACTTGCTCAGGCCGTCATCCTGTGCCATTTCCTGAGTGATCATTAGCATGTCACACACACGACACAGAACACGAAGTACACAGGTGATACTCCTGTGACTCGACTCCTTCGTGTCTGACACAGAACTAGTCATCTACAGGCTGCTCTCTGATCATCCACTTACTGGAAGTCCTGGTTTACAATTATGTCGCACTGTTTGATATTACTTTTTTTTTTAAATAAACGCACAAAGTTACTCAGGATTCCACTTAAACAGTGGCAATAGATCGAACCCGATTCAAATTTTTTTGCTTTCTTTTTGGCCCATTTTGTGGATTTTAAAAAAAATTACCTCTCAAGTCCCATGGTAAAACAATAATAAACATTTTGAATTATTTACACAGAGTAAGCATTAAAACTGAACTTC
Source organism: Euthynnus affinis (assembly GCA_029490765.1). Lineage (NCBI taxonomy): Eukaryota > Metazoa > Chordata > Actinopteri > Scombriformes > Scombridae > Euthynnus > Euthynnus affinis. The sequence goes on along the minus strand of CM055840.1, from coordinate 14,674,880 downwards.
CTATTCTGTTAAAGTCAGAAAATTTCTCTTGTTCAAATTATATTTAGACCAGACGCAGCTTACCAATAAAGAGTGAAATGTCTGGATTACTGACTAGAAGTCATTATCATGGGAAAGTTCACCATAGGTATAATGTCAGGTTGGTGCCTCCATGGTAAACATTATGTTAGCTGCAATGGCAAACAAGATCTGGTCCACATGAGATATTAAGAGTGGGTTTTCTTGCTTTATCTGAAAGGAAAGTTCAGTTTTATTCGTTTTGACCTAAGTGGCAATGCTTCCGAGACAAAATGGGCCAAATAAGGAGATAGGCTCAAATGCTTTTCCTCACCACTGCATCCCATTTTGTTGCCAAGATGTCAGGATAAACAATACCCACTGCCCTTCCCGAGTACCACCAAATGCAGATATATTTGAACAACAATAAAAACTTTTTTTTTTTTTTTTTGCAAAAAAAAAAAATCAAACAGATTAAGTACAAAACCACTGGACCACTGTTCATCACAGAAAAGTCTCGTCTTTTAAAAAAAACAAAAAAACAAAACAAAAAAAAAACCGTGGGGGGGATGAAGGGGAGGAAACACAGTAAGAAGTCAACAAAACAAAAAACACAAATGTCCCTCTGTCATTAGTAATCCCAAGACTGGAGCTGCAAGATCAGTCTGTGTTAGAGTGTGGTGCCACTCAGCACAGAGCTGAGAAGAAGAAACCCTGTGGCTTGTCCCGTCTCTGGCGGTGTTGTGGATGTAGGTAAGGTGGAATGTCAGACCGCCAGCCGACCTGGAGGGGGATGCATGGGACTCCAGGTTGGGGGTGCGGGCGGGGGTTCTTGGGGATATGGGCGCGGTTCGCAGCACGGCTGGTTCTCTACTTTTGCTACGCTGCGACCCTGGCACAACCGCCGATGCCGCAAGAGCCGGTCTGTCCGTGAAAAGTTCTTTTAAAGACAAATTGGACACAGTTAATAACTGATCTTGGGGGAAATCTGTTTAAATAGTTTAAAAAAAAACAACCACAGTTAAGTGTCATTTGACTGAAGATGGAATTTAAACAATGAATGAACACCTGAAGTATCACATTAAAGTCACTTTGTTTTGTTCAAACGTACATACCTGCTGGCACCGTTCACACTGGTATGGCTTCTCCCCACTATGGACACGCTTGTGTCTCTCAAGGTGGTAGCGCTGGATAAACCTCATATCACACATGTCACAAGCAAATGGCTTCTCTCCTAAAAAAGCACACAAATACACAGTCAATGCATCAATTTTAGCCATTTGTACCAATAAACAGTGTGCAATTTTTACTTACTACTCTTTCTTTGAGGACTACATTTCCAACACTTACAAAAAGTTGGAAAAAAAACTGCCCTATTAGTACATTTTTAACTATTTCCAACAGTAGTTTCAGCATCTGAATATTGATATTCTAAAAGGCCTCGTCATCAACTCATTATGTGTAGATCAGAGTGGAATTTCTCATTTTCATGGCCCAGATCTACGCAACATAGTGGCCCCAAAAACTGGGGGTATTTTTTTTTTTTTTGAGGCTGGTTCAACATCCCATCAAATGACTTGACAATCCAAACTCGAGTTTGTTGTGACCCCGATGTGCTGAAAGCGCCAGAGCCTTTCTCATTGGTAAGGGTACGGTAAAGGAACGCATACCCGTATGAGTGAGGCTGTGTCTCTCCAGGTGGTTACGCTGAATAAACCTCATGTCACACATGGAACAAGCATACGGCTTCACCCCTACACACACAGAGCAATATATTAGCCCTACCTGCCACAAGTGCATGAAATACATCTTTCAAGCTCAAGCTAGCACTAGGACTAAAATACTGGCAGAAATAATAACTAATACATTCTAAGTATGTAATGTGCATTTCTTTTGTCAGAAAATAATATTGAAATATTCAGACATGCAATTAAGTCAATAAGTTAAACTGAGAATACAGCTGAGTCAGGTTTTTATAGCATAATATGGAGCTAAATATGTCTAGTTTCAAAGCAAAAAAACAAACAAAAAACATGTGTCAGAGTATCATTTAATAACTGTATGTCTTGTCTGAACAAACATCAGTAACATTGTCACTTAACATTGCAACAAGACTGTTGCATCCTCTCACCTTCAGTTACATTATGCCTACATTTACACTGCAAAAAAAGTAAAATAATCAATTGTAATTGTGACATTTTTTTCCAACAAGGCTTTGACTTTGAGCTTGAATGAACTTTCACTGGTTATTTACTTTTTTAATAACATTTTTTTCTTTAAAATGCTGTAAAACAACGATACTATGAGACTTTCATTATTATTTGGCTAATTGCCAACATGCAACTGAATGCCATAAAAAAAGCTAGTGTGGGGTGGTTATTGTAGAATTTGATGTTATTTGGAAGTTCCATATTCAGTCAAAACAGTTCAACTGTCCAATCTAAAGGCCAATTCATACTTTCAACAGCCGCAAGGGTCCACATTAGCCTGTGTGATGTAAATGTCATCATCTGCCCATGTCCGCAAGTGTCCACACGGCAGACGTCCATGTGCACCAACAATGGTGATCGCACTGACTGTACACATAGCAAATACGTCACGTGCACATGTGCTGGAAAAGCAAATGGGAATACCTGTCTCATCTACTGTATGTAAATTCTGTATTCCTAGTCTCACTGAATGGAGGCTTTTTATTTTTTGACATTTTTTTTGTTGTTCAGCAAATTACAGGAACTCCTCAGCTGCATTCAGACTGAAAACAGGCCTGTGTAAAACAATTCAAGGGGTTGTGATGGTGCAGGCGTATTTTTTAAAAGTGTCGGTGAGACAATGAAATATGATCCAGTAAGTCCAGTTGGAGTAACAGATTATTGCATTATTAGAAAATCACTGAACCGTGGTTTGTAATACTCACAACTCTGGAAAGTTGTCATTGTGCAACCCTGTCTACTAGCAAGAACATATGTTACATGTAAAGTATGAACAGAACCACAAGAACTGTCCACAGACGCGAAAAGCATGAATTGGCCTTAAATGACTGATTTACGCTTTAAGTAGGGTTTGGTATCAAGAACCCATGCGCATAAAAAAATGTATAGGAACTGCGGATTTGTTTAGATTCATGCTTTCAGTTCAGTTTGTTGGATTTCAGAAAGCGAGGTTTGGAGCAATAGGACTACCATGTGGATTACAAAATACAATTATTTTTTGTTTACCTTTTAACCAAAGGGAATCACAAAATCATTTATGCACTGGAAAAGTATTTTTTTGCTTGCAATGTGTTTTTGATAATTTTATTATTTTCTTGCAAAAACAGTGCCAAGTACTGATTAAGATTTATAATCTGAATTGGAGCCTGAAAAGTTAATATTAAACCCTGACTAAAAGGCAACATACTGAATCCTGCGCCTCCACATTATTGCTCATGAATTTGCCCTCCAGTATTACTGGTACACAAATTAACTTGAAAGACTGTAAACTCAAAAACTGCAGGAACTTCAGTCCTTCAGGTCTGCTCAACAACAAACTGCATCTAACCAAACAGATCCAGTCTAAATTAAAACCTGAATATTGGCCCTTAAAATTCCCACCAAAACCATCTGGATCAGGCAGAAGGACACATGCTACTTACAACACGCATGGTCTCAGCAGCTTTTTGCTTGCCAGGTATTAGTGTCATGAAGAGGTTCTATCTACCAACAATTCTGGGGGGCAACAATAATTTTTAGGCTAAATAACCTGGTTTTATCAACGGTTTCATAAATGTGAGGTGGTTAGCACGTACTGGTGACTTAAATATATTAAGAGGCAGTAACTAACCTGCTACCTACAAGAATTGTGTTCAAACTGTTTTTGTAATCACACAAAAGTGTAAATGGTGATCTATGAAATGTGAGAAGGGCAGGTGCACGGACCCATACCCGTATGAGTGAGGCTGTGTCTCGCCAGGTGGTAGCGCTGAACAAACCTCATGTCACACATGGTGCACGCAAAAGGTTTCACACCTAAACGCAGAGCATCAATACATTATTTTCAGGAATTTTATGTTTTTGTTTCACAATCCATCAATCAATAATGTACTTTTTACATCTACGGCATTTACAATTGATGGGTTGTTAACCACTTTTCATTTTCTCTCTAAAAGAATACAGTTGTCATGCTTTTTTTTTTTTTTTTTTTTTAAGAAAATCCAAATCCAATGAAGAATACATCAAACTGTGTTGACCAATTTTCAGATCCACAACTAAACACATGACATGAGCTGATGATGTCACAGTCCTGTATTTTACATTTAAAGACTTGCTTTAATGTTGCATTTACACATATTATGCAGGATATACATCAGAAAAGACGTAATGCTAGTTACTTTTAGAGAATAGTAGTGACTGCCTTAAACCCTGCATCTCCAACATATTGTAAGTACAGTCTGATGTCAGTGACATGGGTAAGGTGGGCGGACGCATACCCATATGAGTGAGGCTGTGTCTTGCCAGGTGGTAGCGCTGAAAAAACCTCTTGTCACACATGGTGCAAGCATAAGGTTTCACACCTAAATGCAAAGTAGCAATATTACATTACTGTACCTCAGTTTCCATTCTTTACGAATACATCCCTAAGCTATTGGTTATTAACCACACATTAGCCAATTCATGCAAAAAAACAAATCTTTTGTTTCAAATATTTTCTTTGTAATAGTTTTACCTACTTTGCAATATCAAAACAGAGGAGTGGTTTACAGTAATCCTGCTCAACTGATAATACAAACTAGGAAATCATGTTTACTTCATATTGACATTTCCCTTAAATATAACGGGCTTAGTCGCCAGTTCATGCAACAACAAAATAAAAAGATAGACTGCCTAAAAATATCCCTTTTATAACTGTTATAGTTACTAACAGACAGAAAAACAAAAGATAATCTGAGTTTATGCTGATCAACTGAAAATCACAGAGCAATAATTATGATGAGGCGTGGCCATTACAGTGAGGGAACACTAAACAACTTTACTATTATGTACCTAGTGTCAATGGTTTATTAAGTATGATTCACATTATGTTATTAATTCACAAAGTATTGTGCTTTATCTATTTGTTATGAATGACATGAATACAAAATACATGTACAGTTTATCTAACTGAGGATTTTATCACTAGTGATCATGTCATTATTATTATTATCATCATTATTACTAACAGGAGCCATTTTAATCAATGAAAAGTTATCTTTATGAACTGCAGAGATTAAAAATGTTTTAAAATCCAAATGCATATGTATTGCTGTTTTTTCAGTGTTTTAAAAATTTTAAAAAATTTTAAAAAAATGTGCTACATGTTCTAAAGGGCATCAAATATAAACAAACTGCCTTAACCTCCTTATTGTGAATGTTATAGAAACATTACATGAATAAAAAATTTTTTACTTAAAAAGGTTTTACACACAGAAACTAATTTAAATCTCTTAAGCAAGACATCTGTGTTGAAACAGTCTTTGCTGCTGATCTTAGCACAAAAAGAGACAATATGATCATGACCTATAAAAATGTGAGAAGGGCAGGTGCACTGACGCATACCCGTATGAGTGAGGCTGTGTCTCGCCAGGTGGTAACGCTGAACAAACCTCATGTCACACATGGTACAAGCAAAAGGTTTCACACCTAAACGCAGAGCATTATGGTATTATTTTCAGTCTTTTTTTGTGTTCACAATCCATCAATAAGCAATATAGTTCAAACATTTGTTCAGAATTGATGGGTTGTTAACCACTTGTTTTTTTATTGTTTTAGAATTTCCTTTAAGACATGAATGCTTGTTTTGTTTTGTTTGTTTTTTTTTTTTTTAAAAAGTTATTTTCCAAATCAAATGATACATCAAACTGTGTAAACCAATTCTCAAATCCACAACTAAACACATCACATGAGCTGATGATGTTGCAGTCCTGTATTTCTTTACATATAGACCTGCTTTAATGTTGCGTGTAAACACATAACACAGGATAGGCTTGATAGCTGCCTAATGATAATGATAATGACCCTGTATCTGATACAATGTAAGTACAGTTTGATGTCAGTGACATGGGTAAGGTGGGCGGACGCATACCCATATGAGTGAGGCTGTGTCTTGCCAGGTGGTAGCGCTGAAAAAACCTCTTGTCACACATGGTGCAAGCATAAGGTTTCACACCTAAATGCAAAGTAGCAATATTATATCACTTTGCCTCACTTTCCAATTTTGTTTAGGAAAGAAAGAAAATCTCAGCTATTGGTTATTAACCACACATTTACCAATTCATGCAAGAACAAAACTTTTGTTTCAGATATTTCCTTCGTAATGACTTTATCCATTTCGCAATGTTGTAGTTAACAAATAAAAAAAAAAACAACAACAAAAGAATGATTCACGGTTATGCTTTTCAACTCATAATACAGACGAGGAAACCAAAACTTCATATTGACATTTCCCTTAAATGTAAAAAAAGGCATATGTCTGAAGTGAACTAATAAGATTAAATGTGCACACTGATTTCTAACACTGAATGTAATGGGCTCGGTGCACGGACCCATACCCGTATGAGTGAGGCTGTGTCTCGCCAGGTGGTAACGCTGAAAAAACTTCATGTCACACATGGTGCAAGCAAAAGGTTTCACACCTAAACGCAGAGCATCAAGAGCATTATTTTTGTGTCTCTGCCACAAAAAAATAAATAAATATACTCCTGCTACTGAAGAATACTAATCTGGCTAAATTGATATCTGTGGTTAATAACCAATGTCATACCCTAACATTACAATATGATTGAATAAGAAGCTTGTTTCAAATTACAAAATTCTCAGAGGGTCTTTAAAAACCACTTAAAACAACACATGAGCTGATGATGTCATCTAATGGCTATCACACTTAAAATCATCCATCAGAATTGTGTAATGAATACAGATATTTAGCACTAGATCAAGCATACAGATGTTGCAGCACCCTAATCTTGTGACTGGGTTAAGATTGGCAGACGCATACCCATATGAGTGAGGCTGTGTCTCGCCAGGTGGTAGCGCTGAAAAAACCTCTTGTCACACATGGTGCAAGCGTACGGCTTCACCCCTATACACACAAAGTACCAACTTTAGCATAAAAAAAAAAAACTCAACTGCCAAAAATGATCGACGTTAAACTTTACTAATTGCTTAGTAAAGTTTGGTTGCACTTATCAGCGCTTTGTTTGCCTTCAAAATACATCTGCTATTCCAATTGGAGATTCGTATCTGAATGAAGCTAAACTATAGTTACTAGACGTCTAAAGCAAATGTTCAGATTGGAAATTGACAGACAATGAAAACATTCCAAATTGAAAGCAAAACGTATCTTCAAACCTAAAAACTTACCGAAATGAGCAGACAATTGAGCCAAAATTGAGGTCCTTAATGGACACATTCTAACTAGCACAAGTTTCTCACACTATGCAAATACAAGTTTGTGTTTGCAGAATTTCTACATACAGATTTTCTGAACATTAATTTTTGTCACGCTGATCGCAGAGGTTAGACATTTTTAGGCAGTTGGTAAACAACTATACACAATATATTAAAATATTGACATTGGTTTGCAGATATTTCTCATTTATAGTAGCTGAAAATATTCAGGAAAACATCCATACCATAACTTGGGAAAATATAATATGAACTCTGCTGATTGAAATTTAAAAGCTGAACTAAAAAAGAAAGACCTATGCTTACACAAAGCCTGTTCTTAACAATAGCAGACGATGCAACTAAACTACTCATAAAAGAGGATTATATTTATTTCCTCACCATTACTTTGAATGTGAAATGACAATGACTGAGCTGTGTGGACAGCCAGCTCTACAGTTAAGACATTCACATCAGATGAAACTCAATATGGGCTGCATTACCAACACATACACATTAATTCAGAATTTGAATAATTTCCACAGCTGTTCCATAATGAACAGAAAGCCTTGAACTGCTCTACTGTAGGCAGCCATATGGGTGCAGCTGCTTCACAGCAAACGCCTTCATTGACGAAGTTTTTAAATTTCTTGCATTTTTTACATTCTATGTGATAAGCTTCGAAGCGGACACTGTGTGAACTTCCCTCTCACAGCTTTTATGTTGAATTATAACGTGATATTTCTGGATGGGGGTTAGGGTTGATCTGTTCTACTCAGTTTGACTTGGATCACGGCAATAGTTTCTCATATATATCATAAAAGAGTAAAGACATCTTATTGTATAGTTATGTCTGAGTGTGCAAACTTCAGACACCAGCAGTCTTGGAATTTAGCCATTTCATATATTTGAGAATCATTTGCATTTGATTTTTGGAAATATGTTAGCAAAAGAATTAGGATTTATATTCCCGCAACAATGTGGATTACAAAAGTCAACCGATATTTCAAGGTCTTATCATTTTAGATGCACATTTCTTCCATATATACAGCTACTGGACTGAAGTAGAATTTCTTTTTGAAGCTGAGGTAATTCAAATATGCACAAAAGAAAGCCTGTCAGAATTATATTTTTGTTTTGCAGACATCTAAAAAGCTAAAACATTTAGTTTAAAAAGGTAAACATAAACACTATAAATCAAACCAAGCTGTTGGCATCTTTGCTTCAAATTCATTATGTCATTTCATATGCAAAGTATGAAGGGAAGTATCATTATACAAGTTCTGATGAAGCTCCCTGTAGATGCTACATGAAACATTATCTCTTGTCAATATAGCAACAGAAAGCAATACAAACTCGAGTTTGAAGCAGCCATGTAAACATTAATGTGGGGCGCATGCATGACCACAGTCAAGGAGCGGAAAGATCAAATAATGAGGACGTACCCGTATGAGTAAGACTGTGTCTCTCCAGTTGGTAACGTTGTATAAACCTCATGTCACACATGGTACAAGCATACGGCTTCACTCCTAAACAGAGCACAAGAGAGTTAGATGCATTTCAACACAATGATGAAGTTCATGAACACCACGATTTAAATAAAAACACAATGAAATGCTTTCAGGTTGTTTATAATAGCATGCTTAATACAGACAGAGACACAAAAAGAGTTTAAGGACCTGCAGACATCAATAGTTAAAGTGCATCATTAATTAAGGATAAATAGTGCTGACAGAATGCAGTTTGGTTCATATCCTTTCAGGTTCATGCTGAAGCTTTTCAAGTTACACTATGTTCAAGATGCACCATCTCTTGAGAAATGTAGCCTCTTTTTCTTCACATTTTAGACTACTGATGCCTGCAATTAAACCCTTTTTAGTGTAATGTGCACTCATTAAATATGTAATATAGTACTGAACAATACACATGCAATAGTACCATTACAGTGTTAATCACAAAACAAGGTAACTGACAGGAAGAGTCACTTTTTCAGTGGACAGTTTTCCAACAAAGCCTAAAAATTCTATTAAACATGTTTTATTTAGAAGGGGAAATTTACCATCAATGGCATATATTGAATATAGAGGGACTTATCAACAAAAAAAAGGTCATGAGTAGGTTGTTTATAGAAAAGGTTTTATAGTGAAAGGTGAACAATTAATTCAATCATACCAGTATGAGTGAGGCTGTGTCTTGCCAAATGGTAACGCTGGAAGAACCTCATGTCACACATGGAGCAAGCGTATGGCTTCACCCCTAAACGCATACAGTACCAAACTTTAGAAAAGTGTTCTCATGAACTATGTACACAGCATATGTCATTTTATACACACTAGTCAGTGTTATGTCATTCCCCTTATATTTTCATGCCTTACTAGTAGGGCTGGGCGATATGGACAAAATCAAATATCACAATATTTTTGACCAAAGACCTTGATATTGTAACAGTATTGTATTGATGACTATTGGTGCTTTCACAAAGTATTTACACAATGAGATTTTTGATAAATAATCATCAGTAATATGGATGTAATGACTAAGTGGGTAACAAGGCAAATAATAGTACAGCTAGAACAGTCTGATAAGTTCAGAAAATTGCATCACTTTACTGTAACGCGGCCTTTAAAACCAGGAAAAGACAACACTTATAACCAAAATCTAAGACGATATCTAGTCTCATATCACGATATCGATATATCATCGATATATTGCCCAGCCCTACTTACTAGTCTCTATACATAAATACATAAAATGTGTCATATCAAGATTATAAACAATTAGCAGATACAATGAAACAAATGACACCAGAAAATAATAGAAACTACTAGTACTTTAACTTTAAACTTACATAATCCAACACATGGATTAAGTATTACACATTTATCTTGATGTCAAAATATTCCCATAAGTAGGCGATGCCTATGAATCAAATCTCTACAATCCCTGATAGTGTCAGTTGAGAGGGATTTAAGTAAAACTTATACCCGTATGGGTGAGAGTGTGTCTTGCCAGGTGGTATCTCTGGAAAAATCTCATGTCACACATGGAGCAAGCATATGGCTTCACCCCTGCACACACAGAGCAAAATATTTTGTAAAAACAACACAATGAACTGAACAGGACACACTCACTTGTATCATGTATCCAGACATGCCAATAGAAGTGGCACTAGTATGACGTCACACTAAATGCATTAAGCTATCATTTTGACTGTCAACATACGTGAAGAAAGGACCTAAATGAAAACATAGCTAAGGCTGAAAAAGTCTTAAGACTCAAGTCAAGGTAAAATAACCTAATGGAGGTAATCTGGGAAATGCTGGCCAAGGATATTACCAAAAAGGGTTAAGACAAAAACAGAAAGGCACTCCTCCAGCATGCCCCAACAATTATTATATTAAAAGCCAGACTCACATCATTCTTCAAACAAGGAAAAATTAAACTCCACTAAACGGGACATTTGGGCTCTAAAGTAACAAAGAAGGGCGAACCCGTACCCGTGTGAGTGAGGCTGTGTCTTGCCAAGTGGTAGCGTTGGAAAAATCTCATGTCACACATGGAGCAAGCGTATGGCTTCACCCCTACACACATAAAAAGTATGTAAACATTAGCTAGAAACACAAAAGAAAATACGTTTCAACACATAACCATCAACTCTTCCCTTACAACAGCTCTTCTTATGCTTCTACACATAATCCCATCAGCTTGAGAAACAAATGCTTGTTTTGCAGTACACCATTATGTGTATTGTGAACATGACTGGGTCATTTCACTCACATTTAAAAATGTATCTTGTAAAATTAGGACCAACTCAAGAGATAACTGCGCAGAACGAAGTAGAGCGTTCAGCAGGGGAAAAGCTGAAGTTATGTAAATTTTGGTTTCCTGTTATATAAGCATGTGTTCACATCAAACGTTTAATATTTTACTGTCCTAACACATGTCTGGATACATCTTAATGTTTGCTAAAATGTCAAGTCCACATATTTGAAGTTGGTTGCCAATTTAGATACCTCAAACCTCTGTTTATACAGCTATGAGTTCAAAGTTAAGGCACTTCTAATAAAACCACTACCTAATGAGCTAGGGTAAGCAGACGCATACCAGTATGAGTGAGGCTGTGTCTTGCCAGATGGTAACGTTGGAAGAACCTCATGTCACACATGGAGCAAGCGTACGGCTTCACCCCTACATACACAAATATCAACATATTAGCTAAGACGTTGCTTTAGCATCAAAGGGAAGCATCATTCACAGTCATTAAATCACTAGGACCTGGCAGACAGTTCACATTCCGATTAAAGCTTCATGCGAAAGTGTTTGTTTTTACTTCTAATTGGTAAAAGTGTCTTCTGTTATGGGGAGCATTCTTTTTCAAATATTCTGGAGTACATTGTGAAACAAAAACAGCAACAGGATACAAGCCAAGCATGTTGAAAACAAGACATACAAGTCAGCAGCAAGAGAGCAAAGACACGTCTGAGATGGTGATCACACTGGCCGGTTGAAGCAGACACATTAGCACACTTCTCCACCGTTTATTTGAAGGATGTCGACTTTTTTTTTTTAGCATGTTGGTTGCAGCTTACTGTCGAACTGAACTTGGTTGAATGCAACGCACTCATTCAATTTACGGTGGCATGCAAGTCTGTGTTGCTTTCAAGCACTCCAAAGTGATGATCTGTCTCAGAATTTAAAAGCTTCCAATCCAATCACCGCCATGAGCTTACAGCAGAAACATCTGTAAAAGCAGCTGTGCAACTTCTTAAATTAAAAAGCCAGACAATTACAGAGTTGTGCAGCCATTAATCTGCATGTAAAATAGTTGTGGACATCAAAGGACTATTCCCATAATATACCATGGCCTTAGGGAACCTGCTACGACTATGACTGAATCAGGCAGGAGGGAATTTACACAAACTGGCTGTAAAGCTTTAAATAATTAGTTGGCTATTTCTATTTATTTCCAGTAAAGTCATGCACAATCAGGTTTTACAAACACCAAAGTTAGCAGGTCTCCTACAAAATTACATTATTTTGTCCTTATATTGTGACCAATGTCCCCCACCTCTTAGCTGTGAAACACTTCCTTGAAAAAATTCCTTCTAAGTTCCCAAACCACCATGTAAATCAATAATTAATGATTTCAATTAATACTTTATCTCTGTTAATATGTGAAAGGATAAGCAAAATGTGCAGGACTTATGTAAACAGTGTATGATAGCTGGCAGTTGACTTTAACACTTTAGCTCTGCTTGTATGTTGAAGCAGAAGTAACAGTTTGATTGGAGAGTAAAATATAAAAAAGGAAAAATAAGTGTAAATTTTGTTAAGCAGCAATGGTAGAAGAGGGATAATACACTTTGAAGTGTCCACAAGAGTAATTCCAAATCAACTCCTGAAGAACTTGTTTGTGCATGCATGTTCACTTGTATGTTGTTGTATACGAGGTCTTACTGTAAATGTTTTTTTTTTTGTTGTTGTTGTTGTTCCCTGGCCTCTTTTTAAGAAAAATCCTGATCTCAACGAGACAAGCTGATCAAATAAATTTTCTTAACCTGAACTGGGTATGGTAAATGGACGCATACCCGTATGAGTGAGTCTGTGTCTCTCCAGGTGGTAACGCTGGAAAAACCTCATGTCACACATGGAACAAGCGTACGGCTTCACCCCTACACACACAGAGCATAAAATTATATTCAGTCTATCAAATAAGTTCAAATTAGAAACAAAAATATATATTTATATATATTTTAAAAATGTACTATGTGGAAAACAGAACAGATGCAGTGTAGCCACAAAGAGCAACTGCTTACTCAAGCTATTGGGATATCAGAATTTAAAAAAAAAAAAGTATACAAATACACATATGTATAAATAAAAAGAGCTGGGTAAAATTGGTCAACATTACTATTGATGTGTTTCTTTTTGTGAATACTGGAAGCAGTAGTCACTTAGAAAAACTATTATGTTAGAGGTTGACTTACCCACAGTGCATACTTCTTAAACAATGAAAAACAAAGAAGTTTGTGTGAAAAGGTGCAACGCAAATATGGACACTATGGAAATGCTTTTTGATAAGGACCTTATATCCATTTTATATAAACATAGTCCTTTGATGTCCATGCAGTTACTTTCATTGATAAATTAATAATTACATCCAAAATGATAAAAAAAAAAAGAAATCTCACATGTTTTGTGCGGCCTGTGCACTGAGGCTTTCAAATACATACACTGGGGTCCAAAAGTTTTGAGTCCTTTTCAAGTCCACTATGAAGAATTCTTGCTTACAGAACTGTTTGCTTTCATTATTTCGAGAAAATCTTATTCTAATCAGATGTTTCCTGGATACATTACTTAGCGCAGACACAAATCAACAGCTTATGATCCTTAGAAATACAACAAAAAAATTACATTTTGTAAGGTTTTCTTACTGCCGTCACACCATATCGTTCACGTTAACACAAGGATTCTCTCTAATACATAGTGAGAACTGTTTTACAGAGAAAACCTCATGTTGACAAACTGAATATGGTCACCCATGTGTCACTGCTACTTGTGCTTCAACTTTGGGTTTCAATTTACGCATATTTTCTGCTGAGGAGCCACCAAAAATTGAGAAGCCAAATAATGTGATGCCAAAATATTCTCTGATGTAGTAATCAGTATCCCATCTAACTGCAGCAATACTGAAGTTCTGAAGGGCTGGCAGGCTAGAAACATTTCTGAGAGGTCAAATCCAAACCAAGATCAGGCAGACTTTAAGACATTCAATCTTGGAGAGTGAAAAAGCATTGCTGCTCTGACATCTACAGATTATGAGGTTCAAATCTATTGCACTTCTGACTGCACCCATCATTATATTTGGTGGTCAGGTGTTGTCTCTTGTACTTGCAACCACAACCAGATGTGATATGGCATTACCCAATAGTGCACGGTGATGAAGCATATTGCACACGGTGTGCAGAGTGCAATGCACCAACTTCTACATGGCAGCGCACACACAGGATTAGCCTGGTTGTTGTTAGTCTTTAAAGCAGTCACACTATGTGAAGACAAGTGTATTAAGCTTACATCTTTGCAGGACCCAACAGCATTTTCACCAACAACAAAAAATCCAAATTAACAAAAAAAAAAAAACAACTCCTATTTCACTTGTCAATACAATCAATTTAAGGGATAAAACAAGTCAAAACAATGAGCCAAAAACGGGCATGGGCTGAACAAACTCAACAAAACAGCTGAAGACAGAAAAAAGCTGTTTTTACGGATTAATCAAAGTTTGAATTTGCAATAAGAAAGTTTATGACAATCACTAAAGAGGCTATTAACTCCCTTCACAGTCACCAGAGCTCAACCCCATTGAACAGAGATCATTTGGAAAAAGGAGGACTGTGACTTCCAACATCTTTGGAACCTTCTTAAATAGCTGAAATAATGTGGTATATGGCAATCACACATGGTAAAAACAAGAGTTTTTAATAGTGGACTCGGGACTACTGGACCGCACTGTATTATATCGCCTTCAGTAACTTTTTCTTGGTGTTGGGGGACCAATATTTATAAAGACAAATATTGTGCTTTATATTTTGGGCTGAACAGATTTTGGGGGGTGGCTTTGTTGGAAATTACTGTCCACAGACAAAATGAACCCTAAGCATCTGTCCATTGATTCAAGCGTCAAGACTACAGAGGTAGTCAGATTTATGTAATATGGGTACGGTTAGAGGACGCATACCCGTGTGAATGAGGCTGTGTCTCTCCAGGTGGTAACGCTGAATAAACCTCATGTCACATACGGCACAAGCATACGGCTTCTCCCCTAAACCGAAGAGCACCAGTTTTAGTTCAAGTCCCCACAGATACCACCAATTAGCTGTGAGGCAAAAGCTATTACCAAACAAGATTTTTAAGCAGGCCATTGCAAAACCTTACATTTGCTGCACACTCCTAAATTCAGTCCAACTCAAGCTTTCAGAGCCTCTTTCAACAAATGATTTATGTAATCAGGCATTAAAAGCTGTTTTTTTTTGGCTTTACTGTGAACTCGGGTTATTCCAAACATGACCCATACCTGTATGAATGAGGATATGTCTCTTCAGGTGGTATCCACTCCTAAATGCGCCGTAACAGTGATCACAAATAAAATTTTTCTGCACTTTGGATGATGGACCATTCTCATCTCCACCTGTGCCCTAAGGTGGACAGTAAAGAATAAGCGTTCATCATTTGTTCAAATAACACCTTAATGGTGCACCAGTGACATAAACTAAGATACCAGTGCATTTAACAATGGCACAATCTGTCACACATACCCACCCACAATGGCTCAGGATTGAATAAAAGTAAATAATTCCTCTTAAATTTTAGTAAATGCAAAGTATTTGATTTCTATTACACCAAATCCAGCAGTTTCATGTATATTTTTAATTGTTTATAATGTCTAAAACCCAATTATCTTGGGTATGTATATGCAGGGCATAGCAGTTTGTTTTTTACTGAATGTAATTAACATTTGAATTGAGAAAAAGCCCACAATCCCTTACTATGGCCTAATGCCCTCCTGTTACTGCTCCCCTGTATGCACACAACTGCAGTTATTGTGCTCCGCTCTGCTCTGCTCCCCTCCCCCTCTTTCCTCTCTAGAGATCCTCCACCCCCTCCACATCTTCCCTGAGCTCCTCCCCCCACCCCCACACAAACAAAATGTGCAGACATGAAAGCTCCAAGTGAGGCACACTTAAATAAAGTTAAATGCTTTTACAGAAACATGTGCAAGCTGCTAAAGACACATTTTCTGTAAAGCAGAAAAAGGATCATGCAGAGACCATTCCCCATTTAGCAATCACAGCCACTGACCTTCCCTCCCCTTCCCTCTTGATCTCTCACTTTACAGGGCGTTACTGATTTCCTGTTCTTTTTTTTCTGCTGCATGTCCTCGTTGGCCCTCATCTCCTTCTCGTCCAGCAGGCGGGGAGCTTGGAATTCACCTTCCTTCCGGATAAGCTAAAGAGCAAGACAAAAAAGCCAAGTATTTCAGATTAGTTTCCTCTAAAAATAAAAATATCTGGACAAGATACATCTTTAAAAAAAAAAAAACAAAAAAAAACAGTGCCACTGCACTGAAATACCAAAGCCAATGTTGATTTTGTAGATTTTGTGTCTTGGTTTTAGTAAAACCAGCACATGATTAAAAATAATTAGGACCATTGCTGATCACTGAAGAGGGAAAGGTTTTGACCATCTGAAACAAATTCAACTGTGGTTGGTGGCGGTGTAAGAACAATGCTTCTAAAACTGTAACTATATGAGCTAACGTGAAACCTGGTAGTGATTATGTCAACATGTTTTCAATGTCAAATATGACATGAACTCATCATCCAATTCCAATTTAAAAACTCCACTAAACCAAAAAGTGGAGGTTTTGCTGTCCTACTCTCAAATTTTCAATTTCCTAAAAGACAAAGGGTTTAAACCCTTGACAATATTAAAACATATAAAAACAGACACATTTCCATTCCATATTTCCCAAGTGGGTCCTAACCAGAGGTGGACAGCTCATTCCAGACGGGAGGATCATATGGCTCTGGGGAGCACGGTCAGGTCCCTCTCTCTGCTGTGGTCCATGGCCAAGTGGAGCCATCATTTTTTTGGGTGGAGCAGCCATGGAGCTGGCCTGCATCAAGGCCATACTGGAGAGGACAGCCTCGCAGCCAAGCAGACCCGCCTGGAAAGATAGAAAATTTAAACTTAGGTATAATTAACTAACAACAACGTACTTTTAAAACAAATAGGCTGGAATTTGAAATGATTTTTTATTTAAGACATGGCAAATGCCAAGCTAGTCATCAACGACAACATCCTGAGTGACACAAGACTTCAAAAAAAGTTATTTGTAACCACTTTGGTGTTCTTAAAACAAACCCATTTCATATGGTCGCGGACTGAGCTGCTGGGCAGATGTGACATTGCTGTGGTAACGGTGTATGTGAGCGCAGGGACAGGGGTGGGGACAAGGTCATCCAGAGATCCGTCAGTCAGGATGGTCGGGCTGGTGGGAAGCCACACCCACCTCACTCATCTAGCATTAAAACTGAGGAAGAGGAGGATGTGGATGAAACAGACAAACATTAAATTAAATCAGCATCAATGGCTGCCTTTATTGGTACATATTCTATTAACTCCAGTTAGTTGTTTTCACATCACAAAATATGAAACTCACATTCTCTTTTGTTCATAGATATGCCAGTATACTCACCATAATAACAACTGACCATTAAGTAGACTGACTGTGGATAACACTGATTCATACTGTACATGTATCTCGAAGCTTAGCATGGTTTGTCTCTTTTGGGGTTACAATAGTTCACCAAAACAGCAATTAATGGAATTCTACTATTATTATTATTCTTCTTTCTTTTGCTTAATCCCTACATATAAAACCCTGAGTTCAAGGAACCAGCGTCAGTGCTATTTATGCTAAAGCTGGGCAACACCTAGGACCTTCTTCCATTATACATATAATCACATTATCTTGTTATTATGTTGTTATGCCAAATCATTATCAAGGGTTCAAATATCATACCAAGAGCAATCTGAATACATAAGTGTTTAGTCAGACTACCTAACTGTATTGTTTGCTGTTGTAAATATTATAGATGTACAATGCTTTGGGCATAACCACTGAAGTAGACGGAAGCACAACTAAATTCTGCAGAACTCAATAAGTAGAATTAAATAGCATATTTAAAAAAATAAATAAATCTGGAAACAATTAGAATTTAGAAATACCAAACCCAAATCATTAAAAAGTTGTTGTTTTTTTTAAACCAGGCTGTAGTAATTTTTCACACAAAACAACTATTGTACTGCTAGCATTGCAGTAGGCCAGGCCCATTAGCACTTCATATGCAAAACTTTGCATATAGTGTGTTCTCGTATTTCTTATGACTAGAGGGAAGCAAGTTAAAATGTGAAGAAGAAATTGCATTGAAAAAAGTGAGCTTCAAAATATCCAACTTATGTATTTGCAGCTCTGTTAAATTCAGAACAAATTCAACACATACAATACATAACACAGACAAGAACTCTATTCAAAGTCTGACATGTTTTCTTTATGTAAACTTAAAACTGACCAGTAAATCAACTCAAAATGGTTAAGCATTCAGTATACACTGGTGTGCATGCTGCTGTCATTTATTATTCAAATGTCTAGAATGGTTTTCAGTGTATTAAGGTTGAGGTTTAAGTGGGACAAAGGCACATTTAGCTATGATAACACTGAGGTTGAAAAAATAATTATAAAAATAAAACAGCATTGGCATATCATCAGCTTTCCACCTTAGAAAGTACAAGAATACAGCAAAATATAACAGTGTGTGAAAATTAAGTAATATGGAGGGAGCAGTTATAATTTATTATTTTATGGAAGTCTTTTTCTTATGTTTTCATGTTTCACTGCATTCACATTGTGCGGCTCAACTTTAGAAGCAAAACTTTTAGAAATGGTTAAATCTCCTATTTCTTACTCTTCTGCTAAACCTGTTGAAAATGTAAGTAGAATATCTCTGAGTGAGAGTTGCAATTATACAATTAAAGGTTAATACTAAAGCTAATAGGGCTGCAACTAACGATAATTTTAATTATTGCCTAGTCTGTTGATTATTTTCTGGATTAATCAATTGTTTGGTCCAAAAAAAAAAAGGGTCAGAAATCGGGAAAATTTTCAAACTCAGTTTCTCAAAGTGAAATCCTCAAATTATCCACAACCCACACATTCAGTTCATTGTCATAGAAGATGAAAGAAATCAGAAAATATTTACATTTAATAAACTAGAATAAGAGATTATGGATATTTGCTTTAAAAAGAGACACCAAAAGATGAATCGATTATCAAAATAATTGACCCTTTATAGTTGACAATCAATCGACTAATTGTTGCAGTTCTAAAAGCTAACATTTAATATTTCGGCTGTATATTATTCATGCATTATGTAAATATTGTGTAAATATGCAGACGGACTCTTGACCAGGGCCCTTTATAATCTGGTATATTAAAACGTAACGTTACATTTGGCATTTTCACCGTTTTGTTGGGTTATTACGAGGAGGCCGTTAATGTGCTGAAAGAAACATTGCTCAATTTTGAGAAGCACTGTCGATGCAAAACCAAGGTGGCTTTTCCATTATTTACGTCCGTTTAGGCATCACCTGTTATGTTTATATCACTGTGGTACAGGTTAACTGCTTCTATACCACCATAAAAGTTAACGGTGGCCAGATGGAGGCAGAAATAAACGCTTAAAGTGGTTTCGCCATTAGCGTTGGTTAGCTGGCTAACACTGCTAGGAAAACGCTTACGCTGGCTAACGCAAATTACAAGACTACAAGGCTTTTTTTATTGAATGTCGTCGATAGGGTTGCTAGCAGAAGAAAAGCCACTACACTAATATGTTGTTGTTTGAGATATAAATATTTCATTTCTCAGCGTTGACTGGACTGGCCTTCGCACTACCACCCCAACCTAACGTTAGTTTTGCTGATGTTGAACAAGCTAACGGTAGCTAGCTGCTAGCTGCTCGCTGGCGCCCACCATAATGTTAAAAAAAATGAACATTTTTTTCACTCCACTTAGTCATTGATTTGAAAGAGTGGACACACAAAACTCTCAATCATGAGCAAAGAACACATAAATCTTTTCACTTTGATAATTCTGTGAACACACAAAAGCTGAAGTCGTTCAAGACGAGATTGAGCGATAAAGACATTCGTGATGGCCGTCGTTGCGAGAGCCTCCCCCTCTCCCGTTAGCCAGCTAGCAGTGGCTAAAATTGACGCCGTAATATCAAGTAAATCCTGCAGCCTTGCGTGCATTTTAAGGAAAACCAACATAGAAAAACACTGAGTGCACAATCAAAATCTACCAACCATCGTAAAAAGAAATGAAAAGATATGTGTATCTACCTTTCAGCTTCACTCGCCCGACGTTTTCGAGACCGTCTAGTTTACAAACACAGGAAACGCCACAGGATGTAACCCACTCCCCCACACAGCAGCACAGCCTCCTCCAGCGAAGAAAAAAGGCTCATCTTCAACCAGCTCGCCGTGCACACACAGTTCTACCTGAAAGAGCACACTAAACCTGCTTTCTATCCATTTGTTATGTTATTATGGACATCTGACGAGTACATATATCGATATGTGTGTTGTTATGGTGGAGGTGGCCTCTTCTCAGTTTGCAGCAGATTCAGGCGACGACTGAAGAAACGCAGATGAAGAAGGAAGGAGTGAACACTGAAAATGACAGAAAGCAGACATACAGGGGGTTTATACAGTGGCTTAAACCGCTCCCTCACCCCTCTTTTGCCTTGTTTTTCTCTAATGCCCATCTGGTCCAAATCAATAATAATTCTCATCTATGATTAAATTATTGGTGTTATTATTACCGCCGACGCATCTTCTATTGTATTAATTAATATTACGAGATAGCTGCTCCTGCCATGCTCCCGTTTAAGGGGAATGACATCATCGTTAATATAGTATTGATTTCTTTTAGTGAGTTTTACTCTGCCATTTGCATATTTCCTTATAGTGCTTTATGGTTGCCTGTTTGGTTTACATATTTACTCGAAACTGAAATGATAGGCTTTCTTAATCAGTTGTCATTAATAAGGTATTATGTTTGTTTTCAGTGTTAAAACTGCTGGTCTTTGAAATGTATTTCATTTAAGGAATTCTATATTTGTGTGATTACTGATTGCTTATATAATGTCCTTAGTAGTCAGCTCTTTTATGGAAACATAACATTGATATGTTGTAACTCATATCCTTAAAGTCCCCCTCCTTACACTAAAAACGTGTTTTTCTTCTTGTTCCTACAGTTGAATGTTTGAGCTTCACTGCGCAGAATGATGTATATGCACAGTTTGGCACCAGAAGGCTGTTTTCATATTCATCTGCTGAGGAAGGAGAGTGCTTATTGAAAAACATCACACCTATTTTGGAGTGGTCTTGGTGTGATGTAGAAACTTGAAGCCTCCTGTATATAAACACTGAGAATTTACTTTACAGTGAAGTAGGAGATATCCTGTGTCCAGCAGATAAACTTCTGAAATGAAATATCTTTGCATATTTATAGACTGGAATTTTTAATGAGGGAGAATGAGTAGATGTCATTTTAAGGATTTTAATGTGGCTTCACTCAAAATGTGCTTAACCTATTGTTACTTCACTGGATATTTGACCTTCACTGTGATTTGTGTGTAAAGTTTAACACTAAAAGGCTGTGTTCACATTAATCTGCTGAGGGCAGCAAGTTTGACTGTGCTCACCTAATAAATCAGCGTGAAACACGTGACCATACCAGCAGAATTTGTGTCATCACCACTAGTTTGGAGCCAATAGTTGTCCAGTATGCAACTTACACAAGCATGACGTGGAAACTTGAAGCTTCCACCTCACAAACACAGAGGATGGACTTTTCGGTGAATTAGGAAACATTTTGTATCCAGCAGTAAAACCTTTGAGATGAAAAATATTTGCATATTCACAGATTATTCTTTTTTCAGTGATGGAGGAGAAGTAGATGTAAGTTTAATAATTTCTTAGAAGGGAATTGAACTTTTTTTATGGGAAAAAAAGCATAACATACACATAATATTGAAATTGTAATATAATACTGTGATTTTTATATTACATTGTTATTGTTTTGCATCGTTGTTGTTTTGTTCCAACTAAGTTAAGTTCGAAGCAGAGTATATCATGTGTCTTAAAAATATGTGAAGGACATCTTTAACACTGTAATGGACTCTTACTGTGTCAATATATGTTTATGCGTTGAATATCATCAACATGTGGCTGTGGTTTCAAACACTCTTCTCATTCTCTCCTCTATATAATTCTATCGAATAAATAAGTAAATTGAGATTATTTGTTTAATAATCTCTTGATACGTTATATAATACTGTGAGCGTTTAAAAAAACAGACATCCCATTGGTTGAAATAGTGGGAACGCTGTTGCCAGGGCGACTGACAACAAAGCATTTGCTTCAGAGTTGCCCTGCGAATGATTTTGTTTTTTGTATTAACATTAGATGGGAAACAATAAATACATAATAGACAGAAAATAATTCTTTTCTTTAACTTCAAATACTTCAAATAATCTATTCCTTTGATTTAAGAACAGTGTTCAACAGACTCTGCCCACATAATATGCGATGCTCGAGAAGTTGCTCGTTTACTTTCTTTGGTTTGCTTCCTCTCCGCATGAAAAGTGACCCACAGAGAGCCCTGGCTGTCTGCTGTGGTGAGTGGTAACGCACGCTTGCACACACGGGCAAACGCATCAGGTAGAGGTAATGTAATACCTAAGGTCATTGGTGCATAAAACCACATGACCTGGCTCTTCCACTCCCATGACACCTTTCTTTTGACTCCACCCACCTCCGTCTGTCTGTCTGCACACCGTCGGTGACGCAGCGTCGGAGCCAGTGTCAGGTGTCTCAAGGTTTCACAAAAAGAGTGACTCAACGGAAGTTCGCACAGGTAAGACAGAACTCAAAGCAAGGACGTGAAAACTTATAATAACTCTGGCGATAGGGTTAGTTGTAAATATGTCAAAAGTTGGTAATTTGAATGGTAGAATTAGCATATGTGTGTGCAAAGATTTAGGTGTTGATTTTTATAATTACGCACGTGCGAATATTCAGTCCTGCTCTCAAAGAGCTCACTGTCTTTCCAAGTAGCCGATGCCAAACCAGTCCAGCTGCTGAGTTTGTGTTCTTGGCTTATTCACCTCAAAATAAGTGCAGGCACGACAAAATAAATTCAATTAATTTTGACTTGGGTTATATTTTGGCTTTTTAATCAGAAGTCACAAATGTCTGTTTATCATCTGTATCATCTACACCTGTTAGCTAAAGTTTTCAAATAACATGTTAGAGCTGTCAATCATTAACATACGTCTTTTTATTTCATTACCCTAGTAGGCTATTGATTCTTCCTTTCAAATTCAATTATTTCCATTTAAGCAGCTGATTTTGTGCCTTACTTCTTATTAATAATTGCCTCTTGGATCAATCAAGTGTGAAGCAATGTGGGCTCCTCCTTACTTAGGAATCATACTGTAGGGTATCTGACTGTGTTGTGGTTACTTGTTGTTAAGGAGGACTTGGCTTAATGTGAGGGTTAAAGGTCAGATATCCACCTTTCACTGATAAGTGATGGAGAGATACTAAATGTAGGTGTGTAGGTTATCAGATTTTAAAATATCATATAACAGATAACCTGTAAAGGTTTAAAGGCTCCTTTTCCAGTTTACCTCACTGCCTGCCGAAACTGTTCCTCCATTGAATAGGCTTTGTTTGCATTTTATTCCCTTTTGTTACCTCTGACTAATGACAATTTAGTCAATGTTCTGACTTCCAGTCATAGAAGTAAAATTAATGATATCATGCCAGGAGGGGTGGAGGTGCAATTGTAAGCAATCATTAGTGCAACAGGAAACTGATACTGGGACAACTTCAATAAAAACATAAAAGATGACATGATCTGTTTGTAAAAGCTCATTGATTGTGAATACATTAATCTAAAATCTAATCTAATCTCTCTCTCTCTCTCTCTTTTTTTTTTTTGCTGTTTTTTAATTATAGAGTGTCGCCTTTTCCCTGACTTCGTTCTGGAGAATGTAGATTACCTATTATACAAATATGTGTCTATTTTTGGACTTTTTTTTTTTAATCTGTTTGGGTTTTTGCACATGAGGTATATGAGAAGTTAAATGTGTTGAACATTCAAATAGTTGTTTGTACAGTTTTAATTTGGGTGTGAATATGTGTACAGGTTGTAATCAGTGAGGGCAGAATGCCGAGTTAAACAGGTAATATTAGCTTCTTACACTGTGAAGACAGTTTCTTTACCCTCCTGTTTCCAAACCGGGTCATGCTAAAGAAAGTCAGAATCAAAAGCATTAAGATTGTTTTCACATACAAGGAAATCATGCTATGGTCACACCCTGTTCTTTATTTAAATCAGTAACATTTCCTCCTGTCTATTGATTTTCAGATGACATCTCTCACCTCTTCTTTGTGCATTGTAGAAAGAAAAAAAAAATTCCATGTTCTTTTTTTGAGGAGTTCATATGATCTCCCTGTTTTCTTTAGTTGCTCTGGCTTCCTTCAACAGTCTAAGAATATGCAAAAGAGGTGGGTTTGCTCATGCCACATGTGTTATATCAGTGACAGACTGGAGACCTGTCCAGGGTGTGTCCCTGTCTTTCATTTACGCATGATCAGATAAGTTCCAATCCCTTGATATTTGGCAACAGGACTAACGAGGTAGAAAAAAGTCAAAGCACCTTTTTTTGCATGACTGTCAATTTACATTGTTTTTGTGCTTCAAGGTACTCAGAAAATAGTAATGTCACACAACACAACATACCAGTAATCAATAACCAGTGTAAACTAACTTGCCCATCAGGCTTCAAAACCTGTAGTAGCACCAAACAGCCTCAAGCTATTCAGACATAAGTTAATAATAAGCTAATAAAAGAACTTGAGCACTGGATCTGGATCTGGATCATACTGTGTCTAACTTAGGTTTTTCTTTTTTGAATCTTTGCCTATTAGCTCATCTGAAGGCCTGACAGTAAATTAAAAGTAATTACATATGATTAAGTAAATATATAACATTTATAATACAATATTTTATTATAAATGTTAAGCCTGTTGGGAGTATAGTCTGATGTGTAGCTGCATTTGAGTGTTGCTAACCAATGCTGTGTTGAAATGTAAGTTCAAAGTCCTCGCCAGTCGCCAGTATCGCTTTGCAGAGAGTGATGATGTAATAGGTGCACCTGAGTGAAAAGGCTCAGATAGTGCGAGAAATGATTGTCTACCAGCTGTGCGCTGCAGTGATTAAACACATGGTTTATAAATTGATGTCTGAACACTAAAGGAGGGATTCACACCCAGACACTGAGCTGGTCTCACTAGACACAGAAACTACATCAGAGGCTCATCACCTGTCTGCAGCTCTTCTTTAAATATGGGTTTGTCAGAATATATGTGTGTGTGTGTGTGTGAGATAATGCAATGTGGTTGTGGCTCTTTACTTTACTGTGGTCCTCTGATTTAGCCCTTGGTGAGTTATCCACTCTGAATGATAATGTGCTCACATGTAGAAAATAACAGCTTAGCTGTTTGCAGTTTGTGTTTCTATCTTGCAATCAAGCGGCACGAGCTTGAGACAAGTTTGAACATGTTCGACTATAGGCTTGAGTGTGTAAATGACAGTGTGTTTGTGTGTGTGTGTTTGCATACCTAACTGCATGAGTACATACAGTACAAGTGCATGCAGTCTTTGGTATGTAGGCTATGTCAGGTAGAGGGGATCTGACAAGATGTAAACTGATGGAGAGCGTGTTAGAAACACATCAGTGATCTTAGAACAGACAGTTCCTCTACATGCACAAACCTGCAGTCCAACCTTCTGGAGAGTCTGTGTATGTCAATAGATTTCAGCCTTTGTTTATCCATATAAATAAGGGATTTTCGTTGCTCTAATCCTTGTCTGATGTTGCAGTGTAGTAATGTCACCATGGTTGCCTCGACTGCCTAAAACACACAGCTTGTACATGAGAAGTCATGCAAATGAAAAGTGGGCGGATTGCAAACAAATGTAAACAAGGGGAGGGAGAGGACCAGTTTATTCTCTTGACATTAGAAGCAAGAATTCTTCTGGGATGGGGCCTTTTTGGTGCTGACTGTAACTTTAGGATTCAGCATGAATATGATTAATTGTATGATTTAAGTGTAGTTTTCTCTTTCTGTGGGTCCTGTTTGGGTAAATGTCTAGGGAATGATTTAAAAGTGAAGGTCTCATAATACACTGTGTCTATAGAGGGTGTGTTTGTGTTTCAGGTATTCAGGTAGCTGCCAGAAATGGAAAGTGGTCCATTCAGTCGAAGGTCCTGGGCGACGCAGTCCCTGCGTGTCACTGCAAAGGAGCTGTCACTGGTCAGTGGTCGAGGGAAAAGCAATGCCATCGCTGAACGCTTCTCCAAGTGAGTAAAACATGATTCATTCAGTAATACTCGTTAAATTCTACGTGTAAAACTTTCTGTTATATAAGAAAATATGTATGTTAAAATATGCAGGGTCAAAAACTTAAATTTGGGCAGAAAATATTTAAAAATCATAATTTAAATGCTAAATTTAAAAAAAATTACATAATACTATCCTATAGACACACTAGTTTACATTTTATTTAGGATGAGGTTGAGCTGGACTAAATAGTCTAAGTTCAGACTGCTGTTGAGAACATTTGTGACTTTTTATTTCTGCAGCCAGACAACAAGCAATCAACCCTTTGTGTTGAAAATGAATGTAAATAAAACCCCTTAAATATTTTATGATTTATTGTTTGTATTACACGGTGCATATTTAAAATCAAGAATACTTAAATCAAAATACTATAAAATATTACTTATATGTGAAAGCTTAACTGAAACCAAATTAAGCTCAAATAAAATGTTTTAAAAATTATACAGTGTGCATTTCTTCAGGATGCAAACTATGCCACAAGCTTTCAGGGAAGCTCACTTTTTTTTTTTTTTTTTAATCGGAAGAAACTTTGGGTAAATTTGCGAGTAAGCTTCCTTGTTTTCTTCTTGACATACCTGTATGTCTCTATAAGTGGGACCAAGAAAGTTTTTTTTTCTGATCTTTGAGTTAACGTGAGTGAAGTTTATGAGAATGCACCGCCATGCTTCCATGGTGATGGCAAGAATAGCACGCCTTCCAGTATCTTTTATTTAAGTAAATGAGTGATGAATCACCCTCATGCATGAACCATATATCAATAATGGCTTAATTTATGCATGATCTATTATGATCTATTCCACAAATCATGTTTTCAGGGGGCCTAATGTCTTACTCTCCTGTAATTCACACCCTGCAGTTATTGAGAAACTTGGAAGGTTCTTAAACAAAGAAATGCAGTGAACTGTTTTATGTCACCAGAGGTCAGTGTTGTTTCTGTATTTTTCAGGTACCAGAGAGCTGCCGAGGAGTCAAGCTCAGAGAAGAAAAAAGGAGTAAGTATTTATCTATTTAAGTAACATTTTTGAAAAAGATGCTACCAGCATTTTATTAGTTTATCAGTTTAGAGACATCTACAAATGTGTGTTTATGCATTATCAATACTGTACAGCTGTTTCTAAATTTGATACATAAAAGAAAAATTGAGTTTGAGGTTTTTCACAAAAACATTAAACAGTTCAGTAGGTAAATAGTAATTTATAGTGTTAAATGAAGGATGAATTTCATTTAAATGCATTTGATAGACCTCTACTAGCAAACAACCTTATTAAATGAAATACATACACACCGTATGTCTTTCTTCATTAGCCCACAAGAGGTCCTTCACTTTTGTTAGTGCTGAGCTAATTGTTGCATGTTGAGATGAGAAGTACACACACACGCACACACACATACTCACCATGCCAGCAGCACACACTGTCTGCGCCAAAATGTCTTGTCCTAGCTGACCTCTCATTGGCCACTTGTTGCGATGGGCAGGCTATCAAAACCCATAATCCTACTTCAGTGTAATCCCCTTGCAATGCTTTGTGGTTCCAACTGTTGGTTAGCTGCTTTGTCTGTTTGAAAGACTGATAAACGAGCCCGCACTGAGATTAAATGGATAACTGCTCAGCTAATATCATGAAGAAATTCAAGGTAAGGATGAGGGTGTACTGTGTTTAATGTGCTGAGTGTTCAGCAGTGTGTGTGAGTCAGCTGTGTGAAAAGCCTGTTAATTTCTTTAGGCTTTTTAAAAATGATCTGGTCTCATCTGACTATGACAATGATAATAAGGCTCTGTTGTTTTCACATCAGGTGATGTGTGATATGGAGGTAGTATGTGAAAGTAACTTTCCTGCGTCACTAATTTAAATGTTGTGTGAGAACAAAACTTAAGAGATGTTTGGAACTTCTGTCAAAGTTTCCAGGTTCATTTGTTAAATGCAAATTACATTTTAGTATGATTCATCATAGTTTGCAATAGTTTTCAGAAACCAATAGATAGTGTACATGTATGAGCTGATGCCACTATTACAGGGATGCAGAATTGTAGTTAAAATATTAGAAAATAACACGTGTCTTGAAGTGTCTGAGCCTAATTCGAACGAAGCGTAAAAGACCATCTGTCTAGCGTGTGTGTGTATGAGGGGGTGGGGTAGGAAGGTGGGGGGGGGGGGGATGGGGGGTCTTTTCAAACATGACAAAGATGCAATTACATTACTGGATTATATCAATAGTAGAAAATGTCTACTATCACTCATTTATCATTAAAAGTAACAAACCAAAAGATTAATATCAAAAGATTATTTATGTATATTATGTGTATATATATATATAAACTATATATATATACACACACACAACTTGCGATGTACAAGTTGCAATCTTTGCTAATTAGAGTCCTTTTCAGATGTTTTTTGAATAATGATAATGTAGATGTTGACTGTAATGATAGAAGTAGATTGTTTCAAAAAGATGGTTCTCTGTATTTCAACATAAGGTTTCAAGGTTTATTCATATCCATATTTTTATTTAATGTTGTAAATCTGTTGCAGCACTTTATATATACAAATATTTGTGAACAGTCAGCACATGGATCCAATCATTTATCCATTCCCATGCATTCCCATTCTTCAACAATACAATCTGCAAACAGACTTGACAGACCTTCAAAACTGGTCTCCGTGGTATCTGTGCATCCAGCTGGTCTGAACCATTTGAACCTTAAGGACAGTGAATCTAAGGCAGTATTCTGGTCTTCCTCATCAGGATCTGAATATATTTAAGACATTTCTATCCATGATGAGTGATTTCAGAGAAAGATATAGATGCTTTCACAGTGTATCAAAGCTAACAGGACTTTACTTTTACTTGTACCTTTACAATCAAGTCAATCTCATCTTCAGCTTGTACAAAATAAAGTTACTTGGATTTTAAATGATGTTAAAAAGAATGAACAACCTAGTTTTAGTCATAATTAATGACTAAAACTAGGTTAATTAATGTTAATAATTTACTAATTACTTTTAGAGTTATATAAAGCTATATTGCAAACATTTTATAAGAATATATTTGTGGAAGACCTCCCAGAGTATCTGAGTTGAGCTAAATCAGTGCACTGTTTAAAATGTACAACTCTTTTATACAGACTTTCGCATGATGTTTTAAAGCCTTTTGTTCCATTATTTTTCCTTCCATCATTTTTTAAAAACTTTTATTTCATATTTTGCCTTTTTGCCTTGTCTATTTAGAGACCATTGAGATGAGCGTCATGAAAATATGGCTTTTAGTAGTATTATCTTCAGATATCACGTGCCAGTGGAAAAATGTCAAGGCTGACACAGTGAACAAAGAGTTAACTTTTCCCTGAATGTATCATTTCCTGCTCTGGTTTCCTGGGTATTCTGACTCTCTCTCCTTTTCACTTTCCTGGTGTTAAAGGGGTTGGACTAACTCTTACGAGCAGATTTTGTCTAGCGGCTAACATCTGGGAGAATTCTACCTCTCACTGTCTGTCAGCACACTGACCTGTCGAGGAAGACCAACCAAAGGACTCTCACTTTTCTTGCTGTCTAATTGCTGCGGTTACATCTCGCTTGGCCACTCGATCGCATTCACAGAGGTTTATTTTTTTTTCCTCTTTTTGCTTAAAATGGGGAACAATCTTGTCACTGTCCAGCTCTTTCCATTCACCCAGGACTTGCCTCACAAAGACAGTAATTGTGTCTCTGTTTTTTGTCCACTTTGGGGTTTCAGTCCCTTTTTGTTCAGTCCTTTATGTTCTTCTTTCTTTCTTTTTTCTTTTTCCCCATTGTTTCTCTGTCCGTCTGTGTGCATGTTAATTTAACTTGTTTGCACATGTACAAGATTTACAAGTCGATGTATTAATGTGCTCTGGTAGTTTAGTTTTGGGTGAATAATTGTATGTTTCTAAAGAATTGATTACTAGAACAGATATCATCTCTGAATTAAAATGAAAATTAATTTTGCAGTATATATTTTAAGGAATTGTGGTTTAATACAATAGTGTTTAAATGTTCCCTACTTACCTGAACCCAGCAGGGAAGCTTCCCTACAGAAGCTCATTTTGTTCACTAAGATTTATTAGTTGATTGGTTTTCTTATATGAGGGTGATTCACCAAATTCTCTTTCCTCAACGTGCCATTCCTCTTTTGTAATTAAGGAAGTTTCTGCAGGGCACACAGCATTAATGTGCCTCCTGTTGCTCTGTTGTTCTGTTTGCTGTTCAGCATGTTTTGTCGTCATGAATGGCTGAGTGGCAAACAGAGCCGTCCTCAGTGTTTTTGGGAAAGGTGAAGTTGTCTTGTGGAATGTAATGCAGCTGAAAAATCCGCCTGCATGCTCAGCCCTGCTATCTCCATCTTGAGTCAGTCTGTTGCCTTCAGCAAGCAGCCGAAGCGAAACATCTATTTCCTGGACCAACTTTGAACAGCTGTTCACCTCATCTGCCAGTGAAGCCAAGTGCAGATTCCAGCATTTCCTTTATACAATTGTGCAGTTGAGCTTTGAGTTGTATGTTTATGACTGTGTATGCTTGGTTGCACAATAGAAATACTTAAATATATTTCAGCCTGTCCACAGAATGACATCATCTCAGTATGAATAGACTGTATATTGTTGAATGGTAGTGTTTGTGGATTCATTTTCATTTGAAGTTTGGCATGAATGCCATTTAACTGCTTTAAATCTCCTCTTTTTCCACACAGTCTTTTGAGAGTGCGTCACCCTCCCTGCGGTCAAGCAACCTGAGTGCTCTGAAGAAGCGCTGGGAGCAGGCCGGGAACACTGATCACGACAAGCCTTCTTCCAACTCATCTCTTATCCAGCCCAGCTCACGCTGCACACCTCTCACCCTGACTAGGCAGAGTTCTATCAGCAAAGAGCCACCTCCACTTAAGAGCCCTGGCCTGCTGACTGCTCAGGAAGGTCAACGTACAGACAGCTGTGCCCAGGAGCCCTCAACAGCAGCTCCAGCAGGTGACGAACAGAGAGGGATGGACAGGGATGAGCTGACACACAACGAAAGACCTGAAAAGCTTGAAGAGCAAGTTCCAACTAGCCCCCGTGCCTCCCATGAAAAATCCAGAGTGCCACTAAACAACCTGAAGATGAGGTTCGAGAAGGGGGAGGACAATACAGGAAAGGTAAAAGTGTAGCTCTGGGTAATCCTTTTATCACTAATCATGTTCAGTATATAAATAACATCAAAAGGCAGCTAAAGACAGATTCAGGTTAGAAAAACATCACTTTCTGCTCTCCTGGTACATTTCAGACAGTGTAATGAGCACTTGTGCAAGCACTAGAACATCCTCTTATTAAGTCATAATGTATCTACAAAACTGACATTTAGCTGCAGCTATTAACAATTATTTTCATTATCAATTAATTTGTTGATGATTTTCTCAATTGAATTACTCATTTGTCTTTCACACATGAAAAAAGTTGAAAGAAAGGTGCCATCTTCAAATTCCTTGTTTTATCCAACCACTACTCAAAAACCCACAGATATAAAGTGTATTTGAGAAGTTGCTTGCTGATCAATTAATCAACTAATCATTTTAGTTGAATTGCCACAAAAGTTCTTAGTTTGTGCATAAGCATAAGTTCTGATCATATTTCTCTGCATGAATGTTTCATGAATGAGGCATTTGCCAGCTTTTACAGCTGTGCATCCATTGGCCATGTTTCTCAGGATTGAACAGTAAATCACAGTGTTTATGGGGGGATTTACTGTGCTGATGTTGGTCAGCTTTGTAAAACATTCTTTTATTTTTTTTAAGTCCCTTGAGGAAAAAGGAGAAAGTTTTTAACATGTGTTGAAGTCTGTGTTGCATAACCTGAAGTGAGTTAAATCTTAACAACTTTAATGCTTGTTGCTGCAACACACAAGGTTTGTCCACTGATTATCCTACTTTACAGCAAATCAGAACTACCTGATAAACTAAACCAAGCACAACAAGTAATATTGGTTCTATTGTGAATATGGAACTATTTACACATTTACAAAACAGAGATAAGAAGATATGTGTTAAATGATCTTAATAACAACTTTCTCATCCTCTCTGTGACACTGTTATCTGTGCAGAAACACTCACTACTAAGCATAGTTATGTTAAAGGTTTTCATGTTCCTTCAAACTCATTCCCTTTGTTCAAACTTCAAGTATTTAGTGAAGTAGTCTTTTTCTACCTGGATTCGTCCTCGTCTCCCCACCACCCACTTCTACCCTTTCGCTGTCTCCCTTTCAGCCCAAAACAACAAGCAATCTTCTCTTCACCTCCCATAACAGAAGAATGCAGGAACATTCCTGACTTAGGGCCGTTTGACTCTTCAGAGAGCCACCTCTATCTCACTTTTCATTAGCTACAGTGTGTATTGTGCATTTTTGTCCTGCAGGCCTGTCATTTTGCTGAACCCTCACCCTCTCATCTTTTCCATGATGTTGTGGTTCTCCAGTTCTCAGAGTTGTAGTTCTTAAAAAATACTTAGTAGTATGATTTCAACATCATTACATCACTACTAGGAAGTAACATTCAGCTGAGTGGAAAGAAGAAGTAAAACCAGTGGTGTACATTTACAGGTTAGAATGACTACTGCTAAATGGTACATGAATGTCATCCAGCCTCCTCCTTACTGAATCCTTGAATGTGTTGTAATCCAGTTGGTATTTGGGTTTATGTGGCAGAATAAGATGGCGGCACAACAGGAATCCACAGTTTCAGTGAAACACGAAGTAACTGCCTGTTTTAATTGGCCACAACTCTTTTCCAACCGTGTATATACAGGATAACTGCTGAGCCAAACTGTCTGGTTTACTCATTAGTGTTGGTGACACGTGGGCATTCACATACACACACACATACACACACACACACACACACACACACACACACACACACACACACACACACACACACACATTCATTCTTTGCAGTTAAACGCAATGGAATAGTTTTGGCTCTCTGGACTGGCCAAAGGCATGTTGGTGACTCTCCATGCAGATCCCTGGTTTTCTGGTTATCACCAGATGTTAAATGGAAGATTGGAAAAGACATCTTTACTTTGCTTCCATTTTTTTTTCTGTAACTCCAGTTCTGGTTTACTCTTCCCTTTTAAATATGCTGTTTTACTGCAGAGCGTCATGTCTGCTGCAAAGAACAAAGTGACCAGTGGTAATGGCTGGTGACTCTCATTGTCCTTAACCTGATTCGCATTCAGTGCAATGTTGCTTAGATGAGTCAGTAGTGTGAAGTAAAGGACGTATGTTCCAAAGATGATGTTATGACACTGTGTTCAAAGGCCATCAATGTGATCAGTAAAGGTTGAATATGGGGCCAGGATTCAGTCATGGCTCCCTTTTTAAACATTTAATTGGAAAACTGTGTGAAAAATATTTTTTGGAAAATACCTGAAAACACAAAAGATATTTGTAGTGTGAATTTGGAGATCTGGGTTTTTAGTTCTGTGTTTATGTATGAGAATATAACCATTTCATAGCTTGTACGCATCTTCCACCGACAACTCACATTCTGACCAGGAATGTC
Organism: Euthynnus affinis; assembly: GCA_029490765.1. Lineage (NCBI taxonomy): Eukaryota > Metazoa > Chordata > Actinopteri > Scombriformes > Scombridae > Euthynnus > Euthynnus affinis. The sequence continues at coordinate 14,640,840 of CM055840.1, read as the reverse complement.
GTCACAGTGCTGATCTGTATGAGATGTTGGTGATATCCCTGTGTCATGCAGGCATGCGAAACAGGACAGGAAGTACCTAACATACACAACCAGTCTAAATTTGATCTACACCTACAGGTTGTGCAATGTGTACTTTTAAATGAATGCTGGACATTTTTGTCTATGAAATACTTTGAATTTCAGTCTCTCTCTCCTCCCTTTAGCTTATAGCATTAACTCACACACAAATTGAACCACTTAAACAATTTGTCTGTAAAAAATGACTACACAATCCTGGAAATTTACAAGTGACATAAAAATAGATTATCTGTGCATCTGTCCTCCATATGACAGCAAAATCTCTAATAGCATTATGATGACCTTTTATAATAATCTTTAAAAATGTTCTCACTTGATTATAATTTCTTGTGCACAAATCTTGGCTAAAACATGGTCACAAAAATCAGATATAGAAACGTAAATATTATGGTCTGCGTTTTATGAGAATGTAAGATTTATTGTAGTATTTGTGCAGCTCAAAAGCAGGAAGGCAGTAAAGCTTTGTGGATGTGGTCTGTGAGTGATGATAATGTTCCAGATGAACAGATGCAGTGATTGATTTACACTATAAACTAAAGTTAGTAGAGGAGAGGAAAACTGGGTTGGTGCATAAAATGAGTTTATAGAACCAATTTTATAAACTGGCTCTCTGACCCCACCAATCATTCTACTCTTCCAGAGCGGCAGGACAACACTACGCAGTTCTTCATCAGAGGATATGGAGCAAACAAGTGGTAAGCAGTCTTAGTTAAATTCAGCCAATTTACTGCAGAATAACAACAATCTTAACATGTACTTTGATCATCTCTACTCCTTCAGGTCTATCAGTGTCTGACAGGGTGCTGGAGAAAACATCTCTAAGGGAGAAGATGGCAAAGTACCAGGCTGCTGTTTCTAAACAAGGCCCAACACAATCTGTGAGTTCATGCAAATGTGGCCAAATTAAATCATGTTTAAAACAAAAAACTACAAAATTATAGTCTCTCTAAAATATGATTTGAAATGTTGTTTGATTTTCTGTTATTTTTTTCTTAATCTTAGAACCCACAAATGATAGACTGAATATTTCAGTGTTAAAGATTTTATTGTGTATTAAGACCTCTTTATTTTTTTAATTATTTTAAAAGTTTTAAAATAATCTATTAATTGTAAAAAGTAAATTTAAGAAATTTCTGCTGAAATGACTTTGTGTGTTTGTTGTCCTCTTTTCTTTCACTTTGTGGTTCCTCCAGGGTCTGGCTCCAGAGGTTCCTACCCCAAAAACATCAAATCAGAAACCTGTACCTGCGCCTGAGTGTAATGGTAAGTCTTATTGGATACTCCAAGGAAATATTCTCACATTAATGTTATTGATACAGTATTACTTGTAATGTAATACATGTATTATAGTACTTGTACAAGAGAGACAGAAGTTTTGAGTGTTTTGTGTGTTTCAGGGAAGAGCAGTGAGCCAGTCAAAGCAACCAAGGTGAGTCAGAACAACAGCAGACATATGTGAACCATGAATCACTTCTCAGCCCTTATTGATTATGGATCTAAGTGACTTTATTTTTTCTGTTTAGAAGTTCTGCCCACCTGTGAAGGAGACGTGCATTGCTTGTCTGAAGACTGTGTACCCGCTGGAGAGAATGGTGGCTCATCAGCATGTCTACCACAAAAGCTGCTTCCGCTGCGTTCACTGCAGCACAAAGCTCAGGTTAGTCTCTAGTTTTACATTATGTCTTTTAATATAAACAGTAATTCTTCCTCGTTCATCACAGAAATGTGTCACAGAATCTACAACCTGAAACGTAATAACCTCTTTGCTTATCTTTGTTTCCAGTCTTGGGAACTTTGCCTCTCTGCACGGTAACGTATACTGCAAGCCCCATTTCAGCCAGCTGTTTAAAGCCAAGGGCAACTATGACGAGGGCTTTGGCTATCGGCCTCACAAGGAGATGTGGGAACCCCGAGCCGACGGAGATGAAGGTGAGGAACCAGTGAAACCAAAAGAACCAGAGGCACCAGCAGCAGTGAGGCGTTCAGCTGAGAGTATCCCCGACAAAGAGCCAACCCCAACTGTGGAAACATCCCCGCAGGTCAAAGTTACAGACCTGACTGCCTTATTGGAGACACGTGTGCAGACACATGTTAGCTCTGCTGAGAAACATCAGTCTGCAGAGAAGCCAGCTGAGAAACGCCGGCTGAGGATCGCCTGGCCTCCTCCAGCTGGTGAGGGCCAATCTGGAGCAGGAGCACTTAGTCCTGTCACAGAGGGAGCTGTTTCAGGCCGACACTGGAGAGCCAAGTGGCCCCCAGAGGATGATTTACCATCATCCTTCCAGAGCTCTGAGCGAGCTGAACTGAAGAGCCTTAGGAGGAGCTCTTCTCTGAAGGAGCGCAGTCGGCCTTTTACAATCGCAGCTAAACCTGTCCCCGCAACCGGTCCGGGGCCCAGGGAGCCTCGTCGGCCTCTCAAATCCCTGCTGGAATGGAGAAAATCGCTGGATGAAAAAAGCCTCTCTGAAGAACAACCCAAAGAAAACAAACCAGAGCTGCAGCAGGTGAAACAGCAAGAAAAGAAAGAGCAGGTAACACCTCAGACAGCGAGTGAAGATACAGCAAGTCTAAGTGAGACCATCTCAGAGGAGGATGCAGAGACTGTGCCCGAACAACAGGAAGAAAAAGATGAGCAGAAAGGAAACGCGGCAGCAGAAAAGATGGCGGTCAAAGAGGGCTCTCTCAGAAGCATCTCCCCTGATATCTCAGCGTCCCCCTCTCCACCGCCGCAGCCGAAACAGAATCGTACCTCACAGGATGTGGGCTTCTGGGAGGAGGACAAAGAAGGAAGTGATGCTGAGGAGCCGAGCGCAGAGGATATAATCAAGAGGAACCGCTACTATGAAGAGGAGGAGGACTCTGATTCATAGGAACATCTTACGGTCATGTTGGCATGTCAGTCCACCGTATAACACTTTCAGTTAGTTTCGTCATCTCAATTTATTGTTAGGTTTTTAATTTAGCTTTGCCAGATTTTATAGTCTTAAAGGAAAGATGCAAAAATGTTTAATAAGTGCGTCTATGTTCATATATGCTACAATAACTGCCTTTCATTTCTAAAGTACAAATTTTTTATTTTTTTTTTACATTTTAATTCTATACTGTAAAAATATTTAATACAGCTTTTTATATGAGTCCTGATTATACTGGAAGGTGGGCCTCTGTTAAATTAAATCAATGCATCTCTGGACCTCATATTTTGATAATCATATGCACCCTCCATGGCAAATTATTTGTAGTTGGTGTGTTTAAGAACTTACATCAACATCATATTTAAAGTGCTTTTTTTTATTACAGCGCCAGCCTGGATCAACCAAAACAGCCACTAGTGTATTTTTACCCAAACTAGAATGCATAATAGACTTAAGTATCTTTTACCAAAAAGTAGAACTCATATTTTTTATGCATTACCTCAATTTAAATTGTGAATTAGAGGGAAAACTAAATAAAATATAACCCAAGTGAGTATGCTCTGGGTTGGATATTAGCAAGGACATTATACAGGTGTCGTCTTCGTTCAGGGATGAAGATGGCATCAATGTCTGTGCTCCCTCGTTTCCAGCTGCCTTTGTACTGTATCTCCTCTCATGGGACTCCTGCCATTATCAGAGGTGTTACAGTTAAAGTAATATAAAGCAGATGATATGCAGTTTACCGCTTTGACTGTTATTAAGCCTTTACTTTTTCAGAAAACCTGAATAATCCTAATTGCAAGTAAACGGAGATCTGTAGATTCAGATCAGTCAGTGAGCTATAATAATACTATCCTGCAGGGGGCTCTGTGGTGTAAAAAAATACAACTGGAGCTGTAAAGACATATTGCAAAGGGAATCTCAAAATCATAGGTGGGGCTATGTGACGTCATGTAGTGTCTCATGGAAGTCACATTTTCCCTACTATGGTTGTATCAGGAAGATATGTTTTAAAACATTTGAAAATGTTTAACCTTTGTGAATTGATCTGAAACCTCTGAAACTGGTCGAGATGCTCTGGAAATGTTCTTGCCACCATTACCTCAAAAAATGAGAAGATATAATTAACCAAAGTTTCTACTGACAGCTACGTTTTCAGTCTGATATCTCAATATATATCATTGTTTTGGGCCTTCTGGATTTCTGTTTAACATTGTAAAATGCGGTGTCCAGTTTGTATTGTATGTAGAACACTTTGTATTTTGAAAAGTGCCGAGGAATATATGTTTGCACTGCAGAAGATATTAAAAATAATTTGTATACTAACATGTTGCCCACTACAGTGTAAGCTGTTGTTGAAACACATTAAAATGTTTCAATAAGGACAATGGAGGAGTCTTTTTTTCACATCATATCTTCACTTGCTATCAGACTTGCTGTGTCCTGTTTGGTGAGGAGCAACAATTTTATATATAAAATATAATGAGGTTAACTAAACAGGGACATTGTGGTCCACATTTCACAGGAGAGCATTGCTTTAAATGAACTGAGATTTCTTAACACAGAGGCTATGGTCAGAATATTACCTTTTTTAATCCGTGTCTTGTTAGGAATGTTGTTCATGCTGGCGAGGGCATTAATTTCAATTTGAGAAACATCCTGTCATGCTACCAGTTAAGCCCAAGAGCCAAGTGCTCACTCTTAACTGGATGATAGATATTATCTCCTTTAGAGAAACTGGTTAAGTAGATTTTTCCTGACTTGCAGTGCTGTTGATATTATGCTTACTGTTGAGCTACAAGTTAAATAATGTACATAATTAGCTTAAGATTTCCAAGACACTAAAATAAAATATCAATGTCACATTGATAAACCCAAATGATGATGTAATTCAAATACTTTTGACATGCTAAGTCGAAAACCAATTTATCAAGGGCTCAAACTTGTGAAAAACATGTACATAGAATTGCTTGGGGATCGAAAGATTTGATAAACATTAAAAACAAATCTAAGATGATCTCATTTGCATTTAAAGAAAACACAGCGCAAAATGTTGCACTAAACTTGACAGGAACAGAAAAAACAGGCAGACACAAAGTTATTGAAGCAATAAAAAGGAAATAATCTTTATTTTTTAAAATTATTTTTGGCATGTTTATCTGATTGCTTAAAGTGAAAAAAGACAAAAGGAAGAGAGAAAAGTCCAAATGAAATGAAAACATACATGACAGGGATCAGGAAAGACTGAAACATACCCTGATTGTTTTAGACTTGTTTCATGGTTAATTAGATAAAATAGGGCTGAACATGAGAAGCGTGTAGCAGATGGACAACAGCAGCAGAAGAATTCTTAGTTCATGTAAACTAATGATTCACACACAATGTGATCACCAAAACTGAACAATGATAGCAAAGGGGAAAAAAGAAAAAGAAAAGCGACAGCCTGTTATACTCATGACGGGGCCAAAACGTAAAATATGGCATAAACATGAACACACTCGGTTACAGTACAGGCTGATGTGAAGATGTGTGGAGTGTTTTCTCGGCACACAGTTAGCAGCAGTTTGAGTATCATATGAACACCAGAGTCTTTAAACATTGTTTGGCCAGATGTAGCCTTCATGGCCACAGTTAATCTTTGTAAAAAATTAATTCAGCAGGATGTAAAGTCTGCTGCCTTCAGGATCGAATAAGGTATCTTTACGTATTTCCAGTGACCTACACGGCCTCCAGACATGCAACAATGTGAATGTGGTTCCACTAATATGAGTCACTACAATTCAACATCCAGATGGAAATTTTCCACTACCTACACGGATCCTTCTCCCAGGCGTGTTATCAAATAAAGGGCCCAGACTGGACTTAATCATGCAGGCACTTTGGTCTTTAGGTAAAATGTTTGGAAACAGTCATGTTCTTTTTTTTTTCTTTTCTTTTTTTCATTAACACAACTAAAGTTCAAATAATCAATATTCTACCATAAAGCCCTCTTACTACATCCATAAAGCTCTCATGATATCAATTTATGGCAGATTGTTTTTTTGTTTTTTTTGTTGAGGAAAATAAAAAGTAACATTAAAATACAGTATTGCAGGTACAGTTTAAAAATTGCAGTTGTCGCCAGCGATACACAGCCTATTGTCATATTTTGATGAATAACTCACAGCTTATAGAAATCTGCAAAGAAACCTGTTATAGTTTAGTATGAACTGATACCAGAAGCAGCGTCTTTATCCCTAAAATTGTGGTGTGTTTAAAATTTGTGTCACAAAAAGGAAAATAACTCTTTACTATTTAACTATAACGGGGGATTGTCAAAGTCCTCTACTTTCACTGTCTTCTATTTCAAAGAGACATATGTCTTAGAAAAACCAACAACCAACCAAACAACCAAATAAACAAACAAATAAACAAACAAACGCAAGAATTACAAGTAAAGAACAGTTTGTGGCAAACAATGACTGACTTCAACTGATGTTAGAAAAAACAAGGTAATTAATTTTGATTTTCAAATATACCTGAGAGCAGCAAATCTTAGTTATGGCTTCATTTTCAACATTCATATCTTTAACAAAATATTCAAATGTTGAACTAGTAAAAAATTTACTACTACGCCATGTTTAGTTATTAATTATTATTTTTTTGGCCTGAAAGGGTTTAAGGATCAGGAGAATTGCTCTTCATGGTTTTTCCCTTTTTGAGACATTTTATATCCATTTCATCCAGAATACCTCATGATCCACAGAAAATACATTCAATACCAAGACCTCCAATCTGCCTGTTTCCTATAAAAGCTCAGTTTATCAAAAGGCTCAAAAGACCTTTTTTTTCAGCCATGTTTATGCTGAACATTTTGGAGTGATTATAACCTGTACCTGCACATCTTTTTAATTACAGTCCAACAATTATTCAGGTTAATACCTGATAAAGAAGGACAACACCCGCTGCACGATCTTCAAACGAACATCAATTTGGAATTTTGCTTCTGAAACTGCTTACACCTTCAGAACAGTTAAAGGTCATAGTGATGGTTTTGGATTTAATTTCAACTAATTGTTATTACATTTAATTATCCCATAATTCCTAATGCTCACTGCTTGCACGGTTGCCACAAAACAAGCTGTAATGACTCCATGGAATGACTCCGTGTCAGAACAAGCACCCACGCTATCAGTCTCGCCACTGAGTGTCAGTAATACACCACCAACAGGAGGAAGTACAGCAGCGCACAGCAGACCTCTGTTAATGAGCACAGCGTGGCTGCAGGCTGTGAGAGTATCTGCTGACATATATTACTGCTGATAATGTTCAGCTTATGAGGACAAATGGGGTCTGTTTGTTGGCTGGAATCTACATTCAATATTCTGTTGAGACCCTATTTTGGCATTTTATGTTCTTTGATTAACTATGTGGTTAAATTGTCAAAAAAAAAAAAAAATAGTGTTCTACCCTTAAAATTTTCTTATAAAACCATTTCATTATAAAGCACTTTTTTGAGGCACAGACAATATTAGCATAAATTAATTTGATCATTATTTTAAAACAAAAAAAATTGTCAGCATGTTAAACCATTCTTACAGCATGAGGGAGCCACAGTAACCTCCTACGCCGGTGTGACTTTTCAAGTAACACGTTGGAGCCTGTTGATGTGGAGTTGTTATTTAAAGTCGTCGGTCTTCAAGCTCAATCATTCGTCCTTTGCTCCGATTTCCTCCTCTTCCTCAGCCACTGAGGGGGTGTAAGTCCACTCTGACCTTCTCCCCCGTGCTCATCATGCCGATTGTGGGGTAGAAGCCTCCTGCTGGTAAGACCACTTCCTTCCGGCCCACTACCTTTCCATTTCGGGTGAAGAACACCTGCTCAAACACAAGAGGACAGCAAAGAGATTGTATGAATGTTTGCACTGCAGGTTTAAGAGTTTTTATTTTATTTTTTTGTGACAGTGACTCACCGTCACCTTCGTGCCCTCCATATCTTCTCCTTCATCCTCCTCATCTTCATTGCTTGCATACAAGTCGTTCTGAACCTCGCTGGGCTTGGGTAAAATATCGAGGTCCCAGTCATCTACATCATCTGAAAGAGACCGTGGGGAGATAGAAAGACATTAGAATATGTACACGATGAGGTGCAGTGCATCCTACACGGTTGAGTATGCAACGTTCACCTCCACCATCGAGGCTGTAGTCACGTGGAAACATGATCCCACATCCCATAATATCTCCTTCAAAGCAGCGTGGTCCGAAGGCGTCCCCAACCCCACTGCCCTGGAACAATTTCCCATCATCTATAAAGAATGACAGGGAAGCTGATTAGTGCTTTTTTTGTATCACAAAACATAATAAAACGCATGACAACACATGTAATACCATTTCAATAAATGTAATAAATCTTTTTTGTTTGCTTGAGCAGAGTAATCTATCCATCCATTTATTTTCTAAACCACTGATCCTGTTCAGCCCACACATAGAGACAGACAAACTCACTCCAACTGGCAATTTACAGTTTCCAGTTCACCTGAACTGCATGATCTGGACTGTGGGAGGAAACCAGAGCAACCAGAGCAAACAGAAGCTTAAACATGTATCAACTATTATGTTAGAATTATAATACCGATATGTTTATTGGGAACTATTTTTAGCAGTGCACTGTTCTGGCTGTTTCTAGCTGATAGAAGCAAAAGAAAGTTAAATATAGAATATTTCGTTGTTATTGGCATAACTATCGAGACTAATAAAAGAAATTTCAGTTCTTTCGACCGTTACCAGAAATATGAATGCCAATTTGGTGCCACTCCCAATTAGGGCTGCAACTAACATTTATTTTCATTATCATTATTTCATTATTAATTAGTCTATTAATCTTTTAGTTTATAAAATATTAAAAAATAGTGAATAACTTCTCAGAGACCACTGTGATGTTTTCAATTTTTCAAAAACAGCAAATCTTCACATTTAAAATGTATTTTCTGATGACTGATTAATTGTTGTAGCTCGACTTTCAAAGTGATTGTTTCAGACACAACATATGTAGAAACAACTGGGTGACAAACCATCATGTAGATAATCCACCGACACTCACCTGCATGATAAGCTATGGACCCTCTGCTCCACCCTGGATGTCTGTTTTTAGGATAGTCCTGTGAAACAAAAGAGAGACTCGTTAGTGCACGGGTTAGTCTAAATTATGTCTCCATTTCATTTGATTTCATTCATGGGACTTGTTTATCATGTTGACCATTTTAGTGCAATGCATAACAACAATGTTTGACATTGAGTGACGGGCTGAGAAACGTAAAGCCAACAAACCTGCAACAAAATGGATCAAATATTTTGAATTTACAGTTAACATGTTTAGTCTAATTCCAAGAGAAGTTGTGCTTGTGATCTGTAAGCAGATCACTGACGTGACAGCAGAGTGGTATGATGGCAAAAAGTAGGAAAACTAGGCACTGGGGGGGAAAGCTTAGAAGATTAGCGTGAAGGGTTAAGATTTAAAGAGACAAGTTGTCTGTACTGACTGGTGTGTAGATAATAAAAAAACGATAAGAAGAAATAAGGAATGTACCATAAACAACTGCACCTTCATCCAACGTAAGCAACAATTGAGCACAACTAGACACTGTTAAGTGTGCGTTACCCTGAGAGAGAGAGAGAGAGAGAGAGAGAGAGAGACCTTTGTTTTGATTTTTGCAGTGAGAGGTAATGGTTCCCATCAGGAGATTGATGTGTCTTGCAGGAGATGACGGGGGTTGGAACTCAACCTCAGGAATGACCTTTTGATGAATTTATAATGCTCCACCAAAACCGCAGACACATAAGAGAAAAACAATTCCTGGAAAACAATCAGCAAAATCACAGAGCTCTATTCTCCGTGCCGTCTGACCCCAGGGCACGACATGCCCACACATAGGAACGGCAGAGGAGTCGGGGAGAGCCTGACGTCGGTAGTGAGCGCAGCAATGATCCACCACCTCCCAAGCTGTGAGCACCTTCGCAGCTGGCAAAACAGCGACGTGATCAGGAAGACTGACGCTCAGTCAATTAACGGCGGAGAACTGAGAACAACGAGAGCGGCGATATCTGAGACGCATCTTCATTTCATATCTTGTTATTCAAATGACACGATGAGCGCATCCTCTGCAATTACTACATAGATTTATTTATATTAAAACAGGATGTGCGCAAAGTTCATGACGGTTTCACATGAGGCCAGAAGCAGCTGATTGCATCTCCATGATGTGTAAACATTCAACAAGTCTTCTCTCAGATCCAACGTATTTCCAAAATATCGATAATCAGTTGCTGTCATCATTTGTGATTAAATACCTCCTAAATGAGCCAAACTAATTAGGATATTCACCTCAAATTGTTTAGCCTGAGGAACTACTTGCATACTTTTAATTCTTCTGTGTTTTCTTCTTCTTGTGTATGGTGACCAGGTGTATGTAAAGAGGAAGTAAAAAAAAAAAAGAAAAAAGAAACAAGAAACAGCAAGAAACTGAGACAAATAGTACAATCAGATGTTCTGATCTTATCTCCTGACTAACTGTCCCTTTACTTGACTGCAGTATTCAATTTAACATGGTAGATTAACATGTAAATGGAACAACCTGCTTTCTACGGAAAACCAGATGTGGGGGTAAAATGAGACAATATTTATTCTGTTGTTAGCTTTTCCTCTTTCGGTCATCCATCACTCAGACTGGAAACAGTGAGAGCAGTGGTGTGTATGAGAAAGAGGGATGACGAGGTGCGAGGGGGGGGCTGGGGAAGGGGAGTTTTCTTTACCGACAGATAACCACAGTACAGTAAAACTACGTGACACATGGCATGTGACTTAAAACGAGCAGGCTCTTACCCTGCGTGCCAGCCCCAGGGCGATGTAACACTTCTCTCCAGCATCTGTGATCTCTAGCTCGTAGTAGTGGAAACGTGTGTTGAGAGGCCGACGGGCCTGAGCCAAGCCCACGTCCACGATGCTCTTCCCTTTCCCCACATACTCCAGCAGCTGATGAAGTAACACATACAGGTTATGACACATTTGCAAGCATGAGATCAGTTTTGCAATTTTGTGTTATGGTTACTATCTTTTATATTTATTTTATACTTTAAAAAAATGGGGATTGATTGAGTCACTTTAAGGGGTGAAACCAATAAAACATAGAGGTTAATTCTGCCACTCAGTGTTAGCTTGTATTAATGATTAAAGGGTTCAACCACCTAATTTTAAGTATTTTTAAAGCTGCACCAATCAATCTTTTTTCTTTAATATGTAACAAGGTATCAAAACACTCGAGTTGTGTGAAAGCTCATAGTGACGAATCCACAGATAATTATCACTCAACTCTGCAGCACCCTGCAGCTATACTGAGCCTTTTAGTGTCTTTTACTCATTGTTTTGATTTTCCGGCCCGTAAACTCTAATCAACCTCATTTCCAGGTGCAGCAGGCAGCTGCTTTCATTGAGAAAGCTGTGATGAAGCTGATGTACGCCCTCTGTCTAGCTTCAAGCTGCAGACAGAAAAAAAAAAAGAGCGACTACCTGGTGAACATAGTGGAGCATTTAGCTAACAGCTAACAGCTAACAGATATTGAGTTTGTACAGAGAAAAAGGTTGTGGTATAAAAAATTTAAAAAAACTGCTAATGTTGCTCCATGTCTGCTGGACATAACATTTGCTTGCTAAAAGTTCTGCTTGTTCTGCTGCCCCTAAGTGGACAAAACATCAATTAATGCAGCTTTAAAGAGAGACTATGTGACTTTTGAATGAAGAAATAGCACTGTACTGTGGTTTTGCTGCTGCAGACATCACTTGGTCTGGGTGTGACCGGTAGCTTCTGGTGGCAATGATGACTAACTTGGCCTACTAGGGCTACGCAACTAACATTACTGAATTACTTAACTGACTCTTCTCTACTTGTGTTACTGTTACACTACATTTTAGCACACAACATTATCCTGTAATTGTCACTTGTGGGCAAAAAAAGTTACATAAGTTCGCTTTAAGCAGCCTGTCCCATATAAAGAGCCCGAGTCCTGCCTCATTTCCAAGGTAGCTTCTGTTCTTCTAATCCTCAATCTCTTATGCACTATCTTTATTGTTGTTTGCTCTTTTTCCTGAAATGCTCAAACAGTGCCAGGGTAAAGCATGACAATTTACTTCCTGGATTTACTGTTCTGTGCAAATTCTTTCAAATCTACTCATTTTTGTAAATCTAAATTTTCATTTAACCTATTGACTGTTTAGGTGTGTCAGCTGGACAGCGCACACCCAGAGTTCATTCAAATAATAATGACTCAAAACCCCCTGTGTTCAACCTAAAACTAGTTTCACTGGTAAAGCATGTCTAATGTTGCACTGGCATGGCTGCTGCTTTCTTCTCAGGTCAGGACAAGACAAGAGTCGAACAAAATAGGAGACCATGTTTTATTCACATGTTAGCTTATTAGGGATGTTTGAAGAAGAGATGAAAAACTAGGTTGCAACGTCAGGCAGTTCCCTGGAAAAATAGGGTAGGATTTGGACTCATCATCTACCTTACTGTTTGTATACTGGCAGCAATGCTAGGGCAACAGTGAAAACATAACTGTTTACTACATGCAGCAGAGGAAATCAACACCAAAACTGAAACACTTTCTAGAGAAGAGATTCCCAAACATAATCAAAGCTACAGATGAACACATTGGACTATAAGATAACAATCTGCTGCTCTGCCCAATTGCACAGTTCAATTCACTTTTCCTTTGATAACTATAATCAGGTTGCACTGGTCTGTTTGCATTTTGAAAAGCAGGCCAATACTGTTGAAAATACAACTACTGTCACTTCAGAAACAATAGTAAGGTGACGCTAGTTTACTTTTAAATCACACAAGCTTAACCTACACGTGAACAAGTGCACACGTGTATACCTACTTTTAATAAACAAAATATTGAGTATTTATATACTGATTCATTTTCTCCTCCTCTGCCTTCTCTGACAGTATCGGTACGTGAGCACAACCTCAAAAGGTAAACAGCCACTCTGTTTTGTAACTGTCGCTGACCTCATCTGGATGAAAGCTGATAGTGAATCACTCAGTAATCTGTAAACAGCTGGCTGTGCGAGTTTAAGTTTATTTGTAGGCAATATTGAATTTTGTGTGTCTTAATTATATGAGCGTTAAAGACACCTGTATATCCTTTGTTCCATAAATATCTGACCCCTCTTGACACAACTGGCAAAATTAAACACAAACAACACTTAGTGTTACTGTTTTGGAGACATTTTTTACTATAAATATGGCTATAAATATACTATAAATGTGGCTCAAGTAGATAAATACACCCAGAAACCAAGCTTCCTGCCAAGTTGCAACATGGTTTATGGATTACAACATTGTAATCCATAATTTTTAATACCACACTAAAACTTCAATATGAAAAGACATTTCATTTAAGTCTTTTATCCCTCAAAAGCCTCCTGAACCCAGAGTAAAGAACCACTTCTTGCATGTATTATGAAAACGTGCACATGTGTAATTGATGAGTAGCAGGGGGTTCAGACTGTGGTTTGTAGGCCCTGTATTCATACAGGACAGAGCCACATCTGTAGAAAGGGTTATTGAATGTGCGGGTGGCATGCAGGTTCCTGTCTGAGGGCTATTCAGCTGCGATCCCCTCCCTTTCAATTCAGGTTTTGTGCATATCAACGCCTGAGTCAGACACAAACACTGCAGCTGTGCCATCTCAGGGAGGGGAGGAGACGGAAAACAGACAAAGATTTAAGATCCAATGCTGATGTACATGATCATTTTTATAGAGTATAACAAGGATTCCTAAAAATAACAGATAGAAAATTAATGGTGTATCAGTGATGGAGTAGCAAACAAGTAGTGTATCAATGTTAAAATGTGGTAAAAGAGTCAAACTTCAAACTTAAGGCAGCAGTCAACCTAGAATAAAGCTTCCAGACCAGTAATCTGGTCAGGGTGTGTGGTCTCCCACTGATCTAACATATTATTACATAGCAGGAACCTGAATCAATCTGTCACGTTACCTTTAATGTCTCTGACTGGCTGACCTGCTCACGGTAATACTGGAAGTCCATTTTTTAAATTTAATGTTATGTTTTCGTCTCTCTCTGTGCTTTAGGACTTACCGTGCCAGTCACCTTAACATCGTGGAGGCGGGCCCAGTCCTCTTCGTGGCTATCCACTATCATCTGTCCATCATCCTCCTCCATCCCCCATTCAGCGTGCAGGTCCAGCAGCACTTCCTCCCCCAAAGAGTGCATTCCCACAGCAGGGTAGAGAGCATCAGGAGATGCTGGGATTTCCACACTGCCGACCTGCGCACGCATTCAGATAAAGAATTCTTCAGGGTGAAGTAGCTGGAAACTATGAACTGAACTGAACAAAAACAAGACAACTCACAGGTTGAATAAATAATGTCTGAAGATTGATATGATAGTAAGGGAGCACTTACTTCTTTACCATTCTTGGTAAAAAACACAGTTAACTGCCCGTCATCAGAATCCAGGGATATCCCACATCCGATTCTGTCACCTCTGCAGCATTTTGGACCAAACTGCTGTCCTACAGTGTTGCCATTATACAGTCTACAGAAATACAAGTAGGAGAGGTTCAACAGCTGAAACTGAAGACTTTTTAGATCTCTCAGATGTCGACACAGCAGGTGATAAAATCATTTTCAGATTTCAAACAGAAAACAGGTGGCTGGCAGAAAACATTTACACTAACACCAAATGGAGAGAAAAAATGGTGCAGAATCAGAGCTCATTTGATTTTAGTCCCTCTGAGCAATAAAACAAAATCACCAGTCACTAGTATTAATGAACTTAATAACAACAATAATAATAAAGCAAACTGTATTGTATTTTCACCTGGATTTTTTGTATTTTTCAAATCAGATCTCATCATTTTATAATATGCACAGTAATCAATGATAATTTCTGATAAAAAAAACTGATAAAGCCCAAACATTACTCAGTATTTGGCAAATATGACTTGTATAACTCCATTTTTACTTGCCAACTTCCCTGTGATAGAGCCAGTAATGCTTGTGCTACTTTAAAGTGTTACAGTGATGTATACAATTCATATAATTTTACAGTAAATCCATATCAACACCAGGACACTAATCTACTACTTCACATGGTAGAAAACCAAACTTGTACAATAAACACTAGTGTTGAAGAAGATGTTGCGCAGTCAATCACCACAGTATCATTGCAGCTACTCTAAAGAGTCTGACAGTAATGTGTAGCTACGCTAACCTTCATCCAGTTCCTAAAATGTCAGTATTGTACTCTCACACTCACTGACAAAGCTCTTGCTAAAAGTAGTAACAGTTACCGCAAATCGAACATTAAAGTGGAAACAGACAATATTTCAACTCCCCTCCCCCGCCCCCCCGTGTTTCTAAATGCTATTATTGTTTTCTCCGCTGTCGCAAACACAACCGCATCGCTTTCTCTTTTCCTCAGAGCATAGCTCTGTGAAGAAATGACCACTTTAGAAATAAGAAAGAAGAAAGAGGCATGTTCACTGAAATGGGAAATTGAAATTCAGTCACAATTTTATTCAGTTTTTGAATTTGGGAACAGGTAAAAGCTATTGTAACGATGTGCATTGCATTGTAATAACATAGTTTGAGTAACGTTACTGCTTTGCACAAACAAGTATCTACAGGAGGGGTTGGCATCGGTGTGGAGGAGGGATTACATTAGAAGAAAACATTCGGAGAAAAAGCCTGAGTTTGTTCATTAAATTAGTCTATAATGGAGCCAGGAATGGAACAGAAATTCTTTAGTATGTGAAAAGTGAACTGGGTTAGTAGCATGTTTATGTTTTTACAAAATGAAAGGAACAACAGAGATGGTGATAACATATTTTCTGTCTGTTGATTTCCATACGAACAAGTAGATTAGCCTGACTGGATACTGATCCAGTATTCAATGGCTGCAGGGCTGCTAGCTTAGCTAACCGATTTCTACAAACTCTAGACTCTATTCCTGCGAACTACTGCTAACGGGAAAAGTGCTATCCACTTCCTCTTGTGGTAGCGCAACAGTTGACGCACCTCCTTTGTACCATAAATAGAGCCTTCATTTTCTAGCAGATCATACCTGGTGACAGACAGAACTGCATAGTGAAAGCAAGGCTTATAGGGAACCAATCTAGAAATAACATTTATTTCATAATGATAAGTTAAAGCAAGTGTCCACTTCCACTTTAAACATGCAAGTGTGCTCAATTAGTTAGTTAGAGTTAACTCTTTATGAACACTTCTGAAGTACATGAGCAAAAGTGTTGGGTGAGTTTATGCAAGATGTATAATATTACATTGTATCAGAAGTGTATTATTCTGCTATATCTCAATGTTGTGGATTATTTAAGAACATGTTTAGTCTGAAGAAGATCATCATTGTCACATACTTGCCATCATCAGCATGAAAGGCCACAGAATGCGGGAGCCAGCCCGGCTGATGGTCCAACTTGTACAACTGAGGCACCAAACCAACAGCAATCATCCCCCTCACTCCTGTATCGATGATGGTCACCTGCAAGGACCAAAGGCCAGATTATCACCAAGAAACAGGGCAGGAGTCATCATTTTTGTCTTTTTTATAGACTCCTTGGGATGCATTAAAGTAGCAATCTCACCAAACATACATTGTTTTATCTAGAAGGGGCTCTCTTCATTCTTTAAACAATTGTATGTTAACAATTACAGTTCACAGACTTAAGCATCAAAACAACCAGTGGCTTTAGATATTTTAGATATCAATTTCCTCTAAATAATGTGGTTAATTCTTAACATCTTTGGATGCCAACTTCAACTTCAAAAGATGCTGTTTTAATAATTAGACCAACAAGTTTTGAACTTCTCATTGCACATCATGTGTGGGAGGCTGTAGTATTGTGAGACAGCACAAGCAGAACAAAGTTTGTTGAGTCAGAGGAAGAGAAGTAAGATAGGGACACAGTGGGCGAGAAGCACACAGATAAATATCTTAATATCTGAAATTATTCTACTTTCTTGTGGTTTATATTGCTAGACCAGGGTAGTACAGCCACTAAGATAAATGAAAGAATATACAGTATTGTGTGTTTTGCTGACTAATAAACAGGTTCTAAGCCAGCAAAGTAATCATGTTTACACAGCTGCAAATGCTTTATATTTCAATGAACAAGACTATGAGTCTACAGCCAAGCTAGCAGCCATGTGAAACTGTATTTAAACACAGCAGTACTTTGAGCTAAATGTTGACATGAGCATGCTAACATGCAAACATGCTGACAATGATAACATGCTGATATGTAGCAGGTATAATGTTTATTGTGTTAAATATTCTAGTTTAGCATGTTAGCATGCTAATATCTGCTTATTATCATTAAACAAAAAGTACAACTGAGGCTGAAACCAAAGTATTGGATGAATTAAAATTATGTCGCTGGAACCACGAACATCTTTAGAAAATGTCATATCAATCCATCCAATAGTTGTCAGATAATTCAGTCTGGACCAAAGCAGTGGATCGACTTACCTCCCTAGAGCTGCTGCTAGCAAGGCTAAAACCACTGACAGACAGTCATTTTATAGCAAGAAAATCATACACGGTGACATAAAAGTTTCAAAATGGCCTCTTGACCGCTGCAGGTTTATATGGCAGAAAAGCTCATTGTTTCCGCTCTCTTAAGACTCCACATCAGATTATAACATGCCATTACATTTTGCTTTTGGGTTGGCACTGTTTCTCTTTTCACTTCATGGAATTTCCAAACCAACCTGAAACCACATAGTATCTCTTTGCACAACACCACATGATGGTGAAACCCCTGAAGTAAAGAGCACCATTGTTATCATAACTGAATAGTGACCATATGACATCATCCCTCGGGAGCCCTACACACAGTGCAATCTGAGTGCTGCTGGCAAATTCAGGGCAAAGACAGGGGGGAAAACTTTAAGTTCTTTCCCATGACCTCAACATTGGTCTCCTGAGGCTGAGAAGGAGTATGTCTCTTTTTTTCTGTGTCGGGGTGAAACATGTAGGTGACCCCCAGAATCTAACGTCAGATCTACAATCAGAATCCACTTAACTAGCATTGATTAGCCCATATCCCTGTTTACGCAAATGGCTTCCTGTCTCCTCCTACGTGACTCCCACGAAGTGAGTCAGAAGGATGAAACACACAGAAGTTTAAAGGTTAAGAGGGTTAGTTACTGTATCACTACACGTCAGACCGAGGCAGGATGTGTGTGTTAGGCAAGTTTAAACATGGTTTACTCTGAGAAACAGTCACTGTCCTGGGATGTTTACAGCATCTAGATTACCAAGAACAGTGAAGGAAACAAACCAGCACAGGATTTGTAATAAGCTGTGACTTGTTTGGCTCAGTGAACCCAATCAGTCAAGGTTGAGTAAAGAAAGCCCCTGCATTAGAAAAGGTCTGTAAACCCATCAAGGGAAAAATACCACTGAAACTGAAGCAGCAGCTGTAAATGCAGCGTTTCTTCGTTTTTGTAATACTATACATATATATATATATATATATATATATATATATATATATATATATATATATTTAAATATATATATATATATATATATATGCACACATACACACACACACACAAACCATCCTGACTGCCTCACTGGCTGCTGGTTGAGGAAGGGTCACAGTCTAAGTCCACTGGTGTTGACAGCATTCTGGTATATTTTAGTTCTTAGCAGCAACTAAGAATTGTTGCTGGCCTGCACAGTTATCACATCTCTTAAAATAGCTTTCGTATGAAGTAAATCAAAGTTTATAGCAGGAATGTTCTGCAGAGAAACTGGAAGAAATGTGTGTGTTCCCAGTGACTAAATTTCCAGTGGCTATTTACTCCGATGTAAAAATAAAGTATACTGGTGTCTCTTTTCACTAATCGAAAAGGCTTTACAATTAAAAAAAACAGATGTGATCAAAAGACATCAAGATACTGTATAATTTCTTAACACTAACTGAACCTGTTAAACTGACTGAACAGTCGCAAGACTAAAGCTATGCAAGAAAAGATGTACTAATTTGCTTGGAAAACCTGTTCAGCATGCAAAGGTGAATCTATTTAAATCTCAAACATGATAGTTGCTATTTTTGTTGCCGAGATTTGATTTACTGCTGACACTAACTCTGACTTTGGTGTTAATGATTTTGGCATTTATGACTTGAAGAATCAGCATTAGCCTCAGCAATTACTGTATGCCAAAACTCAGCACACAATGTAAAAAGCACTGCCAAGTAATTTGGCATATCTGTTTCCAAGCGGAAAGATCTTTGCACCTCAAATGAGTTCTGTTCCCAGAAGGTGTCATGATTTCTTTTTCATTATGACTCAAAAAGGTGAAGGCAAGCAGTTAGACATGATGGCCTGCCAAGTCTCCTCTCATCAACAAAGAAGCCCTGTATCTTGCTGTAATATTAACACTATACACTCATCTTTGTAGTATATTGTTTTGACATTTAGTACAAGAAATGAATGTACTTTCTAAGTTTACTTACCCACAGGAAATGACACAAGATACGTGTGAAACGAGACTGATTGCCTAATGTTTTTAACACTTTATTTTAGTTTTCTATATCTGGGTTGTCTAGTAATCCAAAATTGTCTTCCTTCCAGCTCTGAGCAGTTCCTCCATTTATGTTGTGCACTGCATTGTGGGACAATGAGTTTCCATCATTACCACACAAAATAAGTGATTTGTACGCATGTGTCCTTGATTATATTGCAGCCATGACTGTGCAGGGCTGCAACTAACAAAATATTTAATTTTTACTGTAACATAAAAGTAGCAAATTCTCTGTCAAATTTTTGGCATTTTTGCTTGAAATCTGCCTTAAACGATTAATGTATTATCAAGGTAGTTGCTAATTCATTTTCTGTGAATTGATTAATGGACTAATCGCTGCAACTCTAGATTTAGACATGTGATAGAGAATACATTACACTGGCACTTAATGCATCATAAGGGAATATATCCAGCTACTACATATTTGGTACATAAGAATCCTGGCTGGTCAAATGAGTACAGTTTGGGTTTCGTCCTAATTTCAACAGGGACAGATGTGTAGGCCAGAGAAAAAGGAGAAACATTCATGTCAAATCAGGACAGTAAATAACCTGTGTAGCTATAACCTTTTCTTGGCTAAGTGTTTTCTTTTTTTAATTGAGAGGAAATCATCAAGTCTTACTTCAAAATAGCGATTTCTTTTTGACAACGGCCTGGCCGCCACAAAACAGCCAACTTCATCTGAATTGCCGTGATACCTACAAAGATGCAAAAAAAAAACAAAAACAAAAAATATTACTAAGGACTCGATATTATATCAATTCTATGAAATATAATGAATCCAAAAGCAAGTGAGATAATGACTCAGCAAAGTTACAGCTGTAGCATAAAATTATGAATAAAACATTATGAATTTCACGGTGGCACTTCTCATCACTGTTACCTGAGTATGTCTCCATCTCTCAGCATCCGTTTCAGCCGCTCCCGGTATCGCACTGCTCGCACCTCACGAATTTCTCGTATTCGCCTTCTCCAGTTCAGAAAGCGATAATGAAGGTTGATGTCGTCCATGTCGGAAAATCATTACAATCTAGGACACAGGGAAACAAATCAAACAACTTTAATACTGTTCTGGAGGATGTCATCATAAAAACTAGATCAACTGTGAACACTAAAATCTAAGACCTGCCTCAAAAAGCTTTGAGAATCTGAGACAAAATAACCCATTTTAATACATTAATATTACTTTTTTGGTAAGTACAGTACTTTTTTTTTTATCTATTTGTGTGTAGCGTGCTTTGACTGGAAAATTTTTACACTTCAAATGTTTCTTCATGCAGCATCATTTAAAACTCATGGAAACTCAGTAATTAAATCCTGGTGCTGTTTTGCACTACTGATGTGATAAAAGTCATAGTGCAAAAAAACATTTTTTTTTTGTAAGTCTAATCTTCAGTGATGCTTCCATCCGTGACGCAGACTATGAGCAAAGCAATAATGATGAACAACAGAAGAACAATTAGTTACAGTGGCACGGGATCTCCTTAAAAGACAGCAAAAATATTTGACCACAACAAGATTACCACTGTTGCCTGACAACAAGAAGGACCTGGGTTTGATCCTCAGGCCAAACCCTTCCTGTGAGGAGTTTGTGTGTTTTTCCATTCACGTTTCATCCCACATTCCAGAGACAAGCAAAGGCCTGGACGGGGACTCTACACTGCCAACAGGCATGACTGTGAGTCCGCTGTTTGTGTCAGTCCTGTGATGGTCAGGTGTCTCCCTTGTGTGTTTTCCACCCAATGTAAACTAGGACTGATACAAGCAAAAACATCTGTTGTATAGGCGACACTCAGGCATAGTGGTGTCTTTCTGGTCTGGGCTCTTCCTTTAATACTGCCGACCTAAATGCCAACATTTGAATTCAATACCTCACTGATGTCAGCCAACAACTGATGATTATTTTCATTGTGAATCATTTTGTCTAGTGTCTAGTGAAAAATGCTTATTACAGCTTCCAAACACTCAAGATGATGTAACTAAATTGCTTGTTTTGGCCAAACAATACTTTAAAGCCTAAAAACATTCAGCTTACTATAAAATAAGCCAAAGAAAAACTGAAAATCCACAAAACTTGGAAGCTGGAAATAGAGGATGTTTGGCATGTTTTTGCCGGTACATCCGTTTAACAATGAATCGATTATGAAAATAGTTGCCACTATTGTTTTGACGACTGAGTGATCACTGATGCATTACATGAGTAATCTATGACACTTTTTTTCTGTCAGGTTATGTCATCAGAGCCAGGATGACTCAGGTGAAACAGCGTTCAGGTTTTGTTGATCATTCATTTTCATATCTCAGTAGAAAAGTATCTCACTGTGTGCATTTTTACTTTTACTGGATGAGTGGAGGTTCATTTACATTCTCGAGGTAAGGGGGGATATATTTTTGTCACAAAATCCTGAAAAATGTATGTGTTCTCCTCAAAACATGAACAGTGAAAGGAAATTATGGATTGATGACAAAAACCGACTAACCAGCCTAAACACGACAGATTAAAACTGGTGACAATCAAACTAGTAATATACATTAATGAGGTAAACAAATATGTGAGAAGTCACTTTATGTTATTGTCTGTTGCCTGTTAATTCCTTGAGTTTAGCATTTTACGAGCTTTCCGCAAACGCAGCATCAAATTTCCCAAACTACAGGCAGGACTCGGTTGGCCGGCTAGCTGCTTTCAGCGTTACAACATTATCGCGCTGTATGACTAAAAAAATACTGTAAACACAAATATACGTCATGTTATCGTCAAGCTACTTAAAGCCCCTTTGTTTTACGTTGATTCCTTACTGTTTAATAACTTGTAACGCGTCGTCCTGCTGGTTTTCTTCCAATTTTAAGGAGGTGAAGTCTGTCACTTTGTGTCCAACCTGCTCTGCCGGAAGTCCCGCCCCTTCGACCAATCACAACAGAGGATAAATAAAGTGTGACGTCTTTAATTAACCTGTGCAGTGCCGCGCGCGCGCGTGTGTGTCTGTGTGTTTGTGAATCAGATGTGAGGACATGTTGTTCACATCACTAGCAGCAACAGACAGATGCTAACATTGAGACCTGATCAAAAATACTTTGAAGTAGTAATTACATCCATACAACATATAACTGTACTGATTACGATACAAGCTCTGTCTCTGATCTCTCTTTGTGTCCTGGTGCAAGACATTTCTCATTTCACATTTAGGAGTCAAGACCAGGTAATTTGAGACTGCTTGTCCAACTGAGGACAAAAGTCGTGTCCCCAGCTGGGAAAAAGCTGATTTTTTGGTCAGTGGTTAAGGTTAGGGTTCTGGTTAGGCAAGTAGTGGTTAGGGTTAGAGTAAGTCTCCAGGAGATGAATGTAAGGCTATATGCATACCCCAAAATTGACCTAAGTAAACAGTTATTTTTATGATAACTTTTTAATTTTATACAGCAATAAAAATGTCAAGTTTAGCCCTTTGAGAGACTTTAATTTGTATTTTTCTACTATATTCTGAAAGCAGTAAGATTTACTTTCACTTGAGTGAAATAGTGTGGTTTAACTTCTAAAAAGACAAGATTCACAGAGTGGCCAAACGTTCCGCGTTGAAGGCTCAAAAACAGCATATGTTTCATTTTAGTTCATTCTGAACCTGTTATATCTTTGGAAGGAATCAGTGAAAAGTATAAAGAAAATAAAAAGATGTTACTATTTTGAAGAGCATTACTGAATGACCACATTTAGAATTTTCATCACCATGAGCTCTAAGAAATCAGCACAGGCATTTGTCACTATTTTCTGGCACTTTATAGACAAAACGATTAATCATCCAATTTATCCATAATGAAAATAATCAGAAGTTGAAGTCCTAATGTGATTCATTGCGGCCCTTCCATGGTGACTATATATAACTATTGATAACTGATACTGTAGAAAATTGTCTTGAAATTGAATTAGAAACTGTTTATAAATCATAGAAGAATTGTTTTGGATAAAAATCAAGATACCTCATCACACTGACACTAAAAATCCTATGAATACAGTACTGTCCATAAAGGCTTAATACATCCAAATAGCTGCCTTGGTATAAACAGTATGGTGAAATATCTGATGGTTGACAAATTTCTCTAATTTTACAGTATGTATTTTACTCACAGTCTCCCAAAAAGCTATCTTTTTCAGTTAAAGTAGTCTTACTTCTACTTAAGTAATATCCAACTAAAATAAATAAGTAATTAGGATACTCATACTATTTCAGTCCTTAAGTGTTACGCTATATTTTCACTGTATTCTATTATAGATAGATAAATACTCTTATTGTTAACTGCGATGTGGTCACAGACGGGGTTTTAATGATACATTAAGTTAGAAGACATGCTATTAAATTTATGAGACCTTGTTTTCTAATTTAATGTGTTTGTGACTCACACACAGTGGAATTTGCAGGGTGGGACTTTTTGCTGGTGGCTATTAATGTCTTAGTCATGCAACCTTGAGTGGCACTCCTTCAGCCTCTCATGTAAATCTTTAGCCCTGCAGTAACAGAGTCTGTAAACACACTCTGTGAGCAAAGTGTTTGTTTTGTGGTTGCTATTTAAAGAAAAGTCACAGCAATGTCAAACACAAGGACGGAAGGGTGGAAGTAACTGAGTACTTTTAATCCTGTTATCGTAACTGAGTATTTCTTTCATTGTGCTCGTATTATTTAGAGTATTTCATAGTAAAATTATATTAGAAGATTTATGTTTTTTGTACTAAAATTATGTGCTTAACTATATTTAGAATCATCCTCAGAGTACAATACTGTCGACTCCCTATAATCACCATAAACTGCACAATACTGTTGCAAAATAACTGATTGTTACTGTATAAGAAACGTTTCAATGTTGTTCTTAGTTGAGATGCTGCTATGTTGATCTATTTGCACCATTTTCTCACCTAATCTCAATCTAATTTACTCAAATACATTTCACTACTGTAAAATTATACTTACAGTAAAATACAGTCCTTGAATAAAACAAATATACTCAGTTAGATTCCACTACTGCTGATGCCTTTGCTTATGCATTTTATTTTGTAGTCATTTTGGCTCTCAACTTCAAGTAAGAGTCACTGATTATAAGACAAAAATTATGCATAGACAGATGACAATATTTAAAGTGAAACTCCTTCTTTGTGTTGAACATCGACCGTTTTAAAACACGAATGGTTAATTTCTTGTCTGCTGAGCCATGTTTGGTCACATGTCACGATTGGTCAGTGCGGAAAAGGCAGAGCAATGGAGTAGCGTACACAATGTTAGTGTAGAAAACATTACTACCCTGCAAGATGACAGACAACAAATGGTATGAGCATGCGTGTGTGTGCGTGCTTGTGTGTGTGTCAGTGAAACGGGGTGTGCTCAGCTGTGTGGAAATGAGAGGGAAAACTAACATTCTCCATCACGTACCCTCCCATACCTTTCACTGGTTTTGGCTATTTAAAAGCTGCTGCCAGTGGCGTCTGTCAGCCTCATTATCACTTTGTCTTGGCTTGAGGGAATTACTATCCACCTTTCGACAGACTG
This sequence comes from Euthynnus affinis, assembly GCA_029490765.1. Lineage (NCBI taxonomy): Eukaryota > Metazoa > Chordata > Actinopteri > Scombriformes > Scombridae > Euthynnus > Euthynnus affinis. Next base: position 14,615,705 of record CM055840.1, on the reverse strand, counting down.
CAGTCAGTGGAGCAACGCTGAGTCTGTGCTAAAGAGGGATCAGAAGTCCTCATAGGAAACAACAATCAACAAGCCAGTGACTAGACCCTTTTACTAGAGGACAACTTTCAGTGTGAGATGCTATATTTAAACATCCTGGTGCTGCTCCTCCTGCAGCCAGTGCTGTCGAGCCCAAGGCCGCTGACCACACCATCCAGATGTCCCACCTGTAGAGGAAAGCCTGCACCAACTGTAGATTTAAATACCTCCTCGCTGGCCGTTGGAGAACCATGTGGGGTGTACACTCAGAGCTGTGCCGTTGGTCTGCGCTGTGCCCCTCCAGAAGACGACCCAAAGCCCCTCCGCACCCTGCTGGAGGGTAGAGGAGTCTGCAGTAACACCACCAGCATCAACTCGACCGAAAAGAGCCAGTCTGCAGGTAGGTCTATAGGTGAGATTCACGGTGTTTGGATTGTCAACACCAAAACTCACCATTTAATGATTTATTTGTCAGCGTTACTACCAACAAATCAATCCTGTAACATGACTATAAGTTTGTGATAGTCAAAAGAGAAAAAACAGAGACACACCTGTTTTTACACAGTTCATTTTCTTTTTTCATAGCTCAACCACTAAGTGGTTGAAAAGCAGTTATATATAAATAGCAGCTTTAGGGCAAGGTAGTGAAACATCACAATAAGTTGGGTGAAAAATGTTTTAATGGCTTAGTCACCACATTGGAAATCAATATAAGCATTGATTTTTCTTTTGTTCAAGACAAGTTTTTTATTCTGGCTGTTAGTGCTTCTATTAGTGTGATTAGTTATTTAAGAGTGAAGCTTGCTACAAAAAAAACCTCGACAGAATGTTTTAAAGAGTCGATTAAAAAGAAAAATTGCAGCTGAGCTCACAACAGAATGAAATTAAAGCTGTTTAATTTAACAGGTATTAACACAGAGACATTAGTGACCAATGTTAAATGTTTTCTCTTTATCTGACTCCAGATCCAGCACCTACTGGGGATCCAGAGGAGGTAAAAATCACCATATCACCATATCAATATCAATATCATATCAATCTTAATACTTCAGAGAAACAGTACATGACTAACCTGACATTTAGATTTGCACTTAATTGTTCAAATCATCTTTTCTTTCAGGCTCCATGTCGAAAACTGCTAACTACACTCATCAGAGGCCTTGACCATTTAATTAAATCACATCATGATATCTACATGCCCAACTGTGACAAGCGAGGCTACTTCAGTAAGAAGCAGGTGAGTGTTGGATGAACAATTTTAAATGATGGTTTACTACTGGATGTATTTGCACCTTCAGGCTTCATTGTGTGTTTGTGTGTTGTGTTTGTGTGCAGTGTTGGTCGTCTCGAGGTAAGCAGCGTGGCAGGTGCTGGTGTGTTGATGAGAACGGCATGCCAGTGGCTTCACAACCTAAACAGAAGGGCGGCCTGACTTGTTAAAATGCATGAAGCTTGGACTAAAGCAGAGGAGGATGAAGCTTCATGGCCAATATGAGATGAAGATGAAGGAACACCACACAGAGTCTGAAGGAACTCAACACATTTCGTTCTCCATCAGCTGGAAGCAGCTTTACCAACCAGAAGCTGTTTCAATAGTCAGGTGTAACTTTGTCTCTTTGCGCCCTCTGCTGAACATATTATGACTGTATTGATCTGACGTCCTTCACCATCTACTTACTGAATTTATCAGATGCAGAAGTATATCACATTATATTTATATGAGCATAGGAAATTATCCAACCAAGTGTCACATTGTAACAAGACACTCTGTCAACTTATTACATCTGCAGTAATCTGCAGTCTCTTGGCCAATTAACTCTAATCCCGTATTTTGTATGCATTCAATATATCATATTTATATTTTTTCAGTATTTTTTTTTAACTTTTAAAACCACTGTAATTGTATTATTACTGTAATTGCTGTATATGATATCTGTATGTCACCCTATTTATGTCCCTTTAACTATGATATTATTTATGTAAATATTGCTTTTTCTTTGAATAAGAAATGTAAAAGTGCTTGCCCGTAAGTGCAGACAGGCCTATCATTTTAAGAACCTACATTTCTAATACAGAATTACATGGGTGCATTATCATTATGATTTTCTTTTTTGCCATTTTGCCTCTTGAACAATAAGAGGGGGTGATTCAGACTGACACTGATGGACGATACTACACAGATATACACAAGAGACTTCATCAATTCTTTGTGGATTCTGTGTACTAAAAATGTTTGGTTACTTGTTTTGGAAATAAAAAAACATTTTCTCAGGAAGTAAATCTATCTGGTCCCTTAATCCAACATCATGAACAAAAGGAGATCAACAGATCAAGCTCAATAAGCTCATGTATTACACCTGCTTCTATATCCATTAAAGGTATAACATCCCAACATTTTGGTGCCTTGTGCAGCACGCTAGATTGTCATTAACCTTTATGTACTATTCATACAGTATTCTGACCCTTCACAGTATCGCCTCATCATTACAGTAGTCTCTATACTAAACTTCTGACCCACAAATCCATTAATTCATTCATAAATACTTCATCAGTCATTAATAAATGGGTGGTTAATATTTAACAAAGCTTTCAGAGACCAGAGAGAATGTATTCTTTATGTTTTACACTATTTATTTCTGAAGAAAAAAAATCAACTTGTGTTATGGTCCCAAGTTACCTGAAACAAGAGAACATCACAGCCATTATGATTTCAATGAGTATTATTTAATGTGATGTGAGTATTATTTAATGTGATGAATGCATTACATATGCATAACATTTTTTCATGCTGATTTTTGAGTTTTTTAATAAATACAGGTCAAATTGAACCCAGAGCACCCTTTGCAGTATGTATAAAAATGCAAATCTGCCTCACAAAACACAAAAAAGTTGAAATATTTTTACTATCCTGGATCACCTTAGGAGAAGTGTTAGAATGCAAGGCTAGAAGAATGGAGTTTAGGCTCACAAAATGTAAAAATAGGTCAAATTCGACCTAAACTGTATGCAAGGGTTAAGACACTACACTGAGTTACAGAAACACCTGTACTGTATACTGCAATATGATTCAATACATTAGCCCGGTAATAACTTATTTATTTGTTGAGACTGCTTCTTGTATTGGACAGCATTATACTGAAAGGTGTTTGTAATATTTTGTCCACCTCATTCATCAATAGTGGATCCTTACCTAAAATCTAAGGGTTCACGCCACAAATCATCACTAAAGTCATGGAAGAAAGAAAAAACACTTAAAAAGTGTGGTTTTCTTAGTTTTCCCTTTTCTTTCTTTTTTCTTCTTGTGAAATATATTTTTCACCTTCCCAAATGTCTAATAAAACTCCAAATAAAGCAAACTCTGGGAAACATGATGACTCTGGGAAATTATGATGCAATTTTACACAAAACCATCACTAACTAACAGTTACAGTAGTTTTGAATGAACATCAGAATCAACAACAAAATGTTTCACAAAGTTATAATTTACAAGAACGTTGTGGATTTTAAGCTATTAGAAAATTGTTGTTGCCATTATGAACTTATATTAAACGAATCATATTATCTAAAATTAGGGATGAGTTCATAGGTTTAAAGTATATCATGCTCTGCACCTGTTTGACTTGATTGTTGTTGGACTGAATCGACGCAAAACGACCAAACGTCTCCGGACCAGGAGGAGCTGTTTCCCAGCAGCTGCTGCAGAGTCTGCACACGGCTGCTTTACATAGACAGGACGCCACAGATGACAACTAAAAGCCTGTTCAGAGCCGGAGACTGAGCTGCTCTCCTCCAAAGACAAAACCCCACGCACGCCTCTCTAACCTGTGACAGTGAGATGTCCTCTCCCGCTGCCTCCTCCAGCCCCCTGACCGCCCTGGCGCCCAAGAGGAAGACGAAGAAGAAGCACTTTGTACAGCAGAAAGTGGAGGTTTTCAGAGCCAGTGACCCCGTGCTGAGCGTGTTGATGTGGGGAGTCAATCATTCGGTAGGTATGTGTCTAATATGTGTTTATATCAGCATGAGTGTAAATATGTATGTTGACCAACTGTGCGTGTATGGATCATGCGCAGGTCAATGACCTGAGCCAGGTGCCTGTACCTGTCATGCTGCTCCCAGACGACTTTAAAGCCAGCACCAAGATCAAAGTCAACAATCATCTCTTCAACAAGTACAGTACTCCACTAAACTTTGCCTGATTGTAAGCCTCATCCTGTTGTTTCCTGTGATTTGCACAGATTTTTGTTGCTCTCATGATTCATTTGTCTGCCTGTGCTTATCACAAATTGCAGACCCCCTCATGAGGACAACAATGCCATTAACAGAACCACAGCTACAGCTATAATAACAATAAAGCAGTCAAGAGGAGGACAGAAATAATAATTGATATATTTTGGACTATAGTCTACAGTATGCAATTATGTAAAACAACAATAATGTATTCTAAAGTTAGAAATGCATCATAATTTCCACTAAGTGAGTAGCCAGAGGCTTCGTCACACCAGTGACACACAAACAAGAAAACAGCCAAGTTGATGAATTCTTCTGAAGATATTCGGGGGCTCACAGTTTTTAATTATTTATGAAAAACTGTGCTGTAAACTATGTCTGCTGTGAGGTTCACTTTCTATACGGCTGAATTCTCTAAAACTGAGTGGCATTCAATAATCCTTTAATCCATTCAGGAATCCAGGTCGCATAAAGACTTCTAAACAGAGGTTAGGGGGGAACAATAAAACATGTTTTTCTCAAGTAGATGTGTTGTTACTTTGACAAGATTTTATTCAAGTGGTTTTCATGTTGCCTGATGTGGAAAGTGTTAAAGTGAATCAGCAGGATGTAGTAGTAGAAAGTAGTGTAGACATAAGTGATGCATATGTATATAACTTGATGCTAACTTGATGAAGACTTGATGCTTTTAAACACACATGGAGTTCATGTTTCAGTAGCATTCTTCAATACACAGGAATAGATGTAGTTCTGATTCAAACACATTTATTTCTGCAAAGATTTACAACATTTTGAAGAAGGAAATCTATACAGAAACAGCAGCACAAAACAGTGGACATTTAATCTTGTTAATCACATGATTTAAACATGTTACTATTGTACAGAAGTAACATATTATGCTGTAATTAAAGAAAAAGTGAAAGTGAAAACAGAATAGTGAAGGCTGCCTCATGTTTAATTTAGGGTTATTATCTCTGGCATTCTTTAATATTTGTTTAATGAAGCTTTGTTAGATGCAGAGTGTGTAAAGTCATGTTGCAACACTGTAAATCAACCTGCATTCGTCTTGTTTCATTTATTAAAAACCTTCTTTGTTCCTCAGAGAGAATCTTCCTGGACAGTTTAAATTCAAAGAGTACTGTCCACAGGTGTTCAGAAACCTGCGAGAGCGCTTTGGCATTGAGGATCAAGATTACCAGGTACAATCAATGGAAAGAAACTGGCCAAAAACACTAATTTTAGAGTGTGAGGCAGATTATAAGAGGTTTTGAAAATAGAGACAAAGATTTTAACAAACGCAGACCATAAAAAGTTTTTGCAGTGTTTCTTTTCATATATAAAAAACAGACACCTTTTTGTATCTGTTGATCTTCTCCCTACTAAATTTGCATTTTTTGTGATATTTGCATGCGGCAGGTGGCACACAGAGTCATCCTCCACTCTGCTCAGCACACATTTGCTTACAATTATGTGAGGCATTCTGTATGTGCGCTTTAAAGCATGTGCTGATTAAAGCCATATTACAAAAGATGCAAGAAATGTCTTAAAACACAGTGGACATCAATGCAAAATACAGCTTTTTGTTCCAGCATGATCCACAACACTAGGAGTAGGCTGAGTCTAAACAGGCCTTATCTTTTGTGCATTTCCTATTTATGGTAGAGATTTGCATTTCTTAAATTTTCAGTGCTTCTGTGAAAATGGTTTGCATTTCAAAAGGGAATACAAGGATGTAAAAGGCTTCATACAGTTGGACAGATGTATTGTGCAGCTGATGTCACGTGTTACTGGTGCTCACCAACAGGTGTCTCTGGCCCGCAGTCCTCCGCTCAAAGATGAGGAGGGGCAATGTGTGAGGCTGCTGCTGACATCATACGACCGCACTTTGGTAGTCAAAGAAATCTCTAGTGAGGAGGTGGAAGAGATGCACAACATCCTCTCTGAGTATCACCAGGTAGGACTGACACAGGCTGGAAGACAGAAACGTTATTCTAACTGGCATTTTAGTGAGTTTTTCTAGATTGTGTTGAGGGAAATCTAAAGATTAATTATATTATTCATGTTTTCCACTCATTTTGTCCTGTAGCTTTTGTATATAGGACAAAGGGTGACAACCCTGGTTGCCATGGCAAAGATTTTACCAGAGCAAAGCTGACAGAGACAGATGAGTGTGTTTCAATGAGAGTTTTTCTCCCACATGTAATGATACGTGACCGGGGCTCTTGTTTTACATTTAAATTTGAGCTCATAAAAATGCAAGCATGTTATGTTTTTATCTGCCTCTAAAGAAAATTACAAAGAAAAGACTAATAAGTATAGATATAAAGACAAGGTGCACTCTTTAAAGACATTTAACTAAACAGAGAATACAACTATGAATAAACACAAAATATTCACAATTTTGGAATTTTGTAGTGTATCTGTATTTGTTTGGACCTAATGATGGAGTAAAAATGTTTGAAGACAAACCATACATCATCATAGATCTTGAGCTTTCATTGTCTTCATCAGAGGAGGGAGTTTTCTGACCCTGAAAAAATAAAATAAATTGACTTTTTTTTTTCAAACCACTATTACAATGGTTAAGTATTTCAAACTTGCTCAAATACCATTTTTGAAATGTTCTTGTCAGCTAGCAGCATCTGACCATTGTAGGGCTGAAACTAATGATTATTTTCACTACTGCTTAATCTCATAGATTATTTTCTCGATTAATCAATACTTTTGTCCATTAAATGTCAGAAAATGGTGAAATATGTTCATCACTGTTCCCAAAAGCCCAAGGTGACGTCCTCAAATGTCTTCTTTTGTCCTGTCCAACAGTCCACAACCCAAAGATATTTAGTTTACTGTCACTGAGGACAGTAAGCACATTTCAGAAGCTGGAATCAGAGAATTTGGAAATTTTCCTTTTAAAAAATCACTCGAAACAACTAATTGATTATCAAAAAAGTTGGTAATTAATGTAATAGTTTGCAACTATTGCAGCTCTAGACGGTTGGTCTACCATTTTGGTCCAAATGGAAATATCTCAACAACTACCAGATGGATTACCATGAAATTTAATTTAATCAATTTTTCTTTATGGCCAAATACTAATAACATGCAGCCTCAGCTGTACTTTGTGTTTAGAACTCATTAGCGAACATTAGCAACATTACATGCTAAACTAGAATAGTTAAGATGGTAAACATTATACCTGCTAAAACACAAGCATGTTGTTAGTGTGAGTATTTTAGCATTTAGCTCAACGCACAACTGTGCCTAAATACAGTCTCACACAGTTGCTAGTTGTTTAACTAGAACAAGGAGTCCACCCATTCTTGTTATTTCATTATTTCATCAAAGCAGCAAACTAGAGTGAGACAGGCCAACTTGAGCAGAGATATGCAACTTGTCCAATTGTGATCACAGGCCAGTGGAGGATCCTCAGGAGGAGAGTTCACCCAGAAACAGGAGCAATTTCATTTATGCACATGCTGCTGGGTACAGTAGATACTTTCATTGTCCCCCATCATTCATCGTCCATTTAATGCTGTTCTCTTCCAGCATATTGTCACCTGCCATGGCAGTACGCTGCTCCCTCAGTTCTTGGCAATGTACAGAGTCACTGTGGAGAGTGAGGACACCTACCTGTTAGTGATGAGGAACATGTTCAGCCACAGACTGCATGTACACAGGAAGTACGACCTCAAGGTAAATTCTTCTGGAGTCATGCAGCTAGATGAGGATCCAGAGAGTGTAATCGGTGCAGATAACATACTGTTATTACTGCACACACAGTTGGATGTGTAATGTAATGAAACATCCCTTGTGTTTATAGTTTTTTCTCAGCTCATTTTGTGTCCCACTTTGTTGATTTTATCACAGATGTAAAAACTATGGGACCTTTTTTAGGTCACAAACTTATATAGCATTCAGTGTTTTCTCACCAATTTAATTTCTTAAGCCTTGTTAAAAAGCTAATTGTTCACAGAAATTTATGAAAGGAAGGGAGCCATGTGAAAACATTTAATGTCAATATAATCTGCGTAATTTAAAAGATGATACATCCACTTAAACATTCTACTGGTTGGGACTTTAATGCTCATGAATTAATAAAGCTTACATAACCCAGGATAACAGTTAATCGCTGTATCAAGTAATGTGTGAATAATATAAGTGAAATACTGTGGGGTGTTTTATTTCCTCAGGGCTCCCTGGTGTCTCGTGAAGCAAGTTTTAAAGAGAAGGTGAGATCAGATTAAGGGATATGTCAGTTTTATTATGAATTTATTGCTTTACCCATGACATTTATGCATGTGTTTGTAACTCAACGTAATTTAACGCTTGAAGCATTACTAAATGAGATCCTGATATTTTATTTAATGACTATAGCCTGAAGTGCGGGTGTTTTTAAACCTCAGTCTTTTAACATTTTTAAAAATACCAAATGAAAAGATGTGCTATTTTTTGGAGGGAAGGGTAGTTCTTCAATGGTGTTAATTATTGGCAACTTATTGATGAGATGAGGATAGATTTGTTATCAGTAAGAAACATAAAAGTTGTGTTTGAGAGTCTCTGAGATAGTCAATTAATAAGAAACTTGAAAGAGTAAGAACCATTTGATGTATTTTTTTAAGACTCAAAGATGATTAATTAGATCCTGCAAGGGCTGCTGAATATCTTTTGATCTGCTTACCTTTAATTATATATGTAGGGGATGTAAAAAAGGTTTGGCACAGGTGCTGTATATGGCCTTACTTGTAAAAGGTTTATGTAACCTGAAATATAGGTTTAATATTACTTTTACTGTACTAGTAAAATTGTTTTAGGTTTACATTTTTTAAAGGGGGACTTCAGCTATGCAGTACTGCAAGTCCAAAGTTGGGGGACTTGCAAGAGACAGGTTAATAAAAGAAATGTGAATCAACAGAGGCTGAACTATCCTAACATTTGTTGCCTAGTGTTGGTCAAACTTGAAACATGCTGAATCCTACATTTCCCACAATGCATCTTGATAGCATCTTTAATTTGACCCTCCCTGATTGGTAAATGCCCACATCTTCCTCCATGCCCACAACTCCATGCCCCCAGTTTGTGAAACAGGCTTTTTGTTAACACCTGAAAGAGAAAAAAATGTTTCTTTAACTCAGAAGTTTGGTCTGTTGCACCCAACAGTGATGTCTTGGGTCCCTAGTGTACACCTGTACATCACCTTATTGTATTTATGCAGTAAGTCTCATTTAGATCAATGTCTCAAAGTTAAACCACTGGAGCTCAGCAAAAAAAAATGTTGAGGCTTGTTAAATTCGACCTAATCTCGCATAGCCAGTTGTATCTCCACAACACTTTGCCAGCACTGGAGAAGGGTCTGGCTGCAACCACTGTCAGTTCTGCTATAGGGGAAAAAACGCTATGTATTTTTTTTAAACCAATCACAATCAGCTTGGGGGTGGTAAGCCCAAGATGCAGCAACTGTCTTTGCAAAATAGTGTTGGGCTGGAACTTGTTTGAGCCCTGGCATTAAAATGGCTAAATCCCTGCAAAAGATGTATGTCGTCTATGTGTTACAACTTTTACTGATAAAAAAGACAAGCATAATTTGCAATTTTCAGCATGTAGGTTGCTAGCTCGGATGCTGTTGTTGTTATTGTTTCACGTAGCAACAGGGATTTTGAAAACGGTAACACACGGTAACATCATCAGCCAATGGCAGGCTTCTACCCACAGTCTACATTTGGTGAGTCAGACTAAGTTAATCCCAACCATCCAAAATACTCCTTGATGAAATCACAAGAGTTATTTTCTCAGACTTGACAAAGCTCCCTCCAAAACTAGAAAACATTGTACAGCTGTTTTCACAGGCTGATTAATTTTTGATCAGACGAGTAAACGAGCCTATATGTGAAAAATTGGTGGAATGACACTTTAACAACAAGCTGTAATTTGAATGCTTTTGAATCACATTCATGTATACACTGACAACTGTAAGTAGATTGAGAAAAGTAAAATTAAGTCTCTAACTCTTCATTTTATGCTTAACGACGACAATATAACTGTAAAGAGCTTGATCTGATTGCAGCTGTGTCACAGTCTGTCTGGAGGCGTGGACGCAGGCTGTTTTCCCCAGTCTGACATGTTGTAACTCTAACTGCAAACATGAGAAATGTACTTTTTGAAATGAGTGACAAGTGTTTTTTGTTTGTGCAGTGAGACAAATGTGATTTAAAGATTAGATTTGCATTCAGTCAGTTAGCAATAGGCTGTTTAGATAACATCAGAACCCCTCTGGTTGAACTAGAGCGACTGTGACCTAGATATAAAGACTGAAAAATAGCTGGTTGAATAGATAGAGTTAAAATAACTGCAGAGCTGTGGAAACCTTTGATCTTTGCAACTGTGTTGATTTGAGAAACAATATTTGGGGCAACATTATTTGACTTTTATGTTGCAGAAAATGATTATATTTTAATGAGAAAAATGCTAATGAATATTGTGCTTTTTCTGCATTTTTAGGCTAAATGTAATGTAGTTGATTTTAACTCTGTATTTCCAGGTTAAAGAACTGCCTACTTATAAGGACGTTGACTTCAGGAATAACATGCAAAAGGTTTATGTAAGCGACGAGGAGAAGGAAAAAATCATGGACAAGCTTAACAGAGATATTGAGGTAAGAAATGAATGAATGCATGCAGACATTATTTTCTCAGATATGACTTAAGCATGTGTGTCGTCTTTGTGCAGTTTTTGGTGCGTATGAGGATCATGGACTACAGCCTGCTGCTGGGCATCCATGATGTCGAGCGGGCTGAGAGGGAAGAGGAGGAGGAGATGATGGAGTCATCCTATGAGGAGGAAGAGGAGGATGAAAACGGCCTTGCTCCTGCTCCAGGCTCCACCTCACCTGAGGGTATCGCTGGCTACATGAACTCCTTCAAACCCATGGGTCCAGGGGAGTTCGACCCTTATGTGGATGTGTACGCTATTCAAAGTACTGTAGGTGAGTCCTGACAGCTGAGATGTGAGTTTATGTGAGGTGTAGGAGTTGTAATGCACCTAAACCCCATCTCACGCTGGAAATCATACCTGCAGATCAATATCACTCACCAAATGCTGTGAACACTGCCTCTCTCATGCAGGTGCACCCCAGAGGGAGGTGTATTTCATGGGTCTGATTGACGTGCTGACGCAGTATGACACCAAGAAGAAAGCTGCTCATGCTGCCAAGGCTGTCAAACATGGGGTGAGAGATCAGGGTCCTTTAAAGGGATTGGTTAGCAGAATCAGCATGGCTCTCTCTGTCCTGTAAAGTGTAAAAGGGTTGTTTTCATTTTCCATTCAGTTACCTTTCAATCAATGCTGTGTGTGTGTGTGTGTGTGTGTGTGTGTGTGTTTTGCAGGCAGGAGCAGAAATCTCAACAGTTCATCCGGAGCAGTACGCTAAACGTTTCCGAGAGTTCATCACTAAGATCTTTGCCTAGTTCAAGGATTCAGTCCAGGCTACTACTGTCTTCATTTAATACAAGAATTTCACTATGCAATACTTGCAAGCCATGTCAAATCAACATCAAGATGCACTGAAAATTTAATTAGCATTAATTTCTAAATGATTTATGTGGTTTTTGAGTATTTACCCTCCATATTATCCCAGAGTGCAACATGATGCATTTATTTTTTTGAGCGAAGAACTGGATTTTGCACACAGGAGGAAAAGTGGTCTTGGCAATTTGTGGTTATGAATGGGTTTCTCTTGTTTTTTGATCATAGCCACAAATACATTTTTTTTTTAAGAAATCATGCAATGTGATCATGATGTAAGTAAAAGCCTCAGATATTAATGTATTCTTTTTAGTGGCCAGTGGGGGTGGATATGGTGAGGAAAAAAGGTTTTCTCAACACAATTATCATTGCTGTGTCCACTTTTCTGTCAATCAAAGTCTCAGTCATTGCTGCTAGAGAGAAAAAATATGTTGGTCTGTGACTCCCTTTCTTGTCAAGATTTTCCACCAGTGACAACACTTCACATAATAATTTAGCAAAACTGGGTAAATCTGCAGGTTCTCAATTATGGGTTAATACAATTCTGCAGACATACAGTTCAGCACCAATATGTGACTTAAACCTGATAAGACATGTAATTTTACATGAATATGTTGCCAAGTGCAGATTATGTACAGACATAACAGTGTGAAGAAATACCATCTGTTAAATAGCGACTGCATTTCTGAGCACATATTTTAAAATGAAGATTAATGGAATTCTATTTAAAAACTACCATGTAATTATAACACAAATAGGTAAAGCCATTAGAAACATCCTTTATTGATGAATGTATCATGAATGATGATATTGATTATGTGCTATTAAAAGCATTTTCACAAAACAAAAACACCAGATTTCAGAGATTGAACACTAACCCATACACTGTGTGTGCTGTTATCATTGCTAGTGAAACAGTTTCACCATTTAGTTTCCTTCACAGTAAAGACTACTGTCATTTTAAGTCCATCTGTGCATCACCAAATTAGGCTGCTGCAGATTTTGAGAGTAACTTAACACCCCCTGAAACTTTTGCTGACCTCTAGTGGTTTAACTTCTTGTCTTTCTGCAGTGATGGACAGGTGTACTCCAGGACCTTGTGACATCACTGCCGCAGGGTGAAACAGACTTGAAACTTTCAACAGAGCAGATAGTAAAACACTGCTTTTCAGCCTATTGTTAACTTATTCTTTAAGTATAAAGAATCTCATGTTGTTTGTGTCTTAAAAGCCAAAAACTGAAAAGCCTTAAATGAAGGTCAACACTCTCTCAGCTCAGCATTCAGTATTTATCGCTCCATATTTTGCTTGCAGTGCAATGCTGTGTCAGCTACGCTACACACAAGCTTGCATCATCTGAGAATCACTATAGCAAACCAAATACTAAATTATAAATTAATCAAAGAGTTTTTAAGTCAAATGTTGCAGCTTGGATCCAGCCTCATATAACATCATTTTTATTTCACTTTCATCATATTTCAGCTGGTTGTAAGTCAATATGAGTAGAAGTGAAAGAGATGTGTGGTACACACACAGTACACACAGTATAGGTTCCTTTAACATGTATTCTCCGTGGCAAAGCATTCATTTTTGGTCTTATTTAGTCCTCTCCCCTCTCCCAGTCCTCCTGGCACACATTCCTGAAACTCCTGATGAGACTGTCATGAGGAAGTCACTTTGGACTAATTTGTAGGTTTAGCTGAGTGGACAAACAGCAGAAAGAGCACAAGCAGCTTGTGTGATTAACTCTGGAGGCAGTTTGTTCATTTATATGACACTAGATAAATATTATCAGGCAGAGAAAGCGAATGGAGATAATCACAGAATTGTTGCTTTGTTATGTTTTATGACAATTCATATTTAAAGTATGTAGCTTACTGTAGCCGAGAGGGCATTTTTTCCTTTTGGGGAAGAAAATTATCTGTTACCATTTTAGATTATTTTCTCTTAGTATGTTTAAAAGAAACTGGGAGTTGAACATTTTGTTGAATTATAGTCTTGGTTAAGAGTATTATAGTGGTAGCATGAAAAGGGTTGATAAAAAATGCTACAACTAAACTTGAAAAAAATCTATCAAGGTTAAAGTGTTGTAAAACATTTTTCTTCCAAAAGATACAATTTGTAAACTCGACAGCAAAATCTTCACATACAATGATTCAGTAATTTATAATAATCTTCCGGTCCTCTGGAGTTTTCAAGGTAACCGTTCACAATGAGGTTTGTTTCCTGTTAGGAAGGACCTTGTTGCTGTTTTTCACTTTTTTCTGTAAATGCCAGTGAGTTTTGTTTGGACCAATAGTGTTAAGAAATACAAGCTTTATATGTTTTTGGGAGACTAACCTCATATAGTATTTTTGATGTTTCATTTTAGTTCTCAGACATTGGTATCTCAAAAGTCTCAGTCGTTCCCTTTATGCTATAAATGATAAGACTGCCTTATAGTTATTGTGTTTGTTATATTACAGTACTTTTGTTTTTATGTGTGTTCCCAGAAGTATTTAAACAACTGTAAATCAATAGAATAGAAATGAGATTGCTCGGTGCGTGGTGGTTTACACTATAAAACTCCAGGACTTCGACCTAGAAAGAAGTAGGTCAAAGCCATCAGGGGCCTTTAACAAGGGCCGGTTTGATCTAAAAGATACCATGTTCTAATGCTAGATGAGTGTTAGGTGATGGCTGCTGGCTGCTGGAGGACTCCACATGTCCAGAAAACTGCTCACAACATGACCTGCTCTGCACACCATCATGTGTGATGCAACTGTACTGTGCAATGTTCCAATCTACTGGAGCCTCCATCACCCTCCCAGGAGTCGTCTCCATCTTACTGGGTCAAGATCAGCCAAGAAATACGACAAATCTGAACAGACTCCTTGTGCATAATAAACATTAAATGATCAGGCTGTTGATGGTACATTTTTCTTATTCTCAACAAATCTCAAGTGCAGAGCCAAAACAATTAACTCATCCTACTTACGAGTATTGTGTGTGTATCCAAAGCCTGATATATCATATTTGTCTGTGCCATAAACCTCTGCTGTTGTCCAAAAAATATTAAAAACACATCAGGAAACAAGACTGCTGCACAGAGTGACATGTTCCTTCACCCCAGAGGCAATGGCAAATTTAAAGTCAAGAGGTTGTGATATGCAGCATAACAAGCTAGCACATGCACAGTGGCGTCTTGACTTAAAATTTCCCTAAGAAATTCAGTACAAAGTCAAGAGGTTGTGATATGTAGCACAACAAGCTAATGCAGGCACAGTAGTGTTTGTCACACAAAGAACTACTCTCCTGAGAATGAAAATGTTATGCAGTGGTGTGGCTCACTGGTGTGATTTTTAATAGTTTTTGGACAACAGTTGAGGTCTATTCCACAGAGGAATACAATATATCAGACATTGGATACACACATAATACTGGTGGGATGAGTTCATTATTAACTCTGCACAGTAGATTTGTTGACAATAAGAAAAATATAGAAAATTGGCAGCCTTATCCATTAACTCAGCACGCTTTTTGACAAATGGTCTGCTATGAGCAGAAAACACACACACAACTCTACACAAAACACCACAATTTGGGCAGTAGCCTTAGTGTATTGATAATGAATGCTCTATGAATCATTGCATGAGTAAAAAAATACAAATGGAAAGAGATGCTTACATCACAGACATGTACACTCAGCGAAGAGTCTTCAGAACACAAAAATACATACAGTACTGCAGGAGGATTGTTTTTTATGTCATTTTTTAAAATATTCATTTGGTAAACATTCCTCTATTTCATGTTGATTTTCATCCACTTACAAACACGTTCATTCAAAGGCCCTGTTTTATAGATCAGAACCTTTAAGTGTCAAGACTTAGCAGTTTTAATCTATTAAACCATACTTTTAATCTCTATTAGTCACAGCAGGAATAATATTAGTTAATCAAAACATAAAACGCCCCGACAGTCCACCAAAACATGGATGGAACCACAGCTGTATCATCTGGATAACGCATGTTAAGTGTTTAAAATAACAACCTCAAATCATCTGTTTTTGTACATTCAATCAAAATCAAGGCATTTCATTTTCACTTGTTCATATACACATCTAGTATTACACTCGCCTTGACAATGACCTGCTGCTGGAGTCACTCGCTCTGCAGGTATTAATGCACACATCATGTACAGTGTTCATGTCACACACAGTGATACAAACATAACATAGAAATCTCAGTCTTGGGTGTCAAAGAGTTAATCAGCTGGTTATCAAAGGAAACCAAGAAGCTGTAAATCTCTAAACAGCTATGAGTAACCCTTTGAGTTTTTTACACAGAACCAACTGTACAAATCGTACAATAACAATCTTGAAAATGAAGCACTTTTTTTTAGAATTATAATATTTTTATCAATTCATCTCTATACAGTTATTTTGATTATCTTTAAAACTCACTTTTCATCCACTTTAAAGTTTTTTTTATAATCAACTTACACAACATTATTTATGCACAGTTCAACGCCCGGCTCTGTTGAACATAACACAGTATATATGCACTCTCTCTGATCTGATTTTGTAACATTCGTTGTCAATAAAGTTAAAAACTGTTGATGTGTTTAACATTGGTATTTCAAGCAGGTAAAGACAGACCGAGACGTCCATCTATCAAACAGTAAACTTATTGCAGTTCTTTATATGATAAGCTATTTTGGGCCAAAGCCAAATTTCCATTCTTAAACTGAGTAAAGAATTAAGTTGAATATTGACCGGATGGTGACATATGAATCATACCAGCTGGTATACAGTGCAATACATCCCTATTAAATCTGAATGCAGAGGCATCCCAATGTCTTTTTTTTAATCTAACTGTCTACGTACAAAGTGTAGTCAGGAAAATTTCTCTTTTTGTTTTGGTTAAACCATTCTAGCAGACTGAATGTGCCTGTGTTGATTACCAGTGAGTGTTTTCATCCCTGACAAACACAAACACACCCTATTAAACCTCGTCTGGCTTCAGGAGTGCAACATCTGGCGACGTGTTCATCAGTCTCACTGGCCTGCGTGAATGTACAGGACACTATGAGGGTAAAGCGACAAGCTGACACATACACACTTTCACCACACCACATTTCAATTATGACACTGCTCGTCTGGAGGTGCTGTAACTCAAGCTGGTGCCGCTGCCGCTCTTGTGTGAGATCTTGAGTGTTGTGGCAACCGTCAGGCTCGGTGTCATGGCAACAGGGAAGCTGGAGGTCGCGGCCGCTGCGAAGCCGACTGTCGCGGCAACGGAGGGGGCTGGTTCATTTGGGCATCCATACTGGAGCAAGATGTCGACACACTCTTGGCTACCAGCACTGCGAGCCAGAGCCAGCGCCGTCTGCCCCTGAGCATCCCGATACCGAACATCACAGCCATACTGAAGACAAAGAAATTAAAAAAAAAACAGGATTAGGTTACCTAATTATACTCTATTCCACATTTTTATGGCTTCTTGGGACTAAAAGCTGACAGGACTATCTTAAATTATCCCAACAGGGCGTGACTCAGTGAGCTTTAGTGCTTTTCACACACATACGTAGATCACCTTGAGTGGTCTGCTGAGTCATCTGTTTTAACAGTTTTTGTTTCTTGCTGAGTGTATTACTTAGAGGTTGTTGAAGGGGAACATTTATTAATTTGCCATTTTTGCATAACTCAAAGTGATCGTTTGCTGTGATCATATATTTTACACAGAGAAGACATTTAAAATGATTTCACACTTTGTCAACATTGCATTTTTTTTTTTGGAAGGGGGGAGGAGGGAGTAATATGAAACTTCAGTACAAAGGTTTTATCGATTCATATATCACAACTGGCAAAACCGCAGTGATGTAAACTGAGTAGGAGGGAAACACACCCAAACCAGAAGCTGCGTCATCACCACATCGGCCTGCTGACAGGCAGCGTGCAGGGCAGAGCCAGGCAGCCGCAGCGCCAAAAGTGACCTGGAGGAGAGTGCCAGGCTGAGAGGGGCATTAATGTCCTCCTTAGTGCAGTGGGCCAAAAAGAGCAGCAGCTTGGGAAGGTTGTGCTCCATCACTGCCAACAGAAGACGGCCAGATAGTGTGATGTCTGGGCCCTTGCTAGGGGTAGGAGGTGGCATTGGCGCCACAAACAGTTTCTGCTCATATTTGGCCCTGATCCATGACTCCCGTTCCTCTCTGGATAGGCAAAGAGAGATAATGAGAAGAAGGTGAATAACTAGTGAAATACATTTACTAATTTTTGTCATTCTGCTGCTAAATATTGTTAAAAATATCTTTCCACTAAACTCAGACACATAAGATTTAAATCTGCAGCATATACTGCACCTACATACTGTAAAACTTACCGGGTAGCATCAGGCATAGGTTTGCGATGTCCCAGGGTGCGTGCCTCCCATATACTGTTGACCATGTGGTTGCCAATGGCACTGAGAACCAGCGTGAGCTCTCGTGGCAGATCATCGAGGTCCAGGGAGCGAACACGCGACAGGTGGGTCCCCAAGTTTCTATGGATCCCAGAGCACTCGATGCAAATGAGAGCGCCCAAATTCAGACTAGCCCAGGTTGGATCTTGGAGGGGAAGTGTACACACAAACAAATTAGGCTGCCACTTCATTTGAAATTGATCCGCATGCATATGGTTGACAGATTTCTCCCATATTAATCTGTTCCAGAAGTAGCATTCACATGTGAAAAATGTGCCAGTTTGGCTATGTCATACCACAAGTGTCTGAAGTCGTGTGAAATCCTGTTTGGACAAATTTTAAAGCAGAGCTATGAACTCTGCAGCCAGTGTGCCAGACTATATACTCCCCTGATAGACTTTTAAAAGTGTTCCAACATCAGAGAAATATGCAGGATTTGATCTATTTTTGCTTGGTTTGGTAATATCTAAGACACAGATTTTAATTATAGAGTATATTAATAAAATGCATTTTTATTGAAAAGTATGCTTTACAGCTGACTCCTGCTGTGTTGAACTTAAACCCCACATGTCTGCATGTCCCTTCCTAATTGGCTTGTTTACCCTCCAATTAACATTGTTTTGGCAGGTATTTTTCCTTACTGAAGTAACTAAGTGGTTTCAAAGCTTGGATGTCAACTGAATTCAGTATAGCATTTAGATAAAAGTCTTGTCTTCTAAATGAACAAGTCAGCTATGGTCAAAATTCAAGAAAAACAAAAACAAACAAAAATTGTTTCATGGCCCTACCAATGACTTTCCCCCAGTTCTAATATTACTAATACTTTGTTTTTGTGTAAACTTTCCATGTTAATAAAAATGTTGCTGACTTTCGAATAGACAAAATAAGGTCAAAAGATCAGGGGAGTTTTGAGACGATGACACATGCATACGGTTGAATTGGGAGGAAATGGGTAAAGTACCAAACCTAGACATGCATGGACAGGTACAAAGAGGAGAAATATATAAAATATAAATGAGTCATATAAAGTCACTAACTTGGAGCATCACAGTCAACACAGAAGTTGTTGCCCTTTGCGTTGCGAATTGCCTGAAGAGCCACTGCTTCGCTTTGGCTGTTCTTGCGAGCCTGCGAAAAATGCACAGTGTATGATCAAAATGAAAGAAACACCAGCAAACTTGCCTCTGTGATATTAGCCCTGTTGTAGCTACTCTCCTTACTAATGATTATAATTTCCAAATCTCCCTGTGAAAATGCTGTGGAAGATGGCTATAATCATCATTATGTACTAACCATTTAAAGCTGTAAAATTAAGGGTTTGGGCCTCCTAGGAAATACAATGTAATAACACTAAAAAGGAAATGCATCATGGGATTGTGGTTATCATTATATTAGTGGTAATTATCATTTTTAGAGATCATCTATCTAAATCCAAACCAGGATGTGTTTCCCACTCAAGAACAGAAACCAGCTCAACCCATTAGTGTTAACCCATTAATGGCCAATCAAATTAACTGCCCTGATCCCTTTTAAAAGTAGCAGCAGTAACAGTGTCCTAATGGGTCGATGTCAGCTTCTCCTGAGAGAAAACTACTCTTCTTCTGGAGTCCCACAGTGCAAATATACAGTGCACAAATATGATTATAAGGCACTCCAATGTACTTCCTGCGGCCAATAATGTGACTTACAAATTTGAATTTACAAATCAGGAGATACTGAATTCACTCCATGCCTTCCGTACATAATGAACTATCTCCTAAAAACAAAATGATACCTTGTGGTACCGTTAATATGTGTCCATTATTACAATCGGTTACCAATATTTTTCTTACTTTACTTAGATACATTTACTCTACCTGTGCACTATGGTAAATGGTTAATGGACTGCATTTATATAGAACCTTTCTGGTCTTCTGACCATTCAAAGCGCTGTACAATACATGACAACATTCACCCATTCCACATACATTCATATGCTGATGGCAGAGGCTGATATGCAAGGTCCAACCTGCTCCACTGGATCTAATCTATTGCACATTCACACACACACTCAATCACACCACTGATACTCCATCAGGAGCAATTTGGGGGTCAGTATCTTGCTTTAACATGCAGAGTGAAGGAGCTGGGGATCGAGCCACCGATCTTCCGATTAGTGGGCAACCTGCTCTACCTCCTGAGCCATAGTCACCCATGAAAGTGAAAACTATGATGCCACTACTACAGTATGGAACAGTATAATGCACTGGCCCAATTGAGGGCCAGTAAACAACTAATTGTGATATCAAAAACCATGCTATTAGATACATGCTTTAAACTCAGATTTCACATGAGCGCAGAGAAACTTTCCCCCTTGAGCAGATGAATGTGAAAGCAGTCTTCTGGTGTGTGTGACTGCCAATTACAGGCTTGAGAATAGCTCTGGAAAGACAGTTTCATACCAATATGGGCACCAACATAACACTCCACTAACTGAGCTGCATAAACACATTTCTGGCCATCTCCATGAAAGTAAGTGCATTTGGGAGCACAAAATCATCAAAAAGGCACAACTTGCACTTCACAAAAAGGGCACTGTGGTTGTGTTCCTCTGCCAGTTTTGCATCTGTATAAAATAGTATGCATGTATAACTTTTCGAGAGTAAGATACAAATGAATGTACAATATGTAAACTGTAAATCTCAGTCTAGGTATATGTCTCCAAATAGTACATTATATGCCTTTGCCTTTTGGTGTGCCTTACCTTGTTTTTGCTGCTCTCACACAGCTGCAGGCTAGCCAGGATCTGGCTCTCAATGGCTTGAACCCAGGAGTCCCTCTCCTCCACACTCTGGGCTTCAAAGTGCCATGTCTGGCCAGTGCTCGACACAATGAGGAAGTCAAAATTATCCTCATCTGACAGAAAAACATGAACAGACAGAAGAGGTTTTTAATCTGAAGTTATTTCATGCAGAAAAATGTAAAGAAAAAGACTGTTTGAGTTTGCATGCATCAGTGCAATTAAACATTCATGTTTTACCACAATTAGAAACAAACAAGTCTTTTTTGTGTTAGTGAACTAGTCAATTAAAACTAAAACTTTTACCTACATGCTAAATTGTAGATAAAATACATTCCCAAGAAGGAATATCAATCGAATATTAATCATTTATACAACAGGAGCTTGACGTGCAGAGGGCCAGTCAGAGTTTAAAAGATGCAAAGCAACAGATCAGCGTTACCTGTCTTGCTTACGTTCCGTAAGCTACCAAAGCTTTTAAGTTTCCACATTTTGCGCTTGGCTGCATGAGAAGATCAAAAATGTCACATAAAAGCCAAAGAAAGAAAGAGGGGAAATAATAAAAATGACACTTTATCCAATTTAATGTTAGGTTATCAATTATTACTATCACCTTTCAATAGTTTGAAACATCAGAATTGTCAGAATATTGTTATTGTCTTGCTTAAATATAAAAACACAGTTGGAGTTCTATTTGTTTACCATCTGCTTGGCCGATGGTTGCATCTCCCTTCTGGTTCATGCTCTTCTTTCTGCGATGCTTTTTCCTGTCTGTCACTGGGGAGGCGGAGCCTACGTCTTTGGTGGAGGAGGAGCTGGACACCCCCTCCACTGCAGAGTCTAGCAAGAGGAAATTATACCACATTATATGAATCTGCTACAAAGACAATCATCATTTTAAGTGATGATGAATACCCTATGCACAAATGAAGTTCTTTTTCTCACCAACACTTTGAGCGTGGTTAGATAACGTGGAAGGACATCGCTGCACACCTCTGTTACTCCTAAGGAATAGTGCACCACCCAGCCCTTCCATTTCCTCCACTTGCAGGAGGCCGCTGGTACTTACAGGAACTGAAAAAAATTATGGCAAACATGTACTTAATAATAGAGTAATTTACCCAAACATGTAATGTAAAACTGAGCTATTAGGATTTTAAAAATATAGTAATGATTCTGTATGAACACAGGAAAAATTAAAGATACACAAAAATTACTGAAGAAGTCCACAAAAAGACACTGAGGGGGGTTACTTTTATCTTCCACGCATCCTTGCAAAACTTTTGAAATCCCTTATGATGCTCTTTGTTCTTTTACAAAGGCTTTGCATCCTCTTGCATTTTTTCCATTCTGGCACACAGGCTTGACCCTCACTTACAAAAAAGTCTTTTAAGATCTAAGGAACAGTAAATTTACTGAAGGTCTGACTCCTGCTTTCTCCCATCTCCACCTATTTATCATGTTTTTTATTTTAATTTTGACCATACCTGCTTACGCCCATTCAGGGTCACAAGGCTCTTTGTTCCATCTAACTTACATTTTTTGAACTAATATCCACAAAGAAAAGGACCAGCGTGGAGATTCCCAATCACCAGCAACTGATGAAGCTACACTGAGGCTATGAGCCGGGTATTTTATATAAATTAGATTTATCATTGTAATTCCTTTGATAGTCAGGAAGAGGAATTAGTTTAACTGTGTTTACATTCTGAAATTCCCCACATCCTCTTATGGTGTACAATGCAGAAAACGTGTTTATTCTTTGACCTGGGCTGAGTCCCTCAGGTCCCTGCACATCTTTGACTCGCCCATTGAGCCCAACTGGAGGGCCGCAGGTTGGTACAGCACGAGGCGGCCGCTTTCCCGGCACCTTCACCGTCACCCGCAGCAGGTCCATCTCTTTCCCTGGGGAATTTAGCATGTAATCCTGCCAAACCAAACATCAGCCATTACCATCAAGTACCAGCTGTTGGTGGTGCTTTCAGCAGCAAAATGCCTTTAAAGCGCTCTGTCAGCACTCTGACTCACATTGACACTGGAGTGATAGGAGAGTATGCCATCGTTGGACAGTGTGACATACTTCTTCTTCCACTCTTTGTTGAGCGAGTTCCCGCTGCGCTTCAGCAAGATGCCCTGATGAAGGTGACAAAACAGAAGAGTGAGAATTTATTGCTAATGTCTCGTGTGTTAATCTCACACATTTCGGCAGCATGATGCCTTCTGGCTGCCAAAAACACCCACAATCTATTCATCAGGCCAATATGGAAGATCACAACACTTCATCACTCCAAACGATGAAACTGCTGTCACACATTTAATTTCAAGTGACTGCTGGTGTGATGTCCTCTGCAGAGGGTCATTAGATATATCAGATTTGTTTCTGCATCAAGTGCAAATCTGTGTCCTACCTGTTTGATGGGAATTGAGCGTCCACTGCCCAGATCTCCCTTACAGTCTGCACTCCGTCTGTTTGAGTCACTGCCTCTTCGGCCCTAGATGAAGGACAAGAGGAGCAATAAGTGCATCAGAGGCAAGAATGGGATGATTGGTAAGGATAATTTATGTCTCTAACTTTATTTTACAAAATAAATATGGAATCTCTCCTTGCCAAAAAAGTATTTGGAATTGTGAATGGGGTTTCTGCTGATTTATTGGTGCCATTTGGACTTAAATTAAAACTGCACTAATCAATATTTTTCTATCAACAATGGATCAAATGATTAAGTGTTGTGTGAAAAGGAATCACTCATAGTGGCAAACCCATAGACTCTGCAGCTCCCCTCTTCTCTACTAAGTATTTTAGTGTCTTTCAGCTCATTGTTTTGGTTTCTCACCACTTTGATCAACCTCAATACCAGACACAGCAGGAGCAGTTTTAAGCAAAAAGTCTATAAAAAAATAACTGTATGCTAAACTGTATGCTACCTGCCCAGCATTAAATGGCAGACAAAGTTAGCAGCTAGCTGGTGACCGTAGTGGAGAATTTAGAAACTTAACAGTCAAATATTTTTCTTAGCAGTTATTAGACACCCAAAACAGAGCTAAAAGGAGAGTGAATATTGGACTTGCATTTACCATGTGGGTCAAAAACATGACTCCAAATGAATGCTAATGTTTGTGTCTGTGTATTTACCGCAAATCGGGATGTGCGTCTTCGGGTGGCACTGCGGACTGACCCCGGCGTGGCACTATCCTGTTTCTCCCCTCTCGCTGTCCTGCCAATCTCTTTATGACTAATTACAGGAGTGGAGGGAAGTGATGAGGAGTAGTCACTGCTTTGCCCACCGTTACTGGCCTGAGTCAGGGGAGATAGATAATTGAGTTTTGAGTAGAACTGAATTTTTCTTTTCTTTTTTTTCTCAGAATATCCTTGGTGTTTGTTTTGACATGTGACGTACTTTGGGCAAAATTGTATTACCAAAAAATGAAAAAAAAGAAATGTATGTTTTTATTTTCCTGCAGTGATGGCGGCCCCCACATCAGTGTTGTCCAGAGGGACTGAATTTTTTGTTGTGACTGACAATGTTGGTACTGTGATTGGATTGGTCCAATATCTGTTTGACACTGATTTATGCTGTTAGTCTCATCTGTGATTGCAACACTGGTCCTCAAATGTCCACCCAGACGCCTGGACATTTTTTCTACAAATATGTCCAAAAACAGCTTTATCTCAGTTTGAAAAATGGAAAATTATGCACAACAGTTGCATTATAATTTTAGTTCATATTTCCTTACACAATAAGGATTCAAATTTCAGACTTTAAAAATAGCCTGACAGCAAATCTAAAATATGCAACAGACTCAGCAAGAAAAGGTGCAGTTAGATGGTATGACTTTGTACCAGTTTTCTGACAGATGGTCTGTAACAGTTTTACCTGTCCTGGAAAGATGCCAGACACTGGGGTGGAGCCTCCGGAGTGACTGGGAGAGTTAGGGAGAGATTTACAGGAAGCCAGTAGAGCAGCTTGCTTCTTGGCCGCCATAATCTTCTGAGCAGCTGTGGAACAAACAAACTTAACATAAGCAGTAAAAAAGACATATCCTTCATATATTTGTGTACTCTGCAGCATTTTTCTCTATGTTCTAGTCTGACACTGACACGTACCATCAGTGAAGACTCTGTTCACATTGAGGCCGTATGTAGCGCAGGTTTCATAGTAAGTGCAGCGCCGCACATCTGAGCAGAGCTGTCTGGCCCTGGCATCATCTATTACTCTGGGGTTGCTGCTGCTGATCTTATCTGGAGAAAGCACAAATACAACAAGAGTTCACCTCTGCAAAGATCTGAATCAAAGCACATGTTGTGTGCGAGTGTCTCACCCTGCGTGCCGACTACTACGAAAGGTATCTCAGTGACCGGCCGGTGGATAGCAAGCTGGTGGTAGATTTTGTAAACTTCCAAGAAGCTGGCTTCATTTTCCAAACTGAAGACCAAAATAATTGCATCCACCCAACTTGCAAACTGAAGAGAAGGCAGAAGAAGATTTCCACTCAAAAAAAACACAAGAGTAGACTGATAGTAAGGTGTAATTTAAACAAAGTTTAATTAGTTGTCCACATTATCCAAGTTAATGTTTCTAACCCACCTGAGCACCTGGGAGTTCTGTCTCTTCTCTGATTATTAACAGGTGGCTCTGTCCGTCAACCAGGACATCCTTAATGTACTGGCGCCCTGGAAAAAAAACAAAAAACTGAGTGAAATATTACACTGGTGGATGAAAAGTAAAAATATCTGCAGTGACAAAGGTCTGTTGTCAGTTGACACAGAAATGTTGTAGATGAGGACATGTGAAACCCACCCTCAGTGTTCTCCAGTGGCAGGTAACTTCCTGTCAAGTGTCTGTGGACCAGAGCAGACTTCCCACTGCACAGACCTCCCAGAACACCCTGATGAACAAACACACAGATGAAAAGAGAGCAGATATCAATTTAGTATTTAATCTTGATGACCAATTTGTAAAAGAAGTGTCTTAATGCTTACCAGGTGAAGTTCTTGTACAGTTTGGCTGATGGTCCATTCTTGACTGCTGGTGCATCCAGCTGAGTATAAAAGAAATAAATGGAATGATTAATAAAAAAGTATAAAGTAAGCTCAGTGCTGCAATGATATGATGTACTGCTAACTGGTGGTTCATTAACAAGATATGGTTACAAAGGATAGAAAAGGCAAAAATGTAGCTGCTGAGCTAACAGTGTCTCCCTGTTCACCTGTCTTTGAGAAAACCCAGAAGGTGACTGATAATTACATTTTTGATTTTGGTTCGCATTGCATCTGGCTACCATCTTAGTTTGGATTAAGAAGTAGGATTAAGATGTCTAGCACTGTGACTCCCTGTAATGGTAAAACACAGGAGGCACAAACTGAGGCTAATCCCATCTCTGTACTATACCTACAAATATAATATTATCCTCAATTTCCAAAATGGAAAACAATTTCTGACTAGAAATACCACCTCACAGTTGTATACCTCCACCAACCAGTCACGTTGCAGTTTATTTCCATGTCTGTCCAGACTCATATAATGTTTATAGTGAAGACTTTGAAAGAATTTAATAAAAGGTTTTAACTGCATTTTCCTTGTATGTGTTCACATATTTGGCCAATAAAGCTGATTCTGATAGAACACAAAGTTGTACCCATGATGGTACCCATAATGTCACAGTGAAGTTGACCTTTGACGTTTTGGACATAAAATGTCATCACTTCATCATTTTTTCCTATTAGATATTTATGTGAAACTTTGTCATAGTTAGTGTATAAATTCTTGAGTTATGGGCAAAAAAACATGTTTTTTGAGATTACAGTGATCTTGGCCTTTGACCTTTGAATACCAAAACCTAATCAATTAATCCTTGAGTCCAAGTGGATGTTCGTGCCAAATTTGAAGTAATTTTCTCAAGGTGTTCCTGAGATACTGCATTGGATGGACGTACAGATGGATGGACAGATGGACAACCTGAAAACATAATGCTTCAGGCAAACAAGAAACAGAGGTGATTAGCCTCCATTGACATTGAAAAGAGCTCTTAACGACTCCAAAACGTTCATATTAACATATTGTAAGCATCCAGACTAGTCACCAACACATTAATGAGTCTCTTGTGTTTTGTCCAGAATCAGAAAAATGTGTAGGCAACTTCATTTTTAGGCGGTATAACACCCTGCTTTCCAGTCTTTGTGCTAAGCTAAGCTAAACACTCCCCAGGCCTATTTCTATACTTAACAAATAAGAAATTGATCATCTCATCTAACTCAGAACAAAGTTAATAAAAAAGCCTTCTTCCTAAAATATTGGGGTGAATTCCTTTAAAAAAAAAGTCCCTGCTGACTGCTGGCCAGGTCTTGCCTGACTGCCTGCAGGCACAGCACAGTAAGGAGTGTCAGGGTGTCCAAGCCTCCCATCTGGGTGCAGAGAGGCTGCAGCTCCCAGCGAGTACCCAGAAAATCCAATCAAGTCTACAACCATGCAAGTCTGCATGAGTTAGGGAGCATGCCAGATATCTTAAGTTCATCCCAACATTGTAAAACACACCACTCTTTTGCCTCTTACTGTGGTTATTCTGCAAAAACTCCTCCTAACAAGTCATTTATTCTTTTATTCAGCCTTGAAGACTTATTCATCTTATAACCGCGGTGAGATAACTCATCTTATTCCCAGTGCAGTTTCCCTCATTTCATGAATTTTATAGAAGTCAGTGAAACAAGACAGAATATACCAGTTGGTGCTCTGTGGTATTAAGAGGAGGAAACCTGATTCAGAGAGACTCAAATAACAGAGGAGTCAAATGACAGGAAATGTACAGTTTTATCTAAAATGCTTTCAGTTGTTATTATCTATTATTGAGTCAGCAAGTGGATTATTATCATTTGCAGTATAACTCAGCTTGTTTTGATCATTTATTGAGAACTATCATGGTTTTGATACCATAGTACATGTATTGAATGTTTCACAAAAAGGAGAAAATGCACTGAGAAGAAATTAGTAGAATTGTCGCAATTGTGACTTTTTCTTGTATGAAAAATACATTTTGAGTGATGAAAAAGAGACCAACTTGTTAAGGTGGATGTTTTTCATACTAAATGATCAATAGTGAGACTTTGGTTGTTCTATGCGAAGTGTATTTGTGTCAAACAAAAACAAAATGGCTCTTTAAGACATGATAGAAGATAACTGATGAGTGTGAGACTTAAGTGACTCATCTAGCTGCAGAATGTAATTATTAGGTCGAAGCAGACGTTGGCATTTCCAGAGATCTTTGAATTGCATCAGAAATATAATAAATATAGTATATAAGTATATAAGTTCATACAGGGTATAAAATAATTCCTTCCAAAATTATTTTTATTTAAATAGAGAAGTGCACCTTCTTTCATTGCAATACAACTTCAAGTACAAAAATTACAAAAAAAAAATCTATTACCATTTATTGTTTTCAGACTTTGTTTTTAGTGATGAGGACATCGACTTGGCAGTGACAACATGATGACTGAGTGTTTATATAAAAGAAGTCACATTCTGTTCCTAGTGTCATGGTTATAAATAGTTCCT
Organism: Euthynnus affinis; assembly: GCA_029490765.1. NCBI lineage: Eukaryota > Metazoa > Chordata > Actinopteri > Scombriformes > Scombridae > Euthynnus > Euthynnus affinis. Next base: position 14,587,174 of record CM055840.1, on the reverse strand, counting down.
GTATTATAGCCAAATATATCTAGTCCATTGGTTAAATGTGTTCCTGCAGCTGTCCTGATACATTTGCACATGTTTTATCAGGTTTGATACTGATAAGTATAAATAAATAAACACTCATTACGGAGGTACAGACAGCAAGGTAAGTTACATTCTTTTCAGTTCTTACTGGAGTCAAAGTATTACAGCACTACAGGAAACTGTTAGAATGTCTTTTATTACTCCATAGCTAATTCTTTAATTTTCAGTCATTGTTACATTTGTTTCACACTGCAGAAATTATTGATCATGAGTCACTTACTCTCATATAGTTTTTCTAAAAAGAAATAACTAGTTTCAGGGCTGTAAAAAAATGAGTGTCAATATTTTGAAAGGGGGAATAAAACAGATTAACAGTGTTTTATTAATTATATTCTCAAAGTCACCCTCTACTAAAAAATGTGTTTTTCTTATTGTTACTTAAATTAGATATTTAACCTCACGGTGCAGCATGATGTAGAGTTTGACGCTGGAAGGATGTTTTCATATTCATCTGCTGAAGGGGGAAAGTTTCACTGGGCTCATCATAAATCTGAGTTTAGTACCTGCAAGTAGGATTTTAGACATCACAACTAATTTGAAGCCAATCGTGGTCCAGTGTTCAACTGACACAAGTATGATGTGGAAACTTGAAGCCTCCAATGCAGTAACACTGAGAATGGACTCTACAGTGAAATAGGAGACATCTTGTGTTCAACAGTTAAACTTCTGAAGTGAAATATATTTGCATATTGATAGAATTTTTAATGAGGGAGAAGAAGAAGATGTAATTTTAAGGATTTTAACGAGATCATTGAATTCTTTTTTTGAAAAACTATATTAAACACAAATTATTATTCAAAGTAGAGTATTTTATATCCATCTTAAAACATGTCTGGAGGGATTTTTGAAGTTCTACATGACATGACTTAAGGATATTTTGTTGTTTGGTTGCACTAAACATTCTGGTTTGAGTGCCATAGCTCTATCCTCTGTAGGATGACAGCAAACTTGCATTAGTGAAGGGAAATTCAATAAAACAAACACACACAGCCATGAAGGACATTGTACACATCTGCAGATGTGAGGCTGAAAGAGACAAATGCCTGTGAGAGTGAACACATGCATCCAAATTCACAAATACACACTCAGCGTAACACTGATGAAGATTAATGCGGAATTCATCATCGTCACAGATGACAACACAAATACTGTTTGCACACACACACACACACACACACACACTGAAGCTGTTGGGTCACGTTGTACCGGGCGGAGCCTCGGCATCGGCCTGCTCTCTGGGGACACAGATTCTAACTTTAAACCCCTGTGACTCTGCCTCATCCCCATCTTTGGGCAATCCCCACACCCACACTCCCCTCCATCAACAGCGTCACATCACAGACCAAATAGCATCTCTCACGGCTTTGCTGTTGCCATGGCAACTCCATTTTCCAGAAGCCTCCAGCCCGGGTCTCTATACAATAAATGGTCTCTCATGGCTACAGCGACGTGTGTGAGAGGCATAGAGACATGATGTCCACCTGCACACATATGAAAGTGTGTCTCTCACATTTTGACACTACTAAATAATATTTCCTGAAGTGAATTTCATAAATAAAGTTCATCTGTCATCTGAATACTGACATGAAATTATAGGTTCATCACGACACCATTTAGACTACGCTGCTCACAACACTAACAAAATATAATGTTGATGAATGAATAGGCTCCATTTGGAGGCTGATTAACTCTGTGCACAGAGCAGGAAGTAGCAGGTTCCCTCTCTCCTCACTCCTCCTACAGTCCCCCTCTCCTCTCTCGTCCGATGAACACAGCTCTGTGTATCCCCAACCTTAATTATTCATGTCCCACTTACTCCTGACAAATTACTCAGAGCTTACGCCGATCCTACATTCTCTGTCATAGATTATTTTCTTTTGAATATATTAATAAAGATTAAAGATAGATAAAGTTGCATCATTTCCTTTATTTTAAATAGACAAGTCTGAATATTTCATGAGTTAGTTTTTGACAAGACTGAAGTCATTTCTATTTGTTTGATTTTCCGGGGTATGGGGAATTCCTCAAAACAGATATCCAAAACATTGAGCACATTAGTGACACTACAGAAACAGATCATCACATTTTAACCATGTTAAAGATTTTTAACCCTTTCCACTATTCAAACGCCTACAGCATCTGTACAGAAGGGATGCATTGAAATGTACTTTGATATAAATCTTAAAAGTTTGTCTCCAACATTAATGAAGTGAAATCCTATGTCAAGTTGTTTTTATTTATGCAGTCACATTTGTAGCTACTGTAGTTTGGAAAGAAGTTTATTTATTTATAGCTCACTAATATTCCATTATCTTATCATATTTCTAGCAGCACATCCCAGCTTTTGTTTTTGATTTTTTCTTCAAGTGTAGAAACGTTTTTAAGGCAAATCTTAGAACAGCAACAATGATTAATTAATTAGTTGTCAACTATTTTGATATTTTGATTTTCTTAAAGAAAAAAAAAATCCAAATTCTCGAAACTTCTAAAATGTGAATATTTTCTGGTTTATTTAGTCTTCTATGATAACAAACTGAATATCTTTGGGTTGTGGACTGTTCTGGACTGAAGAAGACATTTAAAGACATCATTTTGAGCTTTGGGAGACAGTGATCAACAATTTTCACCATTTTCTGATATTTTACAGACTAAACATCTTATCAATAAATCAAGAAAATAATCGACAGATTAATCAATACAGAAAATAATAATAATTGCAGCCCTAGTAAACCTAGTGATCATTATATTACAGAGTGAAACCTGACAATTAACAGGATAGATGCCATATAAATGTTTCACACATGCAGTTCATTTAAAAATGTATCCATAAATAATATAAAAACCACATATTCAAAACCCCTACATATCTCCCAGGCAAAATATTTGCTCTGTTGTGCTCTTCTGCAGCTCCAAATGGAAGCACAGTGTATGTTTTTCTTCTCTTTAGACCTGTGTTTCATCTCAAAGGAGCCCCATTTCATTAGATCTGATTGTGATTGTATTTTCACCAAAGTTATTTCAAGCAATTTTGTAGCTCTTACGAGTAGTTTCTGATACACTGAGAGCTCGGGGCCGTAATGAAACAGCAGAATCGTGTTACCAAATCCCTCAAAGACAGGAAAGGTTAGCAGCTGGAGTTTAAACCTGTTTCTTGGCCCTTTATATTATTAACCCATTACTTATAGTAGTATGTCACTAACACTAACACAGTTAATCTGTAAAGCTTTCAGCTAACACATGTTCATGCTAACTTATCCGTTCTTCTTAAAGCAAAGCAGTCATCGATCTTCTTAAAAGGAAAAGAAAATGCTTGTTCTTATTGATATAAATACAGAAAACACTGTAAAGCCAAATTCAAATCCATTTAATTACCAGGTGCCAAAATAAATGAAATGTTTAAGTAAATTAATGAATTGTAAGCGCATTAGAGCATTACATGGACTGTAAGTGGGAGCAGGTTTTTGGTTTAGGTCCACACAGCTCCAGAGAGGGCAGTGTAAATGGCAATAAATATATGATCCTGTATAATCACATTAAACAAAATAGTCTCCTTAGCCACTTAATCTCAGCCCAAGTGAGCCCTGATGATTGAAGTGAAACAGCAGATGTGACAGGTTTTCTGCTGCACTCACCAAATTCTCATGGAAGAGTAGTTTCTCATCTTGTCTATAGAGTTGTGTGAATGATTCAGCTGGTTTGTGTCACCAACAGCCCTCTTTAGTATTGTTTTGTTATGCATGTGCAGCAGTGTGGAGGGTCCAAATGTATGAAACGGTGAGCTGGTTTGATATAGTGAGCCAATTATAACTAAAATGTATGTTAAAACTCCAGCGAGGCTGCCATAATTCTCTGTCATACAGTGATGTTCTGTGTGCGTATGTGTGTGTGTGTGTGTGTGTGTGTGTGTGTGTGTGTGTGTGTGCGTGCAGTAGATGCATGAGGTGAACTTACCTTCCTCCTCACTAGAGCCCCTCTCCACAGCTGGATAGAGGGGCGGTGCAGTGTTGACGCTGGGTGGCACAGCTGTACTTTTGGTGAAAATCCCACTAATGAACTTAAGCATCTTTCGATCACGGGCGGGAGCTCTCTGGATTGTTCCTCCCTGGCCGTCCTTCCCCTTCTTCAGGTCCTCAGAGAGGGAATGTAGGTCGCTGTTGTCCAGGGTACGACTTGTACCTTTTCTTTGAGGCCTGGGCACATCAGTGGAAGGAGGTGCAGGCAAGGAAACTGAAACTGTCTTGAATCTCTCCCCCTGAGGGCTGTCCCTGGTCATCACACCTGTGAATCCTCCGCTGATTGGAGCTCCAGGACGAATGAGTGTGCCCCTACCATCGCTGTCGGCCCAGGATGCCCTGTACGGCCCAAGAGTTGTGGCAGCCATTAAGGGGGACTGGTCTCCGATGCGGTTATCCCTCCGGTCCAAAGTCTTAGCAGAGTGATACAGGCTTGCGTTGGCCTCTCTGAGCTCCCTCCAGCATGCAGAGTTGCCTCCAGCATGTGACCTCATGAGGACTTCAGGGCGCTGGCTGACCTGCGGCGGGACGGAAAAAGGGAGGCTGCAACGTGAGCGACTGTTAAGGTCGGCTCCATTTTCACCCTTTAGGAAAAGCATGGGGGGCTCCCTGTAGAGCTCCGTCTTAGGACGCATGGCATCTGAGCGAGGCCCCTCTCTGCGCACAGTTCCCTCAAAGCTAGTTCCTCCATACACTTTCACCATTTGCTTTACAGGTGGATGAACAAAAGAAGTATCTTTGCTTTTACTGGCTGATACAAAATCTTTTTGATGTCCATGAGTTTCTCTCCTTTCAGGCTTCCCCCAGTTCTTATTGGGACTGCCATACTTGACCAGCACCTGTTCCAATTCTTCTTCCACCTGTGTGCTTTCTTTCTCCACCACTTCCACACATGCAGGTTCTTCCTCCCTTTTAGGGGCATTGCCTACCTCTTCTTCCTCCTCCCTCTTAGGGCTCCCTTCCCCCTCTGGAAGGGGCTCCTTCTCCTCTTGGTTCCCTGCTACATCCTCTGGCACAGCCTCAACCTTCACCAGAGTGAGGGAAATGAGGTAGGTGGTGCGTTTCTGTGGGTTGCCCGCTTTGCTCATTGGGACAGCAGACCTGAGCACAGTGGCATCTGCTCTCTGACCTAGCCAGACCTGCAAACCTCAGTCATGGCAACCAGGACAAGACTGAGGTAGAGGAAAAAGAAAATCTAAGATCAAATATGGATCAAACACCTGCTAAAACCTTGTGTAGCTGATGATGTCTCAGTTTGATCTATCAGGCAGATGGAGTTGACAGGAATCCTGCCTTCCTCTCCTTTTAAAGCCTTAATAAAGACATGAAGAGTCTGGAAGAAAAAAAGAGAAATTCTGCGAATTGCAAATTCAGAATATATTTAAAAGCCTGACCCAGCGGTAAAACAAGTCTAGACTATTTTTTAATGCCTCCATTAATCCTCTTCAATGCACACAGCTACTACTGGTCTCTACCACTGATTCATTCATAATCCTCTCCTCTCTTTGCTTTGCATTCCCTCTTAAACTCATTTATTCTGCACAAATCTGACATGTAGACAAACGGATACATATAAGAAGACATTTCCTACTACAGTGTTGATGACTTATAGCCGCTGATTTCAGCCTGGAATTATGCAACAGTCAATACATTTGGTTTATCCATTTCTTGACTCGGACTAAAATGAGCACTGGCTGAATAATGCCACCTTAATACAGTGTGTGTCTTGGCTTTCGCTCATGTCATACCTTCATTTTCCCTGAAGAATATCCATTGTACATTTTATTTGTGCACAAATGAAGATGTTCTCTTGCCATCAGATTATCATTCACATCAAATGGCACATCAAACAAGGCTGACAAAAAAAGGAGCTTCAGATGATCAGCCCAAGAGAAAAAGCAGGTGAAAGGGAACAGGGTGAAAAAACATCAAAATGGAAATCATTCACTTGTCACGAAGCGTCTGGCAGCTGGAGCCTCCATTCGACAATGTCATGCATAAAATTATGTATGCACGGTGTGAGGGTCACTGAGAGATGCTGAAAAACATCTGTTGTTATGTCTCCAGAACATTAAAAAAAAAGGAGATGAAGTAGCCGGATTTAAGCAACCCAAACGATGCTTCCTTGTGCCTGTATCCCTCCTCTGGAGAGCAGCTCCTCTCGGTCACCGCATCCTCTCCTCCGAGTGCCTCATCCAATTAGCAAGTCAATAAAATGTGTCTGTGAGGCAGAGGAAGCCCACCAGCTCACCACAGCCCCTCCTCCTCTTTTTTTCCTCGCCTCCTTTGCCTTGCAGCCCCCCTGCTAGCCCGCCGTTAGCCTGCTGCACAACCAGCTCCACACTGGATTCAGCTCTGGCAAACAGGCTGGGAATGACAAGCTTGCAGAGATGTGATGGTGGTAGTGGTGGAGGTGGTGGTGGTCCTTGCCCACGTTCATCAGATTTTTATCTGTGCCGACACAACAAAAGAGACAGGAGGGAGAGAGAGAGAGAGAGATAGAGAGAGAGAGAGAAAAGCTCCAGCTCTGCTCTTGCCAATGCATCTGCTCTGTCTCCAGCTCTTTCTCTCCCCGCTCCTTTCCAAAGCAATTTATGGGCAGCTCCTGTTTTCTCTCCCTGCCTCACAGTCTGTCCCCTCTGAGGGAGAAAGTGATGATGCACAAGAGGAGAAAAATCAGGATGTTAGTCGATGGATAATTTCAGTAGGAAATAAAACAGAAAGAAAATAGGCAAATCTCACAAATAAAAAAATGAAATGCTGAACACCCAATTAAACCACAGAAGATAAAATGAAGAAGAACCTGAAGGAAGTGATGAGACTCAAAGGTTTGAATAATAAACAATGGATGAAGCAGGACAGTAAATGAATGTGGAAGATAGGGAAGGAAAACATAAAAAGTAGTTTCTTGGAAATACAAAAGGCACAGAACAGCTCTTAAAAATATTTTTCTGTTCACTACACAATCTCTCCTCAGGGGGAAGCCATTAGTCTAACAACGACATTAGAAAATGGTTAAAATGGCAGAAATATCAAGTTAATCAGCATTTTGTCAACCTTACAGAATAAGTGGATCAGTCAATAGCCATCAGTTACAAATAAGCAAGCTTAAATGCTACAAAGTCGCTGCCATAAATATCTACTTTTGAATATATACTATTAACGTTAAAGTCCCCTTCTACTAAAAAATGTGTTTTTCTCATTGTTACTTTCCTTGACACTGGAAGGCTGATTTCACATTCACCTGCTGAAAGCGGAAACTTTATCTGTGCTTACTTTGAATCTTAGTTTACGGCATTTATCTATGAGCAGCATTTATGACATCACTTGAAACCTCTGGTGCACATACAGTTAAACCTTTGGAATGAAAATGATTTGCATATTCATAGATTCTGGATTTTTCAATGAGGGAGGAGGAGGTGGAAAAACTATGTCAGAAATATTGAGTATGTGTGTATTTTTACATATATATCAAAACATGTCTGGTGTTGATCTTTAAACAAATACTGTCAAAACAAATGTAACTAATAATATGTCATATGTGTAGTTAAGGAGTGCAATATATCATATGTGTAGTTAAGGAGTGCAAAGACTTTTTGCACTCTACATTTTATTGGATATAGTTATTTTAATGAAATCGAGCCAGCAAATTGCTGAAGTACTGTAAGTACTGCTGGGTGGATAATTTCAATGCTTAAAGAAATATTTAGCCATTCTGAGCAATTTAACTTAATACCTTAAAGTTGAGATAAGGTCATAAGTTGTTCTGTGGATGAATATTTGCCAATAAGTGGGCAATTTATTGAAGTTAAGTTTGACATTCTCATATACTGCGGAGTATTACAGACTTTTTGTCTTAGTGAACTCATCAGATTGTTCATTTGAGAGAACAGTGACAAATTGAAACAATTTAAAGGGGAAATCTGATTATTTGCCCATAATTTTTACTTGTCATGGGGAGTACAAATCAGCTTGTAGAAACAGTTGCAAATATTGAGATGTGTAAATATTTTTTGTGGCTCTGGAAGCCTGGAGCTTGAGAAAAATTAGAAAATAACCCCTTGTGATGTCATCATGGACACACCGAAACTCTTTGTTAGAAACATATGGAAAGACAAGTGTGTTTACCAGACAGGAAAGGTTAAACAAATACTGAGTTGCATTTTGGGAAGTGTTTTTGGAGCTCCACCCACAGCATTTTAGTATCTCGGCTTCTGTTGCATCGATTTTGATTATTTTCTACTTTTAGCAAGTCTCCCAAAGAGTACTCCCTTAAAAGAATATTTCCCTTAAAAAAAACAATACACATACAAAAAACAAAAAAGAAAACAGCTCTTAACCATTTATTTGGTCATTTTTACAGGACAAACAGCAGGTGTGGTAAGGCTACTTGGTCTTTTTATTTTTGCTTGTATTTAATATAGTTCATCATATTTTCAACAAAACATTTTAGTCCATTTCAGTTTTGTAGAATCACATTGATTTTATATGGACTGTCATCTATATAATAATACACAAATGAAGCCTGAATGTGATTAAAACATTTTTTTTAAAAATTTATTTGTAGTTGCAGTGCTGATTGATTTCAGATGGTTTTGGCAACAGACAAAAAAAAAGAAAAATGTTAAACATAAGAATGAAGTCCACCCCTTCAGTCTTCCAATAACAAAAACAATTTCTTTCACTTCATGAAAGTATTTGAGGGCAATACCAGTATTTTTTTGTGTCATGTGCGTCTTTCTTGTGCGTTTTTCTTCTACTACTCGTTTCCTCTCATTAAAGACAATTATGTTCAATAATTATAATACAGATTTATTTCTGACACAGGCTTGTGTTGTTTTTGTTCCTTTCGTGTGATAAATACAAACACAAATACAGTAAAACCACTAACAACTAGCTGTTCTAACCCTCTGAGGCGTCACTTCTGTCAGACTTTCTTGAGCCCATAACAAGAAAAGATGACATCTCTGCTTCCTTCGGTCTAAACACTGTACAAAATTAACAAGAGTAACATTTCAGAGTAGATGACAGTTGTTTCTATACGAGTCCCTGCTGACAAGACTGATACAGAAAGCCAACATCAAAAACACTGGTACTGTCCTTGAAGTCATGACATGTTAACATCATTAATTGTGACATTTACACGTTGGAAGTTCGTTCCTCTTCATTTCTCAGGCTTCTTTTAATCCTTTGTGATGCAGGAGTAACAAAATATATCCCAAAGCATAACCCAGACATCTCGAAAAAGGCATGGCAGTGACTGAATTTGAAATCTTTTACGGTTAGGCCAGGTCTAAACCTAGACACTGTTACCTCTTGCTGCATGTTTCATTGCATTATTTCAGCTTTTTGTCTGAGTCAATGTCTCCTCATCCCGGAAATATGGATGTTCTAGTGCATTCAGGGCAGATATTCTTTTGAAGGGGTCAAAGGTTAGCATTTTCTGTGGAGGAAAGAATAGCAGAACATTAGAGCTGTGTCATTGTCAAATTTCAAGTCTTAAAAGGTAACAGTTCCACATTTTTGGAAGTACACCTATTCACTTTCTTGCTGAGAGAGTAAGGTGAAAAGATTGATGCTACTTCCATGATTGTGTGTTATATGAAGCTGGTTAGCTTAGCTTAGCATTATAATGGAAACAAGGGGAGAACAGCTAGTCTGACTGTTCAGAATTAACAAAATCTGCCTACCAGCACCTCTAAAGCTTATTAATTAACATGTTATAACTTGTTTATTTGAATAAAATCCATATTGCAAAAATGACAATTGGCCGTTTTGCGGGATGTTATGTCCTGGACTATTGCTTGGCTGGGACCAGTTGCTAGGCAACCAGCAGAGACTCCAGGACATTTGTAAAAAAAAAAAAAAAAAAAAAAAAAAAAAAAAAAAGCCAAGAAATAGATCAATAAAAATTTAGCCTATAGAACTCTTTAGCTTCCATTGGTCATCAGGATTTAGATGACTTTCACTAACTCTTGCTTAAAACGGTCTTTCTATAATTTATATTATAGAGAGAGCAGAATAAAATATACTATCATATTTAAGTATTATTTAAGATATGTTTCAGTCACTGGTTCAGTCACAGAAAAGCAACATTTCCTTTAGATTTGCTGATAAAAGTCACACTAATCAGTTTTGAGTTAAGTTTCATTTTGTTTTATTTTGAGTTTACCAGTACTGTGAAATCTTTCCCCTAATTTAACCAGCTGGATAAGAAACATCACTTTCAAGAATTTGAGGTTTGCATCATTGAAATTCTTGTGGCTTGTTCACCAAACTCGGAGCAAAGAAAATTCCTCCGAGGTTGCTTATCTGTTGGTCCTGATTTAAACTCTGTATACAGATGAAAAAATGATCAATTACCAGGCAGGATGGACTGCCGCTTTAATGTTTAATTCATGGCCAAATCTTACCAGCAATAATTGCGCCCCCTGCTCATTTATCTCTGGAACAAAGTCAGTGATTGGTCGAGGGTAGAGAGGGGGGAAGTTTTTTCTTGAAAGTGTAACATCAGTTGGCCACTCCTCCTCTGGTGGTAAGCCAAAAACTCTGAAAGCACACACCAGTTTTAATGAATTATCAGCCAGTGCATCTCCTAGTCTGATAAAAGTGATGGAAAATGCTTAATACTTACTGAAAAATTTTCCCAAGTTGGTCCACTTCTGAGTCTCCACAGAACAAAGGTCTAAAACAGGAAGTTTTTTAAAAAGTTAATAGACTGAAGCTGATTTATTGCCTGCTGATCATCACCTTGCCTTCACAAAGTAGCAAACAGATTAAGACAGATTACTAGTTCATGCACGTGAATTATGAAAGATTAGTTAAATGATTTAACTGTTTGCAACATCTCACCCACATCAACTAATTTGTGTTTATTAATGTTCATGAGTTATGACGGTATAACACAATATCTCTGCTGTATCAATGTATCATTACATCATCACAATCATCATATTAACTGTTGACAAAGCAATCATTTAGAGGCATGAATCTCTATACCAAAGTTGACCACTGACTGTCTTCATGCAATGTGTCATTTTTACCACTAGATGTAGCTGTGGTGTATGTCTCTGCACTGGAGTTACTGTAAAGCTTTCTGGCATAAATAAACAACGCAGTCACAAAATACTTATTATGGTCTCCAAGCAGACTGACTTGACCTAACAGATTATAGCATTTGCTTGCAGAAAATGTTTGTGCATGTTAACACGGGTCATTTTTGGGTGTGTTGATGCAGGTTAGAGTGTGTGAGCCGTTAGCGGGTTGGTATCAGCAGACATGATGCTGATGACACTTGGGTTCAAGAAGTACAGTTACAGTACATGTCAGCGCCCAAACCATAATTTTGTATGTTTGAAGTAAATTTATTGTGCACCTGATTGAAATAAAACTGTTGGATGTGCTGTAGTATAATGTGTAACAGCAAAGCCAAGCTGTTTCTCACCAGTTCACCTCCCGACAGTCTGACCAGACAGACCAGATTTCCCTAAGGCCACAGATAACCTCATAATGTGAGCCATTTACAGATAAAATCTGAACCCTGCTGAACTGCTGGCAAATTCATCACTGCTTTGAGTTAAAAGCCCGACACCAACATCACAAGGTAACGAGTGTTCCTGCGTCAGTCAATAAGAGACAAGCCTTAGAAAAGGTGGAAAAAACTGTCCTCTTCCAAGATAATCCATATATAGTATAGTGTAGTGTCTGATGATCTGTAAAGTCTGACAATGTATCGTTTTAGTGTGTTTGTTACTGTAGGCTGGAAAAAACACAAGTGAACATACTCCAGGCAGCAATTATGTTTCTCTGAGCTGGCCTGAGGAGTTACATGAGAAACTAGAACTAACTTTGTAAGCACAAACCTACGCCTTACAAAGATACCTTCAGGGTATGTAATCAAATCAAATGAATCAAATCACCACCAAAATCTAATGAACGTTGTTCTACCCTCTCCTTTCACCAAACTACATCAAAATCTGTTCATGTTACCTTTTTGAAAGGCAATCACAGTTATTTCAACCTGGATTTAAAACACTGACACAGACATACACATATGCTGTATTAACTCATCATGGCATCATAACACAGAAACAATATGATTTGTCATTTTCATTATTGATCGCTGACTCACTTGCGTCTGAACATCTCAGCAAAGATGCAGCCGGTGCTCCAGATATCCACAGGTGTAGCATAACTCGACTGTAGCAAAACCTCAGGGGGTCGATACCACAGTGTCACCACCTGAGGGACACATATCAGTTAGAAAAATAAATAAGTAAGCGTTACAAACAAAACAGTGACATTTATAGTAAATTAAGGAACTAATTATACTGGTGGGTTTGCATGTTTTGCTTTGCTGACTTGTACTTGTGCATGTCTATAGCTAAACCTGTTCCTCAAATTTGAATTCAAAGACAGATACTGTAAAAACATCAAACATCATGCTAGTCATTCATGCTTTTCAGAAAATTAAACTCAGAAGACAAATAATAAGCAAACTTGAACATTGACTAAAGTGTAATGTGAAGTTAGCAGCATCTTATATTCACAAGGTAAATGTTTGGCAGCAGACTATCAAGTATGTCAAGACATTGAACACAGCGTCCATGAATAATCTCTGAAGGTCAATGAAACTAGCTAATTGAATGTTTTAAATCCTTAAAAAATAACTAATGTGATTTATTGACTTTGGTATTACTTTCTGCATTGCTGTGCTGTGTGCGTAAAAATATTAATTGAGAAATCAACCAACTTCTTTCTTTCAAAAATATATTGAAAGAAAGAAGAAAGAAAGATTCTGACCAGAACTAATGTGTTTTTTTCTGTAGCAGACCCCTGAAACACTTAATCAGTTCAACATCTTTATAAGTAATTCTAATAGAATTAGGAAAAGCCATTAAATAACAAGGTGATTAAACAATGCTTTTTGAGATATTTAAGAGGTATGTTATGCTGGTATACTGTGAGAAAATACAATTTATATCACACAAACTTCTGGTAACATCTGGGTTCTTACCACAGGGGTGAGGGCCATGTGGCAGCTGTAGATCCTGGCCAGTCCAAAGTCGGCCAGCTTCACCTGGCCCTGGCTGGTTACCAGAATATTCTCTGGTTTCAGGTCTCTGTGCATGACACGGTTAGAGTGAAGGAATGCAAGACCGCACAGCAACTGCCTCATCAGGTCCTGCAAAAACACACACTCACTTCAAAATGTGCATATCTGAAGTCAAACTAAATATTTCAACAGATGTTATGCTTTAAAAAAAAGAGAGTAAATAACAAAAAGCTCTATCTTTTCAATACTGTTTTCTCGCTTCTGACCAATCTGAAATGTTCATAATTTAGATGTTGTTTCAGTCAGTTCTAGGGCTGTAGTCTGCTGGTCGACTAGTCGATTAATTGGTCGATACTCTCTCATCCGACTAAATTCTCATTGGTCGAATTATCTCCGTGTATCTCTATCTCTACTTTCATAAGGAGAAAAGTGCTACATCAGCAGCTTTCTGGGACTAATCCATTATTTTCCTGCAGCGGGGGGACAGACCAACAAACTACCTTTTGAAAATGGGGGTGTATTCAAAACACCCCCGCTGTTTACACAACTTTGGACTCTTCCAAACTCCGGAGGTCTAACTCTAACTATCTTTATACAGTCTATGGTCTAACTCCGTTACTGAGCGTTTCTCCTACAATTATATCAACAAGAACCCCCGCCAGGCCAAAAAATATTTTTTTAATACTAGAATTAACGCCAAATATCCACTCATTCAGAAATATTTAGCGTTTGGGAGTCTGTGCAGCGCGTGAGTCAACCGCTGTGTTGTTGCCTGGGAAACGAGCAACTGTGTTATACGTCATTGCGTAGTATGTTTGCTTAGGAAGTTGGACACAGAGAAAGTGACGGTGGATACGAGTGGAGCAGAGGAAAAGGTTAGCGGTAAGTTGTAGTAAATGTACAGCACAGACTACAGTGTGTCAGTTAAATGTTGAAAAGTCATGTCTGTTGTTTCTCCAAGTGCTGGAAAAGTGGAGGGAGTTAGCTCCAAAGTTAGCAACGATGGGTTAGCCTAGCCTGAAGACGCTAAACAGAGAAATACAGAAATACAGAATTCATTATAACGTACACCCCCCCCCCCCCCCCCCGCCCCCCCCGCCCGCCCGCCCGCCCGCCCGCGACTAATCGATTAGTCGCAGATTATTTACAATTTTAGTCGACCAAGATTTTCTTTCGTTGACTACAGCCCTAGTCAGTTCATACTTTTATGCGGTCAGGGGATAATCCCGGAGCTGGAGCTCTCTCTAGGTACGTCTTGAGGTCTTGGTCCACGTGTTCAAACACTAAAGTGACTTTAGTCTCCTGGTCTGACCTCTGGGTGGCACACACATCCATAAGCCTGTAAACAGTGAATTCTGTGAGAGGTGTTCATAGCGAATTGTAGACAACACATGCTGAACACACAACACTTTGAAACACACAACACCTTGATGACTGTCTTACCTCACCACATTGGGGTGGTCGAACTGCTCCAGCCTTCTCAACAGAGCGACCTCTCTGACCGTGGAGATCGGGAGGCCATTTTGGTCTGTCTGCACACGCACGCTCTTCAGAGCCACAAACTGCCCACTCTCCGTGTCCCGGGCCTTATAAACTGTCCCGTAAGCGCCCCCTCCGATCTCTGCCACTGGCTCATACTGGATGCTGGAGCCGTGGGCCATGGCCAGGTTCAAACAGACTGAAAGACAAAATATAACCATGCTGAATATGCTACATCTTTTCTTGATGAGACGATGAAAGGTAATAACGTTACATGGAGAGTACACTGTTTTATCTGACTTTTCTTATTGTCAGTAGCTTCCATTGCCCCAATTGCCCTCTTCTGTGGGACATCTTACTTCTATGGACCTTAACAAGCACAACATTGAAAGTATAAACTCTTCGCCAAACAAGTAGGAAGCAGAAATTTTGTATCATCGCACCAATATACAGCCTGAAGCTGATCTCCTGAAAGTAAACAGGAACAAACTAGGAAATCTTACCTTTACTTTATACATATCACTATATAGTAGAAAATAACATACCCCCCTCCTCATTACTCTTCTTCTTGAGTCCAGCTGTCAACCAAAACATCCCTCAACCCAATCTCATCTGGTCCAGTATAGTTGCATCAGAAATATGATGTAATACCATAAAGATACTTGAAGGCAAGACTCATAAAAACATCCAACAACCAACAATCCCAAAAGTAAATCCCACAGATCTGAGATAAATAATGAATTGTTAATTGTTTATTATTATTTGTTATCTTTATTTTAGTCTATTTTTTGTTTCCTTTTCTTCAAATGTCTCTTCATATTTGTCATTTCTTATCATTATAGTCTATATCAAAATAAAATGGGTGTTTGGCAGGTTTAATCGTTTACAATTATCTCACAGATAGTGATGGTGAAGCCTGTTAGCATGTTAACATTTGGTAATTAGCACAAAATACAGCTAAAACTGATGCAAATGTCTTTTTGGAGGTATTTTGTCAAACACCAAAGACTAGCCAAATTGACATTTTAACCAAATAGTAGTTGGAAATGTATCCATCCAATACTTGTTGAAGTGTTTAAGTATGAACCAAAGCGTTGGACCAACCGTTGTCGTGATCCATAGAGACACCGCTAGCATTGCTAAAAACGACAATGAACATCTGACATTAGCATAAATGTTTAATGAACTCTCCATGAACTCTCTCTACTGGACAAGTAATGAACTCTCTCATATTCTGACTGTGAGAAGCTCGTGGATCCGCAGCAATAAAAGACAGAACTGTGCTCGAGGCTAGGAACTAACACACTGCACAAATTGAAACTCAATTCCCACCAAACCTTTTAGAGTCAAAATTAACAGATTAACAGATGCTCTTGTGCTTGAATATCCATTTCTGAATGAGTACAATATTTTTCAGGCACACGGCCAGTAGTCTGTCTCAGAAATGACTTTTCAGCCACTTTCAAGTGTTGACAGAAGACAGTTTCACGTTCAGACCTCTCTTTATGTGAAAGTCTACAGTGCTTGTGCTTTCTTGAGCTCTGAAAATTCCTTCAAATGCTGTCTCATATCACCTGTAGCAACACCACGCTTCGTTTCACTTATTTAATTTCATACAAGCTTTTGCAGCCAGATGACCTCAGCTTGTTAGGAGAGAGTTGTTATTCTAGGCGTTCTCCAGTGACTCCACAGCTGCCAGATGCATCAGCGTGGGGAGGAAGAGGAACACAGCGGTGTGGAGGAGAGCTTCATTTAGGAATCAGTCACAGCAGCTGGCGAGGTACGACAGAGTAAGCCAACTGACTGTCATCATCAGTGTCCAGACAGAGGATGTGGAGCAGCCCTGTCTGTTCTCGCTGACAGTATAACCCAACAAACTGAGCTGGTGTAACAACACACTCTATAAACCAGGACAAGGGATGTTTTTTTACTCATGTTATTCCACTTGTAAAACAGACTGCTTGACACTGTCTGCCAGTGTAGAGTGGTGAGAGGGCAGCTGAATACAGAGGCGGCAGCATCAAAGAGAAGGATGCTGTACAGCCCAACCTCCCGGAGAGAAGAAGCGCCAAGAGTAAGCTGAGCTTTCCTGGTTCTGCACTGTATGAACCTGTACTGTGGTTGTAAAAATGTTAGCTAGTAGAGGAGAGTGAGCAATGTGAATAGAACCTTCATCTATATAAATAAAGATTAATAGAAAATAGTGAAAAATGTTGATCACTTTCACAAAGCTTAAGATGCAACTTAAAATGTCATGTTTTGTCCCGACCAACAGTCCACAACCAAAAGATATTCAATTTACAATCATAAAGAGGAAAAAAATGAAAATATTCCCATTTAAGTGGCTGGAACCAGATCAAAATGAGGAAACAATCAATCAAAACAGCTGTAATCGACTAATCATTGCAGCTCTAATCAGCTATATTCATTAATGCCAAAAAGGTAAAAAAAAAAAAAAAAAAAATTAACAGGCTGCTATGAACATTACCAACCTAACATTAAAATATATGAAAACTCTTAACCTGCATTATTAGAGGCGTGAGTAGAACAAGCTGTAAACACAACACTGACACATTATCACCTTATTAAACTGTATTAAGTCATTGGAGTCATGTTTCTGGACAAATGTAAGTCCAACATTCACTCTCCTTTCAGCTGTTTTAGATGCCACCAATTCTGAGGGAAATATCTTTAGCTGATAAATGCTCCACTACATTCACCAGCTAGTCATTAACCTTGTCTGTCTATCTTTGTTTGTCTGTAGTTTACAGAGCTTGTTTGCTGGAAAACAGCCGCCCACTGTAACTAGAAATGACCCAGATGAGTGAATCAAAACAGTAAAAGTTGTAGGCTGGAACACAATGAGCTGAGAGCAGCTACAACACTCCGTAGAGCTGAGAGGAGCTGCAAAGTTGGGTGATAATTCTCGGTGGGTTTGTCACTAAAGGCGACCCCCTTTAAAATACAAGTAGTCATTTGACCCATCATATTAAAATATTGATTGGTGCAGCTTTAACAATAGATAGAAGTGATAAAGGCTTTACCCACATGCTTCCCCTTCTCAGTGCAGAAGAAGAGTAGTTCATAAATAATTCTCAGTATGTTTCAATCATCCTGGCAGCAGGTGTGAACTATGCTTGGAGCGAACTTGTGCACTTTTTTTTTTTGCCATCCAGCTCTCTGTGCCGACATCTATTAAAGTGATGCCTCATAAGAGCCCTGCAGGTACTTTCGGGTGCAAAATGCTGAAATGGGTGACATTTTTAGTCAGATCTAAAGAGGAATTAACCATTGCTGCTTTTACAGGCCTCCCACACATTTCCATAGACAAAATTTCAAAACTTTTTCCATGATTTATCAAGGACCCTTAATAGAATTTCCATGACCATTCACAACCTTTAAGCACACGAATAGAAGTGTACTTTCCTTAATCACTGTGTTAAAATTAAACAGCAAACTCTCTTTTTTTCTCTCTAATAGTTGGTTATTTCCATCCACTTCAAATACTCCAGACTACAGTCACTGTCATTACATTGCCCTTTATTACAGAAATAGCTTTACAGGCACTTAGAATAACAAAGTCTGGCACTGGCATTCAAGCGTCAGGGAAAACTGAACTGACTAATACACGATTAAAATTATATTCAAAAAAAGGCTTTAACAAAAAGCACCTCTTGCCCCACAAGATGTGACATAACTGCTCAAACATGCTATATTCAATTATTTACTTCTCTAGCATGGCTTTTCTTTGAAGTTATAATGAACTGTTTGGCACAACAAGGCTGTGCACACTGCATATATTTATAAAAAGAAAATGTTGAGCTTCACAATGTATTCTTAAACAATTACATGTTCTTTATATGATAGCCATAAGAAAAAAAAGCAGTATGATATTACATCAAGCAAATAACATTCAGCCATCATAGTTTGTGTTTTAAGTTTGAACTCAACATCCAGGTTTACGCCTTCATTTTTTGTATTTCTCTTCAATGTCCTCATCTAAATCTGACAGGCTTGCTCTCTTGTTTTTCACTATATGCCGCAGGCTATCTGACTTAATGATAAATGTCATTTCGAGTCGCCTCTGCCTTCTCTGCAAATTCATCAGCAGACTGCTCAAAATGTTGAATGCCTGACTCGAGTTGTTTTCTTTTTTAGCTTCATTTCCTGAAGATCATGTGCTATGCTGTTCCTTTTTTCAGCTTCTGATTTGCTTTCTTTTTCTTTTCTCTTGTCATCTAGGTATGCCACATGCCTGTTTCTAGCACTTGAAGCAGATATCTGAACCTCCTTGGTGATGGTGACTTTCTCAAGGCCACCAGCTGCCCTGATGTTATCAGCTATTCAATCTTCCTTCATATTCTCTACCATGACTTGCTTATTTACTGAAAACCCCTCGACCCATACTGGCTTGTTGATGGGAGAGAATTTGGATCACAACTTCTCCAGCCAGACTGTGCAGCAATGGTCTCGTGGAGCAACACATCAAGACAGTCAAACTTGGTTTTAAAATGAGCAAAAGCAGAAGATGACGCAGCAACTAGGAATTCTCTAAATTCTTGTAAGACTTGGTCATAGTTTATGCGCCCACTTGGTTTGCAGCAACCAGTGTATGAAGGACTCCTTTCATCTTCTCCACACAGTCACAGATCCTTCTTGAAAACCATCAGTCTGGGGTCAAGACACTGCATATTTCTTACCAGCAGGTGATTCACTGGTGCCTCAAGCAGCAGTTTACCTAGGAGAGTTGTAAGGCTTTGGTCTCCATTCTTATTTCTAGCACCTGCCTCTCTGTGATTTTGATTGTATTGTGCCTCTGAGCTGTTTGATGGATGATTCTTCTGCAAATTCAACATCAATTTTGCCAGCATCCTTGCTGAAGGAGCAATCGCCAGTGTTGATCAAGAGAAGCTTCTGCATGTTGGTGGCTTTTTTCAGGACCTTGTCCTTCATAAACCACTCCAAAAGCCCTTATGACAAAGACAAGTAAAGTGCAGTTGTGATTGCAAGTACTGCTTATCGCCATAGGTGTCACCAAAGAGAATGACACAGAAATCTTCAAGATTCTTACTTTAAGTGCCCTAAGTATTTCATTTCGTGGGTGTAGCAACCACTGTACTCTGGTCCACTTGCTGGCTTTACTGTACTTTTTCACAGAGTTGAAAAATGTCAGGATTGGTAGGCCATCTCTTTTCTTGTTGGATGTCACTTAGCGTGACCTGTGAGGACTGCCCCCCATGTTGCTAATATTGAAGCTCTTTCGGCAAAGCTTACATGTAGCACAGTTTTCAGCTTCTAACCAAGGTTTATATCAATCATTAGAGAGCTGTGAAATATTAACATCTGGATGGTGGTGTGAAATTGAAGGAGCCTAATGTAGTCACACTTCAACAAGTTGTTACATGTTACAATAGGCCAACAGCTACAGAAATTCGGACTTGCACGTCAAGAAGTTACGTGGAAGATTATCCATGGAAGATTACTGTAACATAGCCTGATTCATTTCATTACAGACAACACAATTAAATTCCATGACTTTTCCAAAACTTTTGATGATTTTACTGATTATACTATGACCTTTCCAGGCTGGGAAAATGAGATTTTCAACGAATATTTCCAGATTTTCCATGACTATGAGAACCTTGCTTCTACATTCACCAAATGTTTTACAGTACAAAGTACCTGACCTGAGAGAAGTCAAATGACTCACTGAATGGAATGCCATTTTAAAGCAAATACACTTTACGCAGGACTTTTGGTCACCGCTCTGCCAGCACAGGAAGCACCTCTAACCAAACTGCTTTTCTGTCCCACTGCTCCGCACGTTCCTCTGGCTTTTCCATCAACTCCACCCCTGTGGCCTCCTGCCAGGCAGCAGGCACACAAACAGTAAACAGCCTCGTCCCACTTCTTCCCCTCCTTTTGTTCCAAGTCAAAGCCTTTAATCTGTCAAACTGGTATGATACTATTCCCCTGGAATGGGAGGAAGCCTCACCTTCTCCGTTTCCATCTGTGCCTTCCCCCCTCCACCAACTCCATAATCACACCTGTCACCTTTATACCCAGCATACCTCTCTCTGCTGTTCCTATTCTTCCTACAGTACATTTTTGGCTCACCTATTTACTGGGGGCAGTTGAGTGGTCAGCTATTTTCACCTACTCCTACGCGTAGTTCAGTCTCAACACCATTTATTTATTACCTACCAAAGCATTGTCACTATCTAGATTACCTCCCGTCAGTGAAAAAAAAAATATTCTCCTACATTTTATTAAATTCTTGTATATAAATGTTATAAGCTAAATAGTAAATTTGCATGCTTTCTTGGAAAACTGAGTCTTGACTTAATATTACCACAAATACATATTACACTGTGTGAATTTATACATTTTAGAGAGTCCATCTTAAATCCAGGATTATGTAAATATATTTAACTAATTTGATGGTTTGGATTCAGTCAACTAATGCTGTACTCAGGGAAGTGCATGTGACTTTGACATTAAGAGTAAAAAGCTAAACTTCTTTAGAGCCCTGCTGCTGTGTCAGACTGCGTATAAGCTCTGAACACCTTGGACTCGTTAAAAAGGCAGAAAAATGTTACTGCGTAGGGGAGTGAAAAAAGAAAAAAAAAAAAGTACAGCAACAAAAAAAAAGCAGAAACACATTCTGCTGAGAGCCAAACACTTCAAAAAGGAATTCACTCTTTTGTTGTACACCACTTTAATTTTCCAAGGTTGGTACTCCAAAATCGAATGCTCTAAATGGCTGTCACAATTTTTGTTTACAGCATGAGACAGCTTTTTTTGAAATGCAATTTTGTACACATGATTTTCAACCCAAGATGTACATATAATAAGGGTTAATTATATCTCAGGGTATTCAGTGAAGTGATAATCGATCAGGTCAAAAACACTGCTAAAAATAAACATGACCTTAGTGAACGTCGGGATTGAACTTTTGTAGCCAAAGGTTTGAATATTCACATAAGCTGCCAAACCACAATTAATGAAGTGGTCAGTATAATTCAAAGTGCACCGTAGTTAATAAAAAGGAAGTGATGTTGCATTATTCATGTTGAACACACCACATTTCTCCCGATTATGCAAACAAAATGTTGAGTCAGTGTCTGTGGATAAGACTCTGCCTGCGTGCCATGTGTCTGCGAAAAAATCCAAATTCCTGTTATCCATGTCATCACCGAGATGAGGATTAGACTGTCAACAACACTTTCTTTTCTGCTGAATTCTTTCAGCAATACAGGAAAAATTATATCACCAATAAAACCAAAAGAAACTGAATTTTTTTCTCCCTCATGAACAAACTGTAACTTAATGACTCTTCTCTAAAACTGTCAATCTTAATTTATAAAGATCTGCATAACTAAAAAGGCAAAAAACTCAACTGCACAGGTAAACATTATTTGTGTCGCTACATACATCTACAGACAACCAGTAAACAAACACTTAACTGCAGAAATCGAAATTCATTACTTTTAGTTTTTAATTTTTGAACTTGTTTAAATGATTAAATACTTTAAGCACACAAACAACATGATAAATTATCTACATTTCCAAAATTCTGGCCCCATTCATCTATTTTATAATAAAGTTATTAGAATATGTATCTTTTAGTATTAAAAATATATAAATATTACAAATACAATAATATAGAATAATTCAATTATTATTTATGATACATTTATAAAGAATCAAATGTGCAACATTTTCAGACAACTAAAAACTAAATTCATATTTTATATACTTTTTTTATTATTTCAAAGGCTACATGGATGCATTTTGTCTTAATCTGACACTAAAAATTCACAAAACTTCACAGTATGACAATGTAATCGATATAAAACATAATGCCAACATATTTAGTGTATCACGTGCTAAGATATCACAACAATGTGTATTTCATGACGGTGCATCAACAAAAAGAGAAACCGAAAATATCTGAAGATGGTGGAGTGAGAGTCAGAATGACTTTTCAAAGTTTGAAATTCTGGTAACGATATATAGGATGATTTTCTTCTCTTTTTTTGTTTTAGTTAAAAAAAACAAAAACATTTTTCATGAGGAGAAACGTTTCAGTGCTCCGTCTGTGGAAATTATGAAGTACCAATTCAAATCATTTCAGTTAATTGTTACATAGTTTGTTCACTTTTTTCCTGACCTAAGTGATCGCACCAACATTCAAAATACACTTTAGGTACACATGTCAGTAAGCAGTCACACTTACATTCAGCTCAGCACAAAACTAGCAGACCTGCAGAAGCACCGTTTACAAGTTTAACAGCCAAACAGCCATGTGTTTGCAACATAGTCATCACATGATAGTTTGTGGCTTTTGTTGCCTTTCAGAAAACTTTAAGTAGCGAGTACTGACGGCTGAGCTGACACAACGCTCTTAGTCACCAGTGATGAGCTTCATTGTGACTCCAAAATAGCTGATTCGGTCAGTGATGATGGTTATTCACTACAGTCAGTTCAGAGGTAAAAGATTTGTTCCTACATGTGTATTGAACACCTCTAAGACAAACTACCTCAAACATCTTTTCTTGTTACTTATACACACACACACACACACACACACACACACACACACACACACACACACACCGATACTGATCCATCTGGGATAAGCTAATACTAACGGATAATATCTCCTGGGACACTTTATCAGTCTGATCCCTGTGGTGTCCTCACCTGAGTTTCATTGCAGGGAAAAACACAACTAATTAATTGATTACTGGATTACAGATGTATCTTGTTAGAAGTACTTAGTGTCTCACAATGAATCATCAGGCGTTTGATCATTTTTCAAACCTCTTGTGGGCAGGAAGTGGTCAGGCTGTACATGACTTGTCACCCTAAAAATTTTCCCCCTCCCACCCCTTTTTTATTTCCTTGTTTAGTAACAACAACAGCGGGGGAAACAGGGAGAAGACTTTGCACACAACATCTGGAAGTTTTATATGTGTCTCCCAACACTGGGGGTCATTCATCTGACCATCTGTAATGGCAGCTATTGATTACCAGGGGGAAAGCCTGTCAGTATTGATTATCAGACAAACGGAAGTTGACATTTCTATGCCTCATTTAAGCCATTGATCTGGCTTGATAAAACTCACATTAAGCCGGACATTGAAGGCCAGCTTGTGGGCGGAGGCAGAAAGAAACAGGCCCGACACGTGGTGCTCCTCCATGGCGCTCCTTTGTTAATTAAACAGGCAAAGAAAAGTGCAGCAACAAACAGGCCACACGGACTTTCTCTCCTCACCTACATGTTCACTGACGTGGCGGAGAAGGAAAAAACAGTACAAAAAACCCCAACAAAACAAAACAAAAAACACACACAGAGAGAGGGAGACACACACAGAGACATAGCAGGAGCTGGATGATCTCCGCCTGCAATAACTTCCATTTCTACATTATCTGTGCCACATTACATAAACGTCTCATGTCCGCTGCCCAAGTGTCACACACACAGACACATACATACATACACACACATACACACACAGAAACACATACACATGGATCACAAGCATGTAAAAAAGACATGTAGAGACACTCACCTCGGCTGCTCTTTGCTGTGGCAGGTAAGCTTTGGCTTTAGCTTTATGAGGAGGACATGCTAATTGATCTGCCACGTATAACTCCTGCAGAAATGGGTCAGAAGTGGCAGGTCGGCTTTGAGCTGAGGTTTTACAGCCCTGACACCGGGTCTGATGAGGACAAGAAGCCAATCAACCGATATGATTTCGGCCTTTTTCTTCCAGTCTGCACTCTTTTAGGGTTGTCGCTTCCTGTTGCTTCAAGCAACTCTAGTCGGAAGGCGGAGCTTCAATCTTCAGCTGCACATCATGATATGTGGCATCCAAACTTTTAAGTGACAGTTTTAATCCTGTCATGCAGGAGGATTTCACTCTGCTGTTGTGAAAAAAATGTTTTATAGATAGAGTTTGTTTATTTCAGATGCTAAAGATGTAAAGGCACACCTGTTATTTCAGCATGCCACTAAGATGTTTTCTTAGTTTAATAAAGTTTATTTGTTTTCATAAGGAACAAAACACACACAACCATGAAATAGTCAGGAGTAAAAAGAATTGTGCTGGTGAGATTAAAAAAACAAACAAACAATAATATCTACAATTAAAGTTTGTAGATGAAGAAAGAAAAAAGAGAAGAAGACGACTAGATTACATGTGCTAATAATTAAATAATTATAAGATACTGGAGGCATGACTGCTGCAGTAGGAGACAAAAGTTTGGCTCATCAATTAAGCTTTAAGCATATATTTAGCATTTCTTAGTAAAAGTTGAATCATTTTGTGCAGCTGAGTAAAAATTACATGATACTTTTCCTCCATCTGTGACAGATTTTTAATATATTTTTTGATATCAATTTACTACATTAATCCTGTAATTACTCTATTCATGACAAATTCATCATATTTATTTTACAGTTGTGTGTGTAACAATGTGAAATATAATAACTGTAATAAAATGAAACAAGTAAAGTGATGACTATTGAAAGACAGGAAATGGGGGAAATGTGTCCTTAATAGAAAAAAAAGTCGGTAATTATTAGTTAATACATCAGGAGAAACATATGTTCTTGTTCTTGAACAGATGTAATACACATGCTCATACAGTACATATAAACCTACCCATCTATCTATATCCACCTTTGCACATTAATTTCATCCATTGCCTCCATAAAAAATAACTGAATGAAAGAATGAATGAATTGCTGCTTCCTCTGCTTGGAATCAATTGCAGAATGATCCGAAGCTTCATCAGTCTCACTGGATGCATTTAAAGTATTTCTAAATGACTTGGAGTCAAGCACATCTGGCTGCAGATGTTTTGACTGACATATATTGCCCCTGTTTGATCCCTGATAATCCCTGTTGATGAATACTAATGAATATGTTTAATATTTTATGATTCTGTAATTTATTCTTTAATTTCATTGTACATTTTTATATGTTTTTTTAATGTTTGCAGCCCTGTTATAATTGTGCTGCTGCCTCTCTTGGCTGAAACATTTTGGTTAAATAAAGGTTAAATACATTTTTTTTAAAAAATCAAATAATACAATCATATTTCATTCTTGACTTAATTTCTCATGGCTCCTGTTGACATTTATAGTGAAAAACATGAAATCATTTTTTAAAAGTAATTTTGATGGAAGAACACAGAGGCTCATTTTCCCTGTTCTCATGTATGTCTTTTGTTGATTAAAGTGTCTGAAGCCAGTCAGACTTCATTGGCATGCTGCAATAAAAAAATCCAAATATACAGTAATAACTACAGTATACAGTTGGCTACACTAATGGCAGAAAATACTCTTCTGTATTATAACTTTATAATAAACTGATATTAACTGATATTTTAAAGAAAAAAACATTTAGCTGTTTAAATATACTACATAAGCTATAACATAATTACTTATTTGTGAGTACTTTAACCAGTGTTGAAGTCAGTCACAATAATCTGAATAGTTAGTCCACCTTAAAATATCCAGCTGTATGGTCAGGCAGTTCTGCAGCAGAAGCTCCTGATCTGCAGCTAGAATGTTTAAACCCAGTTGTTTGCTGATAATAAACACACTTAATTGTTTACCAGTAAAGAGGAACCAAACGTACAAATGGACTGAATGGGATTCGGCATTTGTGACTCAGCACTAATAATGTGCAATAAGGCTGCACCTTAAAGTCAATGGCTCATTAAAGGTTAATTTCTGTTCCTTCATGGATGTTCATTGGTTACAAACAAACTGTTTGATGTTTGGCTGCTTGGAAAACAGCGTGTGATCACAAGAAAAACATTCATGGTTGAGTTGTGTTTGTCTATAAATAAATCTCCAGTTGGTTAGTTAGAGCTTATATGTTGAAACCCTGAACAGCGGATGCATTTTGGATACAGTCTTTCAGAGCTTTTACAGTATTCTTTCCAGCCACTGCTTCCACATTTGTGCTCTTGCTGAATGTTCAAGGGGAAGAGAGTAGACGCTGTTGGCATCTGGGGGTGTAATACAGTGACGGTGGCTGCGTGGGACAAAAGTCTAAAATAAGGCATTACTTCTCTAAACATGTTAAGTTGCTGCGGAACTTCCTACCCCACAAGAAGAACTGAAACACATACAGTCATACTGAGGGAAAGATTTCCAGACATTTGAAGTACTTTTGTTTCTGCAGTAGAGTGCATGCTGAACATGATAATGTGTTTTGTTTTTATTGCAATGATCATTTATAAAAGAAACTGAAAATGTAATCACAAAAAAATGCAATAATTGCAAAAGACACTACATTTAAAACGAAAAAACAAAACACCTAAAAGCTATGTACATTTTTACTGATGTAAATTCAATTGTGTACATACATACATGTAAATCCTCACACCAAATACATCACATTTTATGCATAATCATGTGTGATATCAACAGTAAATATATTGCAGTTTGGGCTAAAAGCAAACATTGTGATTCATTTAATTTTCAGTGCACATTAATAAACATTGCCATAAATTGGCAAGAGTTAGCCAAGAGGCTATTTTTCATCTGTAGTCGCTGTATAGATGTTACAAATTCACCCAGAAAAAGGTTTAAAATGACAAAGTTTTTATATTTACATTTATAAGGATGCAGAGCAACAATAAAAAGAGAACATTATTAACACAATATTGTTTTAAAAAATCATATTATGTTACATATTTTAACCACATTTTCAGTGGCAACTTCTAAGAAATCATATTTTCTCTGCTACAGAATATCAAATAATTTGGCTAAAGATTTGTTTCAGCTGTTTGGTGACTGCAGATGTGTTAACCTCAAATATTTGACTAGTTTATAGTTTATAGGATTAAATGTCATCTTCACCAGCTCTTTGAACATAGAAAAGGTCTGTAGCGTGTATTGTTTACCACAACCTGCTCATTGCCTCCGACCCTCCCTTATCATACAGATGATGACATCATACACCACCCGCTCTGGCTCTACAATCTGTATTCAGCTGTGACAAACCTCAGATTATTATCATTGAGCCAATTTTTCCTGCCAGCACAGTGTCTTCTCCTGCTACACTGGTGACTTCACTCTGACTGATATCTCCTCTTACCATACTATATATAACTCTCTGATTACAGCCATACATTGTCCACTTCTAATAGGACATGATATCTTCCTGTGCACTTATCAAAGCATTCCCCATCTTTAGGCTGAACTATTTTAATGAGATCCTTTGTAGAACTGTAAGAAATGTTAACACAGGTGTTTCTGCATGAGACACTGATCACATTTTTGTACACTGAAAGGTAGTATGTGCTGTACATTAAGTTATTATTTACTTTATAACACCCACCATAGTCTCACTGTGCTTTAAACACATACTGTAGACCAATTGAATCAATCAACCAACCTCTCAGATCAATATTTCCTCAGCATTTATTTATCAAAGATAGACAATGACTCAGTTGTTTCTTAGTTTAACAATTATAGAGCCAAAGGATGTTTTATACGGGTAACTACTTAACATTCAGTCAGTATATAATAAAAAAAAATGACTAAATGGAAAATAAAACAGCTAAATAAAGTGAGAATGAATAAGAAAGGAGAAACAGCAGAGTCTAGATCATCTGACCCAACCCACACTGTTAGAAACTGCTGTTATTTTTCATCAAAATGTCAACAGTATAATCTTGTTATCTTTAAATGCAGTACATTACTGTTCATTCGGGTTGATGAAATGACTCAGACGACAGATAACAGTATTTTATAGTATTGATTGCTTTGAGGGCAGAAAACAGTACTTTGCATTGCATTTTGGGAACACAAACAACAGTAGAGAGTTGGCACATGTCTGCCTGGACCGCAGAGGATGATTTTTCACCCATATTCATCCGCCAAATCAATAGCTGAGTTCCTTTTTGCTTTTCTTGGTAGCGCAGGCTATATATATATATATATATATATATATAGTGTGTGTGTGTGTGTGTGTGTGTAATTCTTGTGTGTGTATTCTTTGGGATTCTTTCTGTCTTGTTAACTGTTTTTGCCCAGTTTTTGCCCAAATTATTTTCTTGAAGTGAGTTTTATTCCAGTCCAGCACTGGACTTGAATTTAATTTTGAAATCAGAGTCTTTGTAAATATCTACATCTGTACTGCTGCTAAATACTCTCTAGTTTCAGTGGACAGTCAACATTTCGGAAAATGAAGCTGGACTTGTGATTCTGATGCTCCAAATTACACAGTGAGTTTCAATGTACTTTGTTTTATATGCCAACATCTCCAAACAACTTCATTTTATTTAGTTAATGTTGCATTGCTGTCTGTGTAGGTGTGTGTACCACTTAACTGATGAGATTGTTTTCTTTCATGCCGCAGTACTAGTGGATTTAGTACTATAGTGGCCTATTATGAAATCAGCGATTTACAGCACTATCCTTAACTTAGAAAAAGATATTATATAAATTTGTATAAACTTATAAAAAATTATTATATTTGTTCTTGTCCTTCAGTGTTACATCTCTGAGTGGATACAACAGTGGAAAACACAAGGACAACAACAACTATGATAATTTCTTACACCCTCTCTGAGCACACTTTTTTTTTCAGGCAGTTCATGATAAACTCTGAGAGAGGCAAGACAGGACTAAGTCCTGTCACAGACGACAGAGAATGTCACCCAGAAAAAGATGACATCATTCAACCCGTGTGTGTTCAGTCTACTAAAGAAACTAATGGACCTTTGAGTGGGACTCCGTGTAAGTCAGTGAACCCTCTCACCCATCCACACAATCAGTCTCTTAGTCACACTTTTCCTTTATTCACTGAGTCATTCTCAGTCATCCACTCACTGTTTTCACTGGCCAACTCATCGTGACTGTCATTCACTCACTCACTATCTCAGTCATTCAATTTCTCACTTGCTCATTCACTACAAATCCTTATAAATACACTCTCACATTGAACAGTTACAGCTTGCATTAGAGGAAAATATTAATATATTTAGAACGGTGTCTTTATTTGTGTACAATGTTCAGACAGACAGCACTATTGTTTAAGTATTTACTTTTAAATGACTGAACTGTAAGTTTAATTACCTGAATGAGCTCCATGCTTTGTTTTTTTTCTATTACTTTATAAATTTCTACAAATGTGTAGCATCCTCAGCATCCTCTGAAAATGTCAATCAAGTGAGACGTGGTTTGAAAGAAACATCTTAAAGTTGTATAATTTGTCTAATTCAAATGGCCGTTTATTCACTGTTGTAAATACTGTCACTGAGTAATTATATCAAGGTTTTGGAGAGAAAAAATATTCAATTTTTTTTAAAACTCACTAGTCCTTAATAGTATACAGTTACACAATAGTATGTCAGGTAATATGTCATACATATTTCAGTTTACAGTAAAAATCTGTATGTCTTGTGAAAAAAGTGCATATTAACAGTAATAAACTACAATGTTTTGACAGCATTTTACTGTAAAAGTAGAAAGTAACAGTTTTATATTGTATTTATAGAAAGAGCAACTAACTGTTCAATCCAGCAACAGCAAGTAAATTAATTGCAACCTGCTACCAGTTCTTTACTGTTTTCTGACAGAAAATTGCAGTGAATGTTCGTATTTCATCATTCTGCCATATTCTTTCTCATTTTTGATACTTTTGAACTATTATAGATGGAAAATATCCTGCATTTATGATGTTTTTGAAGAATTACAGACAAAGCTTTCTATATGATCATGAAAGGAGCTTTCAGGTTTTCAATCACTTGAATTTTTGTTGTTGTTGTTGTTGTAGCTAAATCAGAGATTCATTGAGTTATATGTGAATTCATGCTATACTGGTTATGAGCCTACTTAGAAAAATGCTGAATATTTAGGGCATCACCAAGTCAGATGAATGTTGTTTTTGTTTTGTGGGATCTGAATCAACGGATCTTGTTTCAGTTCTGTCATGTTGTTTCTGCCTTTTGGAAGAAAGTTCAAACAATGTTTCAACCTGAGCTTCCAGCCAAACTTTTTCTCTGTTGTTGATTGGTTCATTGAATATTAATCAGTTTACATACTACTTTATTTGGAAGAGTGTATAGCAAATAGAAATAATGATACTAGAAATGATCTTAGGCTCATAGGAAAAGCTCATTGTAGCTGAGAATTGATATGAAACATACATTTGTCTTTATATTCCACATAATGTTATTATTTCCTATATGACAATGAGGATGTAGAATTTTCTCTTTTTTTGTTCATTTGTTGTCAGGCTTGGTATTAAATGTGTGAACTTTCATGTCTGAGTTAATGTTTGTGTCTGATTTTGTGCGATTTGTTATGTGTGGTTGTATTTGTCTGTCTTAATAAAAAGAAGTGAAACAGCTTGAGCTTTCTCACCTCAATTACAACACATCACCAACACATTGTTAGCTCCTTTCCACCAACAAAAAACACCACCTTTCGATCACTTTTGATCACATCTAATTCCCCACTTGCTGCAGAACAAGAACAGGTTAGAAGCGAGGTGAAATAAATCATGCACGTGCAGGTATTATAAATAACACATTTCAGTTACATTCATATACTGATATTCAATGTCTTGAGATACTGCTAATATTCTGGCCACTGTGTTTTAAAAAAAAGATTATAGATCAGCAAACAACTACAATGCTTGTCCTTGTCTGTCCAATAATAGCAGCAGACAGTCTTCTGTCTTCTAAGACAATTATCTGACAGATGTGTTGTGATTGTGTGAATCTATTGTACTCACACACTGTCCTCACTGTCCCAACCCTGAAGAGTCTTTGTGCTGTTTATTAGAGTCTTATGACACCATGAGATGGTGACACACACATTCACACTGGGTCTCTTACAATAATTGTTTCTCTTTTCTCGATCAGCGATGGTTATCAGCACGTGGCCTCCATATCACGTGGATATCAGCACCTTGGACAGCAGCAGCCACTGTCAGCACGCTGGAGCTAATTTCTGCTCCTCTCAGCTGCTCGGAGGGAAGCTTGCTTAATGGAAACACGCTGCTTTCTGTTACTATGCAGTCAGGAAGTTTGTGCTTTGAGCTGACGGGTCTGAGAATCAAATTTTAACACCCAGGAGATTCATGAGGAGAAAAATATCGCTACAGCCTACCATATAGAGGGTTTCCTATTGATTCATGTGGGGGCCTTGATTTGATTTGATTTGATTTGGTTTGACGATGACGATGATGATGATGATGTGCAGTTGTTTTTAAGAACCCGGAAGGGACAATTGCAGTCTAATGTGGGCTCATT
This sequence comes from Euthynnus affinis, assembly GCA_029490765.1. Lineage (NCBI taxonomy): Eukaryota > Metazoa > Chordata > Actinopteri > Scombriformes > Scombridae > Euthynnus > Euthynnus affinis. The sequence goes on along the minus strand of CM055840.1, from coordinate 14,555,257 downwards.
TTGTGTTTGCAGGAATCCATATCTGGCATCCTCCTGCTGATTTGTGGCGCAGAGATGATCTGGAAAAAAAAGACAGCTGGCACCGCAACTTGTCGTCCAAAAATGGATTTTTAATGCTCGTCTTACTTCATATTTTTGACATCAATCTCTAACATGAGACGCTGCTGGGTTGCAACTTTGTAAGTAAAGTGGGGGAGGAGGAGGAGGAGGAAGAGGAAGAGGTGCGGGACGAAACCCGCTCAATATACAAGCCAAAAGACAAAAAGCTACAGCGAAGAAGAGACAAGAGGGAACAGTGCTGAACTGATGGATGCCACTGCGAGACAACAAAGGATGGACGCTTTCATCTCCCCTGTAGCTAAATGACAAACTCAGATATAAATCGGATTGGACTTAGTTGTTAATGGGATTTAATATCACCCCCCTCAGACACCAGCATTTTTGTTGCAAACCTTGGACAGCTCTTGTAGATTTAAAACACCAAGAGGACCCTTTTGAACCTTGGGATACTAATAATCAGCCGGATTTGAACATGTAGGCATGAGAGGATGCTGCTGGACCCCTCTGACTTTAATGTTGGTGCCTCACAGTTCGTGGCTTTCAGCCTCCATTGAATCCCGAAAGAAAACGCCTCTATCCATGAAAAATAATCCTTCCCTATTGGTTGGATTGCGGTGCACATGCTATAACAACAGGATATGCAAAGAGCTATGGGCTGATCTAATAGCCTATCATGTTGTTCGCATGCTTTTTTGACCGAGATCTGTATTTTATTTTATATGCTAGGATGTGAACTGTCTGCTTGAATCAAGTGGTTCAGATGCCAACATAATAATAGTAATAATGATAATAATAATAATTTATAATGGACCAGTCTGCACAGACAATGGGGAGCTGAAGGCAGGTTTGTATCACAGAACAGTTTTGCCTGTGTAGTAAAGCTGTTGAAGAATGTTCAAGTATCGGATCCGGATGTTTTTCAATGAACTCAAAGTGTTGCTACTGATGCGCTCTGGATCAAGCAGGAGGACTGAACCAGGCACAGACCCGGACACGCAGACCAGGATGAGAGGGCTTGCTATAGGAGGCTGTGGTTGGCCGCCGTTGAGCTGCTCTCACCGGGACGACGAGGAGGAATATTACGGCTCTGACCCCCGGCCACGCAGCCTGGCATTTGAAGATAAAGAAGCCAAACCCCAGGGAGGCCTGGACGCTTCTTCCCTCCCGAGTCTCTCAGAGAGCGGGACGCGCTCACCGCAGTGCCGGATCTGCTTCCAGGGGCCAGAGAAGGTAAACTCAAACAATGTTTGAATGTGGATTCCTGTACTTTAACCTGGGGTGTCAGCTACTTAGTAGGACCTCTGTGCCCTTTAGCAAACCACTGATAGACTCACTACAGTCCAGGTTTGCTCGGCAGGACAGGTGCTTGCTGACTTATACAAGGCAAGTTTATTTTTATAGCACCTTTTAACAAGTGAGAGGTATTAAAATCACAGTGCTGCTACACTGTAGTGCAAGATATTAATAAATAGTCCCAAATTGAATTTAATAAAAGGCAGTAGCAAACTAAAAAGTCTTGAGCTGATAGTTGGAACAGACCTCAAGTTTTCTGGGAGTTTGTCCTCCAGTTTAGTTTAGACTTGTTTAATTTAGGACAGTAAACCTGTCCCAGATGATCTGAGAGGTCTAACTAACTTCACTATACTCCACTGTCATTTGAGCTTAGGAGTCCATGGAAATGCCTGGCTTCTTCGAAATGTAATATTACACACTAAGAGTAGCACTAGACATTCAAATCCAAACCTATGCCAAGACACATGCAGCGAGACTATTTTGAACAAAATATAATATCTGCAAATAAATGCTTTTGTACCAGCCTTTAATTTAGCTTCAGTTGATCTGCTTTCAGCATCAAATGGGCGCTCCGATAATTTAGTAATGTAATTGCAGTTTCTTATAGTTGGTGGACTTCCGAAGGACAAATTTTGAAAAGAATACTTAAAATCAAAGCAACAGAGGCCAAGATCGTTAAAGGATAAGGCTACTGACTGTCAGTGTTTTTCCTATTTTCATATACAGTGCCAAAACCAACAATGAATTCATCCTACTTACAAGTGCTGTGTGTATCTGAGGCCTGATTCCGCTGTGCCAAAAACCTTCATTGTTATCCAAAAACTATTAAAAACACATCAGTTCCATTGGGTGACATGTTCCTTCAGCACAAAGAGTCTGGACTTGGTAGTTTGTTTAGAAACAGCTCCAAAGACTAATAACGCAATCATGTTTTCAGTCGGAGAGTTGTTCCATGTAAGGCAAACGCCACTGCAGATGTGCGGGAATGTGGATCTGTTTAGAGAGCTTTGCTAGCTTGTTGTGCTGTTGTGTTGTTTGTCAGTGGAACCGCATTCCCACACATGCTGGTATGGTTTAAGCATCAAAAACATTTCATCCTACATTTCCCATAATGCAACTAAATAACATCTTTTTGTAAGGCCCTCTGTGAATGACACATTCTCGCATATGCCACACAACCAGTTTACAACACAAATATTCTGTTAGAAATTTGTGTCAGAGATCAAGCTGAGATAACCCTGATGACATCACCATGACATCATCAAGGTATTTTTCTCAAGATGGACAAAGCTCCTCCAGAGGTACAGAGGATACGAAGATATGAGCTATTATACATAAATACCAAACAAGTGTGTATCATGTCTGCTTTGACACAACCTAAAAGTGCCCGAGTGACTAAGACTAAAAAAAGGAATTAATCTATCAACAGTGATCTGAAAATAGCAGTGGGCAGATGAAGGACGTCAGTTAAGAATAGGCTGGAGAGAAGCAGGAGGAGTTTTATTTACTATGTGAACCAGTGAAGTTCTTTTATGTCAAGAATGTTTCCTTGATATAAAAGACATTTTTGGAAGTTGCTTATTTATACTCATTCATATTCAGAGGGATCTGAGCGAGGGGAACAGCATTTCAATAACTTGCTGATGGATTCTTCAGCAGGACGCATTAATGCCGGCATTCGATCATTCATTTACGCTACAGGAAGGTCACACAGAGTACACTTTCAGCCAGCTGTCCATGAAGTGTCGTCTACTCACATGAAGGAGAGCAGAGGTGCGGGGGATGCACAGAGAGTAAAGTAAGATGTGTTTTAAAAAAATAAATAAATAAAAAATGGAAGAAGTGGAAGTCTGAGCATGTCAAATCTAGTGGATGAAATCAACCTTGAAAAGACAGAGTTTGCTAGAGGTCTTATAAAGTTTTTGTTTCCCCTCCAGATATTCAACTAATTAAAGACCTCGCACATCACCTAAAGTCAGACGGAAAATAAAGTGAGACATGTGAGAGCGTTGTCAGTCCGAGAGCCTTAGGGAGTCTCATACTGACAACAAAAACCTGCACCAGATGTCCTGTGATTTCTATTGAGGCTACAGAGAATTGACACTAGAGAAGCAAACTGTATCCAGAAGAAGCAGCAGTTAGTGACTCTGTATACTCTCACTTTTATACACTTTGATTCATGTTGCAGCTCAGTAAAGCCATGTGCACTTCTCCTCAGCAGTCAGCATATATACATTCATGATGCCTGAAATAACTCCATCATAATGAGGCGCACTCGCCTTTATACACTTATCAGTCATAATTAAACAAGGGTTCAACTGCCAAAACCTTCCTTTGGGATTTCTGGCCTCTATTGACTCCGGTATTTTTTGCAAGTGTGTCAAATTTGGATCACTGATCCATAAATCTCATCCCAAATGTTAAGCTGGACTGAGATCAGGTGACCGGGCAAGCCGGTGCAATTAGATTAATTCAGTGTTACATAGTGAAAATGTTCCTAGACAATTATAGCCTTCTGTATTTGTGCTATGAAGGAATATGATTGACTGGCAATGTTCAGACATGTCATGACATTCAAATGCACTATTTTAGGGGCCTGATATGTGCTTTGATATAAACCCCACAACACCGTATCAGCAACAGCTTTAAAAACATTTTACAGGCAGCAATCAATGCACATACTGTACATGTAGTCATTTTGTTCTTTCCTATTCATCTTTTTGTGCCCATGCAAATGCAAAAATAGTCTCTTTTGGCGTATGGTAAATGTTGATACAAAGTCCATAAGTTTAAAAATGTGTCATTTGTCATGCTGAGTAGGTTGGATTTCCTTTCTTTGTATGAAATTGAATCAAAATGTGATTTAAAAAAAAAAAAAAAAAAGACATCAATATTTCACCACAAAAAGAAAGGTAACAGGTGTTTGATATGAATTCAGAGACTTTAATCAGACATTTGTGTGAGATAAATCAATGATGCATCAAAGCAGCATTGTAAAATTCAACAGAATCAGATTCTTGCGCCTCTTTTCCTCTAACCCTTCAACTCAACACAACACAGCACTTTGCACAAAACACCTGAAGATGAAAGTGAAGCAGGAAATTTCGCAGTTGTTACAGAGAAGCTTTCAGACAGAAGATGGAGAGCCAGCGGTATCTAAGATGGCTCTCAAAGAGTTGGAGGAAATTGAACATGGTGAGGTTTACTGAAGCCTGATGTGACCACTGGCAGTGAATGAAGAAATAAAAGAGTGTTTTTTGTTGTTTTTTTTGCCGCAAGTCCCTTGTTAATCCTAAACACAAACATGTTTCAGCAAAAATGTAACTAACAAATGTGACATTTGTGTGACATCATATTTTTCTGATATTTTATAAACTAAACAATTAAAAAATAATCAGCATATTAATGCCAATACTCTTTGAGTGGAACTGATTATTTTGACTTATTAGCCGACAGAGTGTTTGTAGGCAGCCACTGTGAAATAAGAGTTATTTGTCATTATTATTGTCATTCTTCTAAGAGATTAATGTGCGTTCATATACAACACTGGCCGTCAATAATTCAAATAAAACACAATTAAACTATACTCAACACGTTTCACTAACCAAAAACCTGAGAATCATCATCAGTCTACACTTTTGGCCTAAATCTTTTAGTACCTTAGCTAACCTTTAAGCTCATATTTCAAAAAGTTTTTATACTTTTTGAAGTGGTACATTCCAGTATTTTCACTTAGTGATGCACATGTAGTACTTTTAAACTGATTAAAATGGTTGGTCTCTGCTGCTTGGTTTTGTCTATCTTTTTTTTTTTTTTAAAAAATCCCTTATCAGCCTCAGGGCATGAACAACACCTCATACAATACCTTCAAACAGCACTTTCAGTAGATGAAATGTGACAGTAACATCGTCAGGGCAGGGGATTTCCGAGTTGGGCTATTCATTATAAAAATATTTATTTTCACTGTCATCTTCACCAAATCAAATCTTCTTCTAGCTGACTGATTCAGTAGCCTAACAGCTTCAACATCCAGCAGTAGTGTCTCATGCAGCTGCTCCTTGTGTCCTGCAGGGAGAGTTGTTGAGTCCATGTCGCTGCGCTGGCTCTGTGCGCTGCACTCACCAGTCCTGCCTTATCCGCTGGATCAGTGAGAGAGGCTCCTGGAGCTGTGAGCTCTGCTACTTCAAGTACCAGGTCCTGGCCATCAGCACCAAAAACCCACTGCAGGTACAGTCAGTGTCACTCTATCACGGTCTTCATCTATAATGTGTATTTTGGCATAAGCATTACAAACTTGTGGATTGAGAGCTTCACCACTAAAGTTCTTTCACATGAGGCTGCCAGACTACATTTGACCTGTTTTTGTCCCATCCACATGTACTGACCCCCAACAGGAAACACAGATAAAGAGTGAATTGCCCTTTGCATATTTTCACAGAGCTATTTATAATATTTTCAATTAACAAATGCAGAAGAAGAAAGTGATGAGGACTTATAGGAAGATGCCACAAATGGAGACACTGCACATTTCACATGGGATATACGGACAGTAGATCAACAGACAATATCACCAAATGACAGCTGGAAAAGAGATATTCTCAGATGAAATGCCTGCTCAATTATGAATAAAACTGCAATATTTTTGGAGAATTTTCGTTATGTAGTATGAGTTAAATGGGTTGATTTAAATTCTCTAAACTACTTGTTTTTTAAGGTTTTAATATCAGTGCAAAAGCTGTGAGATTTTGGGGGGGTTTTTAGCAGCTCTGCAGTGACTTCACATAGTGGATGACATACTGTAGCACTCTAGTTACAGCACTTTGAAGGTGTGGAGTGAATTGGGGCAATAAAGCATTTGTCTCACAGAAGATATAAGCAGTGTTACTGTCAAATAAATCTGCAGAGGCCTGTCACTTGAATGACATTAAATCCAATACTGACACCACACTGTCAGAACAGAGTCTCTCTGGAGAGCCGGTGAGCAAGTAAACCATCTGGCAATTGCTGTTCATATATCTCCATTAACTTGGATGGGAAAGCCAGTGAAGCTTCAATATATTTAATCTTATATGCAAGTCATTATTGAGTCTTTACAACAGGTATTCTTAAAACTAGATGAAGAAATTGTATCAGGGGTGATAGCATCGCTTGAGTTAAAAGTTAATCAACTTTTAAACAATTTTTAATGTCATTTGTTTAAGTGGAATGCTATTCATTACATTTTCATTCAGTTCAACAACGCTACTTCTACATTAGCTTCGCTTTGTGTCTCTTTGTTTGGAGCAACTGCTTCATTTAAAGTAAGTCTCACAACAGAGGCATTTCACTTGTGAGAAAAATATTTTATGACCGACCTTGCACATTAATCAAATAATGCAATGTATCCTGTACACAGATGCAAAGCAAAGAGAAATGAGTTGTAGTTAAACAACTAACAACTACACAGAGATTAAACATGGCTATTTAGATGCATAGCGCTCCTCAGAGGTACATTTCTGCAAAGATTTAGTCAGATACTGCAGCAAACCCTGCAGCACTATGTCTCTTAACCAAGACACATTTGGCAATTTACTCTGATAATACCAGCTTTCAGTCCATGTTTGTGTCTGACTCTGTCTGTTTCTGCAGTGGCAGGCCATCTCTCTGACTGTGATTGAGAAGGTGCAGATTGCGGCCATCATCCTGGGCTCTTTGTTCCTCATCGCCAGTATCTCCTGGCTGGTGTGGTCTTCCCTGAGTCCGTCAGCCAAATGGCAGCGCCAGGACCTTCTCTTCCAGATATGCTATGGCATGTACGGCTTCATGGACATAGTTTGTATAGGTAAGACACAGATCCTGTGGCTGCCAGGTGGTTTAAATATCAACACATTTGATTGTTATCCTCACAAATTTGGTGGTAATACTGTAATTTCTTGGAAGTAAATGTGTAATTTTGTACTATTACAAGGGAAAAAGAGACTGCGCTCAATAATTGTAATATAGACATTCTTGGGGTGAGATGAACATGCAAAAATGTAAAAGGTGCATACAGGAAAGCATACAATTAAACATATATGAATAATAAAGTTTCCAATAATAAATGAATAATGGATTCATATTTACTTGGGTTTAAATGGTCTTGTATAAGAAATGGTTCAGTTCTTGTACAAATAATTATTTTGGTTCTATAATTATATAATTTGTTCCCGAAACAAGAAACAAACTATGTACTCTCAGTAAATTACAGACCTGTAAGATAGTGTTATCAATTTGTTTTTCAATGAACACATCCTTAACTTACATTATTAAAGACTTATCCAGTTAAACATCATTCCAAAGTACCCACACACAAGCCTAGTATGTTTAATCTATTTAGTGTTGAGAACTTCTAGTCTTAAAGTTCTTATCAACTCTGTACCTTCTGTACTTTTTGAATAGTTCCTGATTCTTGCTGAATAAGCAACTGTTTTTCTGTATGTAACCCTGTTTCCTGCCCCTCCACCTCCCTCACCCTTTGTCCTTTATAGGCCTTATAATCCATGAAGGATCGTCTGTTTACCGGATCTTTAAGCGCTGGCAGGCGGTGAACCAGCAGTGGAAAGTGCTCAATTATGAGAAAGCAAAGGACTTAGGTGACCCCATCAGTTCCAGCAGTAAAGGCGCCGGTCGTGTTGAGAGGAACTCTTCTCACACTGTCACAAACAGCGGACGGAGAGCGAGTCGGCATGTCAGGACTTTTCTTAACCATCACTGTGGCTACACTATTTTGCACATCCTCAGCCAGTTAAGACCCAACAACCTGCACAGTACCAACCATGAGGTGGTCATGAGGGTGACCACGGTATGAAGCTGGCTTATACACAAACAAATGTGCTCCAGTGTTCCAGGAATCACAGGAGCTGACTGGGGTTTCATACACATAAATCCTAATCTGCTGCACAAACACTGCCGTTAACTTCTTGACTCATATGAGCTTGTGTGTGGAAACCGAAATCTGTCTGAGATGTGGGTAAAGGGAAAACAGTGCAGTTTTATCTGAGTCTTTAAATACAAAGAAGAAATTTGAAAAACTAAACTTTGGAAAAAACGCTTTGATTCTTAAAGCTATTAACCATGTTTTACCACCGTGACCAATAAACATTACAAAATGACATTTAGTGGGGTTTTTTGGTTTTATATAGAAAAAATAAATTATTGTTAAGTTTGATTTTGCTCATAATAGAAAGTTTGATGTATTCCTATTCACGTTACCACCATAACAATAGCCTCAGCCCCCTTAATTTATTCCATTTATTCCTGAGGGTCTGTCATGATCTGATAGATTTGAGCTGTTGTCATCTGAAGCAGCGCTGATGGATCAGACATCAAAAAGCCCAACACAACTTTGTGACATGACACAGTTGCTTAAAATAAACCCTCAAGATACAATCCATGTTTTGTAATAAAGACTTTGTGGATCTCAAGGGAAACTTTGTGTTTTGTTTTGTCTCATTTCCAGCCAGTAAGCCTAAAAATGAATGTGACACATATTTGAGGATTGGATTTCCCTGTTTGAACAAATCTCACGACACAAGTCAGATAAATTATAGAAAAATGTTAAAGGGGCTTTAAAATACAGAGAAAAATGTTTTTGAATGTCCACCCCTCATCTCACCAGGCCAGAAAAAAGTGGCCTCTCTGGCAGATTTTTTTTTTTTTTTTTAAATTTTCAATCATATGTTACACAAACGTCATGTACAGCAGCTTTCATTAGCAGCTGGGATTTAAAATGATTTCTATTAAATATTTTATTATCAAAAAAATCTTCCTTTCACATCTGATAGCAGCTTCAGGTCTGATGACTGTACTCTCTCCATCATACAATTCATCCGTCATTATCGCCCATTAATATATATTCCAATTTGGACAATACAGTTCCAATTTTAATATTGTTGCAGTTTTGCATTTCACTTTAAATCTGTCACCTCAGGCTAACTTTACTCACCTATTTTTTTAAATATAAACATGTAATTCTGATATGATGTACAGTATATGTTCAGTAATAATAAGGATTATCAAGGATTAAAGGATTAAAGATCTTGGTCTCTGCTGTACTTAATATAAAACATGTGACATGCATCAGCTTTATTATATAAGTATGAATATCAAGAGAAAAGAAAATGGTGGAAAGAAAGGGGGGGATTTTATGTTTATCAAAAAGCATGTGAGCTTTAGTGAAATTTAAACTGAGTGAACGAATGATTTGCCTGCGAAGTAAAACATCACCAGAGTCCTTCCCACGCCACCAAAGTCTTTCCTTTGGGCAGAATTATATAACACAAATCCTGGCTGTAAATATCTAAAGGCTTCTGACACGTGTCATTTGCCTCCATCTCTCCTCCCTGTCAACTATTTCAAAATATAATCTGGAAAAAAAAACTCTGATTAATATCCCTTCACATTGTGTTAATAGTCTATGTATCTATATGTATAAATCTAATAATACTCAGGTGGAAAATGATACAGCTGAATCTACTGTAGAAAGCTGTCTTTACATCTGTGGACATAAACTCTCTCTGCTGTACGCCAGGAGGAGAGGGATTATGATGTGTCACCAAGTTGACAGTGATCTGAGAAGGATATTAGAGCTGACTGAGAGGACCTAGAGGGACCTGCAGAGACGACACAATGTAAAGAATCACTGTGTGGACACTAAAAATCAAGAGGTGCAGTTTAAGCCTGCAGAGAGCAAAACAAACATTCATGTGCATTTGTGTGTTTTTGCCATAAATCCATGAAACCCTGCATTTGTTTACTCCATTCAGTCTGGGTTTATTTTACATCAGTATAATAACAACATGGCACTACACACAAATGTGCTCTCTAGGGGTTCACATCACTACCAGGAAGAAGTAAAATTACCCTGAGCGGAGGGAGCAACTTAAACATCACACATTAACCATTATATTAACAGAACGGTAGAAAGTAGCTTTGTATATTTATTCAAGTAAAGTAGAGCAACTTAACACCCATTTGATCCCTTTAAGTACATCTTTGCTACTTGGCTGACTTATATGTCAGCACATTTCAGAGGCAACTGTTGTACTCCACTCCAATTATCTGATGGCCATAGTTGGCAGATAATTTTGATTTATTTCATCCAATTAAAATGTGCCAGTTACTCCCCAACAGTAGGCTATATGCAGGTAGTAAAAATCAGATCCACCTTAAACAACTACAATAGTGAGACGGATCTTGATGTGAACGAGTAGCAGATTTAAACTGGAGGGGAAAAAACAATAAATAAATAACACAAAAGATTGTATTTAATATTTTCTGTTTTTATTATGTAATGTTGTACTAAAAACAATTCAGATGAGACAATGTGAGAAGAGAAAATCATTCTTAGATTAACAAGACAAGAAAGACGCTGCTTACAAGTGCATCAGTAATGACGGTTCAACAGTGCAATAGCCTATTTTAAATAATTTAACAAAAAGATTCCGATGAGTTGCCTCTTTTTACTTTCAAAAATAAAATAAAAAAAGTTTTGCTGCTTTACTTTTATTTCCGTAGTAGTACTTAGTACTTTAAACTAATAGATAGATTCATAGTTTACGTCTCTCTTTCATCAAACCTGGCAACCCAGAGGAAACGCGTAGCGATGACGTAAAAACGCCGCGACTCGTAACCGGTGGTAAACTATCTAGAAACAAACGTGACTCTTTGGAAATCGATAGCTAGAAGTGGATATTTGTATTTATTAATAACCAACCAGACAGTCTGATCATTATCGGGGGCAACATGAGTTCGTCTATGCCGCAGAAACGTTACTACCGACAACGAGCACATTCAAACCCGATGGCTCATCACACGTTTGATTAGTGAGTGATGCACATGTGTCTGCATTTATACCATAGACTGTATTTAAAGATTTATACCTGCACTGCACTGCCTCATGCAGTTGCAAATCAGTTTATATAAGTATATATCAGTATCTGCTGCCCTGCCAGTCACATCTGTGCATTTATAAATGTAGAAGAAGAAAATTAAGAAGCAAACTGACATTTCTCGCCACATATTTGCTCACTTTTCCCAACTGGGGATGTTAAAAGTTTTTACAAAAGGATTTAAGATCTTGTTTGAAATTTCTGTGTGAACTGTAATATAATATAGGTACTCACAGCAATGAAAAAAGATATTTAAATTTTTCAGAAACACTACTACTACTACTACTACTAATAATAATAATAATGATAATAACAATAATAATAATTATAACCATCATCATCATCCACAGAGAACACTGTTAATATGTTTTTTTATGTTTCTTTATTTGAAAATAATTCCCTCTCTTTCCTTGTCAGCCCATTGTGTCCAGAGGAGATGGACTGGTTCAAGCTGTATCCAGACTTCTTCACCAGCAACCCACCTGAGAGAGGGACACCACAAGTTGAGTTTGCAGACATTGGATGTGGATATGGCGGGCTTTTAGGTAGTTGTGTCACTGCTAGTTATGTCTGCTGCCTTTTAGAGATTTCTCTCTCTGCTCAGAGTTTTGTTCTGTATTGGCCTCATATCATCTTCATTCATGTCTATTTGTGTCTTTGTGCGTCTTTACTTCCCCTCAGTGGAGTTATCTCCACTTTTCCCAGACAAGCTCATCCTGGGCATGGAGATCCGGGTGAAAGTGTCGGATTATGTTCAGGATCGTATCCAGTCACTACGTGCCTCTGAACCAGGAAGCTACCAGAACATTGCCTGCATTCGCAGCAATGCAATGAAGTACCTCCCCAACTTCTTTTCCAAAGGACAGGTGGGTTCGTCTCTGTGTTTTTGCTGCTGTCAGACGACAGAACAGATTGAAGTGCTTCTCACTTTAATGTTAAATTTACTGAGCTCTTTGAAGGAAATCTAGTAAGTAACAAGAATTAATACAATTGAGCCTGCAATTTTATGCAAATACTCCAATGAAAAGATCACAGCCAGCAAATATAACCTTTCACTGGTCGAGAACATTTTTTGTGTGTTGAATGTGTTGTCAAAGTGTTGATTTAACTGTTAACGAAGAAATGACAAGTGCTAGGCGTCATCTGAAAGTTTTCTCTATGTGTCAATAACATAACATGAGACATTTGATTTGGTCCAGATAGCAAAATGATACCTCTTCAATAAATCACACTGAGAAATAAAAGCTTTCAGCTTTCAGTGCCTGACAGCTTTTACAGCTACAGTGCCACGGACACATTTTCATTGTGACCTGCGAAGTTTTAAGGTTTGATACCTGGATCTTTTTCACATGCACATCCAACTTTGTTTTGCCTTACAGACCTTACAGCCTTTTCTCTCAGGCTACATATAAATCTTGCCTCCGTTGACTCGGCGCCTGCTGTGGTCACACATTTATTCATCAGGAAAACATAAATCCTCACTTTTAAAAGTCAGAAATCATAAAAGAGTTAAACAAACTCACTTTCTAAGCTGCTCAGGTCTGGCAGCAGTGCTTTCTGGTTCATGTAGGCGACTGTGGGACAGAGAACACTCATTCTCTCTATTTTTTACTCTATTTTTAAGGGAGGACTCAAGATGCATTACACCTCTACAGCCACCACACAGGCAACATAAACCTTAAGTGAGGTTAAAGGGTCAGTTCACCCAAACTACAAAACACCCTTTCAAGAATTTGTGACCTTGTTACTCTCTGTAACTTCTGTAAAGGATCTGACTGTGAACAATTTTGATGAACCATTTTCCAATGAAGAAAAAGTTTTTTGTTTTTTTTTCTTTTAATCAATGTGAGCACCATTGATTTCCCTACAGGCAGACATATCCTACTCTATTATCTGCATGGCTAGATACTACTAGAGACACTTTTTTTTTTTTTTTTTTTGGAAATCAGTTGAGCCGGCTGTATAAAGAGGTCCTGAATGTGATGTTAATGTGCCCACATACTGCTGACCTTCCCCTTAGCAAGAGCTCGCATACAAAGGGCCCGCAGTTCTTTAATTGCTCATCTGATGTGGTCTGTAATAACCTTAAATTAAAGCTGACAATCTGTCCTGGCACCGGCAAGGTAATAACAGTACGCAGCCCAACCGTTTCTAACTTAAAAATAATTACTTTCCTCATGTTTAACATATGGACTGAATTAGTTTATATGGATTGCTCAATAAATCCACAACAATGGGGTCATTGACTGACACGCAAGGCATCGCATCAGCTGGGCAGAGAGCAGTGCAAGATGCTTTTTATCCGTTCCAATTAGCTGCGGTAATCTGTGACTTGTTGAAACTCGCATTAGATTACACAGTGGGCTTAGTGTGCCAGGGTTAAATTAGGTACCCTGGATAAAAGGTTCACCTCAAAAGCCCTGAGCGAGTATAAACTGAAAAATGAACACAGGGGAGTAAATGCTGTAACACTGACACATTTATGGAATAATAATTATACTGTACTGGTTTCATACAGAAAAAGTGTCCTTTTTTTGTTTTAATTTGTGATTTCAGGTCATTTTAAATAATATTTGTATAGCTTGCGTTAAGACTTCTTGCCAAGTGTTTCTGAGGAACAGTTGTCCAGACATCTGCATGGTTCGGACAGAGAAGTTTGCATCTCTTGACTTGTATTCATTGAAACATTTTTTCTCTGTGCAGCTCACTTTATTCTCACTTATCTTCCTCACTCATGATTAGAATAAAACCGTCTTCACAACCCAGATTTTTCTTCTCAGGCTAGCACTCAAAATCTAGCTCCAATCCTTCTCACATGCATGCAAGTGTTGAAACGGCATATTCTAAAGACCTGCAATACTTTTTTCTTTTTTTCTTCTTCTTAGTATGTTTTGTAACCCTAAAATAACTCAAAGTGTTAAGGTTTTTCCATCTTCAATCAGCGCTGAAGCAACCCCCCGAGGCTGCCGCAGTCCACAGTGATTATACCCACATCTTTCTGTCTATACCTGACATTATTTATTTTAACTAATAAAAAGCTACTGGAATGGTTTTTAATCTATCAGCCAGACTAATATCAATGGAGCCTGCAATTGTACACTTGTCAACGATAGACACACGGGGAACTTTATGGAAGAAAAAAAAATCAAGGAGGGAAATTCCAGTTTTGTAATCCACGGTACTTAACAACCAACCACAAAATATTATGTGAGCCACATTGAAGTGGTGGCATTCATTCAGTTTAGAACTATAGTATCAAAGTAGATAAAAATAGAAAGCTTAGTTTTGATCTCATGTGTGGGAAAGATGCCAAGTAATCAACTGGAGTTAAAAAAGAAATGTGGTGTGTTTGTGAATTTAAACCCTTTGCTACTGCTTATTTACAGTTTCTCACCGTTTTTCCCCTTCTGTGTTTCAGCTCAGTAAGATGTTCTTCCTCTTTCCTGACCCCCACTTTAAGAAGACCAAGCACAAATGGAGGATCATTAGTCCCACGCTGCTTGCAGAATATGCCTATACGCTAAGAGTTGGGGTACGTTCATGAGTAAGATTTGTTGCAATGATCAACAGAAATTTGATAGATGATCCTTTTGATAATTGTGAAAAGTCATTCTCCAAAACACAAATTCCAAACATACATTGGTTTCAGATTTTTAGATATGAGGATTCATGTCATTGTAAAGTGAATATCTTTGGTTTTTATTGGACAAAACAAGCAATTTGAAGATTTTACCCTGGGCGATTGAGATATGATGCTGGTGACATTATATAGAGTAAACAATTAGTTAACATAATAACTAGTTCAAGCCGAGGTTGCCCACAGAACTGCTGTCTCTCTCTGCAGTATATGACACTTTGTTTGTTTGAACTTTTGAAATTGAACATACGAAGATACAATTGTTTATTTCTGTCAACACAACTTTCTGACTTCCCTAATCTGTCTGTGGCAAGAAGATGTTGATACAGCTCACGAATATATAATTTCCTTTAAAAAAAAAAGGCTCAATAATTTCCTAAAACATCTGGACACTGTAATGTTTAGCAAAGGTTACTCAAACAGCAGTAAACTGTGCAGGGACTATTTTAAGATGCAGATTAAAACACTTTTTTTTTTTTTGCTCTAGTGAGTATTTACAACAGCAGGATTGTGATTGTGATTGTGGGATTTTTAATAGTTTTTGGAAAACAATGGAGCTCTATGACGCAGAGGAATAAGATATATTAGGCTTTGGCTGCACAGACAATACTTGTTAGTAGGATAAAATCATTGTTGGTTTTGTTCTTTTAATGGGATTTGCTTACAGTAAGAGAAATAGAGAATAGATCCAGCTTTATCTTTCAGTACTGATAAAATAGTTTTAGTTACATTTGTAGACATGTTTAAATATCTGCAACTGAGACTTACTAAAAAAAATGCTGACTTTCCAGTAGTCCAAAAATAAATTACCACTATCCTCACCATTTTATCAGTTGATTGCAGTGTGTAGAAATCCATGAATTCACCGAAATAAAATTGGGCAACCAGTGTGGCCTGCAGCTGGTTGACGTCTGTACACACCCCGCTCCTGCCTGTCAGAGCTGTCAGAGCAGTAGTGGGACACTTGAATAGGGAGCGAGTGCTGATGGAGGTTGTTTGGAACAATGGAAGGCTTGTGTCTAAATTTGGCTTTATCGTTTTTCCTCTGGTGTGTATGCATTGATGCATTCGTGCATGCATATATTGTGAGTGTGTGTGTGTGTGTGTGTAATCTCTTCAAGGGCCTTCAGCATTGGCATGCAGCCATAACTGTGCTGTAGGGAGGGGACGCTGTCAAGAAAATGTTCCTTTATTGAAGCAGTTTCATACCAGAATTAACCTTAATGTATTGTTCATTAGTGGCTCAATCACAAACAGTAAACAGGTGTGCAGATAACGTGCTCAGTCTCTCATCCTCATCCTCATCCTGGCTTCTCTGAAAAAAAAAAAAAACCTATACGTGCTAACTTGCACTGCTGTGGAAATCTGTGCCACCGCTGAGTTTTCAAAGAAATCCTTCTTCTCGTAATGCTATCTGTTCTCCAAAGTAAACTACAGTGACATAGGTGATTAACCTCTGTGTTGTCTGTAGGTTATTTTTATCTTTCTAGCAAAGATCATTGCTCTCCAGAGGTGATGAAACCACTTAACTCAGACTACAATGTTTGACAGGGTTTTTTTTTATATATATAAACATTAAAAAGGAAAAAGAAAGTTTGCATGTATCTTGACAAATGAGTTAACATGATAAATGGATCCATGTTTAAGTCGTATGTAAGTGTAACATATACCAGAACTGTGTTATTAACCTTCCTGTGTTTGTCTGGTCATGTCAGGGTTTGGTGTATACCATTACAGATGTGGAGGAAGTCCACGTCTGGATGGTGAAGCATTTCACTGAACATCCACTATTTACACGTGTCCCCGATGAAGAACTGGTATGTTGACGTGGAGCTTTTTGCCCTCATGTTTGCAGGTCATGACAAGAATATTTGTTTTTCATCAGCTCATTGGAAGAAAAGAGGTCATATCCTTAAATTTTCAAGGAATAGTTTGACTTTTTTCACTTTCTTTGTGACATGAAAAGATCAATACCTTTCTCGTGTCTGTACACTAAATTTGAAGCTGCAGCCAAGCTTATGCTGCATTCACAACTTCAGCAGAATGGCAAGAACAGGAAAATCTCCTGTTATTCCAACTTGGGAGTGTTCACACATTATTCCAAGATAGTTAGCCCTATTGCTAACCTTGAAGTCACACCAGATCAATATCCTTAGTTAGCTACTTTTGTTTTGTTGCATATTCTAACATTAACAAGTGAAAGCAGATACAAACAAGCAATATATATCTTTTAAATTAGCATAATCTTTTTTGTTAATATTGAATTAAATTTTGATGTAATTACCAGCAATGGAGGCTTTGCAGCCATTTTGCTGGAGGTCTGTTATGCTTCTGTAGCTAGCTCTTTTGCAAAATGAGAGATATATCTGTCAGAAATTCCCAATGACTTTGGAAAAAGATGGAAACAGACAATTTGCCATTTTTACATTTCTGTTTCTGTATGGATTAAACAAACAAGATAATAGCATGCTCATATGTGAGCTTTAGAGATGTTAGGTTTGAGGATTTTTTTTTTTTTTGGACAGAAGCAGGTTGACTCTTTCTCTGCTGTTCCTAGTGTGTAAGCTAAGCTAAGCTAATCATTTCTTAGCTCTAACTTGTAACTCTTGGCAAGATAGTGAATAAGCGTATTTCTCAAAACGTCAAACTATTCTTTTTAAAAGCAAGTCATGTTTTAAATAAATGATGTTGTTTCTTTGTTTGTTTTTTACAGTTAACATACTTTGACTACAAAAATGAACACTTTCCTATGATATTTTGGTGATGAGTAAACTGAATCATGAAAGAAAGTCTATGTGACTTCATCTTCAGCTGAATATCTTATTGTAGTTTTGTTCCTTAAGCTTCAAATCATACTTCTTTTGGCAGGTCGGTGATGTCATCATAAATCGCTTGGGTACCTGTACAGAAGAAGGAAAGAAAGTGCAGAGAAATGGAGGGAAGAATTTCCTTGCAATTTTTCGGAGGATTGAGGATTCAAACTAAGGCCAAACAAGTATGGACGTGCAATAAACTTAATAGATGGTCTTATGCAGTGATTCATACATGAACAACATGGAGGACGATGCTGCTCTGTTGCCCCAAAGGCTGTGGCTTGTTCACACTGCAGATGAAGAGGGATGTTTATTTTTTCTGGTATGGACAAACATTTGCATCATCACTAAATACAGGTTTTTGTTTTTCACATATTTTATGTACTTCATTCCTCAGCTCACAAAAATCAGAACAAGGAAAGTAAATCTCTATTGAGACTAGACTTGTTTTGTGTAGCTTTTTTAATATTATTGTCTCCTTTTTTAATTATGTTTTTCGGTTTCTTTCACCAAACTTGAAAGTGCTGTTTTGGATTTCCTGTTAAGATGTAAATTCTTTCAGTAAAACTGCTTCTAATGAAAGACTAAATGTTTGGTTCATTGTAGTAATGATTGGAACACTGTTTGAAAACGAAGATGATACTGGATTTGAAGTTTTGATTTTATATCTTTTTTTTTAACAAAGTTATCCTCATGGGCTGTATAAAATAATGGATGTAGCCACCATGAAGTCACCCATTGGTTTGTGGACTCCTGTTTTGAAGCCTCAAGTTTGCATTTTGATTATCGCCATCTTGGATTTTTGGAGCCAGTAGTGACCATATTTGGATGAGAGGGTGGACCTGACACTAGCTGCTAGCTTTGTTAACATGGTTTATTTACAGTCTATGGTTAACTATACTAATGCTAATGCTAATTTTTGCTACCGAAAAGCAGGCTTAAAACCATTAAAACAAAATGTACTTAGTGGAAAAACTGAACATCTGACTCCTTGGAGGGTCTTTAGTACAATCAAATGCTGAACATTGACATTTTTGGCAACCAAATGTTACAGTTAACTTTCATGAACTGATAACACACTGACATAGCAATGGCTACGCCTTTACTCGGTGAATCTGGGGTTAAGCTATGGCTATGTTACCTAGCCAATGTTGTTGCTGTGTTACTGACTTGACTGTAATGGCACCCAACTGCCTTAATGAAGTTTAAAAGGGTGAGTTATATAATAATCCCCCCATTCAGCTATCATTAACAGGGAAATTAGTTATAGAAACCAAAACTGTTTTTGTACTGTAGTGGAAATTCTCTGCTGCTGGTGAAGAATGAAATAGAGACTGCCAACAAGGTTTTATTTTCTTTGCAAAGAAAAGGTCATTCAACATGCGAGCGGTGGATGAGGAAAAACCCTGAGCCAATGGTGAGCTGAACTTTTATACCTGAGGCACACCTGCTGTGGGTATTGAACCGACCCCCTAGGGTGTGGTTCACGCTGGAGGCGTCCTGCAAGCTTAGAGTGTAAATGTGAAGGGGTCTAGACATCATGATTAAAAGGACAAAAGGGAAGGTGAGGTGTCTCTGGTTGACAAGGAAATTAAATCACAATATACATCCAAAACACAAAAGGGGAGGTGGGATGTCTCAGGAAGCCAAGGTAACTAAATTACAATTACAGTACCCAGCTGTAAACATGTTTATTTCTGCTGTAAAGTCGAGTGTTCCATCATAACGGTCTTTGGGGACTGACTCGCTTTTGGAGTCAGCCTCAACTGGCCAATCAAGGAATTGCAGTTTTCAGCACTTCCGCATTGGGTTCATTTTTCAGCCCCAGAGGTTGCTGCTTGGTTAACCTGCTAACTTGACTAAGCCTGCTCCATCAGACAGAGCCTTTGTGTTTTTAATTAATTTGAGAAATTTTCAAAATGACTTGTCAGTCATCATGGTTTTAATTCACAATACTACAGCCTGAATCCAAAATAGATTAAACTGAGTTTGCCAACAATCTACATCTTACTTGTTTGCTTTGGGTTGTTTTGTGATTTAAAAATAAGCCTGCATGCTCCAGCACAGAGTGTTCATTGTGTTACATGACTAACACAATTATGTTCAGAACATTTTCTGCCTTTTTGATACAGTTGCTAGAAGAACGCCTTTGACCAACAATATATAAAACTTAAGGGCTTTGTGCTAAAAGACATTTTAGATGCTCTCTAATTAAAATATAATTCAGTCTAAATTGACCACAATCATGTAATAAGTAAAAAAAGACACATTATATTATCTTCATTTACCAGACATGTCTGGTATGAATCTTTGTGAAGTCCAAATCAAGGGAGTCTAACAGAAATGGTGGCTTTCTGCTCTCATTTTATGATTTTGGCTGTATATTACAGGTTGGTGTTTTTGTCTGTCAGGAGTTTGGAGACGGGACAGTGCAGGTTTGAAGCCCTTTTGCTGCTGCAGGGGGTGGTGATTAAGAACAGGACAGCACATGCCCTAATGACAGAAACTCAGACACTGGAAAACTGAAGGTGATGGCAGAAAGAAATTGAAGCACTGTAATGGAAATTTATACTCTTAATGTTACACTGTTTTATGATTATGTGTGTGTGTGTGTCTGAAACTTTTTTTTTTACTTGTGTGAGAAAGTGTTCAATTCCCAGTTCTCAGCCGGTGTAGAAATGTTATCAGTAGCGAAGCTGTGTGATTCAACCTTCAACTTCCAGTTCTCAGCAGATAGATGTGGAGGCAGAACTCCTCCAAGAAAGAAACACTGATAAGTAATGAACAAAGGAGAAACTGTAGGAAGACAACAGCAGGTGAAAGCCAACTCAACTCTCTTCTGACGTACAGTTTATAAATACTGGAGTTCCTCAAGGCTGCGTAAGCTCCCACCCCTTCTTTTCACATTGTATGCAAACGATTGTATACAGTTTAGAGACAAAAGATTCAGGCATTGCTATGTATAAGTCAGAGATAGAAGAGGTTGTGCAGTGGTGTGACTAGCACAACCTGATATTCAACGTCAAAAAAACTAAAGAAATGTTCTTCGATCCAAGGTCTGTTGGTGCACAGTTTTAATCGATGGCGAGAGAGTTGAACAGGTAAAGAAATACAAGTACTCAGGTATTCTCTTTGATTCTTAGTAAGAATGGGCTCATCAAGTGGAGGATGTTTGTTCATGAATCTGTCAGCATCTGCATTTTCTGTGAAGTCTCAGGGTCCATGGAGTGGATAAATGCATTATGTTATTGATCTACAGGGCAGCCATTGAATCTATAAGGCATCAGAACAAAGTTTGGTTACCTGTCCGTTAACTGTTGTCCTGTATATGGATCTGTGTGTGATACTGCATGTTAACTGTAGTTTTATTGCACATGTATACGGATATATTGAGTGTGTATACAGAGAGGCTGTGTGCTGCTACATCACCTGTGTTCTCTCAAATGCCCAAGACAAATTTCTCCTAAGGGGGACAATAAAGACTAATATTATCTTATGTTGTACCAGTTAATTGCCAAGGTGGAATCGTCTAAGCATGATGAAGTGCTCTGTAACTTTCTGTGAAAGGTGCGGTTACCACTATAATTATGACTGTTTTACTGTGTTTGGGGCTCTTTGTCTAGCACAGGCACCAAGTCTGTATGTGTGATCCTGGAATAAACTCTGTAAGACACTCTCTCTTTGTGAAATCCACTTTTATTAAAGAAAATCCAACAACAGCACTCATGAGCTAAAACTGATACCATTAATATTAGAAAACATTTCACTTTTGGGTCCTTTGTTGAAGTTATTGGTGTTCTGGCATTATTCCACTGTATTTGATAGTGCATTTGTTTTCTGAACTCTTTTATCCAAATCATAATCCATCCTTTTAATTTAATTTCTGCTGTACTTGTTCTTGGTGATACACATCTATAGATTTCTTCCAGTATTAAGAGAAAATGTTCCTGAAACAGCATCTGTGAAAATGCAGTGAGCAGACAGTCTTTAAGTTCCCTTTCTCTCAATAATCTTAGATATGTAGCACAGTATGTAACTTTTTTACCACAAACATGTGGGTTTAAGTCCACCTTTGATTAACACAAGTTAAATACTGTATATGCCCACACTCATACAGCAGTATCTCCTCAGACTGTTGACACTCTAAACGTTTCTGTTCCCATCCAAATGTCACCAGGTTATGTAGTTAAAGCTCTTAGTAATAAAGCAATCTCCCTCTATAGTCATCTGTAGCCTTGAAACACATATTCACAAATAACAAATACTTAATTTTTGTATTCTGTTGGC
This sequence comes from Euthynnus affinis, assembly GCA_029490765.1. NCBI lineage: Eukaryota > Metazoa > Chordata > Actinopteri > Scombriformes > Scombridae > Euthynnus > Euthynnus affinis. The sequence goes on along the minus strand of CM055840.1, from coordinate 14,533,259 downwards.
GGCATTTCTCTGTTAATTGGATAGCAGATCACATTCGCTGAAACTAGTTGCTCAGTAAACCTTTTTCATTCATTCATTTCATTCATCATTAAGATATTTCCTAAACATCATTAATCATTAAATAAGAAATGTTCTATGTATATATATATATATATATATATATATATATATATATATATATATATATATATATATATATATATATATATATATATATATATATATATATATATATATATATATATATCTCCCTCTCACCCCCCTCCCCATGGGGGATGGTGTGTCTTCCTCAGGTTTGGGTCCTCTACCAGAGGCCTGGGAGTTTGAGGGTTCTGCACAGTATCTTAGCTGTTCCTAGGACTGCACTCTTCTGGACAGAGACCACAGATGTTGCACCTGGGATCTGCTGGAGCCACTCCCCCAGTTTGTGGGTCAACTACTCCCCACATCTTCTCTTCTACAGAAGTGTGAGTTGCATACCGTAGTATTTGCATATTCATAGATTCTGAATTTTTCAGTGAGAGAGAAGAAGTAGATGTTATTTTAAGGATTTTAATGAGGTAACTGAACTTTTTTTGTTGAAAAACCATATCAGACACTGTATTTTTTATATATATCTTAAAACGTGTTGAGGAAATCTTTAAGCTCAATTCCTACATATGCTTGTATAAATACAGGAAGTGTACACAGAATTTTTTATGGTGTGAAAATATTAACCAGTCTAGTCCACTGAATCTGTGATGTTGCAGGGGATCTGCTGCTCTGTTATCACTTATTATTGCCATGTGGCAACAAAACCAAGTCAGCCAAAGTGCATATTTTAACATTTTAGTACCATCAGGTCATCAAACGAAAGAGTTTAATTAAATGCTCTGCAGGGGAAGAAACTTAATGATTAGCATTTGGCAACACCAGTAAAGCGATGTGGATGTTGCCTTTGCTTCATACCCAAAAAATTTGTTGCATCTGGACATTAGAATGTTATTGAGTTCAAAGGTTAATCCCCATCTGAACTAGTTTACAGAGGCAGCTGCCCACTATTGTTGTTGGTACATAATCAAAATACCCCCGCATTTTACTATTTAAGTTGACATCTCCAGCTGGATGACTGCCCGCCACCTCCAACTCAGCCTAAACCAGACTGAGCTGCTGCGCTACTTCTGCAGAAAGTCCTGACTCATTTTCTTCCCACACCAACAACAATCCTGATGGGATTCATAACCACATCACAGCAACTCTACCATCCTGCAGGTTTGCATTCAGCATCAAATCCTTCCTTATTTGAGTTTCCCATCTTCCCTCTGCATGGCTGCCTGTGACTACTCAGATCCAAGGAATAGACAAGAGTCCTGTCCTACAGTAGCTCAATCTTTTATCTACCCAAATCATTTGTTTAACCTGCAGGCCCTGGAGGTAGACTGGAATGACTTAACTAGTCTAGTCAGGTCTAAAGAGTAACACCCTATCATTCTATCTTTTGTTGAAAACTCATCTCTCCCTTTTTAAATATAATTACATTGCAGTTTTCTCCATCTTTCCCCTTCACCTTCTCGTGTGTGTTTTTCTGTTAAAAAAGAAAAGAAAACAGAGGAAAATAAGTAGTGGCTGGTTTCTTGTGTTTTCTGTGCACTTTTCCACCACTTATGGGGTACACACAGAAATAGTCTCTCCTGCCAACTAGTTGTCATGAGCTTACTCTGACAACTGTATTTCCTTCTCTAAATTGACACTACAGGTGATAATTTCACATAGAAAAGCCAACAACACTAATCTCTGGATGTGAAAGGGTAAAACTTTGGGATTTAGTACTTTGTCCCATTTAAAACAATTAACATTTTAGGTAAAACTACAGATTGAGCTGCATGTATAGTATAGCAAGAGGCAGAGATTTTAGTGAGAGCATTTAGTGAAGAAAAAATTTAGTGGAGATCTTGACACACTGTAGTCAGATGATCAAACTCACTCTCTAAAAAAAAAAAACTAAAATTTTAGACTAAAAATCTCTAGTTTTCTACAGTTGTAGCCACTATATAAACAACACAGTTCTCTTCATTGCAATTCAAATTTGTCCCAACACCACATATAAGTGATAAATAGTAGGAAATGTGATCTGTTCAAACTCTTCAAAGTATGCTTTGCTTTTGATAGACACCAGTAAATATTTTGAAGTGGAGAGCAACTGCAGCCCTCTCAGGCTCTCTGACTATTTACACATGCTGCTCATGATATCATGACATCGGCTTCATTACTCAAGTTAGCTTACATCAGCCATACGTTAGACTGTATCTGTACTTTGTCCTTTTTATGAATTTGAGTTTGTCTGTCTTGGAAGTGTTACAGTTCCACTTTACAATCTAGATAGATCCCCCTTTGATTCATATTTATATATATTTTCCCTATAGTATGTCAGTTTCTCCATCTAATAAACACTTTGGTTTTTTAACTCAGCGCACAGGATATGTCTAAATGTAATTAAGCAAATCCATGAAATTTACTGAGTTTATTTATGCTCCTAGTTGTTAAGTTAATAACTTAACTACCACATGAATTTTCTTGTGTTGTCACCCTCACGATAAATTTCACATTTATATTGCCATTACTGTTAGGACTAAAGAAATAGTAAAAATCATAAGTGTGTTTTTCCTTCCATCTAATATTGTGTCATATTTTGGGGTATAAGGAGCATTGCAGCATCTCTGCACCTAATTTTGTTGAAAACAATTATTACGAGAATGAAAACGTGTATGAAAAATGGAGCAAATATGTAAAGACAAAAATCATTCATGTGTTTTATATATTTCTGATCAAATCTACAAAGATGCTGCTGCTGTTAAAAATGCTATATAAGAGCTAAGAAGAGTAAAAACAAGCCTCAGAGGAAAGCAAATCCAAAGCTAAGTGGGAAGAATGATTAAGAAAAACAAGTAGAAGAAGATTGTAATCAGGATTTTATAACTATATTGAGGCCAACTAGCTCTATTATTATTATTATTATTATTATTATTATTATTATTATTATTATTATTATTATTATTATTATTATAGTTGTACAAATTATTGGAGATAATCTGTAGCACATCACACATCCATTTTGCTCTTGTAAAGCTTGATCCATCAGATGTGATGTTATTGATTTAACAAAATACAAAAACCTACAAAAAGGCTGATTCAATTTGTTTTCTACCAAGAGCTCCTAACATTTGTGAACATGTCCAGGCAGAGTGTTAATAATACATTCAATGATCAATCAATGTTTGTGTCAAAGTTTCTGTGTAATCACTTATTTTATACAATGAATTTGCTTTTACATATGGCCCAGGAGCAAAGAAAAGTTTATTATCTTTCACATGCTGCCACTGTAGTGGACATACCTCACATAACAACAGAATGAAAAACTCTCTTTCATATGACAGAGCATCTGTTGTCCAGATGTGCTCTTAATTCAACAGATGCCCTTTACCACACCTTAAACACCTAATTTATATTTATTACATAAAAGTGTTTTCGAAAAGACTGCACGATCTTAATCAATTACTGCATGTACGGCAATAAAAATCATTATTCAGTAATTTTATTGCTCTATTTTTATTTTTCATTACCACATCCTCATATCCTGTGTGCTCACTTGCAGCTGTTTGGGAGTTTGGTGAGTGATGTTAATGACTCCGTGTACACTTCCACCATTTACTCACATTGACATACATGAACACATCTGAATATAACATCCTGATTAGTGAACATTTTATCAAGCACAATAAAGAGCAACATAAAAAAAAATTTTTTGACTTTGAGTTGAGCTCACCTAACACAGTATGTGGTTACTCTGGGTGATTAATGTAATGATTCCCAAGGGCGCCTGCATGTGTAAATGGAAACTACACTCAGCTAAATAATAAAAATCCTTATTTGATTAAAAATATTTCATGTGTATTTGTGTTTATAAGGAAAATAAAACGCCAATTTGGATTATTGGTGTTATGCTGGTCTTTACTACAATAAGCAGTAGGCTGCACTCAAGTCAGTAACAAATGAGAGTGCATGAAACTAGTTAGCAAGCAAGTTGAGAAGTTGGAATACTTTGCAAAAAGTAATGAATAAAAGGTTGAAACAGGTAAAAGTGTAATGAAATGGTGTAACAATTTATATATTTAGTTAAAAGTAAGTGAACAGATGAAAGAGTTAGCTAATGGATAAATTGATTGGCTAAAATGATAAACAGCTGACATATTTAGCTAAGAGTAATAAACAGTTGAATGAGTTGCAATGTGTAAACAGTTGATATTGTAACTGATAGATCAACTATTTACACACTGCTTATCACTGAAGGTGATGAGCAGTGGTAGAAAGTAACTAAATACTACTAAGTACTCTGTATTGAAGTACAGTTTTGAGATACTGAGTATTATTTGATGTTACTTTATACTTCCACTCCACTACATTTCAGAGGGAAATGTTGTACTTTCTACTCCACTACATTTATCTGACCACTTTAGTTACTTTTCAGATGAAGATTTGACACAAGGGATAATATAACAAGCTTTTAACATACAACACATTACAAAAAGTAATGTGTTGTCAGGGTCACATTTCACATGTCTATGAGTTGTTAACAGCTCCACTAAACTTCTCACATGCATCTCAAATGATCCAATATTTCACCAAAATCAAAGATTAGAGAAAAACTCCAAAACCTGAAAACAGACTTGTGTATCAGAATTTTGTTTTTTCTTCTTTCCTCTCCCATAAATCATCTCACGACCCCTCAGATTCATCTAGTGACCCTTTGGAGGGGCCCAACCCCTAGGCTGGGAACCACTGGACTAAACTAGCTAACTGCATATAAAGTAGTTCAAACTAGCTCCACCTCCAGCAGCTACAACAGTAACATGCTGCTCTAACACTGATGCTTTGTATTAATAATCTAATGATGGCATATGTAATAATATATCAGTCAAAACCTTTACTGCCATACTTTAAGTGCATTTTGCTGCTAATCTTGTATTTTTACTTAGGTGAGATTTTGCAGGCAGGACTTTAACTTGTAATGGAGTATTTTTACATTGCTGTATTGGTACTTTACTTAAGTAAAGGATTTGAACACTTCTTCCACCACTAGAAATGAGTAAACAGTTGAAATATTTGAGAATGTATTTATTGATTGGGACAGTGTACAGTTTTAAACATAAAAGATGCACTGCTCCGGAGTTAGCTCAAAGCTAATTTACATCTGCAGTCCCCCACAAAATACAAAGCTACACAACAGCACATCACATACACCCACAATGTCAATTAGAAATTAATAATGTAAACTTCTCAAATTAAAAGCAAGACTACCTGCACTAATGAGAAGACCATAGATGAAGTTAAGACTCAGTGGTCACACAGCAGATTGGTCTAGACAAAAAAAAGGTTAGGTACCGCTGACATAATCAAATGGGTGAATGTGTAACAAACATGGCTGTTGAAATGCTATGTAAAAAGAGCAGGGGGCTTGGAGTAGAGTCCATTACCATATAAATAACAAATAAAAGGACATTTCAAATGGTTACACTCATTTACTGTTAAAAAATAGTAAATATCCAAACTGTTAAGACAACGAAGGCAGGATGTTGATATTATTATCATCATTATTAATATAAATATGATACTTTCAGTAGGAAACACTCCTAAAATTATTTCATTCCAACTTGGTCATGTGACATTTGTGGTCTTAGCTGGCTATGTAGAAAGGCAGGACATAAATGGAAAAAAGACACAGGTTTCATTTGTGATACTGAAAGGTTGCCTGGCAAATTATAAGCAATTTGTCAAAGTTGCAAGATCAAATTATTTTTCCACCATTATCTCCAGAAATCCCCACAGTAGCAAAGTTCCGTTCCGCACAATTAATTCAGTTTTCAGCCTGTTGCTGTTACCTGTCTTATGCCAACCACAGCCACGTATGAGAACTTTTAAAAACTTTTTCTCAGTGAAAAACTGATCACATACAATCTAATATTACACTGCCTGCTTACAATCCCTGTCTGGGATCTGCCTGCTCTTCCACCTGTAATGAGTTTCAGTCTGTGTCTCTGTCCAACATTTATGACACAATCGTTGACACAAAGTCCACCACCTGCCCCCGGACATTGTTCATACATACCTTTTAAAGGAAATATTTGACATTGTCAGTTCCACAGTTTCTCTTGTTATAAATAGCAGTCTTGCAAAGGGAACTGTCATGCAATAGTCCAACCTCTTATTGAAAAGCCTAACCTTGACAAATCAGAACTAAATAATTTCCGTCCCATCTCCAAGCTCCCATTCTTGTCCAAAGTACTGGAGAAAATTGTCTACACACAGTTTCTGTCTTTTTTTAGATAATAAAAACATCATGGAGAAATTCCAACATGGCTTCAGGGCCCAGCACAGCACAGACTCTGCTCTTCTCAAAGTCTCAAATGACCTACTGTTGCCTTTAGACTGGAGTAAATGGTGATTATTTTATTCTATTAAACTGTCTCAAGAACCAGGTTCATATCCAGGGCACTGCCCTCCAGTGGTTTGCCTCATACTTAGCAAAGAGGACTTTCTCTTTTCTTAAGATTGGGAGCCTCTCCTCCTCTGCTGTCCCAATCACTTGTGGAGTACCTCAAAGTTCCCTTTTAGAGCCCATTTTATTTGCTTTGTATGTATCTTCTATTTACGCTCTGTCTTCCACAAGCACAATGTCTCCTTTCACCGTTACACCAATGACACTCAAATATACTATCCACTGAATCCAGGGGGTCCAACTCTATCACATTCATCCATAATAGCCTCCAGGATGTGAAATGCTGAATGGCAAAAAATTGATAACAAGACAGAAGTGATTGTTTTTGGACGCAACACCACATTGGATATAGCTAGCCACTTAGTGCCATGGACATCAAATCTTCATGCCCATGCCATGACTCTTGATGTCATCTTTGACTCTGCACTGAAATTTGACAAACAGATTGACTCTGCTGTGAAAGACTGCTATTTTCAGCTATGAAATATTGTTATATCCTCTCTTTCAATGATATGCAGACTGTTACCACCTCATTAATCTCCCCAAGGCTGGATTACTGCAGCTCACTAGGTTCTGGCCAGGTCTCTCTGTCTCACCTGCAGCTGGTGCAGAATGCTGCAGCAAGACTCCTAACTGGTAGGTGACAGCATTACACTGGCACTACCATCCCTGCACTAACTATCTTTCTAATACAGCATTGAATTCAAGGCTCTTTTACTTGTTTCTAAAGCCATACATGGGCTGGTACATTTCTCACACTTAGATCCTCAGAACAATTGTTTATAGGCTAGTGGGTAAGGAAGATTATGCCTTTGCAGTTGCAGCTCCAAAGCTTTGGAATAGTCTTCCATTGTTGATCAAGTGTTCCCCCTCCACACAACTCAAGATGTACATGTTTTCAATGGCCTCAGTGATTTTAGTACTTTTATAATCTTTTTCTTTTTATAAATTGATCTTACAAGTTTTATTTCGGTTTTTGGTTTTACATTTGTACACATATTTTGATAATGCTGATAATAATGCTGATAATGATAATTTTTATCATTGCCATTCACTGATGTTATTTGTGCCTTTTTTACTACCAAAATCATTTAATTTGTTACTGTTGTGCCTTTCACTGTATATACTTTGGTCAATTCTGGTCATTTTTAACTGTGCTATATGAATAAACTTGACTTGATATATACACCATCCTCACCAGCCTGCGGCTAACAAAATCACTAGACACATACTCACTCATTCATGTGCACCTCTGGGCACATATATATATATATATACATATCTGTGTGTGTGTACAAAGACACTCTTCTGATACCACCCAGACAGGCAGACTGCAGCCATGAACTTTAACATACTAGTCTGGGAGTATAGCAGCCTCCCTTCTGGGCACTGGGCCAATACAGTAAGGGAAAATACCTCACCCCGCCCCGCTCTATAGCATGATCTACAACTGGGCCACATCAGTTCGCACCATACAAAAGCACAAAGAGACCATTCTTTCACGGGATTTCTTATTATGTTTTTCATAATCAATATTAATCCCTCGTGTCTCTGGTTTTGGGGAGAGTCTAATCTGTGTCAGCTTCTTGTGTGGTCTTAAATTACCAGCCTGCTGAACAAGAGGTGAAACTGAAGATGAGCATCTGAGCCACTGTGCCAGAGCGAAATGTGAAGATATGTGCGTCTTACAAAAAAGAACAAGATGAGGGAAAGACATTTCCTTTTTTTATCACAGACATATATGCAGTCCTGAACTGCCCTTTGTTAAAAAAAATATGCATTTCTTTTCCTTACAGGTAGCATTCAACTTCTTAAATTTGATTTGTGTGCAATCTTTGTGTAACACCAAGGCTTATCATGGCACCAGTGACCTTGCTTAAAAGTTGTTTGTGTTCATGTTAATTTCAGAGGTCACTGGTTATCTTTCACCCCTGAAGATAACTATGTGTCTTCAAATCAGGAAGTCTCGTGTCTCGTGTATAGGCATTTTCTGACAGGGCACGTTTGATCTTTGCTCTATGTTGCACTTTCATCCTCGTAACTCTGTATCACACTTTGTTTTGTAAATAGTGGGTTCAGATATGCAGGAGATTGCTGTGGTGCTTAAAAACGGTCTTGCAATATAAACCTTTTCCCCTGGAAGCTTTGTTCAATACAGTCGAAGTTGTTGTCAAGTGTTTCCATCGATTTCATGTTCGTTGACTTTAGCATCTATGATTATCTCATAAAAAACTCATCTAACTTTGTTATGTCACCGTCTTACTGCTGCTATTTATCTCGCTCTTGCTTCAAGTCATATATTGTTTTTCTGCCATGCGCGCAGTGTCAAGAAACACAAAAACTGATCTTTATGCATTAAAATGAATGTGTAATGGTGTGTTTTATGACAACAACTCATACAGACAATTGCAGACATGTCTTGACCGTTGTTGACATTATCCTGGCCATTAATGCACACCATGAGGTTTGTATAAATCTCTGGGATGGGAAACTTTCCATCATTTCCATGTTGACCTTTTATTCAAACAAAGTTAGTTCATGAAACATTTACTTTTAGTTAAATCTATTAGATTTCTTCACATGCAGTCCACACAATCAGTGGTAGGTCATTCTCATCAGACTGAATCCTTCCCCAGTCAAATAAATCAAACAGACTTTATTTGACCTTTGCAGAGTGCTGAGACATGAGATTGCCTACCCCAAAAAAGGTCATGTCCCCAAAACACAAGATCTAATTCTAAGTGTTTTAGTCGCATAACAGAAAATGGCTGCCACAAATCAAAATGTCATATATCATGTAAGAAGTGATCTTTTAACCCACTAGCTCGGAGTGTGAACTAAATTTCCCTTAATGACTTTTTTCACGCGGCAAAACTCCACTTTGTCAGTTCATGACTAAGTCAGAACATCACAGGGCAGCTGGACCTTTCACTGTAGTAAATCTAGCAGATTTTCCTGCGTATATAATAAGCTGGTACATGCTGCGGGTGTAATTCTGCACATCATTATAAGTAGACAGAAAAAAAAGCCACTATGTCATTTTTGGAGCAAGCTTTTAGTAGGCTGCTAAGCTCATTTTCAGGCGCCAACACATGTTTTTCTCTTCTTTAGGCGACACACAATTTTATATGCACGCCTATAGGATTGTAGCATTTGGCTGGCATATTGTGATCATAACTTATATATAATAAGCTATGTGCACAGGTGTACAGCTAGGTAGCTTAAAGGATGATTATTAATCATATATTTGGGGATTACATACAAACATCATTGTAAAACTATAAAAGCAAGCAGGAATGATTTAGATGACAATTTAGTCATAGTATATTTCATAATGGATAAGAAAAATACAAGAAGTCAATGCTGAGACGTATCACATTTGTGCTACTGGGAGTGCAGCGGTCGTCCATCGGGCCTCGTTATTTTAAAGCGGAGATTTGCCTGTCAGTCCGCTGTATTTCTCTGAAACTGGGTGATCTAATATTTCTAGTTAGAGCATACAGAATGTAGGAGCAAATGTCACAGCAGATTCTGAGTACAGCCCCGGGGTTGTTACTTCGCAGTCCGCACACATGGTGCTTTGGACAAATTCCACTTCAAATGAAATCAGGTCAGGATTTTCTCCCTCACTAGGAAACCCACCAAGTCAGCAAAAGAATTGGTCGTAGCAGGGTAAACAATGCACCACCAGGTCTGGAAAAGACAGTGGCTACACCTGCCTGTTTTTCCAGTTTACCCATAAAATATTGTGCCAGCTGCAAGCCTATACTTATTAATAAACAGCTTATTCCTAACACTCAAAAGTGAGTGTGATCTTATCATACGTTGTGGTGCTTTTTAGTTATTGGATCAGCAGTTTCTGCTTGAGGTTTTGTCTTTTTAAGGTAAAACTAACCTCCAGCCCCCTTATCACTGTTAAACAGACCTGGTTTCCCTGTTTCATAAATGGGATCTATAATAACATTGGCCTTGGGGGTAAGTGGTCTTTAAACACACAAGACATATATCCACAAATGCATGATCACTCTAAATATGTCAGTCTGCTGCACTATCAGAGAGCAAAGTGCTTCAGAGGGGACGAGATAAGCCTGAGCAGTAACACAGAAGTCATGTATTATTTAGCCTGGAGCTCCACGTGTGCTGACTCTGGGATGGTCCGTGCTCAGCCCTCTGATTGGACACACCTTCCTGTCAGCTCACGCCTTCACAGTGTCATCCCGGAGAGGCGGAGCCCGGACGCATTTACAACCATGATTGGCCCAGAGTAGGAAAATGTACAGCTTTATCTCCGCGGGTTCGAGGAACAGGTCGCGCGTTATAAATACAGCCTCCAGCCGGGTAGAATAAAATGAGCATCGACATCCAAGGGAGCCGCGTCCGGCCACCACTCCATGATCTCAGTGAGAAGGATGCTGCAACAAGCTCTCAGAGTATCCGGCCGGAGCGCCTTCCCCCTGGTCAAGTGGATGGAGAGGTGGGCTGAGGGCGCATCAGCCGGTCCGGAGGGGACCAAGCAGCAGCTTGCAGGGAAGACTCTGGACGACATGCCCGGACCGACAGTGGCCAGCTTCGCCTGGGACTTGTTTGCCAAGCGGGGACTGTCACGGTTGCACGAGTTACAGGTAGGATGAAGTTCAGCAGGGATGAGGAGTATCCAGTTAAAACACTGTGCAAAGACAATGCTTGCATTTTAGTGGAAATGCATGTAACATGCATCATAGTAGACCAAGACTGATGCACATGAGGTCCAAAGAGGACAGAATGAATGCATTTCTGAACACATAATGGATTGCATATGCATACAGTGGGTGCTTGTGGGGAAAATATGAAGAAGAAAGAAAGTTCTCCATTTTTTGACTTTTTTTTTTTTTTTTTAGATTACTCGGAAATGGTTTAAAGATCCCCTCCAGACATGTTTTAAGACATGTAAAGAATTTATTTCTGATGTTTTTTCCTCACTAAAAAATCTTAAAAACACATCTTAGCTACTCCATCTCCCTCAAAAATCATTCATTCAGTTCATCTAAACTTAACTACTGGACACAAGATGCCTCCTACTTGACAGAAAAATCTATTCTGCAGGATTCAGGTTTCCACATTACACTTTTGTAAGTTGCATGCTGAACCATTACAAGATGCCATGTCATCAAATCATGCTCATAAACTGCACAGCTTAAACTCAGAGTTTAAAGTGACCTCAGAGAAACTTTCCCCCTTCAGAAGATGAATGTGAAATCATTCATTCTGCACAGTGAAAGTCAAACATCCAAATGAAGTAACAATAAGCAGAGCACAGATTTTGGTGGAAGGGAACTTTAATCTAAATCTCAGCTTTTTAAGATGCAGGTGTTCTATCCACTGATTTGTATTATTCAAAATATATTGAAGAATTTTCATTACTGCCGGTCTACTGTGCAGCAGGTTTATGAAAAACTTTGTAAATTAATTTAGCTGCCATCTGTCAACCGTTCTCCCAAGCAAAAAACAAGATTTGGCTGATCAAACTGTACCAACAAGTTATGGATCTTCAATGATAATTATCTCACATTAGTGGATTACAGGCAGGCGTCTTTATATCAGCACTGGGTTTTACTTAACTAAAAAGGAGTGCTTCCAAAGATGATGTCAATCATCTCCTAGCCTGCAGGGTTTTTTACAATGTCATACCTTTGTCTCATGTCCCAGCTGGAAGGAGTGCGGCGGTACGGCCCCATGTGGAAGGCGAGCTTCGGCCCCATCCTGACGGTTCACGTGGCTGATCCAGCTCTCATTGAGCAGGTACTGAGGCAGGAGGGCCAGCACCCCATGCGCTCTGACCTTTCCTCCTGGAAGGACTACAGGAAGCTCAGAGGACATCACTATGGACTTCTCACATCGTAAGTGTCATATCCTTTACACTTTACGTTCAAACTTTTCCACTTCTTTGTAAACATTAGAAGCCCCAAATCAACAGACAGTGTAAACTATTAAATATGACCATACTGATGTAAATGAAGTAACTGAGCTCAAAAACATTCATTGCTAAATCTGGAGCCAAAAAGATTGAATCAGCACCCCTCAAAAGTGGGTTTAGGGATCTGTCAAAAGTCCTCATTTTAACTACAGTGTAAGATTTCATCAACAAAAAGAAGCCAAACTTACAAGATTTTAAATGATTGACTCTCTTACTCTCTCTTACTGTGTAACACGGCCAGTGTCAAGTTCTTAGCTGATGTTAAACACACCTTCTTGAAATGAAGAAATAGTATGAACAGAAGTCACACTAACATGAATGTTTGTTGATTTTTACTCTGTGTGTGCCCAGTGAGGGGGAGGAGTGGCAGGCGGTCAGAAGTCTCCTGGGGAAGCACATGCTGCGGCCGAAGGCGGTCGAAGCTTACGACAAAACCCTGAACAGCGTGGTCAGTGACCTCATTGCCAAACTTCGCCTTCGCACACATCCTCAAGGCCTCATCACAGACATTGCCAGCGAGTTCTATCGCTTTGGCCTGGAGGGTAAGGTTTGATGTGGTTGAAGGGGTTTTAGTATAATGCATCACTATAGGTTGCACCACATTATGTAAATATCGGTAATTAGGGCCAGCTGCATGCTGCAAGCTATGTTATATATTATAAAGTTGACATTTCAAACATACATGCCTATCAAAGCCTGCCCCAACATGCCCCAATGATTTCAGAATGCCAAACAAGAAGTGACCTTTATCTCACTTTTAAGTTTTCTGGCTTAGATTTAAGATATTTGGCTTCCCAGCAGTTTGTGATCAAATAATCTCATTTTGGAATTCTTTTGAGAATTCAGTTAGGCAGATTGTTTGCAAAAAGTAACTAGAAAGCAAAAAGCACATGATTTTGCTTCATTTAGGCCTAATACAGCTCAGATTAACCACTGATTATTGAATCCAGCAATAAAAAAAATAGGAATTTCTGCATACTCATGTAAAATGGACACTGTCTTTTCGCTGTTTTCTATCCCAACAGTTATTCCCGCAGGAGTAAAGAGCGACATTCATTCATTTTCCTCTCCCAGATTTTCCCAGACTTAACACATTTTCGATCCAGTGACTGTGTTTACACGCACAGTTCTCAAACATTTACTGTCGTCAAAATTACTGTATTGTTGAATGGAGGCTAGGACAAGACCTGAACTGTGGCCATTGATAGAACTTGACTAAACTTATGATGTAAAACTTTGAGTTTTGCAAAAAGATATCAACTGTGTAATTACCTATTATACAGTATTTTCTTTATTTTTGTAGCATTTTACACTTTAAAAACCCCCTTTCATCAGTCATATTTCTGTGCTGCTTTAACATGATGCAGCAGCTTGAATGTGGTTTATCTTCTTGTACATCAGTATTTACAATATTTCATCCCTTGTGTCATGCTGTCTTCACCTTCTCATTAACTTTTTTTTTTTTTTTTTTGACAGGGATCTCCTCTGTGTTATTCGAATCCAGAATTGGCTGCCTGGATGCCGTTGTTCCCGAAGAGACAGAGCGTTTCATCCAGTCAATCAACACCATGTTTGTAATGACGCTTCTCACCATGGCCATGCCAAGTTGGTTGCACCAGCTGTTCCCTAAACCCTGGAAAATCTTTTGTCAGTGCTGGGACTACATGTTTGACTTCGGTAAGGTTATTTGTCCTAATAATTGTTTGGGTTTGGTGTCAGTATAGGAAATGGTAGCAAAATGTGTGCCTACCTGAAAATACTAACTTTGATAGTGATCATTTTATATTCAGAAATGACAAAATACTTTTTTGAAAATTAGAATATGTGAAAATAATGGAATGAAAAAGAAATCTTCCAACATACAATGAACAGGGATGTTTTCAGTAGTGATCTTATAAGGAAGCTTCAGTCTAGCATGTCGCTACAACGTGGAACCAAAACAAACATGGAGGTGGAACATACTGCATGTCTTTCCACAGTTTATGCAATTATTTCCCCTCCGTTCTGCTCAATTTTCACTGGTTGTTGCTGGTTTCTACTCAGAACTAGGTTGTCATCCCGCTCACTCTTATTCAGACTTAACCAGATCTGAGACATCAAAATCAAACATGTTTTAAAATGATCATGCTGATTCACCATTGAAGCAGGAAGTCTTGAATCCTCACACAGTACAAAATCGTCGGCAAAGTCGTGATGGTCAAACTGTTGCTATAATCAATAACTAATAGTTATGTAATTTTTCTCTCAGGACTTTCTGACTTACTGAGCATTTACATACTGTACCTTTGCTGTCATAATGACCCCTAATCTCTGTGCCTCCAGCAAAAGGTCACATCGACCAGCGTCTGACAGCAGAAGCAGAGAAAGTTGCCTCCGGTGAAAAAGTGGAGGGCCGCTATCTCACCTACTTCCTGTCCCAGACGGGGCTGCCCATGAAAACCGTCTACAGCAACATCACAGAGCTGCTTCTTGCAGGAGTTGACACAGTAAGACTGATAGCTGTATCATTCTTCTTCATTGGATACTGTCGTCAGTCCTGCAGACTTTTTTTAATCTCTCGTGCCCCTTGTGTTGTTTCAGATCTCCAGCACTATGTCCTGGTCTTTATATGAGCTTTCCCGTCACCCTGAGGTGCAGGCATCGCTCCGCGATGAAGTGCTGACTGTACTGCAAGGTCGACGCATACTGGTGGCAGCAGATGTTGCCCGTATGCCTCTCCTGAAGGCCACAGTTAAAGAAGTGTTAAGGTATAATTCCAAAGGTTTTTTAGTTATTTTCCTGAGGAAACTGAGTGTGAGTCAGCAAGTTTAATTGTGCTTACATCATGGAACTTTTGTCTTTCAGGTTGTACCCTGTTATTCCTGCCAATGCACGAGTCATCACTGAGAGAGACATCCAGGTTGGAGGCTACCTCATCCCTAAAAATGTGAGTGTGTTTGACGGAATTAGTGCACTTTGAAATCATTTATAATGCCATGTGGTCACAGTTGAAAGCGCCTTCATACTGGCCTAAATATGAGAGTTAATGTCTGATGGTAAAATCTTCCCATCCAGACTTTGATCACCCTCTGCCACTTTGCAACATCACGGGATCCAGCAGTGTTTCCAAACCCAGATGAATTCCAGCCCCATCGATGGTTGAACAAGGACCAGACTCATCACCCGTACGCCTCTGTACCCTTTGGGGTGGGAAAACGCAGCTGTATAGGCCGTCGTATTGCTGAGCTGGAGCTTTACCTTGCTCTTGCCAGGGTGAGTTAGCTGGACTTATAGATAGGCAAAGCATGAATCATTTTTTGCTGATCAGTGAGATTATTGACTCGCTTTTAACATACAAGCACCAAATCTGATGTTAATCCAGGCTGAATCAATATTTTCAGTGGACAAAATAAGAAGGCTCATTTACAGACAGCCAATTTGGTTAATAAATGGTTTGAAAAAAAAACTAAACCCACATACAATTACATTACAGACACTCAGTATCACACACTGCTTCATAGCCTGAATTTAGCAGTACGCGTAATTTGCTGATTAATCACTGAAAATCAGAAGTGTAGAAGCACAGGATGCTGTGATCAATAAGTAGTCACAATGTGAGAGCTTTCATTAAAATGGAAATGAGCAACATTCTGCATGCATTAAGATTATCTGAAATGCTTTCTTATGAAAACAGTAAGTAATTTAGATTGTGTGTCATTGTCCTTGGAAGAAATTTAAAAATGTGATTTGAGATGCATCAAGTTTCTAATTAACTACTTTGATTACTTAATAAAGGCAGTTAAGAGTCACCGCCCAACACTCAGCACATGATGAGCATTTATTGATTTTTTTTTTTTTTTAATTTCAATCAGCCGCCTGTTAATCTGTTTTCTCTGTTTCTGCTCTAATTAGATCCTAATAGAGTTCGATGTGAAGCCAGACCCAGAAGGGGTTTCCGTGAAGCCCATGACACGGACGCTTCTAGTTCCTGAAAATGTCATTAACCTGCAGTTTATCGAACGATGACCCACTCTCCCGAGTCGTTCAGTTACGTGAACGTGAACGTGAGACTCTTGGCAGCGGAGAGCACAAGCAGGCGGAGTTACCACAGGAGCTGTGAGCCCCTTGAACGCAGCGGATCATGTCAGAGCGGACCTTCAACCCTCCACACATCAAAGACCAAAGCCCTCCATACCCGCAACCTTGTTTGTGGAGGCTGACATGTGGAGATGGACAAACGGGAGAAAGATGAGGAGGAGTGAAGGCACATCACTGAGACATTCCCCTGGGAGCGGTGTAACTCCAAATTTCAATCTGTTCTTTTTTTCTTTTTAAAACATAAAATCACCATTATAGCGCAAAATTGCACAAAGAGCAAGCCAGTGATCTCTTCCAATATGTTTAACAGATAGTCTTCATACTTTCATTTCATCCTTAACGTGAGTCACACCGTTATGTAAGATTTGACTCAACGTGTCGGTATTTGAAGCAGATTTCTGATTAAACCCTCACAAATGTGATTAAGAACTGTGTTCATATATAATATGAGCTTCCACACTCTTAACTACATACGGCAGTGTCAGCGATTTCCTGTGTGTCCTGATAGTGCAAATGTTTCATTTCAAGACCATTTGTGCACATGTTATTCCAGTTTTCCACCAACGACATTACATGTCTCGTGAAGTCTGAGATGCACAGTGCGTCATGAATTATTGAAGAGTACTTAGGAGAGCTTCAGACTGGCACAAGAACACAGTTCCTAATGTCTCTAGCTCTTACTGAGACACTAGTTAGATTTTAACATGTTGATAAAAATGTCTTTCATAAGGTGCTTATGGTGAAAAACGTTTAGTGATGGGTTCTGTTTTTTAAAAATATTGACAAAAAAGGCAGCTGTTGAAAATATTCCTGTGTAGAAATACACGGTGCCACTGTTTTAAAACCCCGAACTATTCTGCACTCAGACTTTGTAAAACTGCCTGTTTTGTCTTTGAAATTTAAATGTGTGCAAGAATTCAACACTGCAGCACAATGCAAGTTTATGTCTGTAATTTTTTTTTTTTTTTACATCTAAACCTACTATGACTGATATTTCACCATTTTGTAAACTTCAGTATCTGAATTCTGTATTTATTCTAATTTAACACATTATGAAACTGTTACTGTAAATGTCAATAAAAGGTTTCAAGTGACTTCTGTTGATTTTATTTGGCCTAACTCATGAGAACACAGTTACCATCAATAACACCACTTGTTTTGTGTGCATGTGTGTGTGTGATGCCCACTTGTCTCAGTAAGTATGGGATCAAAATATTCCCCTTTGTCACAATTCAGGATTTAACCTTCAACATTAACATTAACTGTATCAGATTACATCTCAATGATCAAACAACCTTCTAACTGTGGTTAGTTTGATGCCGGTCAACAACCATGCGGCACGTAGGCAAAAATTTCTAAGAAGTGCGACACTGAGTATCAAAGTTCTTAACATGACCATGTGGAGCCGTGGTGCACGAGTTGTAGGTCGATAAGTCGGACCAACTTGTTCAACAGATGGGGGGCAATGATGTTTAACCTAAACCTTGAGATCTGCCTCCAAATGGAAATCATGTTACAATTAAAAGTTTGTTCAAAATGTGACATCATCACCCAAAGTTACAATCCAATTGTCCAAAACGGACCTGAATCATTATCAGTGCTTACTTTGTCGGCTTGAACAATTTATTGCAGCATTTACTCTGTCAATTTAATCACAGGGCTGACAGAGACACACTAGAACATACAGTTCAGAAAAACATCCTTCCAGTATCCAAAAAAGTGATCATTCAGTGGTTATTACTCACACAGAAAGTGTTGATTCCTGGCAAATTAGAGTGTTGGCTCCCCGTTTCTATCTTAGAGATGTGTTCATGATTACAAATTTAAACTAAAGTTCCCAAGGAAGCAGAAATCATCACCTTCACAATACCTTGAGTGCTAAGACTCCTTCCAGCATCATTGTCTTGTGTAGACCTGAGCAATGACAGCAGGAACCATGGGTGAGGAAGATGGTGCAGATGAAGAAGGTAAGCTACAGTCTGCAGGTGACGCTGTTAGAGTTACTGCTGGAACATTACTGGATTATGTCCATTTTGTGAGACATGATGGGTTCACAGAATAATGTGCTTTGACAGCTTTGACAGACAGAAGTGTATGGCTTGAAAGAATTTTTCACTTAATCATCACTTTATGAACTTGCAGGATCTCATTTAGTATGTGGCTAACACTGTTAATAATTAATAAGCTTACAATCCATCATAGACAAGTTAGATTTTAAACAAGGAATGAGAATCTTATTGGTAACTTTTGTAAAAATTAATAAAAGTCTTATAAAACATTCAAAATATATGTAAGATCCAATAGAGGGGGAAAAACAGCTCTCCAAATAGAACCAAACAGTTTTTTGTATAAAGGGGATACAAAGTCTAATAGGATTTCTAGAAATTCTGATGGATTTTATTGGAACCAACATATTTCCAATGGGATTGAGAAAATCCTAAAGAACATTTTTTTCTAACAAGATTTTTAGAAATTCATGGGACCCCTAAAAGATTCTATTGGAAAAGATCAAAATCTTACAAGATTTTTTGACTAGGGCACAAAAGTGAAATGAAACAGTTTAGTGTACATGTACTGACTAATTGTCCAAAACCCAAAAAGCACTTGGTTTGAGTAACTGGTTTTAAGCTTATCAGATAATTAACTACAGTGTAACCATCCAACGGACCTCTTCTTCAAAAAAGAACAAACGTCAATTTCAGTTTAAATGTTAAGAAATATTCATCTAACCTCTTCTGTGTATATCATTTGAAGGCCCTGCTCTCCGTTCCACCGGGGGGCGCTGTTGTACCGCAAAGCTGTTTGCTAACTGCGCTACACCCTCTCAAGAAGAAAACAGAGCAGCAAAGAAGCTAATGCTAATAAGCATCCGTCAAATTCCTGTGGTCAGTTAGCCATGTAGCTACCTAAATAAACCGCCCACGTCAAGCAGCTAACGGGGTGTTGATATAGACCATATAGGCTCCACATAGACTCCCATTAACGGATCTGATAATACAACTAAGACAAACAGCAAGGTGAGTCGCAAGACAGCGTAGCTAGCTGTTAGTATTAGCTTGCTAATTAACTATCGTAAGAACGTTATGTTGGCTAAGCTAATGCTAGCTAGCCTAACAGAAACCAGCATTATTTGACCAGATAATGTTGGCTAGCCAGAAAGATTGTCAGAACTATGGTACACTATTGTCTTGGGGAAGCTTTCTTGATCGCTACAGCTATTATTTCTGCATTAGATATCACATTTTGAAGGCAGCCGTAAAGGCCTCATATGGCTAAGGTTACATGTAAACAAAAGGCGGTGATGAGCAGTCTGATCACTCTCCTTACTTACAGAAACAAAAACACAGACTACTTTAAAACGGATCACACACAGGGCTGTAAAGCGGCATTGTGAAGAAATTACTTTCATTTGAGATGTGTTTCGTCTGTTTATAACTTTGACTTTATGTTCACACACGAATCAAAGTTGAAATATGTTCTCACACATTGTTATTAAGATGCTTACTATAAAAAATAAGGTGAATTATTAAAAACTGGTCAACACAGGCAGACTGATTCTGAGTTATTCCTTAATTTAACACTGAAAGGCCAGTAAAAACCAAACTACCTGTCAATGTGTAGTGTCCCCAAAGTCCATGGTACCTCTTACCTGCTCCAACAAGAGTTAAATTATTCCTGGATTGTAATAATTGTGAGCAACCTGGAATATGCTTAGGTTCATGTTCTCAGATGGATTTAGCAACCTGAGCAACCGTGAAGCCAAGTTAAAAGTTCATAAATGTGAGAGAGACAGAAATGATGAGTTCTGCTACTCTTGAAAGGTGCAAATTAATTTCCTGACATGACTCATGTTGTGACTGAACAGATGCAGGCCGGTGATCCTGTGGTTGGTGCGCCGATGGCAGTAGCAGGTGCTCAGAGCCGGTCAGAGGACGAAGAATCACTCGGAGTAAAAGATGTGAAAAGGACAGCGACACAAGCATTTGGCAGTGGTGTTCCCAAACGCAGAAGCTCCTCGAGGTTTGATTTATTCTGTTGTGCACAGTATTGTTCCAGCTGTTTACTAGTGTAGTCAACTTTTTTCTTTTTTTGGGGGGGCGATAAATGGGATATAGTTGTGTTGGTTACTGCTACTCAAAATATGTATATGAATGTTTAAAGTATGAAGAAATTCTGTGTAAATGTCACCAAAATAATGTCCTCAGGTCGATAAAGAGGAAGAAGTTTGATGACGAGCTGGTGGAAAGCAGCCTCGTCAAGTCATCCAGTAGAGTTAAAGGTCCTCCTGTTATCGAGCCTGTCCGCTTTTCAGGGAGTGAGCCTTCATCCAGCGAGAGGAAAAAGGTACATGAGGCCATAAAGATTCCCAGACAAGGGCGTGACAGAGATAAAGCTTGCATGAGATTGATTGATGATATACATTTTTGTGCCCTCGTGTGACCCTGTCAGGTGGCGAAATCAGGAACAGCTCTACAGCCGCCTCTTACAATGGTGGTAAACCCTGCACCTATCACCAAGAGGGTGAAGAAAAGCAAGCAGCCTCTACATATTACCAAAGACTTGGGCCGGTGGAAACCTACTGATGACCTGCTGCTTATAAATGCTGTGTTGCAGGTGAGTAGTACAAATTTAATATCGCTGTCTTGAAAGGTTGACATTGTTCAGGAATTACTGTGATTAGTTTCTTGTGTTTCTTTCTACTTTCTTATGAAACATCATGTTTGTCTCTAGACCACAGACCTAACATCTGTTCATTTGGGGGTCAAGTTCAGCTGTCGTTTCACTTTGCGGGAAATTAAAGAGAGATGGTACGCTCTCCTCTATGATCCAGTCATCTCAAAGTAAGATACAAAGCAGGCAGCAACTTCATCTTCTCGCAATATTTAAAATATATTTCTTTTTTTGTTTACACCCTTACCTTATGAATTTTCTTTCACATACTGTCTGTTGTCTCTGTGGTTAGGCTGGCGTGGCAGGCTATGCGGCAACTTCACCCAGAAGCCATTGCAGCAATCCAAAGCAAAGCTCTCTTCAGCCAGGCTGAGGAGGCACTGCTGGCCAAGATTGGTTCAGTAAGTGAAATTGCTTCTTTTGAATCAGTTGATGTTTACCAATCAAATGGTGATTTAAACACAATTTAAAAAAAATAAGCTGTTGTTTTATTTAGGAATACAGCATATCTTTTTGAAATACACATCTGGTATTTGCATCTTTAATTCACAAGAGGCTTTGCATTATGTTTGTCGTTAAACAGACTAGCCAGCCCAAACTGGATGTGTTCCAGGATCTACTGAACAAACACCCCAGTGTCTTTCACCAATCTCGTACCCCCAAAAGCCTGCTGGTACACTGGCAGCTTCTAAAGCAGTATTACCTGCTGGATGACCAGAGTGGTGAGTTGAGTTACTCATTCATACTCTTCGGAGAATTCACCAATTTAGTTCAGTTATTTTGGCCAAATGAAACGGCGTCCTTTGTACATGGCATAGAGCTGAATCCAAATACAGTATTCAGAAAAGCATATTTTTAAAATGATTTGTTTTCAGGAAGAAAAAAAAACATATCAAATAACAGCATGCAGACTGGGACTCGTTACATCACTGTCTCTGTCTGTCTCTGTGTCATGGATGTATAAATAGCTGCACATCTGTGTGTCTGGCGGAGCTGAGCTTTGGCTGAGTGGCCAGCACAGTCGTCTGTGGTCAGGGAGACCAGGCTTCGAGACCCGGTGTGGGCAAAATAGTTTTAGTAAAGAACACTTAGAAGCATAATAAAAACAAACACAGGATTGTTGTGCTTATTTCCACTTCTGTTACTTCTGAATACAAATACAAATAATTTTGCTGCCTCAACAAATACAGTTACAAATACTGGGCTCTCCACACATCAGATGCATATCAAATCACTTTTGGGAGTCATCCCACAAGCAAACTGCAATATCTTTTACTGGATGTGTATATATAGTTAATAAAAATGTATTATAGTTTAAATCTTTGGCAGGAAAAGACAAACCAGACTCTTCTTCATTTAAAGGTGTGTTCTAGCAGAAACTCATACAAACATTTTAAATGGTCAAACAAACTAAATGATATCACCTAAACAGACAGTTGCTATAATTGATGAGTAAACTACATCATGACTGTTGGGGGGCTTTTTCTCTTAAAGCACAAGCAGGATTTTTCTTTATTAGGTTCTCAGCTTGGTGGAAATTGTGAGGGACTATTGTATTTTCATTTATCGAAAATACACAAAAATACAGTTTGTCACCATCTGTAGTTATGATGTAAATTATTATTGAATAATGACATTAATATTAAAAGTGAAGAGCTCTGTATTCAGTAGTGTGTTGTTTTTTGTGTGTTACAGTCCAACCTCTCCCTAAAGGTGACCAAGTCCTGAACTTCTCTGATGCTGAGCAGATGGTTGATGATGTAAAGTTAAAGTAAGACTTTTGAAGATTTCAGTTCGTCATAAAAAAATAGTAGATAAATGATTGTTCATATTCTCATATTGTGTGTTCATTAATTTTCAATGCTGATCTTTTTTTTCTGTGTTTCTTTACACACAGGGAGAGCAGAGATGAGGTGTTGGAACATGGTAAGAACATTACTTGGTTGTTGCCAGTACAAGTTGGTTCTTATTACAGCCAGAAATTTACCCAACAGATATTTTTTTATCACTATATAACATTGATTTAAATCTTTTGATCATCTTGATATTTCTTACATAAATGTTTTTATCGCTGGTTTCCTTTCAGAGCTGATGATTTCTGATCGTCACCAGAAAAGGGAGATCAGACAGTTAGAACAGGAGCTGCCACGCTGGCAGGTCCTTGTGGACAGTATCACAGGTATACACACACTTACACTCACCCAGCACAAGCAGATGACTTTTAAAATGATATTGTCTTGAGGAACTCATTCATATTCATGTCTTTGTCACCAGGGATGAGTATGCCCGACTTTGACAACCAGACACTGGCAGCACTACGAGGACGAATGGTACGCTACCTCATGAGATCACGAGAGGTACGTTGTTGTTGTTTTTTCACAAATAGATACCTCAGAAGAACCACTGTTTGTGAGCTGCACAATCTTATCCTTGAAGGTGTATTTTAGTATGATGCTAATTATCTTTTTTATTAATTTTCACACAGATTACGTTGGGCAGGGCGACGAAGGACAAACAGATAGACGTAGATCTGTCACTAGAGGGGCCTGCCTGGAAAATATCAAGAAAACAAGGTAATTAAACCTAAAACAAACATTGTCAGGCTGTAATAGCAAATTTAAAATAATTTGCCGGTAGTTACTGGCAGCAGCTAAGAGAATGGAAAATGCAAAATGAATTAAAAGTCTTGGATTATTTGAGTAAATGGCACTTACTGAATAATTCATTAGCATAATGATAATAAAATATTATAACAGTAAAGCCACTGCCTTGACCTCAAACTTAGCAGAGTGTCTCAATCGTACAGAATGTCCACCATGAGGCGTTTGAATGTGTCTCTCATATCAAAAGGTTAGTGTTTGTCATGGTTTTAAAGAGACCTTGTTTTGATACTAGTTTGTTTCTTTTATTGATTTTACTGCCATGTTAAAGCCCCAGAAAACAACATTAATGACTAAATAAGCAACAATAGAAAGTTGATTTGATTGAAATTGAACCCACCAAGATTTTGATTAAAATGCTGCTGAATCCTAGTGTGACATCACCTTTTCCCACCTCAGCTTCACCCACTTCAAACAAAACTGTGAAGAGTTCTGAGGAAAAAAGAAGTCTCAAGTGTGAAATAACCAAAACTTCTCAGACTTTGGCAGAAAATATCGTTTTCATGTAGGATCCTTGTCAGTCATAGTAAGAAGCTTATTGAGGGGGGAAAAAAGTTTTAAAGGCTTTTTTAAAGCTTCATATTTTCAACTAGCAGCAATGTGATGCTACTGACATTAAACTCAACAATCAATCATCTTGATGTTTTTGATGTTTCCAGGAATTATTAAACTGAAGAATAACGGAGACTTCTTCATCGCCAACGAGGGCAGACGACCCATCTACATCGATGGCAGACCGGTCCTGTCGGGCAACAAGTGGAAACTCAACAACAACTCAGTGGTGGAGGTGTGTAAAGGGTGTCATCCAACTTGCATATGATTTAAATTTTACAATATTCATGATATATTTGAGTGAGACGTGGCTCTAACCTACTGTATGTGTCCCTACAGATTGCAGGTCTTCGTTTCGTGTTTCTAATTAACCTGGAACTCATCTCACTAATAAAAGCTGAAGCAGCCAAGATGACACCGCAGTGAATGTCAGCCATCCAGCAGGAGAATACAACACGAGGGACGTACTGGCAGGCGTATGGATCCAGGAAGTCCCTCCGTGTACAACAGTGGTTAACTGTCAAGCTCAGCAGTGCTACCAAGAATCGGACTGACAACCGCCATGTTAACCTGAAATGTGAATTTTAAAGAGGCTACAGCTAAATCCTGGAGCGAGATTGTGACAGGTTTTAGGTGGTGTTTGGACATTTTCCATGTTGTAATGTAGACACTCTCATGGTAGAGCCTTGTTTTTCCACTTTTTTCAGAATATTGTATTTAAATTCTGTAGTAAAGCTTTTTCAAAATATTAAACTTGTATACACACCAGATTCTGAAACTGTCTTAATAGTGTTCACTCTTGACACATTAAGTTTAACATATTAACAAAGAACTGTTCTTTGTGAAGCAAGATGTCCATGCATTTGGGAGCTGCATTATGTTACTATAAACAGTAAATGCAAAAATAGTTGTTTTTTTTTTTAAAAGCACAATTTATGCTCAGGTGGGTGTTAAAATGGATTGTAGGTGGCTTTCCTGTTGATACATTTGGATATTTAGCTCATTTCAGACATTTTAAGATTAAGAATCTTTATAAATTCTTAAAAATCAGGGGGAAAAAAACGGAATTTAACGGAGCACCAATGTGTGCTACTTCCTGCATGTAAAACTATCACTGCAGATATTCAACTCACGGTTGACTCAAATCTTTAAATGCTAAAGGGAATTGTGTGCTAAGTGCTTAGAGATCCTGGTATTATAAATCAGTTAAAGGCTCTTTTAACTTTATCAGAAGAATAATAGTGATGCATCAGCTACATTTGATCAGATTTCACTAAACCAGAGCAGTTTGGAGTTAATAGGTCAGTCTATCAAGCTGAGGATGGGGAGACAACTGAAGCACAAATGTATGTCTATTTCTGACTTTCTCTAATATATATTTCTCTTATGAAACACTGAAGTACATTTTCCAGCCCAGAGGCTTTTTCTTACAAGCAGATGACACAACCTGCAGTCTCTCTTTCATTGAACTGTTTGTAACTGTGTCTGCAGCCTTTGGCAGAAGTTGTAGATTCACAGGACTTGGTTGGTTACATACACATTACCAGTAGGTCGAGCTAGAGAGCCCAGCAGTCACAGACAGACCATAGGGACAATATTCCAGGTTTTGTTATGCATGTAAGTGAACAGAATTTCTTTACAGAAGGGAAAGTACACTACATCCTGTATTCTGCATGAGATTAACTCACTTGATTCTTTGAACTGCAATTCTGAGAAATGTTATTTCAGGGTAATTGGTTACACAGATAGAGAAAAAACTACAAAACCACACAACAATCTATAGAAAAGCAATAATCAGTAACTTGGCAACTAGCAGAAACATAAGAACAAAGCAATCAGAAACAATGATAATATGATATTATGATACTTTCAAAGATTGCGCCATACTGCACAACCTACACAGAATAGGCGTATCATTACTTAAATATTTATTTAAGGTGTGTCTTTAGTTAGAATTTGGCCTGGCTCTGATTTTTTTTTTTGTATGTGGAAATGTACCTGTTGGCTTAAGGAAATGTTTTCTCTAAAATGTTTCTATGAGCAGCAGGATGTTCTTTGGTCCATTCACACAGCGTAACGTACTTCACTGACCTGAAGGTGTGTCAGAGGGCAGTGAGGACCTGAACATTGACAACCTGGATTACACAGAGAATGATGTGTGCATGTACAAAACAATAAACTTGTGACTGAATCCTCACATGAGGGCTTGTATGAAAATGCACCGAGGGGGTTTGGAAAAACTGTCATCAAAACACAGACAGTGCAGTCCAGTGAATCAGTTGTTACTATAGCAACTAAATCCTAAGTACGTGCCTCAGGTTATGTTTTGACTGCATTCCTCAAACATGGCAAATCTCACAATGGCACAGTTTAAACACAGGTGGGGGGGACCCTCAACCATATTATACACAACAGTGACCAAATCCAGACACATAATCTTTAATATTCTGCTGCATAAATATGTGTGAATTCAGGTTACCAGCTGTTCATCAGGAAACACCTGGAAATATGTTGAGAGAAAAAATTGAAACCAAGAGCAGTTGCACCTGATGGTTTAGTGTCAGGACTGTTTATTGTTTGAACAAAGCAGTTGTTTGCTGAATTTGCAGTAATCCTTTAAGTTTTCCTACAGCTTCTGTTAGGTTGGTGGCACACAGAAGAAAAGAAGGAGCTTGAGTGTGACATATCTTTAAGGTGTGACATTTGTTGAATTCTGAGTCTCTATTTCTTCCTTTTCGATACTAATTACTGTACAGCAAAAATTATTATAAACCAGAATGGTTCTGATGTCCAGCACAAGCACTTGGACACTAGGACAAAAATATCAAATAAATACAGTTTTACTGTACTTTGTCGATTTTAGTCTAATGTGAATCATGTAACATCAGTTAATTATTGCTGCATTCTATTTTATTAACAAAAGTATATTTACCATTAAAAAATCTATATATATTATTAAGATCATCATCGAGAAGACTGGCACTGGCAGCATTATACAGTGAGATGGTGCGACTATATTGGATTATAACTGATTAATACTGTTCTTTTGGTGGAAAAAGAGATAAAGATGACAAAACTGCAGCAGGAAAGCTCTAAAATGAGACGTTTATTCTCTTCAGGATAGGAAAAGAGTTAACAAACACACATGTGGTGGAAGTGGAAATGGCTGTTAAAAGTTTAAATTGAAGAGAATTTAATGTATAAAACATTGACATGGAATGTGAATGTGTTCATAGTATCAACAGTTTATGCAGTGTGAAAATAAAAAAATAATAAAAAACATTGTGTTAATGTACTTGCACGAAGTTAGATGTAATGACTAAGGAAAAAATTACAGATGTACAAATGTTTATGTTTAATTAAGGTTAATGTAACATGATGTAGTGTCCATGAGTGGGTCAGGAGTCTGTGTCAGTGGGGGTCCCAGGTCATGTTGATGAGGCCAGCTGCAGTCGAGGTGTGAGATACAGGTTTGATCTGCATCTTTCCCACCAAGCATCACAATACAAAAACTGTATGATATTTATGTATGTTTATGTTTACATCTAACAGTTAATAGTTGTCATATTATTCTTGCTGTGTACACTTGTGTCTCCTAAGACACTATGTTATATCATTATTACTAATGATTCAGTTCTGTTGTTACTGTCAAACACATCTTCCATTTTCACTCATGGCAACAAGTCACGTCTCCAACTATATTATGGTCAAAATGCAATACATTGACACGATATGCACCGACAGTCGACTGGTGCAATCAGTTTATCAGTTTCCTGATAAAGACTTCCTCATTCACTCTTCACTCTTTTGACAACAACAAATGTTTCTGTTGGGCCTCTGTTTTTTTTTTACACAGTCATTACAATATTTTACTATACTCTGTTGATAATGTTGTGGTCTATTCATCCTATTCCTCCTGCATGTCTGTTTACCGTATATATTCAGGTGCGTTCATGGTGTGCTCAGACAGTGTGAATACTGGAGGAGACGAGGGAATGAAGGATCAGTAAACTGGAGCACGTCCAGACTAACCTGTTGTGAAGCCTCTGGCAAAAAATGTACTCTGGTACATTCCTTGTTTGGTACAAAAAAACCCATCATCATAATCGAATGAATGTTTGTTAAATGTGAATATTGTTTGGTTTCTTTAGTCCTCTATGATGGTAAACTGAATATCTTTGGGTTGTTGACTGTTGGTTGGAACAAAAGAAACTTCCAAACAACTGATTGATTAATTGAGAAAAATAATAGGCAGAATAATCGATAATGAAAATAATCGTTAGACCAGCATATATCTAATATATCTAACTATATATATATATATATATATATATATATATATATATATATATATATATATGTGTGTGTGTGTATATCTAACTATATATATATATATATATATATATATATATATATATATATATATATATATAAGTATATATATATATATATGTATATATATATATGTATATATATATATATATATATATATATATATATATATATATAAGTTAGTTAGCTTATATATAAGTTAGTTAGCTTACTCTTACATTAATTAAGTCATTAGTGACAGCTTATACATTTTTAGAAAGGTTATTAGGGAGTGGTACCGACTCTAGGCTACTATTGTGCAGCCGTAGTGGATGCAGTGGAGTGGAAGTATAAAACAGCATGAAATGGAAGTACCTAGGTAAAGTACAGGTACCTCAAAACTAAAGCAGGCTACAGTCCTTCAGTAAATATACTTATTTACTGCTATTGTATTTCATTTGTTAGATAGCCTTCCAGTAGCTATCCCCCCACACACATGCATAAATAAATTAATTTCTAGCCGTTGAAGTCCTTTAACCTAATAATCTTGGAAGATAACAGTTGCACTGACCCTGCCTCGCCACTTTTGCGGGAAGTCCTACAGAGAGAAGTCAGCAGTAGGTGTCTTGAACGCCCCTCAGTCCGTATTTAGTGTTACGTTTCAGAGCAACGCAGTTAACGTTAGTTGTTGCTCATCGTGGGGAGCATCTGGGTCCAAGTCTGTACATCCATGGTCCAAGCAGGCGACTGACACAACCAAAGTGAGTGTGGGGAAGAAGGCACTGAATATAACATTATAAGAATTACATTTTTTCTGTTTATGAACATACCTGAAGTGAGGTTGTGGGTGAAGCCGGGCAGGCAGGCTAATATCAGCCGGCTAATTGGACTGTTAGCTACGTTAGCGCTGCGACGTCAGCGAGAGATATCGGTTATTTCAACGTTACCGAAACGTTTGGCTGCTGTGACACAACCTCAACTGAGTAGCTTTTAATAGGATTTATATTATAATATTTTACGAGTGTCGGTTGTGTGAGTTTTAATAACGTTAGAGAAAGTTAGCATACAGTTTGCTAGTGCAGAAATGTAATATTAAAGCTAACTAAAGTTAAAGATTCTACACGCCCATAACCAGCTTTATGTTACTGTGGATCATTTACGTGTATCACATAAAACTTCTCATATTACTGTCAGAGGACTTACCCTAAATACTGATGCTGTTGTTGCCATTTAAAAATATGGTGTTTAATGCAAAGTTTATCTACAAATAGCTTAATGTCATGTTTTGTTTTGTTTTTTAATCTCCACATACACACACTCATGATACATGTAACAACATGTAAGCTGGGGGAAAAGGCAGGTCGTCAATACAGGCGGTTGTCGTCAAACTTGCAATTTAGGATGCACATAGTTTTTAAAAAAAAAAAAATAAAATAATAATAATAATAATAATAATAATAATAATAATAATAATAATAATAATAATGATGATGATGATGATGATTTTTTTCACCATACCTTGTTGTGCACCACAAACAGGTGGTTGTTTACTTTAATTTGGGAACTCTGTATCTCTCAACCTTTTTCACATCATATCACTTCATATCATATATTTCTAAGTGTAAAATTCCTTAACCAACTTGATCGAAGTAAATGTAGGAGTGCCCATATCTTATCAGTCAGATTAGAGGGACTGCAGACACTGAAAACAAAATGAATGTTTCATTTCTCTTCGTTGTAGGTCTTCTGTAAACTTTTCTGTTTCATTTATTCGTTTCATACACTTATTGTCTTTGTCCATAGCACAGTCCATATGTCATTTGTAGAGTCAATATTCCAAGTTTTATATCCAATTTCTAAACTATTATTAACTATTATAATTTCTGTAAATAGATTTCGTTTTAGCACTACTTTGTTTATTTCAATATTATTATGATTATCTTACTTGTTCTATTTTTATTCTTCTATGTTATGTTTATGGTAGCAAATGCCAAGACACATTATTTAATCTAAGCAGATTCTGATTCTGAAGAGGTCTCAATGTTTGTAGCTGTAAAAATGAACTTTTGTAGCTTTAAATTGTAACTGTAGTCTCACAGTTCACTCTTATCTACCTGTTATGAAGCCTCAAATGCAACTTTTTCAACCAATGAAATATTTAAAAAGTGTTCCTCAGACTTTCTGTCAACGGGTGTCTTTTCTGCAGTGTTAAGAAAGGTGAATAGACGTCATGACGCTGTTTTAAGTCAGTTCTAGTAACATAATAGCTCCTTTGGCTCTATATTATCCTTCCTTTTTATGAAAGAGCGCTTGTTTCTCTCACTGTGAACAGAGTGAGACTCATCAAAACCAGAAGGAGAGGAACACTTTTCCTTCAAGACTCTCAAAGTTTAAGAAGCACTTGGCTGCCTCAGTGAAAGCTGGGTTAAAGATAACCCTGACTAATCGTAATGACTACTGTTGACAGTGATAAGGCAGGTGTAATTGATTGATAAAGCTGAACCCCTCTGCATGCTGTCTGCAGTTTTATGAGTGACATAGCAGACTGAAATGCAGTCTCTTTTTTTTTTTTTATTACAATACGTTTTTAAAATAGCATTACCATTTTTGCCTTTTTCATTCTGATGCATTCTTCCAATTAGCAGTAAATATCTCTACACTGTATCTTTGCAGTTAGCTGGTCTCTGGTCATTCCTAATGAAGTGTAAGCAAAAAATATTTTTCTAAAGCTTGGCGACATTCAGTCTGTTCCTCTATTCAGATTGGAGTCTTTACTGAGCCATTTATTGTTTTCTTATCATTAAAATGCTAAGGCTTGGTCAATAGAAGAAGATAAAGTCCTGTCTAATTGCATCTTCCTATTAAATGGTAATAGGTTTCAGGTAGTAAATTAATCAAGTGCTGTGTTTACATCCAGTAACATTTCTGTGGTCACGGAGTGAACCGGGGCTTAGCCCTCCTCCTCTTCTCTGTTCACTCCCCCGCAGCCGGTTGGCTCTGTTTGAAGGTTGAAGTAACTGCTGGTTGGTCAGTTCAGTAGGAGTAGATGGGTTTGAAGGTTCAGCTGGTCATATTAACAAGACTATATGCGGGCTGTAAACAGAGAGCACATTCATTGAGCAATGCTAAAAGACATAAAATGAAACTATAGTTGGCTGTAAAAAGTGTAAAATTATGCACACAGTAGTATGTTTGTTTTTTTTAACCAGCTATTCCATATTACACACACCAACACATCACTCACTGAGCCAGTAGACTGTTACATGTCGCTGTGTAGAGCCACAACAATTAATAGATAATCAGCAACTATTTTGATAATTGAAATCATCATTTTAGTTGTTGTTTTTTTTACGCCAAAATGCAAACAAACATGTGCTGGTTGTTGTTAAAGTCTGACAGACAAACAATTTTAATTTGAGCTCACTGGATTATATTTTACCATGTTTTTTTGTGTAATATTTCATATCAAAGGATGCTGAGTAACTTTTCTCAATTTAATGTCTCCTCAGAATATCAATGCAATGCTGCTTCTCAGACGCTGTCAAAGCCTGACTCGATTTGGCCCCCTCAACTCCCAAAGGTGCATCATATCATCATTTTTATCACATATCACATATCATCATTTTATCACAGACTTTGGACCTCCAGGAAGTCAAAGGTCTGAGCTTCATGAAGGAGACCAAAACTGTGAAAACAGTGTTTCAAAGTTTATTATTAGAATATTGTGTACAATGAATTAACAAGTGGTGTATATTTTATTTTACACTCTGTGAATACCTCAGAATCATATAATTATACATACCTACACAGTTGTATTCAATATCAGTATAAATAATGAGCTTTACATTTACATTTTTTGCATTTCCTAGACATCAGGTGACACCTGCTGCAGCATCTTGTGCAGTTCGTCTCTGGAGCAGCAGCAGTGACGACCAGAGATCGCACCAGCATGCTCACGGTCCCAGCTGGAGACATGGTCTGGCAGGACTGCTGGCCGGTACAGGAGCTGTACTGGCTTACGTCCTCCACCACCACAAGGTTAGAAGGCCATGAGATCTGTAAAGACTGTAAATGTTGAATTTGCTTTTGTCATGAAGTAAAATTATGTCAAAACAAGCAATTTGAAGACATTAATCTGATTGTTAAAACTTGTGATGGGTATTTGATATTATTCTTGACATCTTATAGACTAAACAGTTAATACAATAATAGCGGTTATCAGTAGATTAATTTAGATTAATTAGCTCACCGTCTACAATCCTCCAAAGTAGTCAATTCTTTGGCCAATTTGAACTTTGATAACATTTGATTTAAGCAAGAAGAGTTTGCAGCGTTCGCTATCAGTCACACCCTTTTATGATGTTCTTTCTAACAGTATGGACAGTGACCTTTTACATCTGTTGGTCTGTTGGTGCATACTGTTGCCAGTTTTCACTCCCACATCTGCGTGACTCAACGGGTGTTACATGAGCTGAGCAAAGTGATCTCTTTAGAGGAGTGCAGACTTGAGAAATTCAAGGTTCAAACTGTTGACTATAAATGAAAACATGTTTTAGTGGCATCCTGGATACTTTATTACGTCATTTTATCATATTTGTTAAACTATATGAAGACTAACTCAAAACTTATGTTGATTATTTTGCATCTGAAAGTGATGGACCAGTTTTACCTTTATTTCATGTGATCAAAGTTCACCCATTAAAGAGTTCACAACATTATAAATGAAGTTTGTACATCCATCCAACTCACATGTATAGTTATAAAACTTTACCCCCTCCAAGCAGAAGTACAGCTCTTCGGTACAAACCTGTGAATAATTAACGCGAAGAGTATATTGTTGAGTATCATCATTGTGCTAAATGTCTCTTTCAAGATTTACTACTACTAGGACAAGCAGTAAATCATTTATTTACTACTACTGTCTGTGTTTTGTCTTGATCAGATAGAGGTAATCCACAGTTGAAATAAGTTTAAAAATCATTAACAGCTTAGGAGCGTGCCACTGCTGCTGCAGCTGCTGCTGCTGTGCAACAAATAAAAGCCATCTGGTTGACCAGCATGTGTTGTTTGCACGATTAAGATCACAAAACTGATGTTGCCTCTTATCTCTCCCTGTGCAGGCTGAGCGGGCAGACACCATTACAGTTCAAACCATAGGGAAGACCTCTTCTCTTCCCATCTTCAGCCAGGAGGAAGTCACAAAGCACCGGTCTCTGGAAGATGGTGTGTGGGTGACTTACAAAGGCAGCGTTTATGACATCACTGAGTTTGTGAGCATGCACCCAGGTGGGGATAAAATCTTGTTGGCAGCAGGTGGGGCCCTTGAACCCTTTTGGGCTCTGTATGCTGTACACAACCAGGAACATGTGCTGGAAATCCTCTCAGAATATAAGGTAGGAATATAAGAGTTGGCTTCTATTAATGCTTCAACAAAAACACTGCTATAAAAAAGTTTAAAAGTATGTTTCAACTAATTGCAATAAAAAAAAGTTATCTATGAAAACCTGGAGTGAGATCCAGAAGTAAAAGAACTGTCAGGTGATCACACAAACTCTAAAAGTTAGAAGGTTCATTCCTGTCGCTAGCGTCTTTCCTTACACACAAAAAGTGCATTTACTATCTAGCCAGTGAACTACATGTAGAATATAGTCTGTCAGAAAAAAGGTGCCTTTCAGCACATGTTCATTGGTCTTGCAGGTGGCGAGTTTCCAACACACAGCTGAGACAATAATGGGTTGTGACCACCACAGTTTAGCTAAAGTTTGTAACCTTATGTGTAGACATTCAGCAGCTGGAACATGTCAACGTGTCATTGAATTCAATTTAAAATTTAACAATAACACGCCCCCAGGAGCATAGCTTCACTTTGGAGTTGCTGTTTGTGGCTGGAAAAGTGGAAAATGGAAATATGACCTCTTTTTTTCCTCTCTCTGTATTTGGAATTTGACTGGCTTATCAAAGTCCAACCTGCAACAAAGGAGCATGTTTGTTTTAAAAGTTCAAATGAGAATCAATGGCAGTTAAATGTGTTGATCTGCACATCCAGTAACAACTTTTCCTTAAGCATCTATTCAGTATAACAATCCATTAAATAATGGTCTATAATAAAGGTCTACTGCGTGGCATATTCTAAGGAAAGATTAATATCTCTATTCTAAATACTGGCACTCCCTCAAGTGGCCACTGAGAAAAATGCTCAGCAGCTGCCAGGACAGCAGAAGAGAATGACTGCTTTCAGAAAGTTGAGGATGAATTGGTTTGCAGCAAAGGAAAGACACCTTATATTTGTATTTTAGGTAATTTGAGATCAAGAGAAATGTTTGAGTTAGACCCACGTGGGCTTATAACACTTCTCTGTGTCTGTGGTTTATAAAAGGTCGGTGAGCTGAATGCAGAAGACCAGAAGAAGCAGCAGGCAGTTAAATCATCTGACCCCTACTCCTCTGACCCCGAGCGTCACCCCATACTGCGCATCAACAACCTCAAACCCTTCAATGCTGAACCGCCACCTGAAATCCTCTCTGACAACTACATCACTCCCTCCGCTATCTTCTTCAAAAGGAACCACTTGCCAGTTCCTCAAGTGGATCCGGCTTCATATAAGCTGCATGTAGAGGGACTGCCTGGAGGAGCGCTGACGCTGTCTTTAGACGACTTGAAAACTCGATTCCCCAAGCACACGGTGACTGCCACACTGCAGTGCGCAGGTAACCGCCGTTCTGAGATGAATAAGGTCAAGCAGGTGAAAGGACTTAACTGGGGCATTGCTGCAATCAGTAACGCCACGTGGAGCGGTGCTAAGCTCAGAGATGTGCTTCTGGCAGCCGGATACGGGCCGGAGGTGGCACAGTGGGCTCGCCACGTCCAGTTTGAAGGCCTGGACAAAGATGTGACGGGGACGACTTACGGTGCCTCCATCCCTCTAAACAAGGCAGTTAGTGAGGAGGGCGATGTGCTGCTGGCTTACGAAATGAACGGCGAGGATCTTCCGGCTGACCACGGGTTCCCCATCCGTGTCGTGGTACCGGGCACAGTGGGCGCACGCAATGTTAAATGGCTGGGTAAGATCATAATAAGCACGGAGGAGAGCAGCAGCCACTGGCAGCAGAACGACTACAAGGGCTTCTCCCCCGGGACCGACTGGGACACAGTGGACTTCAAGTCTGCTCCGGCCATCCAAGAGCTGCCCATTCAGTCCGCTATCACCACACCGGCAGACGGCGCCATGGTCAACCGCAGCGAAGAGGAGGTGACTGTGAAGGGCTACGCGTGGAGCGGCGGAGGCAGAGAGGTGGTGCGCGTAGATGTTTCTCTGGATGGAGGGAAGACATGGCAGGTGGCTCAGCTGAGGAGCAGCGAGAAGGGACAAGCTCCCGAACCTTCGCCACCACCAGGACGAGCTTGGGCCTGGAAGCTGTGGGAGGTGACGGCTCCTCTTCCTACCAAGGCTCAAGAGCTGGAGATCGTCTGCAAGGCGGTCGACAACAGTTACAACATGCAGCCGGACACAGTCCCCCCCATCTGGAATCTGAGAGGAGTGCTGAGTAACGCCTGGCACCGAGTGAAGGTGAAGATCAGAGAGGACGAGAGCGAGGAATAGACTCATGATGTACTGCAGCAGGATGTATCGACATGTAGGAAACAAGATATTTATGCGATCTTCCTGAAAGAGTTTTAGCGGTACTCAAAACAAAGTTGGTGAAGGCTGTAAATGACCAAACCAAAACATGTCCAGTTTTGTCAGATATGGATTCACTTAAACTTTGGTCTTAAGTGAGAATGTGATTCAGTTTAATTCTGAATCTTTTTTGATCTGTTTAAAAGAAAACATTTATTTTTGTAATCATCCTTGTTGCCGATTATTCACGCACAGTGTGTCAGAAGGGTTGAATTATTCTTTGTGATTAACATGCATCACAACTTAAAAGCCTCATTTTAATTAATATGATGGAATATGTAGAGTATGAAGTTAATTATTTAGTCATTGCTTTAAGTGAAGGCTGTTGGGGTTGTGTGGAGTGTTCACTTTACTTTAGAGAGAACAACTGAAGTTTATCAAGACTGGGATTGGAAAATTTGAAGACATTGTGAGCATCTGTTAATCTGCTGCTGTGGTTCAGTTTATCATTAACCTCTGCAAGTGAGGAGATGTGAAAATAATCACTGTGTGAGAAATTTGAGTCACATAAAGAAATCAGAGGTGAACTGTGACCCTACTGTGAGAGCACTATTCAGTTTGTAAACTTCTCTCTGCCCCAGACCTGACTGTGATCTCTGGTGGAGATCTGTGTGCGTATCAAACGACACTACAGCACATTGCAGAGCTCTGTTGAACATAGGATTGATCTGATGTGTAACCAGCGTCTCTGGTATCAGGCGAGTGTGAGGAAAGGGAGATTTTATTTTTATTTTAGCTCAGCAAAAACATTAAAGATTAAGAAAGATGACAATAGTGGATTTTGACTCCTTTCAAGCAGAGAGAAGAGTGACAATAAATAATGTGTGAGGCCAGCTACAGTAAAAAGGGAGTCCTTTTTGAAACTCGCTTGAAGTGGAACAACTGCACGGCTTTTGCAGAAGTAACACTGCTTTTCATGGTCATATTCAGTCATATTATTGTTAATCATATTGACATCATTGTACAATTTAGCCTTTTGATTAGCTTGGCTTACACAGTGTCTTGTGTAAAATGTACGTTGATGAATAAAAACTCTAATTTTACACTGAAATACTTCTGATGATGCAGTTATTGCTTATTGCTACAACTGGTGAAAAGTCAGAGTCATAAAGCAAATCTGTGAACTATTAACTATTTTTGTGTCACTCAAAGTTTAAAATGCAAACTACAGTTTTCTTAAGTTGATAGAAAACACATTAAAAAAAACATTCTTTTTGTTCAAGGGTGATTTTATTTAAAATTTGGCATGTGTAGCATTACACTTGAAATTAATAGTATACACTTGTTATGTTAATACAGGCACCGCCACCATTGATTAATTAATTAGGAGGAAAAAAAATTAATCAGGGATGAATGGGAAACACTAAGCATATATACATATAGACAACTAAAATGGATGCATGAATGAGTAAATTGAATTAACAAGTTATTGCCGACAGAATGAATGATTGAATTAACGAGTGTCATCAAAAACACAATGAGGGGCCAAGACTCCAACTATAGCCAATAAGAATTCAAATCTTGAATAGCTCTTGCATCAACTCTAGAGACAGAAGCATGGTTGATGGTTTCCCTACTGTTTCCTTGGTGATGACGGAAGGAGTGAAACAGTTTTAGTTCACTGCTTCAAGGAGGATGAATCCAGTCTCAGAGTAGCTGAGATTACGTGGTGGACCCACAGACAGCAGGGAGGATTCCCAGTCTTGATGCATTCAATGGCAGGCTGCAGAGTTGGATGTATGGAGCTCTAAACTAATCAGTAGAATCCTTGGAAAAGTCTTTAAAAACTACTCAATAAAGAGGAGATTACAAAAATAATAGATTATTCAAATGTTAAACGGCATGGCTTGGCTTGTAGTTTAGGCATCTCTGCAATCATTTGCTTCTTAGTTGAGTCTCTTTTTGAGCTCTCAGTCACAAAAAAAACAACAGCTGAAATTCCTGGCTGCAGGGCCAAGAGGAACAAGAAGCAGCTACAAGGGCATGAGCGAAGAAGAGAAGGTCAGACAGAGAGTTGTAAAACCAGGAGGCGTGTTTTTGGAGAAAGAGGATCCTTGGCGCTCTTTTTGGGGACTCCACTGATTACTAATTAATATGTTTGTGTGGAGAGAAAAACTGGCGTCCAACTTTAAAGGGGAATCATTTTATTTGTATCTGAAAATTACACGCTTGCGAATTGAATACTCACTCCTTCTGTCGTCAATGATCAACACATCATGAAATAGTGAGAACACTTAGATACATAGTTTTACAGATTTTTGTTACATTTCTGACTAATTCAGACATTTACTGTATATAAAAGAAAAGAGAGGAGAGCAACTCAAAGGAATGCAGCTTCTCCCAAAATTTACAACTTAAAAGGCAGGAGTTAACAGAAGAAGGGAGGATAGCTCATCCAGGTTTGGA
This sequence comes from Euthynnus affinis, assembly GCA_029490765.1. Classification (NCBI taxonomy): domain Eukaryota; kingdom Metazoa; phylum Chordata; class Actinopteri; order Scombriformes; family Scombridae; genus Euthynnus; species Euthynnus affinis. The sequence continues at coordinate 14,494,419 of CM055840.1, read as the reverse complement.
CAGTCTGTTTTGTATCTTAGAAGAAAAACAAAGTCATTAATTTCCAAAACTGTTCATTTTCTCTCTGTGACTGGTGGGAAGGCTGGGTTTTTAGTCCTGTCCAATGATTACTTGACATCCTTATGCCCTCAGGTCAGAGGTTACTGGGTCTGTGTGTGTGGTGTGTGTGTGTGTGTTTGCTCCTGCACCTACACAGACAGACAAAAGGAATCATAATGGTTTTTGAAGGAATTAAGCTTTTCTTCTTATATTCCTGGGTTCATTAGTCTACACATGTCTAAATCTTTTCTAGTGTTCACATGCTAATTTAAAAAAAAAGGGCGTCTTTTATGTTCTCTCTTTTGTGAGTTAGAACAGCTGTATACACACTGACCTAATTATTTTCAAAAGAGAAAGTCTCCAAAGATTTTTATACTATGACTAATATGACTGTCTGTGTAACTGAAAAAAATACTGGAACTGTGCAGGACTTTTGCTTGCTCATTCTGAGATTGGGGAAGTACCACTACAGCTGTTATTACATGAAGGGAAAAGTTTAGAGTCTTACAACATGAAGTGATCTGAAGCATTATATTGCTCTCACATGGTGATACATTTTGTGGTTTTGAAAGCTTAAGTTGCAAAATTCAGTCAGTGTCAAATCTGAGGGCTGGATTGTGATATTTTGGCCTCAGCACCAATCTTTATCCAAAGTTACACAGTAAAACTGCACTGCAATGATACAGATGTCTACCTCTTGTTTAATCATTCCTAAATGTGGTAACAGAGGAAGTGGGATATGAACTCACTCTGACAGCTTCCTGACAAATGATGTTGCAGCTGGCAGGAAGGTGGAGAAGAGGAAAGAAGGGAGGAGAGTTTCATGTGATGGATGAGGTGTCGTGTCTGGACAAAAACTGAGAAGAGCTAGACTGCAATAAGAAAATCTGAAAAATATATGAAAAATATAGAGTTTAAAACTGTATTTATCCTGTTTTAAAGTCAGTTTGTGTGATTTCTTAATGGACAGGTCATGATGTTCTCATGATGACAAGCAGCATGCCTTTTGGCCCAGTAGGATTATGAGGATATGGATGTTTTCCTACGCATTGTTTTCTTTGACTACAAAATACAAAAAAGGAAAGCCGTGGGATCTGTTTGTTTATTAGCATCTGGAGGGGAATGGGGGGGATTGTAAACTTTTCATTCTGATCTGTCTCTGACTCATGAATGACTAAAGCTATGGTGGTCAGAATTATGTTGAACAGATAAATAAAACAAGCTTATATAGCTGTTACAATTGATTTATTGTGTTAGTTTCACGCACAAAAACATGACAATGGCATGAGTGTGTGTGCAGTACAGAGTACAACTGCGCACTACTCACTAGGACTTAAGAGAAATGACAGAGAAAGGAAGCAAAGTTGGCAAAGAAATGAAAAATATCCGCTCACTTTAGAGGAAGATGAGAGGAAGAAATCACTTTGAATAAATATTAGCCTGTGATATTAAACTAATATTGCCCTACAGTATAATGCTGCTTTGTTTGTGTTCAATACAGATGGTTGCCACTTTTGTCATACGTAGCTTGTGTGGTTTTTTGAGTAAGGTGTCAGAAGCAGCCTCATCTCAACTGAGCTCATGCTCTACTCCCACTTGATGCTTGTTCCCGATTTCTGTTCCTTTCTTTTTATTTTCAGTCATAATCTGTCGCAACAATCACATGTGTAGTAGATAGGAAGTGGACAAAGCTGACTCTTCGTATTACTCCTTTCTCTGTCAGCAAATACAGAGAAATGTGTCACATTAGTGTTAGAAGAAGCACTGTGGGATTAATGACAGTAATCAACCTGATTCTGCTAAATAAATGCTAATACTGTAGGTTTTGGTTGTCTGCAGCTCACTGGACACTTTGTCAGGTACTTAGTTGGCTTCCCTCATTGTGCACAGTAGATGGAAAAATTATTTCTTTCACCTTCTGGAAAATGTCAATGTGAGCTCTGCTGTTGGCACACTGTGCAAAGACAATCCTTTAGTGTTAGTGTATCCTCCGGTTTTAGTCTGGGAGATACTTCCAAAGATGTATGACGCCGTCAATCCACCATGCACTCACATCTGTAGTCCAGCTGTTTGGACACCTAATGCTACTGTAACATTTATACTGGTTTTATATACTGCAGTCTGTTGCGATCCTGTCCCAGATTATGCAAAGATAAAGGCACAAACACACAGTATGAGAATTTCATGAGATGGCATCAACCTTTCGTCATCCACAGTTGAATATTTATAAATTCTGCAGACTTTTACATTGCTTTGGGTAATGAAGTAAGATTTGGATGAAATCTACAGAAGTGTAAGCAATTCTAATTTGATCAAAAAATATTACACAACTGCTTTGCTGAGTGCGATTTAAACAAGCAGGGGTTGAATTTGGCAGACAAGGTAGAAGCAAAAACCGCAACAAAAGTTGCTGCCGACAGCTGATGCATGCAAATCAACTCATTTGACAGCCAAACTCCCTCTTCTTCACATTCTTGAAATGCATCAGCAGATTAGCTTCTTTCCTCTTTAACTATCCCTTATTTTGTTACCCTATAATTAAATTCAATTTGCAGTATAATTGAATGACTTCATGAAGTTTTAGGCACAAGGTTGCAGAAAAATCCACAAACAGCTGGAAAACGTGCAGCCCTGACAATGACATAATGTTATTTGTACATCTAATAGACACAAAGTAACATTATGACTCACATTTAAGTTGTGTTTCTGACCACCTGAAGAATATATATATTCACTCTACCTTCAGGTCTGTTTTGCTCTCAATGGTCAACAAATATTTGTCTCATCCTTGAGAATTTCACCAGCTAGTTGCTAACTTTGTCTTTGGAGTCGTGCAACTAGTCTACCATTCTTTTATTGTTTGTTTTTTGTTGAAAACATCTTAAGATCACAGCTGGTGGAAACTGACCGAACCGTGCAGTAACTTTGCACAAGTTACTTGGCATAAAAGTATTGGCCTGCGTTAGTCTGCCTATTAAAACAACAGTCAATCAATTTAGGAGTGACATGAAGGTGTTTTTTTACATTTTGCTCACAAATTGGTGATTTGTAAATAATTCTCAAGATCACATTTGTTTTCTTCACATGTGACATGAATTTACTATTCAGTGATTGGAGGAGTACTTCAAATTGCAATACCACAAATGTAAAAATAATCCAATAGAAGTAAAAGTCTGTAATCAATATGATACTAAACTAAAATTACAGAACCAAAAAATATGCACTCACAAAGTACTAAATATATCAAAAACTAAACTTCTTAGGTAGTTTAATCTATGACAAAACACTAGATTTTTCATTTTTTGTACAGAATCTCTATCTGCCAAGTAACTTGTAACTATTGCTGTCAGATAAATTTAGTCGAGTAAAAAGTATCTGAAATGTAGTAGATTGGAAGTATAAAGTAGCATAAAATGAAAATTCTGAAGTAAAACAAACTGCTTTAAAATTGTTCTTACTGTAAGTGCAGTACTTGGATAAACATGCTTACATCCACAGAATTAATTCCACATATTGTCTCTGATTTTCATTTTTCTGATTCAGTTTACCAAAAAGAAATATGAGTAGATCGTATTGTTTAACAATAGCAAAACAAGATTGAAAACATGTGCCAGCTTGGAAAAACCTACATCTGATCTGTCCTTGTTTACCTATCATCAGGGACGGGTCCAAAAATGGGTCAATTTGTGTATGAGTTGTAAATATTTGTGTCAGATGAAGAAGGCATGGGGGAGACAGGAATGTTGAGATGGAGGGTGAGGCACCTTTTGTGGTTTAGGACCATAATTTAATTGTGATACATATGACATACAACACAGCATTAACTCCAGCAGGTCAAAAAAACAGGATATGGGAAGGTTACAGTGATAGTTTTGTTTCGGGTGAGTGCCCTCTCTTCTGTGACAGTTAAACAGTGCCTTTTAGCTGAACTGAAGCCCACTACTGTGTGCCTTACTGTGGTTTCTTAGCTCTCTAAATTAGCCTGTAGATGACTACTGCAGGAGCTCCATGTCTTTTCTGAACAGCTGTAAGGTTTACCAGCAGACATGTTGGCTGTAGGTCAGCTGGCTGCTCTTGTAATCCTCATTCTTCAGAGATGGATCATCATAGCCACAGGGCTGACTCATGCGCGGGGCTGGTTAAAAACTGCTGGAGCACTCAGAGAACAAACACAGTCTGCTGTGGGCCTCTGAGTGAGCACTTCTGAAGTTCCAAGCATCAGATCTGGATATTTAGTGCAGGATCTGTGGATGAAAACTTGGAGATGGACTACACAGGGCTACTGGTACTGCTTCTGGGGCTTTGTCTCAGTGGCTCATTTTGTGCAGTGGTGCGATGGACAGAGTTAGATGAAGCAAAGGTAAGACTTTATTCTTTTGAACACACATTCACAGTATGTAGTGTATAGAGAGTTAACTACATAAATGAATTGGCCTAATTTGTTCAGTGCAGTAAAGTTTCATTGTTTGCTTCTACATTTCATAGGCCTATTTAAAGCAGTATGGCTACCTGAACGACCCTGCTGATCCACAGGACCCTCATTACCTGGAGGAGGTCATTGAAGCTCTCAGGTAACAAAGACTAGTGCCCTTTAATTTACACAGGTAGCTACTGACTATGAGTTAATACCATAGCACATGTGGAACAAGCCACTGTCCTTCCTGTTTTTCAAGTCAGTTTGCAGATGTTTGATCTCTTTGTGTCGTCAGGGTCTTCCAGAGGGTGAATGATCTGCCACCTACTGGAGAATTAGATGAAGCCACCCTAGATGTGATGAGAGAGCCCCGCTGTGGCATGGAAGACCCCTTCAACAAGAAATATCACAAATACAGAGTGATGGGTGAGTCACAAAGAGTGAACATTAGTGGTTATAACTTTAGTTTATTAACTAAATATGGATCTAACATGTTAGCAAACAATCACTTAATGGCACATCCAGCAGAACAACGTTAGCATTTACTTTCAGCTGATTGGGTTTCAGTTTTGATATGACAACTGCAGGGCACCAAAGTTATTCATTTTCGTATTCTTCTACACATAGTGGCTTTAAATGATTAATAAACCATCATCTCCTTATGTCCAGTATTAATCAGAGGTTGGTGACAAATGCTGTGGTCAATAGATGACTTCTGATGATGTGATGTATATTTAGAGAAAAAAAGAGGAGAGGGTCACTGCAGAGAAATATCTTTAATATGCTCAACATAAAAAAGCATCTATATTCAGAAGTACTTTCAGAATTCTTCTTCTTCCATATTTGGAAGCAGATTCATCCACTGTTTCTATACATGAGTCATGAATGTATACTTGTCATGTGGTTATGTTTTATTTTTACTTCAAATTTATGTTGAAATCTTTTTGGTGTAGAATTCTTAATATAGCCTCACTTACAAATCAGTCAGTTTTGTTTCGGTGACTTAGAAAAAGTATTTTCTCTCTTTCAGGTCGTTGGAGAAAGAGGGCTCTGACCTACCGCATCTACAACTACACACCTGACATGAAGAAGTCAGCGGTGAAAACAGCCATCCAGTCTGCCTTCAAGTACTGGGCTGATGTGACCTCTTTGACCTTCAAAGAGGTTAACTATGGCAGAGCAGACATAAGGATCTCCTTCCATAAGAAAGATGGCTATTGCGCTGTCCCGTTTGACGGCCGTGGTTAGTTTGCTCTATGAATACATGTGTTTATGTCTCATAGTGAAACACGATTTACTCGGTTCCTGGAACATGTAATCATCCCTTTTTATTTCTACCGCCTACAGGTCATGTACTGGCTCACGCTGAGTCACCAGAATCTGGTATTGTCCATTTTGATGAGGACGAGTTCTGGACAGAGGGAACTAATTATGGTACTAATCTGCGTATTGTAGCTGCCCATGAGATCGGCCACGCCCTAGGTTTGGGTCACTCTCAGTTCAGAAGCGCTCTGATGGCACCGGTGTACACTGGTTACCGTGCCAACTTTAAGCTGCATTCAGATGATGTGAAAGGCATCCAGATGCTATATGGTGAGTGGATTAAGGAGTCAGCGACATGATGGTGTACATCCAGGACTGTGTCAATATTTATTCACACACATCAGAACTGGAATTTGCAACTTGAGTGGGCACTTTGTTGGTGTCTTTTCATGCAACTGTTAGGAGACATCTTGTGTCCAGCAGTTAAACTTTTGAAATGAAAAATATTTGCATATTCATAGATTCTGGCTTTTTAATGAAGTAGAGGGAGTAGATGTCATTTTATGAAGAATTTCTAACAAGATTATTGAACTTTTTTATGGAAAAACATCAAATTATTATTAGTAGAGGTTAGTAGAGTATTTTTACATGTCTTAAAACATGATCTTTAAGGTATCAGAAATAATGTTCATGTTGGGTGTTAAAGTCAGAAAAAGAATATAGACTCATATTGTTAGTGGATTTTTAAAACACAGATATTGCTATCAGTGTCAGCCTCAAAAATCCTGTATCAACCTACATTTGTGATTAACAACAAAGCTCTTTCCGCTATGTGCTGTCAACAGTTAAAATATATTACTATTTTGTGTAATAGGTGTAATAGGTAATAACAAAATAAATAATACACATATTCATGCAAAAAGTCAACACATTCAGCTATCACCTATCTGGCACACAAAACAATATTGGGTTTCATTTTTTAAAATGAGGTAAGCACGCATTCATCATAAAACGTATAACTTCTTCTCTTTAATAATAGGCAAACGCATCTCCGGCTCTTCAGAGAGTCCAACAACCTCAGAAAGTCCCACAGATGACAGCCCCAACACTGGGAAAGTCCCTGACCCCTGCACTGCCTCGCTGGATGCCATCATGTTAGGTGAGATATCAATCAGCTGCTGTTGTGGTAATGACAGGACCTGTGACCACCTGTGAGGATCGGAGTCTGACTTTATGCTAACTATGCTAGATTTACACAGGACAGACAACAATGTCAGCTTAAATTAGGGGCATTTGTGAGTTAAAATAAGACATGTAAGTTTTCAGTCAAGAAAAAAAGTTATATTAGTCTTAAAAAGCAGGGTTTTGTGATGCTGATTGGTTGACCTCAAGTTCTTTTTCATGAAGGGTTTACATTATTTTGATATACATCACACAAAGATTTTTAAGTGCAACAGCACAGTCACAGAATGTGTCACAACCATTTAGGAGTTTACTGTTTGTCCATTCAGGCCCGTGGAGGAAAACCTTTGCTTTCAGCGGTGATTACGTGTGGACGATCTCAGATTTGGGACACAACATACCAATAAGGATTGACAGGCTGTGGAGGGAACTCCCTGGAAACCTGAGTGCAGCTGTGCACTCTCAAAGGACCAACAAAACGTACTTTTTTAAAGGTACAGCTGTCCAACAGAGTTACACACCTGCTGTATACCTTCTTCTGTCAGTATAGAACTTGTGTTAATGTTTGCACTGTGTCTGATGACAGGCAGTAAAGTGTGGAGGTACAGCACCTTCCTGCTGGACTACGGCTACCCCAAACAAGTGAAACGGATCCCTCCTAATATCGATGCAGCCTTGTACTTGGAGAAGAACAAGAAGCTGGTCTTTATCAAGGTATCTAAACATGAGGACAAGCAGCATTTTTAAACTGCATCCATATTGCATTGCATTTTTCTCTTTTCTGACTCAGTCTTTATTCCATCTCTTTGCTGTCTGCCTGTGTTCAGGGTTCAGAGCATTGGCAGTGGGATGAGATTAAGTACAATGACTTAAGTCACTACCCCAAGCCGCTTTCCATGCTCTTCACTGGAGTGCCATCCAGTCCTGACGCAGCCTTGACTTGGACCAACGGCAAGATCTTCTTCTTCAAGGGAGATGACTACTGGCGCATGAACAAGCTCCTGACGGCCGACAGAGGATACCCACTGAGCAAGAAAGAGCGCTGGATGCAATGCTAGGGGTCGACCGTCAGGGGGCAGCAGGCACTAAGAGGTCTAAAACAGGGGTGCTGGTTTCACTCCAGGGGGCATCGACAACCAAGCAACCTCAACAACAGTGATTAATAGTGAATTGTCATCAACAACAATTAAAACTGGTGTTGATTTTTTTTTTTTTTCACTGGACCTTATTATGACCAAGCTACTCCTCCTGTACAAAGCATGCTGCTTTTTGTGAGGCTTGAGCACAAAATGTGTGTTTTTGTGAGTATTATGTAAGCTTTTGTATGATCTCAGGGAGAAATCAAGGGAGGCCTTCTGTTTTTCTCTCTAACATATGTGTTAGATTATGTGTCTTAATACATTCAGTAAGATGTAACATGATGATGGGAGTGTGTGCTTTCTGTTCAGACTTTTACTTTTTGTTTAACCAAAACACCTCTGAGGTATGTTCAGTGTTTTCAAATGTCATATAGTGATACCAAATGTTTCCATTAGCTTATGAATCACACTGGTTTGAGAGAAAACATGTTGAACATCTGTCTCCTGGTTTTGAAAGTGAAAATCTAACGTACTGTCAGCAGTAAAACTGCTTTTCTGATCAAAATGCCCTGTCACCCGAAAGGGGACTGAAATAATGTTCAATAATGATGAAAGGCCCGTCTGTCCTGCACTGTGTTTGTCTGCTAAAAAAAACTTTGGAAGCGCCATGGCAACCCTGACCAATTGCAGTGTAGGAAATCCTCCCCATGACCTCTTTATTGCCTATGAAAAATCTGGTGAGTAACGCTGCCAGTGTTGCTAAGAGCCCAAAGAGACAAACAGTGCGATAGATCTGACTCAAATGAATAACAACTTTTCTTTTTTGTATCAAACACATTTATTTATCTTTGAAATTTCTATCAACAGGTATGTACAGATTCAGGTAACAAGTGCATTGTCCCTGCAAATTCAAACAGACAGAAATGGATAATTATTAAAAAATCTACAAATTAACAACAAACATGCTTTGTGTTTTTTGTATTTTTTTGTCCTTTTTCCATCACTACCATGTACTTTGTCATTATATAAAATAAATTATAAAAAGTTTACTCAGATACTCCACAAGCACACATACAACAGTCTAAAATTCTTCACCGGCTGCTGAATTTTGACATGAGCTACAATGCAAACACAAATAAAAAGGTCACAGAATTATAGAGTGCTGCTAGAACTTTTTAATACAAACAGCTTTTTATTTGTATCATTTAGTGTTTGCGTCATATTCTGCTCTCTCATCACACTCCGTCTAAAATAAAAAAAATACACAAAATAAAAACTGATAAACTTTCACAAATCCTACGACCACACAGTTTAACAGTAAGACTGGTAATAACACAACACTTCATGGCAATGACTAACTTTAAGTACAGTACATGTAATGTCAAACAAATTGCATTGTCCTATTCACTACAAAACAGAATTGCGTCTGTTTTTGAGGCTCGTACTTGCTGTTATGTATTTAATACACAATGAAAGGAAATGGAGGACCTTGCTTGGTTAGTATGTGTTTTCAGTGTTTCTCTGAGAAACACAGTGGTTGCAGTGGTTATAGCGTTCGCCATACAGGACCTTGACGCATCCTTCTTCTCCCTAAAAAGCAGCATTCTTTTCCGCTGGTTGTTCTCTGTTAAACACCCAGGACTCACACACTGATAAGAGAAAATCCAACCTCTCCACAAATCAGTTTAAGGGTAATAAAAACCCTGTGCTGCATGGAACAGTTTATAGGTTCTACTCTACGTTAGAAAGTCACTACTGGAGAACCAGAGATCGCAGTCCCTTCTTATCTCTGTGATCACACCCTGACGACTGGGGTAGTGGCTGTGAGGGGCACGGTGGACCCGGTGTCATAATCCAAGTCAATCATGGTGTGGTTGGCGGTGCCCTGGCTGCTAAGGGAAGTGCCTGTGCCCATCTGCCTGTCCCGCAGACTTTGCAGGTAGCTCTGAGAAGAAGGAACGCAGAGAAAGAGAGGAGGTGAGTGAAGAACACAGAAATGGTAATATCAACTTGAAAAAGACTAGAAGCATGTCAAGTTTTTTTAAAGTTTTGTGGTCGTACTGGTAAACACAACTGATGCCATGAACACACAATGATCAGTAACTACAGCACACGCCATGTTGGGTGACACTGACCGGTGCCAGTAGATCCCCAGCGTAACGTTTCACTGGGGTGGGTTTACGGCGGTACGTGCCTTCCTGCCCACCTGCCTGCTGTCGTTTCTTGGCGTCCTTCTCTCGAATCCGCATCAGCTGGACTCTCTTCTGTCTCCGACTAATAACGACTAAAAGGAGAAAGGGGAATTCAAAAGCAAGTTTTTAGTGTGTTTTTAAAAACATCTGACCCACCCCGAAAACTGCTGCCAGAACTCCTGCCAGAGTGAAAACATCATGAAATTAAATCCTTACCCTCGGTGTGTGAGAAGCTGTCATCCGTCAGTTTCCACTGGACCAGCACTCCTATGAGACTGAGGGCGGGCCAGATGCCCAAAATGACCCAGCTGTACCAGCAGAGAGGTGGCCCGGGTGTGAGGCGCAAGCATTCATACACGTGGGTAGCCAAAGCCAGCATCTCCACAAAGTAGTCGGCACACACCGTCATGATAGCTGCCCCAAAAACGGCTGTGGACAACATGGTGAAGAGCTTCTGCCACTGTAGAGTCAGCACAGCAAACAGCATGCCTGTTCCCAGAAGAGCACCTAGGGGCACCCAGACTGTGGTGGGAGTGTAGAACTGGTGAGTGACCAGCAGGGCAGCTAGAGCCAGGAGGAGGCCCAGCAGCAGGCCGGTCATGAAGAGGCCGACACTTCGCACCAGCATAGTGACCAGACCGCACAGCAGGCCTATACCGAGGCCGATACCCGCGCTGGCCTCGACACTCAGCTGGGTGTCCAACACATGCTCCTTGTGGCACAGCAAGAAGATGATGACAGAGCCAAACATCAGACCGGACAAGAACATGACGGCTTTGAAACAGCGGTAACCTACAAGAGGAGAGACAAGACAGAGCCACGATGAGGAACTGTGGAGTCAATCTATTGATGCACGTGTACAATCAGTGACAGTTTGATAGCGTGTGAGGTCATCCCAAGTTTCAGCTTGCTCAGCTTTGAGGTATGTGAGGAGGCGAGGGGGGTTTCTCACCAAAGAAGCAGTAGATGATGCCGAAGAGGCAGCACATGGAGCAGATGACGGCAGGGATGACGTCATACTTCCTCTCTATTTCCAAGCTACAGGCGTCAACTTCAGCTATGCCTGCCCCCGCCACTTCAGAGCTCAGCCCAGTGGGATCTGCCATTCTGGATGTATGTCGGAGGCTGGCTGAAGTCTGGGATGAGGCTAAACCTGCTGGTGGTGTTATCTCAGGTCCATCTGAGCACGTTTGGTGACTGTAAAAGAAGAGAAAACAGTGTTGATTGATTTGTCCCCATCAACAGAGAAAATTCAGAGGTAAAGTGTGAAATCTTCAGGTCAACTATGACTTCTTCCTCACTGTTACTGTAGCAACATGGCAGGTCTGGTGAAAGAAGACCTGCTCCCTATGTAGGCTTGATATAAAGGTAATGACAACACAATGATTTGATGTTTGATGTTTTCATGGGTTTATACACTAATTAAAACATACTTATGAATATTATATTCCATTGCTGTCAAGTCTGCTAGATGCCACTAAACACTACAAACCGGACCTTTAACTAATTTCATAACTTTTATCTGATTTTATATTAAATTAGCAATATATGTCTTCTATTTAAGTTCATTCCTACATTCTTCAAACTGTGATTTGACCTCTACTTTAAAGCTCTTATTGCAAGGATAAACACAGGAGATATAGCTGATACTGTACAATTAACAATCTCAAATAGTCTAAAGCCTCCATTTTTATATAATTGTGTATCCACATACTTATCTATTGAGTAGTTTACATTTCATGTCTGCCAACGTTTTCATTTCTGTCTCAGCAGACGAGCACTGAGTAGTACTATTGAAAAATCATATATGATAGTTTAAGCTGGCAGGCCTGTAGAGAGCCACAGAGGGCTGCAGCGAGGCCCAAGTCTTATGGGTGGACTGCAGTTTCTGAGGCTGCTGGCAGGCCTCCTATATGATCTCACCACAGCTGAGATCCGATTACAGCTAACTCACGTTTTCTACTTAAGACACACAGTCAGGAGCAGTCGGTCCTGCATGTTCTCTTTAATGCTTTCCAGTTCTTTCTCTTTCTGTCTTGTTTATCTACTACCTCATCTCTCCCTTCTTCACCTGAAACTTTCCGCACCTTAAATTGATATTCATTTCAAAAGCACCACGTGGCTTGTTTGTTTCGCCTACACAAGGCTGTATAATTTGTATGTCCTGCCTATGAATGACTTTACATGGAAAAAATGAGAGCTCAATGGAACGTTTTCTTTTCTTCTTCAGTCACTTGCAGCTCTTCAGTACCTATCTGTCTTTTCTTCCTCTTTCTGCTTTCTATCAGAAATGTCTCATTCCTTCGCTGATGAAGAAAAGACATCAAAATTAGGTAAATTGTTTCCAAATATGTCTGTGTATATGACCAGTTGAAGTCCAGAGACTAGTGTAAATTGCTGAAATTGAGATATATAGATTTACTTATGTAAAATATGAAATAATTTAGAAATTTAATAGACCATTACTATTGATTTAGTATTTCCATCACTTTGCAACACACTACATTTTTGCTTATGAATCTAATGGAGGAAATGTGTAAAAGTGAGGAAAACCAAACTAAAATGTTCGGACATTTTGTTGACTACAGCAGGTCAAACAGAAAATTGTAGTAAAACAGACCCAAAATTAAATCTAACTTTTCTAACAAAATGAGCAGTGATTTCCGTATACAATCAAGCCTGTAATCTTCACATCAACTCCAGCCAACTTACAATGAGGAACCAAACTCTCTTGTGGGATAATATAAAACTATACACAGGGGTCTGGGCACAGCACAATAGCTCAGTGGATAGCACTGTCGCCTCACAGCAATAAGAGATCAAATGTGATGGCTAGCCGGTGCCTTTCTGAGCGGAGCATGTGAATCGGAGTGTAAATTTGTTGTGACAGATTGGCTTCCCTTTCCCAATAGGTGAGGACTGCAGCCTTCTATGACCCTGAACAGGACAGACACAGGAACCTCGATTGTTAGGAGCTTTTGTTTCCCTCTGGTTTGGGCGTTACTGTGGTCGGCCTCTCTGTGTAAGTGTAGATTTAGTCATATGAGAAGAGTTTGTTTTTTTAATGTTACAGACTGGAACATGTCTCCTCAAGATTACATTACTGTATGTATTAAAAATGAACCAACTGTTATGAAACTGTTATTGATTGCTGTTGTTTGTCTCAATGTTTTGCAACCATTTGTCCAATATGACATGAACGCATCATAATCCCATCTGGTTGGTTTGGATATGAAACACCTGCAACAGCCGGCTTCCTGCAATGAACTTCATTTGAATCTCTTGTGGTTGACTCGGCTCTAAAGCCTTTCCCCTATTTTACACATCGCTGACCTTAAGCTATTTGCAATTGAAGTCATTTTTTAAAGAAATGGGAAACTTGATGAATGTCTTATTCTACTACTTAAAGGTTACATCATGTACTATATAGATAAGGTATATAATAAAATAAATCTTTGGTAAATATAAATTTAAAACACAGTGAATTTGAATCTCATCTAGTTCTATATAAACCAAGGCAAACATGACTGTGATTTCATGTGTCTTGTTTCATGTTCTATATACAGCACAATCAAATTTGAAAGTAACTTACCACAAAATCTTGTGGGTGTGTAATAAACTTGTAACACATCACATTACACAGCAGCTTATGTCTTCAGTAATTACTGTAATTGGACACTAATGAAATTTGCCACAACTTCCTTTATTGCTACTACTGGGCCACGACTTTGAATGAATGTTTTGTGGTCAGCTCATAGCTAATTCATCAATGTTAACAGAAAATAATAAAGTCCGGTGTCCTCCTTTTCCACCACATTTGGTTGTTGTTTAAGTTTGGTATGTAAAAAATACATTTTTTTGGTTTACCACTACAGCTAGCACTGTGAGTGTGAACTAGTTAATACTTCAAACACTATTTTAGCAGTAATTTACTTAACTCTACATGCACACCCATGGACACCCTCATATCTCTGTGCATCTGGCTCATGTTACCCCTTCGTGAGTCACAATGGTGTCCTATGTCTAGCAGCTTTGGAAGTCCTTGCTGCAGTGGGAGAATAGAGCCATTATGGGGCATAACAAAGACTCTGAGGCCCATGCTGTGACCTCTAGTGGCACTCAGAGGAAACCATGCGGACGAAAAAGGAGACCACATAAAGATGGCTGAGAGCACCAAGGAGACTGGTAGATCCCAAGTGTTTGCTTTAAGATGGGTGCCAAGTATTTGCCTTCAGAGGGCTGGTGAGTGATAGAGGGAAGGGGGTCTAACTACAAGCAAACCTATCTGTCTCAATGACTGAACTCTCCCAGAGCTCCCAAGCTGAATTTTTATACAGGCTAAAGTCGCCTGGCAACTATTTCAATGCAAGTCAACAACACTACTAGTATACAGCCAGGCTAGCAGTTCTATGAGGCTGCTTTGAGTTAAATGCTAACATTAGCATGCTCATAGTGATGCAAAGACCTGGACAAATTCACATTTGGATGATCATGATGATCGCGCTAGATGAGAAGTCAGAGGATTATCAAAGTCATTAGAATTTAGGGACCTTAAATATTCAAATTTCACAACTATACAGCCAATGATGTCAAAGTATTTCACTCAGAAAAACAAATGTCAACCTCATGGTGGCGCTACAGGAAAAATCAGGGACTCCACTAAGTCATTAGGATTCATCCTCTGGGGACAATGGATGTCTGTACGAAGATTCATCACAATCCATTGAATAGTTTTTGAGATATTTCAGTCCTAACCATAGACTATATGTAAAGATGGACGTAGCGAAGTGTGACGGTGCACAGTGGTTTGCATTGGAGCCGGTTTGAAGCTTAGAGTTGCTGCTTACAGTCGGCACCTTCCAAATAAGAAGTGTGGGCCATTTAATCATCCACAAAAATCTGAATGAAAATACATGTTCCTTCCTATTAGAAAACCTAATTAAAAAACAGCTCATTTTGCTGTTTAGACTATTTCTCAAGACTGTGTAGGATCACATTTTGATTGACACCCAGACTCGTTGCTTGGGGCTGGCTAACTACAGTAGTAATGACTGGGTTTCCATGGTGCAAAGCAATGCGTCTAATTCACTGAGCTTTGCTTCCAACACGGTACATAAACTACATTTATTACATGTACCATTGTCACTAAAGGAAGCAGGGGAATAGCTAGATGTAAGACACACCGAGCAAAAGAGAGCAGGAGACCGAGAGGAGGGGAAGGTAGCCATTGCTAACTGCTAAGCTAAAGTAACTGACAGATCTGAAAAGCATGTTAACAACTGTGTGATAAACGAGAAGCTGATTAAAGAAGGAGAGAGCTAAGAGTGCTCGAGCAGAAGTGGTGTACGTTTAAATGTACAGCAGGTAATTTGCCACAGTACTGAAGAATATAATAAAATGAACTAGGCAGAAACGCAACACAGAAATTCTACTTACCACAGAACGTCACATTGTTTATGGTTGGTTCACGTAATTCATTGCATAATTTTTGTAATAAATGTCCCAGCATAACCACACCCAATCCAAAACTTAAATAACTTAAATAACATTTCAAATTTGGACTGAAACTAATTTTTTCTGGATGCTTACTCTTATGTACATAAGACCCTAAATTACATAGTTAGAAGGTTGTTGTGGATTTTTGTTTCCAGTTGGCTGCTGCAGATGATGGGCTGTGTGAATATTATGTTGCCCTTGACACAAAACTTTGCTCAGGAGTTTACTCCCCCTGAACAAAAACTGCAGGGGGCTGAGTAGTGCAGATTTGAGTGCTCAGCTGTTGAGGAATAGGCAGGGCTGACTACAAGTTCCCCACATAGCTAATTTGGGTGTGTTTAATCAAGGGGTGGGCGTGTGTGATCACAGCCAAAGAGTCTGCAAGTGCTCCTCCAACCTGACAGCCCGGGCCAGCTGAGAAACTGAAAACCTGCAGTGTTATGATTTGGCTGTCTGACAACTTAGTTTGGAGGACTCTCCCAAGAATGTGAGATGCACCAGGGTGTGCGCCCTGCAGTTGCAGCCATAAATCCTGCCACCTTCAGCTGAACAACCCAACTGGCTGAAAGACTTGGGTGAGGTCTAGACAACAAGAAGCGTGGAGATAATGCCGCTGTCACAGCGGGGGGTTGTTAAAATCGGTTGACATATTGTGCTAAAAACTGCATAAAATGCATGCTCTTCATCACAATAGCATCTGCTTTCACTCTGAATGGAACATATTGAGCAAGATCGTACGGGCAACTAAGGAGCTTCCTGCCTCTCCACAGCAGGAAGCTCAGGACCAGATGAGGAAGTGGAACATCAGGTTTCAGCAGGAACTGACCCCTGTGTTTGTGATAGAAACGTCAGATCATCAACACTGAAGCTTCACTTCACCTAACAACAACACGCTAGACTTCGGTTGAGAAACTGGGGCTGGAAAACACCGGGCAGCCAACAAACAGTTTGCATTGTCAGTACAAACCAATAGATGTGAGAAAAAGAACTTTTCTATAGAAACAAGAGGAAAGGCAGCTTTGCAATATGATGAAAATAAGCTTGTAATCTGTCTCTCTTGCTAATCTACATATAACACTTGCCATTGTGTCACCGAGTGCCCTGTTTCAATGATTAAGACTATTTCAGTGGGGTGTTTGTGTGTGGTAGCCGCTGCTGTGTTGTTGTGCTGTCACAACTTTAAATAAGCACCCTTCACACATGCCTCAATTCCTCCAGACATTACCTAGAGGAGCTGTATGTGTGAACGCAAATGTCCGAATCAGTCAGACTGGACATTAAACAGACTTTTACCCTGCCAGCTCCCAAGTACAAAGCCTGTGTAACTTCCAATTGAGCGAATGTGTGAATACTTCTCTGGATAATTCACAGCGAGCGAGTGGGCATGTGGATGACGTTTCTATCATGTGGCCGGCGCTGGATAAACGCAGCGGGCCGGCTAAGCCGCATTGTTTTGACTGGGCCTGAACGCTCCGCTGTGAAGCTAGCACTAATGGAAAAGATGAACTTTCTGGGATTTTTCGTAAAAAAAAAAAAACACGAAAGTAGTTTCATTTCTGGTGAAAAGCTTACACCAAATACAACCACAGCATACTTTTTGTGTCATGTCATGGCTCCTGCACACCCAGGCGCCATACCTCGCCCTAAAGCAAACAGAGTATTTCCAGGTGAGAACGTATCTGACACAGACAATCTCCTGTTGTGTGCTACGTGTGTGAAAGGGCATGCTGTTGTTATGCTTAGTCATATACTCTGCATTTAAGTTGGAATGATACACTTATTATTTTAATAACTGACACGATCCTGAGGCCAAAAACGCTCAGCTGTTACGTTCACCAGTCACACAATAGTCACATTTTTTGTCATTTGACATTTGTAGTAGGTCAGAGCTTTAAGGCCCTGTTCAGACCTAGTTTTAAAATCCAGATTTATCTTTCCTCCCTTCAAACATTTTAAAAGCTTATCTGAGGGCTTGCCACAGGAAAATCATCTGTAGACTATTTTAAGAGCTTTGTTTTGCTATAAACACACACCTCACCTCAAAGTTGACTTTGTGGCCCCCGGGGCTACATTTGCATGTGCACTACACAATGAGTCTGTGACCTTTGAATGTGTCTTGAGCAACTTGATCCCAGTGCATCCTCACTGCTTTGCATTGTGGGTGCCTTCACTACAGCTTTACACTTTTTATCACATCACCAAAGAGCCATTTTAGGGCCAAGTGTGCAACATCAACAAGACTTAATCTTCTCCTGCTCCTCCTATGAGATGTAACTGTCCTTTCATTCTTTCATTCGCAGGTCTATTTTCTTCTATCAGCTGTCTCCCCTCAGTGTCACATGGTCTTTGCCTTGTCATCAACTGTTTAACTCACAGCTGTAACAAGACAAATCAATCAGCTGTTTACCAGTAAACAAAAAATCTTTCACAAAGAGATAGCATCTTGTCTGTTAAGAGTTAATTATGAGGACAAAAATGAAACTCTGGTGCCGTTTTTCGAAGGAAATTCATCGCACAGCATGGTTTCCATAAATGATGCAAAACTATTCCCAATATTCGGCCCTCAAAGCTGAGCCAATCAACTATATTCTGCAGCATACTTTGAGCTCTTAGCTCTTATTACCCACAGTACAGTAATAAAAAGTTACATTTTGCAACATCTGGCTGGATTCTACACAATTTTGGCAGCTGTTAGATTGACAATACTGTATGTCAGTCACAATCCTACTTGTAAAATTGGCTGTAACTGAAGTCCAAAATAATAAAGATCATTCCCAAAACAATGAATCAAATTTAGATTCTACTGTAAAATGCCAAATCATTTTCCCTGTGGCCTTGGACCTCCATAATGGTCACTTGAGGGGTATTTTATTAGTAGTATCTCTAACTTCTTTCCACCCTTATAATCTCTCTAAATTCATGCCTGCCTGACTTTAGTCTAAACAATAGAGGCCTTTCAACTAAAGACTGCAGAGAGCTGCTTATGGAGAGGCATGGAAAAAGATCAGAAACACAATAAGGAGCCTTTTGAAGAGAGTCACAAGGTTATGGTTCACGCATTATACAGTACTGTACATCTAAAATACACACAATCATTAATGGTATAAAACCCAGAGTAAAGTACTAATATTCGTCCACCAATGTGCTTCAGTAAACTGGAGTTTGTGATCCAACAGCAGCAGCAGCAGAGAAACAAGAAAAAGTGTGTGCAGCAAGGAGGGGCATTTCCACAACGCTCTATTACGGTTTGTGGCAGAGAGCAGCATTTAGTAGGCGTTGTGGTGGAGACTATGTCCATATGTTAGTGAGAGCGTGACAGTACAGCACTGTGTATGAGATAATATGTGCTGCTGATGAACCCTAGGGTTGGCGTAGAGAAACTAAATGTGACCACCCACCCTACAGAAGTGTCCTTGAACAAGGCACTAACATCATTCGTAGGATATCACAATAGTACCATAGCCTTTTTTTTTCTTTTGATTTGATTGATTAGTTCTCATCAAATTTTTAATTTGTTTTCTACACAGGGAGTCACAAAAAACAGAGTTGCTTGGGCGCACCGCCAAAGTAAAATCAAATAAGCCATTTATTGGATTGTGATCATTTGTAGATAAGTTTTCTGTGGCGGCAGAAGAGGTGTCAGAACACAGTGGTGGCTCAGACCTCCATATATATATGTATATGTATATGTATGTGTGTGTATATACACACACATATATATACATACACATATACACACACACACACACACACACATATATATATATGTCTGCAGTTCCACCACTGCAGCTCTATCATTTAACCCTCTTTGTAAGATTCCAGTCTACAATAATTGTACCTCCAACAGAGCCTCATGAGCCTAAAATATCACATACTGTATGTGCTTCATTTTCCAAGCCAGCGCAACACCCATCTCATGTCACATAACTCTAACCAATGTTTAAAGTGCTATAAGTAGTCTACAGATGGATGTTTCGAAATGACTGGTATCAGTTTTTATGTGGTTTTTGTGTGACAATGGGCTTTTTTTTGCACCCAGAACTGAGATCTTTCCAACTTGGGGACAGACACAAACTCAGGATGTTCTTCAGACATGTCTGTTTTTCTCTCAGATAGTAGGGCACAAAATTAGCACCAAGCAAAATATGTAAGTGGCTGGTAGATTTGTTTCACTCACCAGCCAAAAAAAAAGAAAAGAAAAGGTAATCTAATGATTGGCGGGTAAAATTTAAACATTCACTAACCATTTGGGCAGTGGAAAAAAAGTTAACTTTGCACCTCGCAGCTACTTTTGTGACAATCATTTACAGTAAGAAGCAAAATCAAGACAGGATCGACTGCTCTTCATCATGAAAGCAGTCATGAAATTAGTCGCTTTCTACCTCATCAAAACTATATTTAGTAATGTATCTCACCATATTACTCAATTCTGTGCTTTGTACTGAGCACAGATGAGAAAAAATGAAAGATGAACAAAACT
Organism: Euthynnus affinis; assembly: GCA_029490765.1. Classification (NCBI taxonomy): domain Eukaryota; kingdom Metazoa; phylum Chordata; class Actinopteri; order Scombriformes; family Scombridae; genus Euthynnus; species Euthynnus affinis. The sequence continues at coordinate 14,474,274 of CM055840.1, read as the reverse complement.
TTACTTATTACTTACTTACAAGGAGTCAACTAATTGTTTCTTGGCAAATGAAACACCAGCTATTTCAATAATCGAAACTTAAAGTCCTCTGGTTCCAGCTTCTCACATGTGAATATTTTCTGGTTTCTTTAGTCCTCTTTGAGAGTCAACTGAATATCTCTCAGTTGTTGACTGTTGGTTGGGACAAAACATGAAATTTTAGGTTGTATCTTGAGCTTTGGGAACCAATGACCAACATTTTTCACCATTAACTGACTTTTTAAAGACCAAAGGACTAATCAGTTAATCAAGAAAATAACTGTCAGATGAATTAATAATGAAAATAATCCTTTGTTGCAGCCCCTCCTCTTCTAGGCCAGTGATGCACTGTCCTAGAAGAGGAGAAAGTCACAGGTACAGAGCATCGTGGTCTCCCTTATCAGATTAACTGCAGTGGATTATACAACAACTCTTCCTTAACACTGCTCTTATTCATAATGACAAGCTCTGAGTCCCTCCTCACTGTTATCCAGATGTACTGCATCTGGATAAATGCAGGAGGCCTGAGTGAGCACATGAGTCAGATGCAGCTGAACACTGAATCCAACAGGCCTTAAGACTTCTGAGGTAAACTTACATAAATACTTATTATCATTCAGCAGTGTTTCCAATGACGTGAATCTTTTTCAGTCACTACAACTGCTGAAAGTAAAACAAGGAAAGGAAATCCTCAATATTTTTTAAAACAGGATCTAAAAAGTCAGCTTCAGCCAAAGAGATTTGTTTTATAAAGTTAACTGGTAAATTGTTCATTTCATTTTTATTTCAAACTACAAAATACAGTCAACAACTACTTTTGCCATCATATTGAGATGGTAGCCTATGGTCCAGTTGTCTTTGGGGAATAAAAAGACTGCCTGTGTTGAAAGAAGAAAGCAGATCTAAACACAGTAATTACCCAAACTTCAAATTAAAGTTTGTAAAATAGGAATTCAAACATTGCTGTGTGAGTCAGCTGCTCCTACTGACTGCACTCTCTCCCCAGAGAGAACTGTATTTTTAACATAATTTAGTCATAATGTCGTATCACTTGTTGAGGACAAGTGAGCATGTGTAGTTAGTATATTCTAACAACAAAGACCAGACAAAAATGAGACGCTTGTGAAGGTGCTAATTAAACGGCACCATGCAAAACAACGTGTGTAGTGTAACTCTCATCCCCCCCCCCCCCCCCCCCCCCCCCCCCAAAAGCAGGGAAGGGCTTCCTCTCTCTGCCTTTTTCAAAGGGGCAAAACCATCTGTTGCAGGCTGACAGTGTAGGTTAAGGGGGTGCACTGAGGGAGTGTAACTACAGACTGCACTCCCCAGTAAAGACAGGACCTGTAAGCTGTCATCACACTGCCCGAAAACCAAGAGGCACTCCCACCCTGGGTCACACAGCAGAACCGCAGGGCCCACGCTATGTGGGTCATAAGGAAACATGAAAAGTTTGCCTTAGAAAATACAGGATGTCTCAATATAATCTCTACACAGGATGCAAGTTCAGATGTGTCAAACAACCTGTGGAGTTTAGATGACAAATAACTGAATTTATAAGACACAAATCAGTAATTATTCATTATTTTGTTAGGAAATGTAAGTTAGGCTTTCCTGCCATATTCCACAAGCATAACTTGTAAATAACTAACTTAAAACTTGGAGTTATTAGCCAGTATGTAGTAAAACATGGACGATTTAAGTCTGGTGCACAGCAATAAAGCCCCTATTATCCTCCATTATTATGTCGTTGTCCTCAAATGCTGAAGTATATAAATGTATTATGTCCCTGAAGTGTTGAGTGCTTCAAAAGGAGAGCAGTCATGGCAGCAGCCTGACCAATGCTACGTGTTATTACAAACACTTCCAGCTGTAGAGTTTGGCTCTGATCAGTAAGTATCTGGGGTGGAATCGCTCAAGTATAATCAATCATCAGTAATGAAATATACCGCTATTGTTTTCCACTGACACACCGGAGTTAGCTGAATGCAAACGTCCACTGACAAGAGTCTAACAAACATAACATCCAAACGAAGAGTACAGTCTAACTAATGTAGACACGTGTCACAAAAAGTATAACTTTCTGCTTCAGTAAAAGTGTTTTTTTTTTAAGACTTACCGATAATCCTGTGTGTGTTCTGCGGTTGTAACGTTAACTTCTCCCCCGTCAGACAGGAAAAACAGCCCACCATTCACAAGCACAAAAGCGGCGGTAGGGTACCAGGGAAAACCGGTTTTCTCCCAACTTCTCCCCAGGCTGTGTTTTAAAACTCACAGGCTGCAATAATAAGCCGACAACAACGGCATCTTTTTTCTATTTCTGTCCCCGCCTCATGCAAACCTCCTAAATGGCGAAACTAGCTCTGACCAGCGCTGTGTGACTAAGGTTTAGCTAGTTTCCACTCGCGGATAACTTTGTGTTACTATATTAGCCGTTGACGCTCCCGTCTAACGTCCACCTCTGTGGAAAATCTTCACCAACATAACCCCCTACCTCCTCCTCTTCCTCCTACACCTCCCCTCTCCCCCCTTTCTCTGTGCTGGAGTAAATGGCACTTTTAAAAAAAACAAAGAAGAAAACCGTTTTTCCCCTCTGTCCCTCCGAGGCAATCCCCCCTCTGAATCTCCATCCAACGCCGTCAGTTGGTCCATTGGAAGGACGGGGAGGGGAGCGGGGCTGCCGGGGTATCCGCTGATGAGATGGAGGGAGGAGGGGGGTCTCAGTTTAAGACAACTTTTTAATAAATTGTACTATTAACGAGGGATACAGTTAGACATGGCAGGAGTTATAACGTTACTTTTCCCCAACAACTTCCCACAAGACATTATCTACAGCTGTAGTTACTTTAACAATCAACTCTAAGCTATTGAAGTGCCAGATATAACACTATATAGGACAGTATCCAGTGGTGTAAAAGTAACTAAGTAGATTTACTAAAGTACTGTATTTAAGTACAGTTTAGAGGTACGTGTATATTACTTAATACTTCCACTCCACTACATTTCAGAGAGAAATATTGTACTTTCTGCTCCACTTTATTTATTTTACAGCGTTGGTTACTTTTCAGATGAAGATTTGACACAATGGACAATATAAGAAGCTTTTAAAATACCGCTCATTGTTAAAGATGAAACCAGTGGTTTCCAATCTTACTGGCTTTTGACGTCTTACAAAATGGTGATTTTCCCTCCAAACTTCTCAGATGGTTTCATTTCAGTAAATGTTTGAATGATTCACCAAAAATCAAAGATTAGAGAAAAATTCCCAAAACATGAAAACAGATTTATGTATCAGAATCTCTCCCATTAATCATCTCACGACCCCTCAGGTTCATCTAGTGACCCATTGGAGGGGCCTAACCCCTAGGCTGGGAACCACTGGAATAAACCAACGGTGTATAAATAGTTGAAACTAGCTCCACCTCAGCAGCAGCTACAACAGTAACATGCTGCTCTAACACTGATACTTCAGTATTAATAATCTAATGATGTCATATATAATAATATATCACTCAGAGGGACCAAACCATTACTTTTACTGCAGTATTTGAATTACATCAAGCTGATAATACAATACGATGATAGAATACTTCTGCAATTGAATTCTTCCACCACTGACAGTATCACATCCTATTTAAGGTACTCTTTATAGAAGGCTTAAGGGTTTTCAGCTAATTAATCTTTTCAATGATTTATAACTCATTACTCACTAACACTTATATATTATATTAACTATATTAACTGTTATATATCAATAATAACACAATATTGAGTCGCTAGGTTTATCCTTCTCCATTTAGACACTATTTTGTCTTTCTAGCTTTCAAGTAAAGCACTCAAAAGGACTTTAACAGTGTAGCTGCAGAGCATCTGGAAATCCAAAATACATTTATGGACTACTTAGAACCAGACGTTGTGGATTTATTATTGATTTATTAACATTTATAATTACAATATGTCTTACTAACTTTTGCTGTTGGCTTATTAGAAAGTGAGAAACTTGACCCTTATTAGTGATCCCTTATAAACGTTAACTGCACACTTGATGACACTCATTCTCTAGTAATGACTCACCAGTTAAAATTTGTTGAATTAATGTCTTATCACACATCTATAAAGCATTAGTACTTTTTTATTAACCATTAATGAAGTACTTTGTTACAATTTCCCTTTATAAAGGATGCTGATTAGAAAGTAGTCACTATGACTAACACATAAAACTCTCTAAGCTTAACGAGCTCCACGTGTTAAGATAGTGAGCATGAGTGTGAATATGCAAACGGACAAGTTGTATATATTACTCATTCTCTACTCTTTTTTTGTACTTGTACATTAAACACTGAGGAGGAATGGGGATTTGCTGGATTCAGCAAGCACCAACTGGTGACACAGGACCCTGTGGATTACATTCAGAGGGAATGAGCTACAGCTGTGAGCGCAGACTGTGGGAGCACTTCATTCTCTCCACAGGGTACACCGGAGGAGGTGGCTGTTTGTGCAAGGAACAGGGACTTATTTATTTAGAGCCATGACCGTAGACTGTATGAGCACAACACATAACAATTCAAGAACTGCAGCTGCATGTGTTCATCGGTTACCACTTTCGGTGTGTCCACAGTCGACATTAAACAGTATACAGAGATCAAGTCAAAACCTGACTGAACACATCATAAAGATGACACATTGTTACTTTGACGCAGCTAGTAGGTTCCAATGTTTCATGCCTTAAAGTGTCTCAGTAACTTGATATTTTATTGGCACTTTATTCTAAGCTACTTCTCACTGTGTTCTCAAGAGGATTTAACAATAGACTTGATGTTTGGTTACGCTGAGAATAAAATAAACTGTTGAGTTAATGACAGCAAGTGAGTAGCTGAAGTGTTACTTACACATTCTTTCCTATAATACTACATGAAGAACATTACTAGTACTGCCAAGTTCTTCTGCGTAACATATGAGCAAGACACTGCACTCTACGCTTTACTCTGAATCTCAATATCTCAGAGATCAGAATCAGAATTTGTCAGTGTAATCAGGAAATACACACTGCCAAATGAAGCAAATGGAAAAGTCCAACTAAAGAAATGTCAAATACTCCCGAATGAACTCACACAGACATTAAATGTGATATTAATATGGTAATGGATACATGTGCTTCTTGTTGTGTTGCAACATGAGGCTCAGTTCCAATCCAAGGGATTTCTGGGAATAATAAATTATATGATATACAAATCAGGTTACCCCTCCTCTCCTCCACCCACAAACACACACACACACAGCTGAATCTGAACAGACAAGTATGTTTCCCTGAGCATTTATCTAAACATCAGAACGTGCCTCAAGGTAAATGACAGCAGCGGTGGAAGAATCACTGCAGAGGCCTTCTACAACCTTCACAGGGTGCAACAATTTGTGAACCATGTGTGGATTAGTGCTGCCTGCAGACCTAGTAGTGAGATTGTTTTCTCAACTGTTGTTTCTAAAGCAAAGAATGGACTTTGAACCTTAGCTTCAAAGCCAGCACAGACGAAAGGTCCTTAAATTCCTCAGAAAAAAAAAATGAAAAATTGAACATCTATAATTTCTTAAAAACTGGGTAAACTCCATCTGCTGATGATTATATATGATCGAAAGCTCTAGAACAACTACTAAATGGACTTTGTTCTCTTGGCTAGAATCTCAAAATATGTTTGATCTGTTGTTTTATATATAAAACATGTGTCAACTCATACTCAACGCTGATTTTCTGCACAATTTTCTGTCGCTTTTGAATAAAAAGTCAGGTCTTTGCTTTCACTTGTAAAAACATGGCTTCTATTTTCTGAAAGTTTTTGCGCAACATTTAATGACTGTTATAATGCATCTGTTCCTCACATGTATGCAATACAGCCTCCAGGTGTTTGCTTTTATGTTCTTGGTTACAAAACCATGAGTCACCCCTGTTTGTATAATATGCAGACTGTCTAAGCTAGGTTAATTCATGGACACACTTGCGTTTCTCTGTTCAAAGGAAGCGATATACCTTTAGCCCCTTAGCTCCATGAACTACACCCACCCACCACTGTGCACACATGCTTAACTCACAACAGTATCTGTGGATTGTCAGGTCTGTTCCTGGCTCTGTAGGATGGGGGCAGAGCAGATGCTGTGACAGGAAGTTACTAACATGGTCCAGATGTGAGGACAAGAGACCACCTCCACACAGCTGGAAAACGAGGATGACTACAGGCAGCGACTGCTGACATACGACAGGATAAAGGATCCCTGTTTTGAAGAAAGCTCAATCAAAAAAGGTATCATGCAGAAGCATAAATCAAATACAAAGTTTCTTGCAATGTTGTGGTATGCATGTCCTGTTGTGCCTGTCCTAACTCAGTAGAGGAAGTTTGTTTAAACTGTCTTTTAAGTGTTAGACCTATAATGAAATGAATACAAAGTTGAAAATAATTCAGATGTTTTGAATTAAAAGGGATATATCTCCAAGAGTCCAAATATTTCCTGAAGTAATCCTAAAAGGGAACGGTTCAACATGTGCCCCCTTGTGTTGAAATGGAGCAGTGCAACAAAGTGACAAAAAAGCTGCCTGGGAACCACTATTCTGACAACAGTGATTTTTGTTTATTATTATTAATTCACAAACATGAATTTTACTTAGAAATTCAACACTGAAAATGACCAAAATACAAGCGAACATGTGAAAAAAAGAAAAAAAAGAATTAACCTGCAGCTTTCGGATTAAATCAGATCTGATTGTTGGATTATAGAAGAAGTTATCTAATGCAATACATTAGCGCATTTATCTGTATGATGTCCATGCAGGAAATCCAAAGAGAAAAACAATGACTAACAGCATAAAGGACCTTTTTCACCATAACTACACAAAGGCACCGATTAATGAAAACGCTTTACAGGATCCATCTATACAGGGAGGTTTAAGGGTTGTTTGGGTTTCCATTAATAGAGTTTTCTCTGTCTGGACTGTAGACCTCCAGAGAGCTGAGCAAAGTGACTTTTATGTCTCCCCTGTCTGCGGGTTTCACAGTCCATTAAAGATGGTAGACTAATCCTCATCTTCCTCTTCATCAATTAAGACCATCTTCCGTCTACGCTTCACAGGAGCAGAAATATCCTCCTTGTCTGAATCTGCGTCACCATTTTTATCCAGATCCATCGCAGTAGTGGAGTCACTTTCTGTAAAGACAGCACTGTGTTAATCAAACGCTGAAGTACAGTTATGATTGAACACCTCTGCTGGCAGAGACCGGTCTGGTCCTGGACTGCTGTGGTACAGATGTAAAGCTAAGGATGAAAGAAGGAATGAAAACTTTATCCAGTCATACTTTGAGCCTTCAGTTTTCTTGCTGGGTAGATACCCTATTAGTTCTAATCAAAGTCACAATTGTTACAAACTTTTAATTCCAACAGTGAGAGTGAAATACCTTCCTCCTCCTCCTCATCATCATCATCCAGCACTCTGCTTCTTTTAGTTGAAGTCTTTTCTTGGGACCTGATGTGAACAGGAACAGTTAGAATTCTGAAGATTTACTGTCTAAGTAAAAACAGACATTTCTGGGCTGTATTTTGGCTTATTTCTCAAAAACAAGATGATACGTCACCTCTCAGCTGTGCTGTCTGTTTCCTCAGTAGGGGTGACATCTGACACAGAAGGTTAAAAAAAAAAAGAAAAAAAAAAGAAGGGGACAAAGTTATGTTAGGCCAAAATGCTGAAACTTTAGTGCTTTATCAACACCTAAAAGTGAACACATCACATCCGTTCTTCGTCTGGTTTTGTCTTGTTTTATAAATAAAAAAAAAAAAAGGTACTTGAGCAAATGTCTGAGTTGTAATACAAGGAGAATCTTACGATCACTTTATACTGTTTACAAGATTTTACACTCTTTAATTTTTAACTTTGTGGCTGTGTGTTTCTCACTTTCAAACCACATTCTTGGCTACTTCACTAGACATAACAGGCTATTATGTGCACTGAGTAACTTAATACTTACCTACATGAGACAACTGTAATTAAATGGTGTAATTTGAGACAAGACAGAATAAGAACTTCTACACATACCTGTATGCTCTGTGGAGTGGTGTTTCCTCTTGCGTGCCAGCAGCAGTGCTCTCAAAGCTTGTGCTCTCTGTTCACCCGAGACCTCCTCCTCCTCCTCCTCCTCCTCCTTCTCCTCCTCCTTCTCCTCCTCTCTCCTCCTTCTCCTCCTCCTCCTCCTCCTCCTCACGGGGTTCCTTTGTTGGACTCCCATGTCCATCCAGGTCCTCACCACCTTTAGGTTCGTCCTCTCTCTGACTAAGAGCTGCAGCTGCACTCTGGAGCTGAGATGGGCTTAATTTTGCTGGGATTCTCCAGAAGGTCTCCTGGTTACCAAATAAGAATAACTGCTATTAATTTACATATATGTGCAAAATAAACTATATAGTATTTTAACATCAGGTGTTTTTTCATTTGTTATTTAGAAATTATTTAAAGTTGCTAGAATCAGAATGGGGAGAAACGACTGAATTGGCAGTGAAGTATTATATATATAAAAAAATCCATACCTGTTCGTTTGCAGGTGCTCGCATCCCCAGTTTGCGTAACAACTTCTGGAATCTCTTGTTCTCCATTGCATCTTCATTTGCCTCGGTCAGAGGAACAAGTGGCACCGGCTGGGATAAGCCTGGTGAACGGACCACATCATAACAGATCATGTATTTCAACTCACTAAACACCACTAATGGCAAAACAGTAAAGTTGTTTGTTTTTCTAGGAATACTTTCAAGTTTTTTTGACAGATGAACTTACCGTCTTCTTCACGGTCAAGTGCCGTTTTGTTCAGGCAATTCTGTAGCCACAACAAGGGTCCTGACATGTCTGCAATTAAACAAACAAACAAAATGAAACTAATCCTAAGAGTCCATAATACAGGAAAATCTGTGTACACACCAAAAATCCATAAACTTATCATATTTAATCTAACAAAAAGAGGTTCTGGTATCTGAAAAATTCTCTCATCATATTAAATATTTACAATTTCACCGTTTCCCAATATCCATTGAAATCACGTGTAATCCAACAGAAAGCAAAGACCGCAAATTGTGAAAAATGTCGGCTTTCGTCTCACCTTCCTGATGTAGAGTAGACACCATGGCACCTACATCAGCTCTCCTCTCTACTGTAGACTGCAGGCTTTGGCTCCTCCTTCTGCCATTTTGTGATTCTTCCCTCTCCTGCTGTTGTTGTTGTTGTTGTTCTTCCTCCTCTTCCTCACTCTCTTCAGACTCATCCTCATCATCATCATCATCATCTCTGTCTACAAGATCATCTGGAAATTCTTGCGTTAGTCCAGATAGGAACTCTTCTTCAGTCTGTGGCAGAAAATACAGTTCAAAGTTGAAGTGAAGTGAAGGCCTGGGAGAGCATCACCAGGGGATATACAAAGTGTCTGCTGAAGGATTTTCAACAAAATATTAAACAAAATGATTTTGTTTGACTTCGTGTGTATCTGCTCTATTCATTTTTACCTCTAAACTTTGGGCCCTATGTGTTAAAAGGGCTACTGCACATCTCACACACAGTTCTTTCCATATTTATGTAAACCACCTCAGATTAAAAACTGAGACTTGGCACTTCAATGTAGTATCTATTACTGTATTTCAAATTGAATGTAGAGTGGCATAATCGTCTCAGTGTGTCCTACGGTCTTACTGTAAAAGATCAAAGGACAACTAAAATAACTTTACCATTCCTCTCCCAGAACTCTTCGCTTGAGCGCTACGACTCCTCTTCTTGTAAAGTTCTCGTCTCTCAGACACCAGTCCCATACTGAGCAGCTTGTCCACCACCCGTGCACGAGAGCGCTTGGCTGTAATCTTCTTCAGGATATTACCCAGCACGTCTGTGGAAGTACATGCGATCAGTTTTTATCTACTCATGAGATAAAATGAATGACATCAAATGAATGAGGTCCAATAAGAGGCTCCTGCATTCTCCTGTCATGACCTACACAATGATGATATGGCATTCAATATGTACCATCAGAGTCTTTGTACTCCTCAAAGAGCATCTGCAGCTCCTCCTCCTGCTCCTCAGTCCAAAGAACAATCTGGGTACCTTTCCTTTGTAAAAGAAAGACAATCTCTTGAACAACGGTCTCAACATTTGAATTATATATAGATTACAAACCAAACCATTCTGCAAAACGTAACATATATCACTCAGCTGTACGTACTTCTGCTTCTTCAGTTCTTTAGCATTGTCCACCAGTCCCATATGCACCAGCTGTGTCACTACTTGGCGTCGAGTGCGGGTGGTATTGCTGAGTAATGGCAGCAGGGTCTCCACAATGTCTGGCACTAAGAGTCATTAGTCAGTGACAGAAATTAAACTTAACTACACACTGTGTAAGTGCATCTTATAATAATAATAATAATAATAATAATAATAATAATAATAATAATAATAATAATAATAATAATAATAATAATAATAATAATAATAATAATAATAATACAACAGACAGAAAATATGTGCAAACAAAGAACAAAAAGCAAGCAGACCTTCAGAGTGACGGTGCTCTTCATAAAGATTGCGCAACTCCAGTTCCTCCTCTTCAGTCCAAGTTGGTTTCTTTCCCTTTCTGACATATTTAGGGTGAATGAGATGTAATATTTCAAATTGCAGAACACAACGTAGACTTTACTATTTTGTATATCTCACAGTTTTACACAAATGCATATTTTCCTTGTAACTAGGTAACAAGGGTCAGCTTAACATGACACACAAATGGGTAGAGAAGAAATACAAAACACTAAGAGCACCAACCCGTCGTTGCTGTAGCCTTCAGTCATCTCACGTACAGCCCCCACATTTTTCCAGAACAGCAGTTCAACATATGCTTTGTTGTTTTGTGCTGCCAGTGAAAAGAAGCGGTTCAGCACATACTTGGCAAAGGTCACTAGTTCCTGTGAGGGAGAGAAAGAAACTAAGCTCATGTGTCTAATCTACAGCTGACCTTACATCACCAACAGTGTGCTTGACAACAGTAAATATATTCTACTCCTCGTGCTGTTACTGCACCTTGTACGCAGCTGCAGCAGGGTCACTCAGGATCTTGTTGAAGAGGTGGAAGACTGACAGCTGGAAAAGCTGGGCGTCCATTTTGAGATCGACTGCCAAGCGGTGCAGCATGCGAGCGATGCAGTGGTTTGTGTGAGGTGTGTTTTTTGAGTATGATTTTAAAAGGTGGAGGTACGGACGCATAATACTGGGGTTGGCAAACCTGTGAGGGGTCAGAGAACAGAGTGTTTTAGCAAATAAACTCAAAAGTACTATTTGGCTTGCAGAGGCAGATTTCTGTCTTGAAGGTTTTTTTTTTTTTTTTTTTTTAAAGTTATAACTTTTTCTCACTTTTTGATGAAGTCTAGAAAGTTAAACTCTGTTTCAGAAATCTGGACAGACTCCAACTCTTCCTCTTCCAACTCTAACACTGCATCATCGTCCTCCTCTACCCCAGGCTCAGGAGGAGATGACCCTGAAATTGAAAAGGCACGGTTTGAATGCTGCACAGACATTATAGAACAAATAGTCACGTAAATATAAAATTAAAAAAACCTACTTGGCAGGTTGGCGTACAGTATCTGCTTGAGGAGTTCCAGTTCCTCTTCGGGTTCCACATCAGCTGAACCAAACACATCTCCCTCTGGCCACACCTCCCTGAGTACAACAAAAAAGATGAATATTTATACAACTAGACTCGTTTGATTGGTGTTACAGTTTGTTATGGTTTGCTGAGTTTCACCGACCTGGCAGCACGCAGCAGCGCCAAAGCTTCTGGTCCCAGTCGTGACAGCAGGACATCCTGCACCCGCACCATTGCTTCAGTCCGCTGCTCCTCAAGCGGAGTTTCAGACGTGGCATCAAATGGCACAATGCTTTCGGTTAAAGCCTGCGACAACTTCAGGCAGAGGACAGAGAGATGGCATTGATGATATGTTGATGAAATACGAAATCTGTCTTGTCTTGAGTTCTTCATTACTTTAAAGTTTTCATCAAGGTCTAATCCACTCTAGTGCATTTAATTATGTATGAACTGAGCTTTTATGGACAATGGCTTTGCCTCTTCAGTGATGCATGCAACAGTAAACTTATGAAACCTTTACAAAAACATTCTTACTGCCATCACAGAAGGCCTACAGTATGCTCTTATTATAGATAAGTGCTTAATTGGGGATGTGTTACCTGAAAATCCAGATTGAATTTTTTTTTCTAAAACCAAATGGTTAAAGCCCTAAAACATCTTTTTCAAGAGGTTCCTTAAAGGAGATCCTTATTACAGAGAACCGCTTTGAAGCCAAACACACTGCCCTCCAAGAATCTCTCTAAAATTAAATGAATCCAGACAAACTGATAAAGGTTCTGTGCTCCTTCTCAGAGGTACATTTTCACATTGACCTGAAACCCCGAAGTCTTCAGCTCTTCCTCCACTATCTTCCAGGTATCTGCCAGGGCTTCTGGACTAGTATCTGGAGCTGACGGCTTTTTTTCATTACGAGGCTTTTTCCGTTTCACTCGCTTTTTCTGTAAAGTTAACAGAGCTAGATATTATAAACATTTTAAACAGGTGCTAATGGCAAAAAACAAATTTAGCACAAGAACCTACCTGAACCATCAGATTTTTGCGACCTTTGCAGAAGCGTTCCAACATGCGCAAGAAGAGATGCGTTGACTCTACCAAGTCTTTGAGGTAGGAGTGAGGCTGTCTGGTTTCATCATATTTCCTCAGCAAGGTCAGGAAAATCTCCCTGTATTCCATCAGGTAGAATATGTTACCTAGAATGTGAAGGTGAATAGATGAGATAAAACTGTATTTCATTTGAGTTTAACTGCTACAAACAACGGCTACAATTCAAATGTCAAAGCTAAAAAAAAGCACTCTATCTGAACTAGAGCTAGTAGCATCTTACTTTTGATAACACTGCAGCTCTGACGGATGCTTTCATCGTGTGAGCGGTCCATCTCGTTCACAGTCAGCAGCAGTTCCTGATATGCCTTTAGTGCCAGGTGCATCCTAGAAAGAATACATGATATAAGTCTGCGACCAACTAACAGATTTGACATTTTTTCTAACAACCTGCTTCCTAATGATCTTCTTACCTGCGGGACCAGGATGTGGCCTCTTTGCGGTCTGTGAGCATCATCTCATAGTAGTTGGTGATGTTACGCTCAATAAAGTGGAAAGCACGGATGGACATGGTCTCAGAAACTAAGTCGGCACGGAAACCGTTGCCCCGGTTGAAAGCCATAAAAAAGCTAAGTGCCCAGAGGTAGTAGGTCTCATCATGCTGCTGAGTCTGCTCTCGAATCAGACTTTCCTAAAGAGGAGACAAGGACGAATAAGAAGTGCTGAGAGTATTATACTTTCTGTATACAACAAACTTTCTGAAACTTTTACAGTACAGTAAACAAAAACTGTAACAGTTAATGGTCCCGGTGAAAATCAATATTAGAAACAAGAAGGGAGGTTGATGGAAAAATTAAGAAATGCACTGGGCCATATGTATGATCTGTGCTACAAAGATTAAGTCACTAATGCTACAGTGTCTAACCTTGACAAGGTACATGAGGCGATTGTAGCAGTTTTCCAAGAAGTCCACACAAAACTCTCGCAGAAAGAGTCGAACATTTAAGGCCGAGCGGCGTTTGTCCTTACACTCCTGGGCCTGTCGGTTCCTCCTGGGAACACGTCTCACTGCTTTGCCTGTGTCATGAGTATAGTTTTTGAACTAAAAAAAAAAAAAAGACACAGATTCATGATTATGAGATCACCAATCCTAGTATCACAGATAAGGTACAGGAGTTGTACTACTCACATTATGAATATTTCTGTGATAAATCACGTCTTTGTCTGCAATTGACTTGAGGCCTTGAACAACAAAGGAGCCTCCGAAGCGAGAATGCCTGAAAGAAAAACATCAAGGCATCGTCAAGCAGAACAGAATAAGATAGATAGAGATATATACAATAACTAAATCAACTGAATCAAATATCTGAATAAAAATCTATAAAAAACAAATTAGAAAACGCGTTTTATTCCTGGAGTGAAGAATTAAGACTTGTGGTCACCCATAATGCACATATTCCTTTGATCACTCATGCACTGCAGCAGGTCACTCAGGTACAGGCAATTCAGAGTGAGGTTTTAAAGAGGTTTAAGAAGTATGATGGCAATAAGAAGTCCTTTGTGTCTGGCAAATGCTGCAAGTGGTATTCAAGTGGTAACTAGGTGGAGGAAAAATCTTTTACATCCATTGCACCATCCTTTTACCAAAGTATATCTGCTTTCATATACCTGGTTCCTCTTTGTAACAAGCGAGACCGTTTCTCTGCAAGCTCCTTCTGCCTCAGTGCCTCCAGCTCCTGAGAGTCTCTATGCTTCTCTTCTGCTGAGCGAGCTTGACCAGCACTCACCAAAGCTTCAGGCGTCTGTAAAGGGGGAAAAAAAAAAAGTTCAAAGACAGGAAACAGCTGGCAATCTACTGTATGTGTGTTTACCTCCAAAAAGGTTCTTCTGTCTAACCTGGTCTCTGAACATGAGGGAGATGATTTCCAACACATGCATACTCCACTGCTGCTCAGTCTGGGCCGACGCCAGGAACTTGACCAGGTCATCGAAACCGCTCATGTGAATGGCCCACAGCAGCCTGTCATGGACGCTGGCATCATCGTCCACTTTCTACATCAGGAGGAGAGGCAGAAGTTAGGGAAGGAGGAAGTAAAGGTGAGGCGAAGGGTAAATGAAAGAGCAGTCCAGTATAGGCTGGGTTTAGTTCTCCCTCTTTGAAATTCATGTGTTAAAGTCAGACCTTCTCCTCACAGGGATCCGCAGGCACATGAAGCACATTCCTGACCAGCAGCAGAATCCTCTCTATCAGCAGGTTATCCTCCTCTTGTCTCTGCTCCCAGTCCTGAAGGGGAAGATTGAGTGGGGAGAAACAGGAAGAAAAGCAGAAAGACATGAATAAAAATAAATGATTTTACCATTATAATCTTGAAAAAAAAACTTCAGGATTCAATCTTGGAAACAGGTCAAGTAAAAGGAATGTTCAATATTGAAACACTTACCAGTTGTAGAAGGTTGTACAATGTCTCACTTAAAACACCAAACACACTCTCACTGGCAAATGCCTGAAACCAAAAGCAGATTATGCTTATTGCCATGTTTCACAACTACAAATAAACATCAATTGTTATGGACATAACTAATCCAACTCCTCAATATTCACTGTACAAATATTAATAATTATAAGAAAATCAGTCAATTAATTGCTTAGTTGCCAATTATTAAATGTATTGACAACTATTTTCATCGTTGATTAATCATTTTCAGTCATTTCTAAAGAAAAAAGTCCAAATTCTTTTATTAAAGCTTCTCAAGTGTGAATATTTTCTGGTTTCTTTAGTTCTCTATGACAGTAAACTGAATATCTTTGGGTTGTGGACTGTTGGTCCAGACATTTAAGGACATAATGTTTGGCTCACGGTGGTTGACATTTCCCCCCATTTTCTGATATTTTATAGACCAAACACAACTAATCTATTAATCAAGAAAATAATCAACAGATTAATCAATAGTGAAAATAACTGTCAATTGCAGGCCTAAGAAAATCTAAATAAAATATGGCATTACTGTTATAAAAGGGGACTATACCTCTTTATAAGCTTGTAACTGAGATGTCACTTCCAAAAAGTGATGTCTAAACACTGGATCATCAGGGACTTTACCAAAGCAAAGCATGGCAGGCTGAGTGAGATTGACCATGAGCCTGGAAAAAACAAACAAACAAACAAAACAACAGAATAGGGTTACATGAGCAAATGGCTTCCTGATTCACTATCTTCTACAGCTTTGAGAAATGACTTAATGCTGTTCAAAACTCTTAGGAACAGTCACAGATTGCAATTACTGCACAAAATTGCATTTTTTTGTGTTATTGTGATTAAATATTTCTCAGGTACAACAGCACACAATAATGTATAACAATAGTGGCACTGCTGTCACTAATACAATAATGTATTATAAGACTGTTAATATATATTAACAATATATGATTTGTTTCATCTCTATTATAAATATTCATCAGCATACATTTTTGGTTTGAGAGAGAAGTTTCATCTTAGTCTGTCTACCTGATGCAGCAATCAAACAAAGCCTTGTCTTCTCCATGCTGAGTGATTATCGGTAGAAGGTCATTCTGTACGATCTGGCCTGAGCCCAGTTGTTGTCGGACATCACGGGTGTCATCTTCATGCCGTAAATACCGGATCAAGTCTTTCACACTCTCTGCGACACAAACACAGGAGACAGTTAGCAGAGGACTTTTGCAGATTCTTCTCTGCTTTTCATCCATAACATGAATATACTCTCCATCCATCTGGTGATGCAGGAAAACATCGTTACCGTTTGAAAACCACTCACCTATACAATCAGCTTCTTTGTGATAGGTGTCTCCTTCCAGATAGCCAAGAGCACTGCACGTTGCCAAGAGCTCACAATTCATCCTGAGTTAAGTCAGCCAGCTTAAAGATGAAGGTTCAATCTGTGTAATCAGTCATACAGTGATGAAAAGAGAAAAAAGAGAAAGGGTGAGGAGGAGAAAGTAACTTATTTACTGTCTGAATCACATCCAGAACAGGACAATCTAATATTAAGATCTACGAGATCTACAGAGCATCACAACATGTTGTATCTACTGAGTGGTATGTGTAATTCTCTAGGATGAGGATAAAATCAATATTCAATAATGACAGTAAATCTGCAGGGTCAACAAGACATGGATCATGGTTGTGATTATTAGTCACCTATGCAGGAGATCTCTAACTTTTCCTTGTCACGGATCTCCAATTAAGTGACCTTCAGACTGTCCCCTGTTTGATTTGTGGTCACACAGGAATCTATATCAAAATTTCTGCTGTATTATACAACATAAATACAGTGTGTGTGTGTGTGTGTGTGTGTGCGTGAGAGAGAGAGAGAGAGAGAGAGAGAGAGAGAGAGAGTTATATGACAAAACACCAAGGAAAGAGGCTTTTCCTGGAGACCTCTTGAAACTCTTTCACGGCCCCTGGTGGCCCACTTTGGGAATCACTGTGATAACAATAGCAACAACTATGTTTTAATGGACTGCAAGTGTCTCCCCAACTCTGGTCGAATAAGCTGATTAAGGACTTTTGGGAAGTTTTAATATTTTAAGTGGGGTCTGGGTATAATTATCTACAGATTACCTACATTTATTTTAGCTTTAAAACGTTCCCTGTAGACGAACTGAAATCCCAGAGTGAACAAGCCCTGACCCTAATGTTACATCTAATGAGTCATTTGGTGTTTTGAAAGACAATTTTGGACTCATTTTGCTGAATCAACACTGTGAATCAAAATGAACTGAACTTTACGTCAGGTCAATGCATTATTGACTGCTATTGTTAGTTAAACTATAAAGGCTTACATTAGTTGATGTGTCTAACACAGAACAGGACGGTTTTTCAACAAATTGCGAAAGTAAAGAAACTGTTAGCTTTTGTTTTATGTTACACTACCAACCAAACAGTGGACACTAGCCGTAAAGTTAGTTAGTCGCAGTTCACGGACGGAGACCGCGCAACGACTTGAGTCTTGTTTTATAAAATAAAAAAACAGCTTAACTAACTTACCAGACCAGTCAAATGCTGCTACTCTCCGTCTGCCGTGTTCAGCAGCCGGCAGTGTTTAATGTTACGTCTCTTTTATATCAGAATAGTGTTTGTTTCAGCCCGTTGTGATACAGACCTGACAGGTCGGACAAGTCTCGCGCCAAGACAGCGAGCGAACACGCAGAGAGCGGATGTAGAATGTCGTCATGGTGTGGTGATTTATGCCCTGAGTTTGACATTTCAGGTTGACAGAACCAGCAAACTCCGCTCCAAACTCTGAACAAAAACAAACGAATTGGCCGTGTTTGGTTTAGGAAAAGAACATCAGGGTTTGAGTCATGGGCGACGTTTGGGTGTGCTATAGTTTGAGAAGTGAGTGGGATATACCTGCAGTTTGAGCTAAAGAGTCGCCTGAGAGGTTTTACTCAGGGAAAATTTCACAAGGTATGTTGAGTCCCTCCTACTGTAGCATAAAACTTGGTGAGTAGTTTGTTTGCCGTGTTTTCTAACCCTCTTCGCATTTGTCAATCGTTTATACATGTTTCTTTTAAGATTCATTGGGAGAGAGATTTTTTTAAATTTGATGTAGAGGGTATACGTGTGATGTCACCGAGAAGGAGTCACTAAGGTCAGTAATTCGCATAATTAAAAAAAAAAAAAAAAACATAATAAATTTGGAGTAATCTGTTGGACGACCAGATTCATTTGGTACAAATTGAATGTTTTTTTTATTATTATTAATAATAATAATAATAATAATAATAAGCACAGTTTCCTGAATGAACCATGTTAATGTTGATGTATTATACAGCGTATTATATGAGTTTCTTGTGGTTTTGATCAGACAAACAAACACTACTTCACATAAATGTGTTATACCCTTGTCCTTATCTGTGCACACCACTGAGTCTGACTACTGAGTCTGAGTGACTGACTAAAATTTGACTCCTACAGGTCCAGGATGCTCTTAAACCTAAAGTACAACCAGGTTTTTATGGATACCTTTGTGGAAACAGAGCACTGGCCTTACAACCAAGGCCAAATAACACTCTGGTAGTAAATATAAATGTAAAAAGTTATGTGGACAGACAACACAAATTTGTTCCAATTAAGTTTATTTGCTCTTACTTAATCATTCGTCAATCATGCCAGATACACATAGCATTGCAAAGCACATTCAGTAAGTCTTTTCAATCAATGACAATGTCATCTTTTCGGTGTCATCATTTTCTGTTACATGTTTATTAATAACTCATGTCTTTGGAGATTTGGAGGCTGGAACGGTAAGAGGATAGCAAAGCTGCTAAAACAAATGGAAATCATTTATTATCGGTTTGTCCTTTAAGGTGTTGACCAAAGGGCAGTGTCTCAAGTTTTGTTATTAAGTATTATCTACGACACAAATGACTAAAATCGTAATCTTCTCTAACTATTTTAGACTGTTGTTTAATAGTCTGCTACAAAGGTGTGGTCGTCTAAGTATTCCACGGGATTGCACTGTAAATCAAGGCCTCGAGTGGTATGTTAATAAAGTGGTTCAGCTTAGCCCTACAGATGAAACAAAGTGTTCAACAAAAGGTGGCTTCAATAGCACCAAAGTGACACCGTCTAAAGGGATTCTTTCAACATTGCACCTATACTGAGACAATGAAACACAACTAGCTGGAACGAGGACTAAATAGGTCAGAGTTGTTTTTTTCTCTTTTTTTTCTGTTTTTTTTTTCATGTTTTTTTCCCCTTATCGTGGCACTAGCCTTCACGTTATCTAATCAGATTTAATCTACTCTTCTTTGTCATCCTTGTCAATGTGGCCGGAGTCGGTCTCCTTCTCCCTCCTGGACTCCTTCACCACCTGATGGAAAGTAACACACTCAGATTAGAATTTAATTTATAGTTCTTATGTTCCTCATAGTTTCCTCACACAGTAAAAAATATCAAACCAGTAAGTTTTATGTTTATGTCTGAAAAAAAAAATCAAACCTCTCCATCTCTAGTCTCAACTGTCTTTATCACAACAGTCCTCTTGGTCGAGCTGTCTGGAGTGTGTTCATATTCTATAAAAAGTCAGATTAAAAGAGACATTTACATTCAGATTTCTTTACACATTTCTTTTCTGAATCACTTTTTTAAGATTTACTTCAGTGGTTGAAGGCAAAAGAGAACCATTACTTACCTCGCTCACCAAGGTGATTTGTCATGCCAATATTGAGGATGGGAACAGTAATCCTAAACAGGGAATATAAGATTAAGACTTGCATAACAATTGCTCTGAAGTTCTTAATGGACATAGATTAAAAAACTTAAAAATTAAAAACATAGCTGTAACATTGTGCAGCGGTGAGGTGAAAAGGTCAACATCCAGAAAGTCATTAATAACACAACATCACTTGCAAACTCCTTACTTTTACTACTCCTTCCTTTTGTATGGAGTCCAAAGAGACACACACATCTACATCTACGGGCAATTTAGAGTCTCAAATCTATCTGTCATGCATGTTTTGATTTTTTAATTTGAGAGGAAACTGGATCATTTAGAGGAAAATACTATGACCTTCACACAAAAATTGCTAATTCACCACTGTCCATAGAAAAAAATCTATAAAAATATTAAATATAAAATTTGGATCTTGGTATGTTCTCCCTCACCTGCTCTCCTCCCCCTCCAGCAGTTTACGATAAGTGGCAATCTCAATGTCCAGAGCCATTTTGACATTGAGGAGGTCCTGGTACTCTCGAAGGTGGCGAGCCATTTCCTCCTTCAGGTGGCGGATCTCATCCTCGAGCCTGCCAATGTTGTCCTGGTAGTTGCCAATCTCATTGCCAAACTGGTCCTCCATTTCGCGCATCTGCCTCAGCAGAGCCTCATTCTGAAAAACATAACATTAAGGGTAATGTGTATGATGTATTCTAGATTAACACAGAAAAATAGGAGGTGGCATTTGTCCTCACCGTGTTCTTCAGTGCATCAACTTCACAGTTGAGAGACTGAATCTGCCTCCTGGACTCGTTGGCCTCCTGCTTGGCTTGCCTCAGAGCATCACTGTTGCGTTTTGCGGACTCAGTCAAATCAGCAAACTGCAGGAACAAACATGAAGCACAGCAGCATGAGTATGTGTCTGTGTTTTCTAGTGGGATTATCTGTCTGTCCGTCTGTCTGCTTACCTTGGACTTGTACCAGTCCTCAGATTCCTGCATGTTCTTCAAAGCAATGGTCTCATACTGGGCCCTGATGTCCCTCAGAGCACCAGTTAGGTCTGGCCTGGAAGTGCTGTCCACCTCCATCTTCAGGTGCTGGGTCTGGACGCTCACTTGCACATCCT
Source organism: Euthynnus affinis (assembly GCA_029490765.1). Taxonomy (NCBI): domain Eukaryota; kingdom Metazoa; phylum Chordata; class Actinopteri; order Scombriformes; family Scombridae; genus Euthynnus; species Euthynnus affinis. The sequence continues at coordinate 14,453,253 of CM055840.1, read as the reverse complement.
GGATTTCCTGATAATACAAGCATTTGCATTATCTTACTTACTTTTCTCTTGTAGCTCTTCATCCATCTGCTGATGGTACTTAAATAATATTTTCTTTTCCTCCTTGCAAAGCTCAGTGTCTGCATGCCTAGCCAATATTGCTACATGTAAACTGTATAATGCCCAGTTGAAGCTCAACCTCAGCGTGCTTGCAAAAATCACTCGGAGCCTATTACAAGTGTCCTCCTCTGTTCTCACCACCCAGTGATGGAACAAGCTCCTGGGCGAGCCCATCTTTGTCAGCCTGCTCCAATTGCAGACTAAAGACCCATCTGTCTCTCTAAAAAAAAGGATCTGAACAGACACTGTCACAGTACTAGTGATGACCATCAGCTTAATGTTGCGATATATAGTACTTTTTGCAATATATTGTATGACAAGCGCCTAATCTACAGTAAGTAGAACCTAACTTCTGTGGCCTGGTAGCCTACTGTTAAGATGCATGCCAAATTACCGCAACATCTGCGTTTTGATTACATGTCATTCCCTGTTTCTCTCTCCCTTTGGTTTCTGTTATCTCTACTGTCACTGTCCAATAAAAGCATAGAATGCCTTGAAAAACTTAACTTCTGTAATAACTGAAATCAATTGTAGAGAAAGAGTTGAGGATATTATAAATCAAGCACATGAATTATATCCTGTCTACATCTAATGACTGGTCTAATTGAAGCCAAATGTCTTCACACCATCATCATTAATCTGATGGTGTTGTATCATGAATACTGAGCAGTATTGCAAGTCATTCTTGATAAGTCTACATGGTTATCTTTGGGCCCTCAGACAACAGATTGTTATAAATTACTCTTGAAAGAAGGAACTTCACCATTTCTACACATACAGTGGGAAGAGTGCAGATGTGGCACCACTTACTTCGTCATGGATCTTCTTGAGGAATTCAATCTCATCCATCAGAGACTCAATCTTCCTTTCCAGCTCCAGGCGGGACAAAGTGGCATCATCCACATCCTAATTGTTATATTAGATAAACATAGTTTATGTTGCAAGCATAGAAACATGTCACCTACTGCCAAAACACATCATTATAAGCAAGCATTTAAAAAAAAATCTTTGTAAGTACATTTACATGTCAGCATGTGATAGTCTAAAACAACTGACAATCCTTCCAATGGTTTGGGTTAAAAAAGTAAAATACAGAAAAAATGTCCCACTTAACGACACTAAAATGCCCAAGACAGCGGTAAAAGGTGTCCGGTTAGTAGTCTACAAAAGGTCCGGCAATAAATTCTGGAAACCCATTCAGTACCACCAAACTACTATCACGTAAAACCAGTCTGGATGAACAGTCTGTAGGCTACTAGCATGGAATACTAGTCCCAGTAGTCTGTAAATTAATGCACCAGTTGTAGTAGTCTTTATTTTAATATTCATTATGGTCTACTTTATGTACTACTTTAAGCATGCTAATGTTTGCTAATTAGCACAAAAGTCAGAGTACAGCTAAAGGTGATTTGGTCATAACTGACAGTGGTGCTAGATGAAAAGTGAAGGGATCACCAGAGTCATTAGGCTCTGTCCTCTCAGCACCATCAATGTCTGTGCAGAATTTCATGGCAATCCTTTCAGTACTTAAGATATTTCAGTCTGGGCCAAAGTGGTGAACTGACTGATCGACTGACAGACATTTCCATCTCTAGAGCCAGCATGGCTAAAAATATTTATATTTAAGTGCCTTAGCAAAAAACATAAGTCTGTCCACTGCAATAGTCTGATGACAATTTATAAATCGGGTCTGGCATATTACTGTTCACTCCAATGTGACACTGGAAGTGTTGGAGATGAAACAAAGCTTTTATTTTTGACCTGCCACCCGAGCCTGAGGACACTGTAATCAATATGGTAGTCATGGTCCAGAAAGCTGAGTGTTTACCTTGCGGAAGGCAACCAGGTTATTCTCAGCATCTGCCCTCTTCTGGGCTTCCTCTTCCAGCCTTGATGACACAGAGAGAGACAGAATATTTCAAATAATTCAGGAATCTCTTTCAGACACCCAGAATCTCTTTACAGAAGAGAGACAAAGGAACACAGGAACATACTTGCTGTCTAAGGTTGCACCAGGGCATCAGCTGGCAAAAAGCTTTCTGGATCAATTTGTTAATTCATTGTCCTGTAAAAGGTTTTGGGAGTATGCCCAGTGGGATCAGCAGCTGCCCTTTCCAACTTAAGCGTTTTCTCTACAGTTCAATAAGGTCGTCTACACAAACTCAATAAGGTAATGTACACACACTTTCTATCTCTTTAAAGATTTTAAGCTGTGACTGAAGATTTAATAATACTAAACAGTCAAGGGACAGATAATGGAAGTAACATTTTCAGGGTAATTGTATAAAATCTCCTGTATGTCGAATTACTGCTCCTGCAAAAATGCAAAAGTGAAAATGAAAATGGAAAAAGGACAACATACTCAATTTCTGAAAGACTTCTTATCATAATGCTGCAGAAAACTTAGTTAAAATGGATGAGTCACTGGGATGAGTCATCATAAATTATATTAAAATGTCAGATACATAAGTTTGCTCATTCTCCGATAACTTTTATGAACGATGGGGTCGATGTCTGGATGTCTGGATGCGGGTCTGTCCTGTCAGACAGAAGTCATGACCGGGCTGCACATAAAGTAGATTAATGTGGAAAGCATCACAGAGCGGAGCCTGCTTCCTCATCTTTAATTCATGTGGTGTTACAGGGGGGCCTTTTGTCCTAATGGGGTCTCTGGCACCATCCCATCAGCAAAAAGGGACACTGAAAACACACCTAATGGAGTCACTGAGTCACATTGATTTTTCCCGATGCTATTCTCACCATGCCTGATATTCAACCTCTCTTCCTCTGGTCCCATTTCCTCTCTCTACCCTCCCTGCTCCTAAGTCGACCCCGCCCTGTGTGAATTCTGTGTGTGTTTCTAAAAGTCTATACATTTGCATTATTTAAGGAAATCATTCATCACAGACATTTTTCTGCGGGCCACTTTGCTGTCACAGTCTCCATTCCCTTGTTTTATGTTTAAATTGTCAATGTGCAAGCTATTCTGTGAAGATGTAGGCTCATACACTGCAACATGCTGGTACACATGATGCAGGGCAGCGGTGTCTGTGGTGTCCAGTCTGCTTGAAGTGCCACACCCTACCCTGACATCTTTACTGGACTCAAGTGGCAGACGCTCAGGGACTCTCCCCCTCCTCTCTGCTTAGAGTGGACAATGGACTCTGTATTGTTACAGCTTCAGTGAAGGATATCATGCTGGTATTGGTTGCCCACACCCATGGCTCATCTCACAGTACATCACTAGAAAACCCAAATGAGGGCAATTTTGGAATAAAGAGGGAAGAAAACGGTTGTAAACAAAATATGGCTTTTATATGACAGTATTGTGGCATGGAACAGTTTACTTTCTCTGCAAAGTGATTCCTTTATGTTCTTGACATGTGGCTGAACAATTCTTCAAAATAATTGAATCTATCTATCTATCTATCTATCTATCTATCTATCTATCTATCTATCTATCTATCTATCTATCTATCTATCTATTTCAATCCTATCATATCATCTCAAGCTTCAGTTAATAATTAATTGATCTCCATGTTGTCATGCACCACACTTTTTGTCATTATGTTGGTACCAACCTCTGCTTGACCATGGCCAGATCCTCAGCCAGGTTGTCCCTCTCCAGTTGGTACTGGTCCCTCTCCTTGCCGATGTTGTCCATCTGGCGCCTCAACTCCCTCAGCTCCTCCTGGAAGATCTCAGAGGCGCGGTTGGGCTGGCCATGCTGCTGCTGGCCTTTATACTGGGTGAGCTCCTGCTGCAGTGCGCCATTCTGCTGCTCCAAGTAACGCACCTTCTCGATGAAGCTGGCAAACCGGTCGTTGAGCTCCTGCAGCTCGGCCTTCTCGTTGCTACGGGTGGTGAGGAACTCCTGGTTGACGGCTTCAGCCAGGGTGAAGTCCACTTTGTCATAGGAGAGGCGAGGGGCCTGGGTGCTGGAGCGGGAACGCTGTTGGTGGTAGACGTTGGAGCGTGATGCCACCGCAGGTGACACGGAACGCATGTAGCGTCCCCCGGACATGGGCATGCGAGAGAACGCAGGGGAGTAAGAGGACATGGAGATGGGGTGTGGACTTCCAAAGGTGCGCCGGTAGGACGTGGAGGTATGCATTGCAGTGTGGCTCATGGCTGGTTTAGTTCTGTTCTCTGCCGCTGTTCTCTCAAGAGCTGGAAAGATGGAGAGGCTTGGAGATGCTCGTCAAGCAACAGGACATCAGACTGAAGCGGCTGGGGGTTTTATACTCACAGACTTGCTATCCCATCATCCTCACACCTCCCCCCTCCCTCATTTTTCCTCACCCCACCCATATAAACCCTTCCTTTCTCAATCACTCTTCAGCATATAAGCTTTAGCCACTCCCTACCCTTCAGATATAGACCCTGCCTCTCTGTGCTTTCACCGGCGCTCTGTCTTGCTCTCTGTCTCGACAGCTCCACCCTTTTAACCAGAGCATTTGGCAGGAGGCCAGACTGACTTCCACATTGCTGCTCTGACAACTAAAGATGTCTTCTCATGCCCACCCCTCCCCGCGTCTCTGAGTTATGTCCTCTTTGACACTTTACACCGGTGCTCGCTTATTGAGTCTCAGTTTTGATTGTTGTTTCTCAAAGAAGTTCTTTCACATCTTCTTTTACTGCCTGCACTTGTAATGCAGGCAAGAGTAACATTGCTAACAAATGTGTCCAGGATTTTGTTACCTATTCCTCTATAAGAAAATGTGAAATTGAAGCTTAAATTGGATCACGTGGATAAATTGATTTTGATTCTTTTTCCCCTCCATTTGTCTCGCCCCCTCTCTGCTCTCTGTCTCTCTCTCCTTTTACAGTAATGGAATACTTTATTGATATCCTGGGTGTCTGGGGCAGAGCCATGACTCTGCAGTTATTCTATCCTTTTGAAATGCACTATATCCTGTAATCCCGGCTAGAGTACAAGTTGTCAAATAACTATCAGGATTTCTGGGGGGCAATGGGTTTTTGGTGCTGGTCATGCAACAGCAAAGTTGTTCAGAGTCTGAATCATCTGAACTCAGATGACACAGTTTGAAGGATAGTGACTATAATTATAGCCGTGTCAGGGACTCAGTGACTAAACCAGCACAAACTATTATAAGGTTTGGAGGATATCATCAATTTTTTAGTAGTTTGGAGTTTTGACTTAACTTTGATTTAACAATTATTTAATTAGCTCTTGCAGTATATCGTAGCCAGCTGAGCACAGTCAGCACTTGATAATGATGCTGTTTTAGCTAGTCAATATTCAATGTTCAGCCATATTTAGCCCAGAACATAATGTATTTTGCTTCACAGTAAGGTGTAACAATTTTTCTCCCACATACTGTAAGACTTTTTGAAATATATTGGAGTTGCTTCAACCAGAGGTAAACAAGCCTCTGCTATAAAACCATCAATAGTTTATTAATTAGTTTATATTTCTGTAGAGACATTTGAATCCAATTTGCAAAGCTGATAAACAAAGTTGTACATGAATTTGCAACTTCAAAGTTATGAATTCTGTCGTGATGTCAGTTTTGCATTTCAAACCAGTCACTGAGGATAGCATCAAGCTATAGCTCAGGATGACAAAGCAAGCAAGTACATTAACGCTATCCAGTGCTATAAAAAGGTTATTTTCAGACAATTGTTGATGTACAATAGCTGGAGTTCACAGGTAAAAGTTATTCTTGTAATGTTAATGTAGGCAAGATATTCTGTGCAGTGCCCCTTTGAAATCTCTCTACGGACTGTATGTGCATTTGTGTGTGTAAGGACTAAAGTCATTTTAATTGAGGTCTGTAGACAGGCTACCAATCCAGCATAAAGTTGACGTAATTCTGGGCATGCCCAGTGCTGACTGGGTGTGTCACTCTCATCCCTTTGTGTCCCCAGTGATGCCTAGTATCTCCTGTCCATGTATGCTCTTTTATATCTAATATAATCCACAACTAAATATAATATCTTTTTTTTTCTTCTTCTAAACACACTTCATACTCTGTATTACAGATCAATCAATACTCAGCACTGTTTCTGATTAAATTTAACTTTCCTCTTCCTCAGGGAACATCTGGAGCACACTGTAGTAAAAAATGATATAGTTATCTCTTTTTTAATCTGCCATTCATAAACACACACTTACATACTCGATTTTCCTCCTTCTACAGTAGGTCTGCATGACTGCTGCTGCTGAGGCCTGGCTTACTGTGTGTAATAAATGGCCCATGTTAGTCGTGGCCCTGTAATCTAATCAACCTGCTTTATGGTCAGTAACCCTCTCCTCTCCCTTCCTCCCCATCTGTCTCACTCTCTGTCTCACTCTCTCTGCTCAGAGCCCATCTCACTTCCTATTCTTTTTCCAGATCCTGCTTCATCCTGCACATATGGCCTCTCTTTCAGGAATTTCTTATCAGTGGTAAGACCATCTGTAGTACTGCACTTTAAAAAAGGGCATGCATGTCAGAAACACACACACAACACACACACGTACACACACACATGCAAAAAACATACAACTTAATGATTTTGGACTCGACTGTGTCAGTAATACTAACCTTCTGCCAGATGTTACCATTAGCGATTGATCCTTCTCAGAGAAATCCCACAGGGGCCATAAATTCAATCATGCTTTTCTGACAGAATTAAGCTAGAATATCTACTCCTATTACCACACATTGAACTTATAGCATGTGTGTCATGTTTCAAATCTAAATAGGTATTTCGATAACCCAGTCTTATGGGAAAATAAGGGTATAATTATATTCCCTTATCATTTCATTATGGACGGGTGAGAGCCATCATATTTTCCTATGTCCATGTTCATGTTGGGTGTGGCCTCTGATAGGAAATCTGAACTGATGTGTCCTCAACAGCGATCTGCAGTGACAACAGCACAGAGCACTGCTACAGGGAAAACTGAGTTTATAGTTACATTTACAGCCCCTGTGTGTAGGATGTGAAAATGTCTGACTTTGATGACTCATGGTGGTAGTATCCCAACCCCATTGCCAGAATGTTACTATTTGACAATACTGCAAAACTCTGGATTATGTCTAAAGCCAACTTTTTTCAAATTATCTATTTTTAAAATATCTGGCATGTCAACTATACAAAGATGGTGACTGTTGCAAATAAATGATTAACCAATTAGGGAGGACAATTGTGGTCAAGATTGATAAAAAAGAAAAGAAAAGATGATGAGACATGAACTCATGACATGCCAATCCACCACCCCAACATCCTCACTTTTACTATCTGTGTTGCTACAATGTTGCCATTGGATGTAAACTATGAGGTGCAGAACTGTCAGATATGAACAAATTTCCTCGGATACTGGGCTGAGTATCCCTTCAATTAAAACAGTTATCCACTTGTGAGTTTAGTGCAAGATTGCATATTGTTGTTTTACTATAAACTGTGATTACAGAACAATAGTGTCTAAATATGTAATACTATATTTACAGAGAATCTTTATGCTAATATTTGATAATAACTGATACAGAAGACTCCTGGAGTTTTACCCAAGTAATTCATGTAACAATGTTTCACATGCTAGATTTTATTTTCTTCAGAGGACTTCATAAAGACGACATAAATGAGAGGATGAATGTTTCAAATTAAAGATGACTGGCTCACCATATGTAGTATTAATGTCGGATATACTTGGATACACCAGACAAGGTAGCAGACAGCGGACATATGGTTTTGTTCTGTTTGCATACACGGACACATCCTCACTCATGCATACAGTCTGTGGGGTCATAAATTTGGGCTGCACATGGATGTCTAGTGTGGACCCTTGCAAACCTGGGAAAATGACAAGCATTTCTGTAACTCAGACCCTTGCAACCTTGTGGACACAAAAAGAATAATCTGAGCTTTAGTCTGATTTAGGGGTTTACAAGCTGTTTGGCACAGTGTCTTTTTTATGCTACCACATGGGGGCACAGAAATTATAAACCTTTAAAGGGGACATATGCTCATTTCTGGGACTTCACTAGAGTAGCTTTGTATGATTCACAGTTCAAAAAAATCCTTATTTATCTTATACAGGACCCATATGCAACTCAGCATCTGTCTGAAACAGGCCATTTTTGCTCCTGTCTCTTTAAGGACCTCTCCTGATTGGTTAGCTTCCAGAGGCTGCGTCACAGCTGACTTCAAACTATAGTAATAGGATTTCACTTCTTTTTCTTGTTTACTCAAAATGTCAGCTTTTTGAATTCATGTCGAGCCACAATCCGAATCAAAATGAACAAGTGAACAATTAACCTCAAGTTTTGGAACTTTGACTGTATTTAATGTAAATATCCAAAATCATAACAGTATATAAATAACATAAAACCTCAAAAAAGATAATAAGTCCCCTTTAAATTTAGGTTATGTGCAGGTTTAAATAGTGGCTTTAATTTAACATAGTTTGTAACTCGGTAATTTGGTTTCTTTTATGTGATAGCTGAGATAGACAGGAAATTAAGGGTGAAAGAGGAGTACAAATTAATTAATCAAAATGGGGACATTGTGATTACAAGGAATACATCTTAACCATTTGACAACCATGACACCCTGACCTGACTTTTGTATGAAAACGGTCTGCCAGCATTGACAAAAGGTCACAGCATGAATATACATGCTGATTGTAGGCTGCAGTGAAACTGATTGCTACATCCCCAGAGTATAATAGGGTTTGCACAGTATGGAGGGCAGATGAAGGAAACTGCATCCGTTTTCAGGTCTGTTGCTAGGGAGTGCTGAACAACAAGCAGTGAGTAAAATTAATCAGAGCTGTGAGGCTGTGATGAGTGCTCGGCTGGTGAGGTGTCACCATCCGAGCACTCATCTCCTAGATCAAAGTGCAGAGTTGATTCAAAAGTTGGAAGTCTGGTCTTGTACTTTCACAAACAGGAACCAGTACGGGACCTCTCCAATCTTTTCTTGGGGCTTTGTGACACTCCAGCCAGCAATTGTGGTTTGCATTGATTGCGACAAGTGGTGAGGATGTTCTGACCTACTGAAGCTTAAGATGCATCAGGGCTTTCAAGGCCTAGATTGAGATCATCTGTGAAAAATATTAGTAAAGTATTGGGCTTTGTTCCAGCTGCAGAGCACACATTTCGAGTGAATGGAGATGGCCAAACGGCACTTGGTACACGTGACCAAGAGACAACATAACAGCCAATAATGATTTATGGCTGTGTTTGGTAATTAGTGTAATGGAGTTCTGCAGTGTAGGGGGATATTCATCTGGAATACGTATGTAAGTAAAGAGAGAGGCAGTGAGGGAGGACATTGTAGAGTATTGCATGCATGCATAATACATGCCAATACAAACTGAAATCCCAAGAGGTTTTGATGAACAGCTGAACAATATGTATGTCTTTTCTCATATTTTGCTACATAGAGACCTACTTGTGGATTACTCTTTTTTCCACACTTGTATAGAAATATAACAGACCAAATTTTAAAATCAGTAAAACCAAACATTGGAACATAATGCAACAGCTTTTATGAACTATTTGCATGCTGAATTTTGATTAATGCATGCTAACCATTTTATTAAGAGCCACCTTTTCCTTTACTTCTCCATCGCTCCGCATCCCTGTTCTGGCCATGTAGGCCACGCCATAGCTTCTTCCATTAAAGATTTTTGCTGCAGTGACGTCAGCCTCTTTTCCTGCACTGCAGTGTGTCATACAATGTGCATGTTACTACCAGCAGCTCTTTATCGGCTCAATGTCTGAAGGCAACCTGCAACATCTCAGTAAATCATTTTAATTGAGTAGAAAGCAGAACATGATGGTAATATTTCTGCAGCACACACAGTTGCGGTCTGTCCTATAGCCATACCATTTCCTAGCCACTTCTCTGCTGCCTCATCAGAATTGTTCATGATATAGTAATACATATTTTATAAAGTTATAGTCTCCTGTAGTTCAAACAAGACATCTTGTTTGAATTTGTATTGTGCAGCTTGTACTATGCACAGTGGTGAAATGTGAATAAATACATTTACAGAAGTATTTTACTTATGTACCAATATGAGCTACTTGTACTTGAATATTTACATTTCATGCCAATCAATACTTCTACTCCACTACATTTCCACAGGAAATCATTGTACGCCATTAGTTAATTTACAGATTCTAATTTTACATAAAAAACAGAAGTTTGTAAATATGATGCAGGGTTACAGATTAAACTACCCGGCAGCATATAAAATATTTTAAATCATCCCCACCTTGAATAACTACTGCTATAGTAATGCACTAATTAATGCAATAATTTTAAATGATATATAATAGCTTTAACTTAAAGTAACGCATTTGAATACTTCCTTCACCCCTGTGTGTGTGTAGGACATAATTTCTGAATGTTATGTATTGGCGTTTTGTTTGAATGTACTCTGCATCTCAAACTAATCTGTGGCTCTTTTATATTGAAAACTTCACTATTCTTGAGCAGTTAGGTGATAATTCTCTGTTCTTCACTTCAAGCGATACTTTTTACATTACATGAAGTCGTTTGATCCATTGTTTATATAAAAATATAAATTAAAGCAGCTTTAACAAAAAAATCTATTTAAAAAATTTAAATAGCAATTAAATACTGTGAACATATATATATCAAACATTTGTTTTGGTGTGTCAATTCTTCAGGATTTTGTCCCTGCAATCATGTGGTGTTGCTCTTATGATTCAATAAAATTATTTTTGATGATCAGATTGAAAACATCTCCAGTTTTACCTGTTCTTTAACTGTTAAGTCATGTCTGTTTCATATTAACATGAAACATATGAGGAAAAAGAAACACATAATAGTGATAAAGTTCCATTTTATTTATTTTAGGGTAACAAACACAATAATGTTCTGTGATGTACGTGATTTAAATAACATTGTAAGTAAATTGAACTCAGTTAATATTGATTTGCCAATTGGTTTGGTATAAGTAGGCCACAAATAACAGAATAAGTTATGGCTTCTATAAACTATTAGTGACAATTAATACAAAATACTGTAGGTCAAAATAAATATTACTTTTCTCTAAAAATGTTTCAACATTTTTATTACACATCTGAATCCTTTCTATTTCTATATATGTTGTACACAGGGCTCGTTCACATAACGTGGTTCACATAATTGGTTCTGGTTTAATACATTGACTGGGAGTTACAATATACAGTTAGAGTATTATGTGTAAAAAGCCGATATGTTAGTGGATATTGTTGTAGAGTGCATGAGCTGATGATGATGTTCACACAATCCTCCCCTGAAGCAGTGGACGGCTTTCTCCTGGTGACTGTCGGCTCAGCAAGTTCCACAACAACAAAGGCACCGATGTTACTGCCGAGCTGCTGCCATTAATGTCAGCATGGTCTTCTCTTAGTGGCTGGTACTGCTTGAACCGCCTGTTTAAAAACATGAAACAAATGAGAAAAGTGACAAGATTTCACTCATGACACTAAATTGAATACGAGAATTTCTCTTCAAAACTTGTATGAGTTTATACGACATTAATAAAAGGCCAAAAAGTGAGAAAAGGTTAGGGTTAGGGTGCAGTTTAGAGGTGCTGGAACTCATATTTTCAAACTCTGGACACAGCCAGGCTAGCTATTTTCCAGTTTCCGGTCTTTGTGCTAAGCTAAGCTAATATCCTGGTTGTAGCTTCATATTCAGCATACAGATTTGTATACTTTGTACAGTAATTATCTTAATATAGCTCTTTACAAGAAAGTGAGTAAGCATGTTTCCAATATCCCAGATTTGATTAAAATCTTTAAAAAATCTTTATTTTATATAAAATTCTTTATTTTATTAAAATATTTGTTTTGTTTGTACATGAATCTTGCACCATCCTTTATGGCACTGTTAGAGTGAGCTAGTAATGGTTTGGACATCGGAAAAGGTAAGATTTGTAAAAGGTTTCCAATAAATGCATGAATATTTTTTTGTATTTTTCTGATCAGGTCATTTGGGGTGTTCCAAACGGGTCAATCAGTGAGCCCATACTCTTCCTAATACTGCATATGTAAATTATATGCCACTGATTAAATGCAAGATTTTTTTGATATTGTTCATGTTGGCTTACTGACACACCAAAATGAAACAGAGCCATCATTAATATTACTATTTACAGGTCTGCTTAAAGGACTTAAGGGGTCAAAATATGAAGGAGAAAATACTGATGCTGAGGGATAATGGTAAAAGAAATGTGTAAAGGAAACATATGACATGCCATTCGAAGACACTATTTTGCACAATGATGGGTTAACCATAATAATGGCACATTCTGCTAGCAACTTTATTTCATTATTTTGCTTCAAGTTGTTTTTACCCTTTGAAATGTCATAAATCAGGCACTCACCTGTACATCAAACCGATACAACAGACAACGCAGGCAAGAACCATAACACCCAGCACTGTAGCGGCAGTTCCAGCTGGGGAACCACCAGAGGCTGCAATTGAAGCACATTATACAAATTAGAACAAAATAACATACAGATTAAGTAATGTGAGTGGCTATTAATAAATGTTTCTTTTACCCACCTAATGTTACACTGACTCTAGCACTAGCCACAGCAAGACTGACATCGTTGGTCAAAGAAACATTCATGCAAAATACTCCGGAGTCATTGAAGAACTGACGAAGGATGATTTGACAGTCTGGAGAAGGTGAAGCGGCATTACAGACCGTTTCCACTGGCGTGATGCAGTCTGCATCCGAAATGACTGTGCAGACTTCACTTGGCAGACTGAAGGAAGGAGAGAACAATCATGACAAGGAGGACAATCAAGTGGATATGTTATTTTTATCAACATTTTTTGTACTAAGAATAATACACAATTACATGACACAGTTGCTATGTAGCCTAACTAGAAGGTTATAAATTGTTGTTGTTAGTTAATATAAGCAGCTGGATCTCTACACACTAAATGAACCCTGTGACCTTGTTTGTGTGCTTTATATATTAAGTCAGCGACTCTTTATTTCCATTTTGGAGTTTTTAACTGTTAACATGGAGGTGTTCCTCATAAAGTGGCAATTTTTGTACATATGCAGTTTTTTGTATATATGTATCAGGTTAATTATGATGATTACACAAACTGAGGCTACCAGAGATGACAACTTCATGGGTGTATCTTACTCTTCTGAAGCTGTTTTTGTGGCAATAGTTGAACAAATTAACATAAAACTTGTTTTTAACAGATCAGCAATAGCTTGTATCATGTGTGTACCAAGTTTTAGTCCAGTAATTTTGACAGAAATTCCTGCATTTAGCAAATAGTTACATTGCAACCTTATGAAAACTTTTAGTGATTTGAATAAAGTTTGAATGCAGATGATATGTTTGAGTTGTGTACTTCCAGGCTATGCTAAATTAACAACCACAATCATACCCTTCAACTTGCTTGTCTAATTACTCAATGAATGTTACTACTCACCTTCCTTGACAGCTAATAGTGACATCCACAGCATTCTGATTCAGCTCTGTTGCCATTGACACAACATTGGACACCTGTACAATCTCGACACTTTCAATACCCTCTGCAGGATTGAAAGAGAGAGCAAGAGCCATTAAATCACACAGTTTTTTTTTTTATCAAACTATGAACTGCAGACAAACTGCCATGTTGACTTACGGACAACATCTACAGAGGTGGCGAGGGAGCCGTAACGGTAGACCATGCAGTCAGCTGTCAGCTCCGGTGCTTGTCTTTTAGCCACAACGAGGGCAACCTGTGCTGTATCTGTTTCCACTTCTGCTTGAACTTCACCTTCAGCTGGAACTGTCTCATCACCTGCTAGTTGCTCTTGAAAAATAAATGATCACAAGACAACAGACAACAAGTTTAAGAGATGGCTTTCATTCATTTGTTCATAGTGTGCAATTATTTGAGTTCACAGTAAATACTGACCGACAGGAGCCTCAGTAGCTGCAACCTCATTCTCTGTTTCTAGTGTTTCAGTCTCAGTGGCAACTTCAGCTTCGACTGGTGCTGCCTCTTCTACAGTTGTGCTCTCAGTGGCAGCAGGAGCTACAGCATTATCAACAGGGGCTTCTGTTTCGGCTTGGACAACTTCTGCAGCAACATCAGCAGCAGCAACAGCAGCATCAGCTTCAACATCAGCAGCCACAACAGCAGCTTCTTGCTCCTCAGCTACTTCTGCCACAGGAGCAACAGTAACAGTGTCAGCGACCTCTGGAAGGACCGTGGCTCCTCCTTCAACTACAGCTTCTTCTCCCTCAGCAACAGGGGCAACTGAAGCAGCAGCAGCAGCAGCGTCAATCACAGGCACGTTTTCTTCAGCTGCATCTGCAACCACTGCGGTTTCATCTGCAGCAGCTGTGTCAGCATCTGCCGCCTCTTCAGGTGCAGGTACAACAGGGGCAGTGGTGGCCACCTCTCCTGCAGCAGCGTCTGTCTCCTCTACGTCTACTTCTGCAGCAGGAGCGACAGTGTTGGCGGGATCTTGTTCTGCTGGAACAACAGCTGCATCAACTCCTGCAGGTGCTACTGAGGCAACCTCCACCACCTCTGTGTCTGTATCAACAACCGCTTCTCCGTCATCTGTGTTTGTGGCATCTTCAGCTGGCTGCACAGAGGCAGCGAGTGGAGTGGTGTCAGAGGCAGGCACATCCAGAGCAATCGCATCTCCTCCCTCAGCTGTTGCTGCTGGTACAGCTGCAGGGGTGGAGGCCATCACAACTACAACTGGGGCAACAGAGGCGTCAACAGGAACCGCTGAAAGAAAAGTGTAAAATAACTGAGCAAAACATCATTCAGAAATCACATTTGACAGTATGTAGGTATAAAAGATAAAAAAAAGAATAATTAGTTTAAACTCCTACCAGCAGTGGGGTTTCCGCAGCCATTGGGGATACTTGCCATCAGAACCACCTGAGGTTTGAAGGTCCCGACTGCGAGGTATGTGTGTGTGACAGTGCTCTCCCTGGAGATCAGGGTTCCTGTGTTGTCACCAAAGTCCCAGCTGAAGCTGATATCAGCGGTACTGAGGTACTGGCTAGGATCATGGAGGTTGACGCTAAAAGCGATAGCACGGTTCTGGATGAAGTTTGTGTCGTCCTGGTTTATGTCATTGACTTGACTGAGTGATACGGTGAAGGGGACTTGGTCTGATGATGGAACACAAGATGTACAGATGTTATAGTGAGGGTTGTTAAATAATGCAAACACTGTAATTAGATATTGTAGATTAGAGCTTATAAATCATTCGATGGATCACCTGTGATGGAGAAGGTTGTGGAGGCGTAGCCGAGGGGAATGAACCTGTCTTTGCCACGGCAGTGATAGATGACAACCTCCATGTTGTAGGAGCCAAGGGGGATGTTGTCTGTACCAATGGTGAGTGAGGAGGATGGTCCATCTGCCACCTGCCAGTAACGCCCTTAAATACAGCAACAACATGATTATTTAGAGTTGACTAGTTATAAATTTGGAGACACAGATGTTACTTTCATAC
The DNA here is from genome assembly GCA_029490765.1 of Euthynnus affinis. Taxonomy (NCBI): domain Eukaryota; kingdom Metazoa; phylum Chordata; class Actinopteri; order Scombriformes; family Scombridae; genus Euthynnus; species Euthynnus affinis. Next base: position 14,437,676 of record CM055840.1, on the reverse strand, counting down.
ACAAGATTGTGATCATAATTTGCTGACAAGCTGTAATAGAATCAAGAGTAATTCCTGTTTTCCTAATTAGAAAAAGGAACGTGTCTTCATCAGGGAACATCTTGGTCGGCTTCTACGTAGCTAATTGACTATTGACGACCAATTTGTGGTAATTTGGTTGAAAACTATTTAATTAGGAATAAGCATCATGTAAATCTTGACAGAGGGCCCCATAGCCAGACAGGGCAGGTACTAATGCAGGATCCACCTAATGGCCCAAACAAATTAGCAGTTAATTAAATTACCACAGACCCACTGAGGGCCTCAGGGTCCCTGGAGGGTCTGAGGCCCCCGGGGCAATTACTCCCTTTGGCCAGGTTTTAGCCAGCCTGATGATCTGAACTGAGGCCATTGTGCTAACAAAACAACTGGTCCAGTTAGGGTTAACAGCATAATTAAATCCATTAATACATTAAAAAATGTATTTCCAGTAACAGTGTGTCTTGTGAGTGTCTTAAGGTGTTAAAGGTAGTAATGATTTTTCGTGCCAAATATAAAATAATCACAGATCATCTTCACCACAGACAAGAAGATTACTAAAAAGTCTTTGTTTGTGATACGGCCCGGGGCACATGTTAAACTTTAACTACACTGGCTGGAGGAAAAACTTCTCTTGACACTTCCACAGCTCTTTTATGCGCAGTCCTTTGTCTCTTCTTGGGTGGTTTGATTTTTCTATGAATTTTTCGGTGATAATGTAACTTCAAGTAAAGCACAATGCCACATCCATTCTTTAAAAGTATGGAGCAGCCCAGGTTTCAAACAGACACATTTTAAAATGAAATATCTTTACCCCATGTCTTCCACACAAACACGTAGTGGGGTTTCTTGTTCTGGCTCCTGGTGAATGGTGTGCCGTCAGGGAAAACTCCAGTTGACTGAGAGTCTTGATCTGGATACACAGCCTGACCCTCCTGATACTGTTGTCCTGAGAAAGAAGATCAACATATATATATATTTAGCATGATAATATAACTCTGTAAATTAAAATGAGGCATCAGAGGTAAAATAAACTAAGAATACATTTTCTTTCATCACATCATGATGAAAATATCACAATTTCAGAATCACATTTGTTATTAATAAATACATTACTAATGATTTAACTGGTAATTACAGTAACACAATGCTTATCTTTTATCATAATCATCTATAAAATGTTTTTTTAAAAATTTAATTTCTAAATATGAAAATAATACATTTCTTTCTTGCAAAAAGCAAGAAATGTTGCTTGAGTGAAGATAATTTTATAGACACCTCTGTAATAAAACTATCCATTCATAGCTGCTTGTTACTGCTTGTGGTTTTGTGCATTTAAGAAAAGTAGCAACATGATGATTTCACAAAATTTACCCATTCATTCAAAGTTAGTTGTGATGCTTCCTCCTTCACAGAGTCTGTGCTTTTAACAAAAAAAGTTAACTCACCATCGATGGTGCAGTTACGCGCCCAGACCACCTGCCCATCAGCGAGCACCGTCTGGTTTGGTGGGAAATTGAGATTAATATTGAAGGTTGCTCTCGCTCCAGTCAGTGTGGGTGCATCATTCTTAAGATCAAAGGTTACTTCACCACCTGAAAATAACATCACAAACAATTTTTATATTTATCATATAGATTGTTAGAGAAAATGAGTTGCACATCTTGCACAGAAGAAAAGAAAGAGCCTCACCAGACCAACAGTTTCTGAATCTTGCGTCTCCATCTTTCCACACAGGATACATCCGTGAGTTCCATGAGCGGTAACGTGTGAACTCACTTCTATGCTCTGGAAGAAAGATTACAAACTCTTCAGGAAAAGAAATGACGTCCCGCAGCTCATATTGTTCTCCTAAATATCTTCAAACAACCAAACATGATGAGAGTTAACAGTGAAGCAACAAAACACGGTGACTTTTTAGAATTATTCTGTCTTTAAAAATACTTATTAGGAGTTTAATTGAGCTATTTGAACATAAGAAATGTTTATGTAAATGAAAGCAGGCCCAGTGTTTTTGGTGTTGAGGAGGGTGAGGTGTGTCGGGGTTCTTGGCGGTGGCAGTCACACGACTTGCAATCCCCCTCAATCCCTTTCATGTGACTATCAGCTGAGCAGCAACATCAGTAATCCCAGCTAGAGGAATGAGGGATCCCAGACACTGTGTGAGTGTGTGAAAATGAAAACTGCAGGATCATTTTAAAATGATTTTGCTTAAAATACCCTCACTATAATGGAAAAAAAGAACATAATGAATAATAGTAGTGTTAACACACCTTGCACAATATTTGTGCTTTAGAGTCATGAATGCAAATTGGCATAGGAAATGCTGTAATGATGTGAAATTGGCGTGTAAAAGTTTACACATCTTCCCACTCCTTAACAGAATGTGGAGTGTGTTAGCGTGACACAAGCATAAAATGACAGATCAGCCAATTTGCTGTTCAATTTGTTGTCCAAACAAAGAATCACTGCCTCACAGATTCAGACAGGCGCTTATGGTTAGTGGGAAACAGGAATGTGTTGATTGGCATTAGTCACAGTAATCACAAATTAATCACTTTCATTAAGTGCTCAGCACAAATTGATGGATTTAGCAACACACAACAAAAAAATGTCCATCCTAAGAAATAGTTTAGACTCATATCCAGATTTTTCTTAAACAAATGAGAAAACTTGATCTTTTTGCAGTTTATCTTAGTTTGTCTTATCTTGAAATGGGACATGTGAAGAAAGAAGAAAGTCTTTGAAAGTAAACAAAATACTATTGAATAATAATAATGAATTACTTTTTTTTTCCAGCTGAGGATATTAATCTACCAATGTCTTATTAGAGAGAATTCACCTGTAAACTTCAGTAAACTTCCACAAAATGAGAAAAAAACATGAAACCACATCTCTGACTAAGTTTTATTATCTATAATTTCAGGTGTACTCACTTCCCGCAGAAGAAGCAGATATACAAGCCAAAACCACCACCAGCAGCAGTGTCAGAATCCTCATCTTGTAAGTGGTTGTGGTCCTTCTCTATTCTCTGATCCCTGATCCTCACCCAGCAGTCCTGAACCCCAACACAACTCCCAGAGAGACTTAAGAAATTTCTCCTCACTCTCTTTAAGAGGGCCTTGGACCTGAATTACCATAAATTTTCCTCTCACCTCTGACATCATGTAAACCGACACCGCCCCTTTTGGTGAAGAACAGATGTGAGCACTGTTTGATTAACTTTTGTTGTGTATTGCAAAAACTATTGTTATCACTCTGTTTCATTTTTTTAAGAATCAAATTTCCCCCTAAAAACATTGTTTTTACTCGATGTGTACTGTATGTGGGTCAAATCAAAGACAGCCACAATGCAATATTTCCAATGCAGAACTCTTTTATGCCCTTTTACAGTAACTTAAGACAGAAAAAAAATTCCTAACTGATGGAGAAAGTGAATATAAATAATTCAAATGAAGATAAAGTAGTAGACATCTCTCACAGGATAATATTCTCTTTATTGGGAAATCAGTTGGTATTTTCTGCACAGTGTAAATGTTGTGCCTGCTTTAGGATGGCGAGTGGTGAGATCCGTGAGCAAAGTCATGCCTGTTTCTGACGTATGACCTTACAGCTATGTGTGCATGGGCGTCACAAGATGAGTGTGTGGACGGCAAATCAATAGCATCCTTTTATTTGCTCAGCCATTCCTCCATATCCTGCTGTCCACCTCAGGCTGCAGCAGCTCTAAGAATCTGTGCTGACAGCAGCACACAGACTCAGTTGATGAGACCGATCCTGCTTTATAGTCCAAAAGTTTAATTCAGAGGAGAACCAGGATGCATTTAGAGGACCGAGATGATTGATTCTGGAAGTAACTAAAAAAACGTTTCCACTCAGAAGGTGTCACATCATTAAATATAAATCTGTTTCCACATTTATTCTCCTCTCATGTGTTTATACTCAGTCGCATCTAGTCGAATGCAATCCAAGAGAAAAATCATCCCACATGTGGCATTTTCTGGTAACACAGACCAAACAAGATCAATAAAAACTGAAACAAAATATCAATGATAGATTGCAATTAATTATTCATGTTATTCTGAACACTGTGCTCTACAAAGCTGGAAAATAGAAAAGCAACACACGCCTCAATATGTGTACAATACGCAAGAGCAATGTTAGCCTATAATATTGGTCTGAAATGTTACACATGAGTGTTGGTTAGGAAGTTCACTCCAATATGTTATTCACCAGTTATATAGTCAAAATAAAAAAGTGCATTATAGAAATGATTTGGAAGAAAAATAACATTTTTTTTAAAGAGCAAAACATAAAGTGGAGTTACTGGATGAGTTCATAATAGCCAAGTTTATTTTTCGTTTTGTTTCATTTTTTGTTTTGTTTTTACATGAAGCTACATTTGTACTGTATGTTACTATGGTAACACTTCATTATTACAAGTCTCTTAATGTTATACTTGAAAGATATACTACTGGAAATGTTCTATGTAATCTGGAAGTTCAGTATATATCGCTCAACCTTCAGGTCACTTAGCAAAACATTTTGGTGCAATTGGGGGAAAGTTGGTTTATACTTTTTCTTAAATTCTTCTAGCAATTCTTCATGTCTTTGAAAGTGTGTTTAATTTGGTAGGAAAGGAGAAATCTGTTCATTATAGAGTTTTTAAGAAACAATTTAATATACTAATATGTAGTGTGACATAAACTACACAATGACAAGTATTTTCTGTCAGTTAAAGAATTGTTGGTAGTCTATATTATTAAGGATTTTGGCAAATTAACAACCCAAATATGATGAAAAAACCAACTTCACACTTTCTGTTTTTTCATATAATTGATATCATCAGGGACTATAAAACAAAGTGTCACCATTACTATTTGCAAACTGTGAGTTAGAAGCAATTAAAGCAACATAAATAATAAATAAATACATAAATAATATCTTTATACATACGTATAATGTTATATAGATTATTGAGTAATTATATTGTACTAAAAAGTAAAGAAATATGTTCACTGTGAATGTGGATTCATTAGGATTTCTGTTAGCGGATCAGTGATGGTGGTTTTCCCAGAGATGATGTCTCATGCCTGTGAGACTGCTCAGGCTGCACTACATGTGACCCCTCATGTGCTCACAGCAGAGTTCAGGAGGAAATAAATCCTTCCCACAGAGCACCTGACTTCACATACCACAAATAGTCAACCATTAGCTTCTTTAGTCTCCACTGTATATAATATTTTAACAACATTGTTCCTGCCTGTGAATTTTCTGGCGTTTCAGAAGGGAGATGTTATTTGTGAAATTCACAACTGCTCACTTTCCAGTAAAATTACAGATGGATTTAAACAATGTGTGCACAGATTCACAGTTCAGGATCTCTGGTAGTTTTGCAACAGCAACTCTAAATGAATGATTATATTAATAAAACAGGAAATAATCTAGTTAGCTTGTGGAATTGCCTAAACAATTACAGTTCCTGAGTTTAGTTCCTCTGGTTTCATAGTTCCTGGAACTTTTTGCTCAAAACGCACAATAATGTGTGAAAAGTAATAGGAATTCATAGAAAAGAAAAGCTTAGATATAAACTCACACAACCCCCCCCCCCCCCCCCCCCCCCACACACACACACACACACTAACTCACAGAAAAGCACTGTTGTGTTTTAGAATTGACAAACAGTCAGATCAATAAGGACATCTGGTTTGTGAAAGCTCAATACATGATCAGACCAGACAGTCACATCAGTTCATGAAAAAAGCATAAAAATCATTCAGTGCATTCACAGACTACAAGACCAAGGCTGAATCGAACTTCCCTCATTTTTGGCAGTGACCCTAATTGCTTCTGTTTATTGGTCATTAGATTTTTAGATTTCCTGATCAACACAAACACTATCTGTTTTACTTAATGGGAAACCTAAAGAGAAAGGAAAACAGGAATCAGGCACTTTTGGATGTGGACTAGCATCAAGGAGAAACAGAGAAAGTTTCCAGCTCCCTGCATGATGAAATATATAAATGTGTATATATTTATACACACATAAAACAATGTTCATAGAAACAAACATACACTGGCAATATAGCTACATATGGGATAAAACTATAGCAGGTACACCTTTAACTCACATATTGTACATATAATAATATCTATGAAATAACTTCTTTGTGAAGGCTGGAGACGTCACTTCACATATAAATCTGTTGGGTTGAGACATGTCAGGCCTCCGGGCTTTGATCATGTGCAGTGTTGGTATGAATGCTTCCATGTCTAGAAAGACCAACAGAGACTGTTTCCTCATACAGTAACAGAAATGCCTCATCGTGGTCCATATTTCAGATTCATTTTCATAGCTAACATTTGACTTGTCATAGCAGGAAAAGCATAGATGTCCATTGTGTTTCATTATGTTTGACAGTGAGCCAGCATGCACATGACCAGCACCCTGAAACTGAATTCAGCCATCATTATTTACACTTGTGCTTTTCTTACTGAAACATGTCACATGTCATACTATCCCAAAAACCCTACATTTAAAGCTTCTTCAAGGTCCGACCACACAGGTGTTCTCTTTCATAATATTCGTTTCAATGTCTCATTATGGGATGCACGCCTCATTGCAGACCTCAGAAGCATTAATCTCATTACGCCAATCCTGATTGGCTGGTTAACATGTTTGTCCACACTAGGTAGTGCCACCTACCTTAAATAGCTGCTGCGGACAACACAGTCTCATTCAAACACCTCTTCTCACTCGGAGCGTAACTGCTCCCACAGGACAATCAGTGAGATCACTGCACACAAATGCAGTCCTGAAGAGAGGTTACAGAGATGTGATCCTCCTCTTGTTTGTATTTTCACGTTTTTTTTTTTTTTTTTTAAGTCAGATGTTCTGTAAGTAATGACATGGGTCATTCATCAGACCTGACAGAACTACAGGAAGGTTAAAACTGCTCTTTGGTGTTCTCATGGCTTATTAGTTAAGACACATACAGTGTGACAGCAATGTCCTTCGTTTGTTTGAAGGGTAGGGTATTAATAGAGGACCAGCAGCAGGGCCCCCCTTACTGGATAATCTTGCCCCTGGGGGGGTGACAGATTCAGGGGGGGGCATGCATGTCAAGGGGGAAAATGTGGATTGTAACTAAAGTCAAATAGATCTATTTTACAGTAGATATTCTTTATTAGTCAAATACAGGTAACATAATTAATTTCTGCATTGCATTAATTGCTGGACAGGAGCCATAATTAATGTTATTTGTTCAACTTGTGCTTTTCCTTCTTTTGCAAGTCAAAATTTCTGCTGTGAAAAGGGTCTATGACGCTTTATTTAGGAACAATAATGAAACAAGAGTTAAGAAGAGATATTTTTTTGGCTTCCAGAGAAAGCTATGACAGAAACAGGCTAGGAACCACAGCTCTGTAGTGATATATTTGTATATATCTTAATTAATTTCTTGCTCTCATCTTCCTCTTCTCTCTCTCCTTTAAAAAAAAGTTAATATTTTATTATAGAGCTCAAGGAGGCCAAATTTCACTGCCCTCCATGTTGCCTTTCTTGCAATCTCTTGAATCTTGAATCTATAGACCAGTGACAGATTGCACAACTACATTTGCTGCCATTAGAGGGAGCAGTTGTCTATGTTCATTCTCTCCTGCAGGACACTGTGTGTGAAATGATGGAGGGATAATTCTCTGCATTAATCTGACATTTATCAACATTACACCAGACTAGATTATTTTAGTGTGAAATGCCTTCAAAATTAAACAAAATGGCCATTCTTTAAATCGTCTAATCAGTCTAACAGCAATTAGACTGTTCAATTCCTGGAATTGACTGGATAGTTGTTGTTTTTTGTCTGTTTGTTTGTTTGGGGTTTTTGCTGTTGTTTTCATAATTTGATGAGCTATGGACAATATGAATTTCCCTTCAGGGATTAGTAAAGTATCAATCAATCATATGATTGTTTTAATAATTTTTTATGCAGAAAATGCCCAAACGGTTTCAGCTGGTTCCAGCCTCTCAAATGTGAAAAATTTGATGTTTTTTGGGGTTTTTTTTGTCTGCTTTGGTAGTAAACTCAATGTCCTTTTTTCACAATTATGTGACATTTTATAGACAAAACAACTAAGCAATTAATCAGAAAAAATTCAGCAGATTAAGTATTAGTTGCAGTCCTACAGTGTGTAGAATTCAGTGGCATTTAGCGGAACAGACTTGGTAGAAATATAATATATATTCATACATATGTTTTAATTAGTGTATAATCATCTGGAAATAAGAATCGTTGTATTTTTATTATCTTAGAATGAGTCCTTTATATCTACAGAGGGAGTGGGTCCTTGTCCACAGAGGCGGCCATTTCGCACCGCCATGTTCTACAGGGGCCCAGAACAGACAAACCTTCAACAGACAGCATTGCAGTATGGAGTTGGTTGCAATCTACAACCGCACCACTAGTAGTCACTAAATCGTACACTCTGGTCCTGAAAAATCATTTGAAAATGATTTTACTATTTTTCTGCACATTATATGTACTTTTAAAAATGTTTGTAGTTTGGTACAAACAGTTTGTGCTTAATACATGGAAAACCCTTGATTTTTCTTTTGATTTTTCTTTTTCTATTGAAACTTTATTTTCTTTATTATTTCTTTATATATATATATATATATATACACACACATATATATGTATGTATGTACGTATATGTATATATATATATATATATATATATATATATATGAATAAAGGCAATTCTAGATGCTTTAGATTATATTACATTACATTATAATCATAAATGTGCTCTTTTTGAAAATATTTTAGAGTTAAATTAATATGTGAAATCATGCAGAAAGAGAAAAAATATAATATGGTAATTTCTTTGAAAAACGACATTTGTGAATTAAAGTTTTTTCGGTACATATACAGTTTAAAAACAGTTCGGTACCGCGTTTGTCTCGACGCTGATTGCGTAAAACGTCATCGATGACATAACACTACGTGACCTATGACGGTTGTGTGTTGGAAGTTTGTTTCTCAACCCGAAACAGCCCAGCTCGATCATCCCGACTTTCATCCACAAATTTACCATTAAAACCAGCGATTTAAAGTCAACTGACAGCATATTAAAAATTAATCATTTCACTTATTGAGTAACGCCAGTTTCCTACAAAACTATGTTACCGACGAGGACTAGAAGCGATTAATAAAAAAAATACCGCCCGTCTAAAGTAGTCGGGAGTGCTTGAACATAGAAACGAACGCTCACGGTGTAACGCGGGAAACGCTGCTGTGTTGTGTTTCCCACAGCGGAGCCTCTGCCACGCTAACCCTGTTATTTATCGATATAACCGGTATCTGGGTCAACAAGTGATCTTCAGCTGTTTTCTGTCTCTGAGCAGAGAAAGTTTAGCCTCGACACGGTCGCTTCCTTCAGGCTGTGGAGTCTCTCCGGGACCGTTTGAATTAACCGGGAGGAGCAGCTCAGTTCATGTCGGTTAACGTTCGTCTCCGGAGCCACCGAGCCAGTTGTTAGCATCGACACAAAGACCGGAGCCCAGCCTGCCTGCCTGCCAGCTAAATAACCAACAAAGCGACCGTAGTTTTGTGCAAATGGATACGTTTCAGAAGGTGGAGAAGATCGGAGAAGGGACGTACGGAGTGGTGTATAAAGCCAAGAACAAAGTCACCGGAGAAACTGTCGCTCTCAAGAAAATCAGACTGGACACGTAAGTTAACGTTAACATATGAGTGTTGTTAACGTCAATGAAGCTAACAGTGAGCGCTTTTATATTTCTATAATGGAGGTGGTAAACCAACAAATGGCTCCATCAGGGCGTTTTACCAGCAAACCACAATGAACACTTCAGAAACGACTCACCTGGGTGGAAACCGAAACTTTCATCCATTTTGACATTGCTCGTATATTTTTTTCTAGAAGTTCAAACCATTATATTCGTGATTTAGATTTTGTATTGCATTCTTTTGAGTTATTAAAATACCAAATTATGATTCGTATACCAGGAAAGACCCGACAAATGTTATCAGTGTTTCCTAATCTGGAGGTGGAAAAATACGACTTTAACCCATATTTAAACGTGCACCTGGTTGTTGATTAAGTGCATTTTTCTGTAAAATGTACATACAAAAGGAAATGCTTTTTGGAATATGTCTGTGCTGCCATGCAGTGCCAAGAAAAACACATCTTTGGGCTTCAACAGGTGGCATCAGTGACTCACTTTAGCCATTATTTTATTATAATAATAATAATAATAATAATAATAATAATAATGATAATACATTTTATTTATAGAGCGCTTTTCAGGGTACTCAAAGATGCATTACATGAGTTAAAAACATCATTTAAAAAAAACAAAAAAAACGAAAAACACAAGGTAACACACAACTGACCTTTCTGACCTTTGTTTCAGACCACAGATTAGTTTGTTGGTTAACAGGGACTGTTCATGTTTAGGATGGTTCCTTTTACAGCCATGGGTAGATCTTTATTATGGACGTGATTGTGTGACTGACTGGCTGTCAAACTGTCTAGATACTAAAAAGATACACTTGATTAAAAGATAGTAAATAATGTAAACATTATAAAATAATTAACAAAATAAAATTATTGTTATAACAAAGTCAATTTTCCATGTTTTTCATCCAGTGAAACAGAGGGTGTACCGAGCACCGCCATCCGAGAGATTTCACTTCTCAAAGAACTCAGTCACCCAAATATTGTCAAGTAAGTGTTAAAACTTTATAGAAACCCTGTCTGCAAGAGTCATGTGTTATTTGCTTCTGTCAGTTTCTAAGCCAGTCCTGTCTGCTGACATGTTTCAGATTGCGAGACGTCATCCACACAGAGAACAAACTCTACCTTGTTTTTGAGTTCCTTCATCAGGATCTGAAGAAGTTCATGGACTCTTCACCAGTCACTGGTATCCCGCTGCCTCTGGTTAAGGTAAACATCAGACCAGATCAGTCTCGCCCTCTTAGCTGATATATTCATTAATATATTCATTAATATGTGTCTGTGTTTCTTGTGTTTGTAGAGTTATCTTTTCCAGCTGCTGCAAGGCTTGGCCTTCTGCCACTCTCACAGGGTTCTTCATCGAGACCTGAAGCCCCAGAACCTCCTCATTAACGCCCAGGGTGAGATCAAGCTGGCTGACTTCGGCCTGGCAAGAGCCTTCGGGGTGCCTGTCCGCACATACACGCATGAGGTAAGGTGTGCAGCTGCCCAATTCATCTACGTCAACAGGCTTTTTAAGTGAGTTAGGGTTATATAACTTAAAGGTCATATTCACACAGTGTCCAGTTAGGAAATGAACCTCTGTGTTCCTGTGAGAACAGAGTTCTCAAAACACAGTTCTCTAAAACTAGAAGCACTTAATGAGCAGCAATGAGTCTCTTCACTTTGTAGCACATTTTTAGATATTCTGCTTGGCTTATTATTTCGAGAAATTATGTTTTCTTATTGAAAGTTTCTTATTTTCCAGGTGGTAACACTTTGGTACAGAGCACCGGAAATTCTCCTGGGCTGCAAATATTACTCCACAGCTGTCGACATCTGGAGTCTGGGGTGTATCTTTGCTGAAATGGTATTGCACTCAGTTTCATCATTTTACAAAACGACTCCATAGTCAGTAAATTAAACCTGCACATGACGATGGAAACAACTGTCTTACCTCACTGTTTACTGTCGTTCAGATCACCAGGAGGGCCTTATTCCCCGGCGACTCAGAGATAGATCAGTTATTCCGAATCTTCCGCACCCTGGGCACACCTGACGAGACCGTCTGGCCAGGAGTCACGTCCATGCCCGACTACAAACCGTCTTTTCCCAAGTGGGCCCGGCAGGATTTATCCAAAGTGGTGCCTCTTCTTGATGAGGATGGAAGAGAACTGCTAGGAGTAAGAACATTTATCATTCTTACATTAATACTTAGCATTAGTAATTAGTAGAAATTAGTAAACAGATTTCAGTGTATGTTGGTAGAAAGTTGTGCCAAGAACAAGTGATTAACTTTGTTGTGGATCCAATAATTTTTCATAGATTTCATAGCATTGCAGGTTTAGACATTTTTGAATGTTCTCACTATTTTCTCATGAACTCTGCACTCTTGAACTCTGAAGTAAATCCAGTATAAGTGTCTCATGTTTGTCCATCAGTCATCGTCATTTTGTTTTGATGAAAATCTAGATCTAGATGCACATGATTTTAAATGATTTTAATGTTTATCTTTTGAAATGTCCCAACGAACAGAGAAACTATATGAAATCTATAGATATATTGACCACTTTGTTGTTTTTCTCTGGCAGGAAATGCTGAATTACGACCCAAACAAAAGGTTATCTGCCAAAAACGCCCTTGTACATCGATTCTTCCGTGACGTCACCATGCCAGTTCCTCATCTGAGACTCTGAGTTATGCAACATATCTGGCTATTTTAACGTCTAAGCAATAAGGACCTCAATTCAGGTCAATGACTGAAACGGACAAACAAAGTGGACACTACAGGATATGTCGGATCCTTTAACGGATATTTGATAATACTTAAAACCAGCTTCTAGACGATAGATGTCCCAAGAGTTTTGCTGTTTATTTCAGCCCTGAATGTTGTAATAGATATTATTGATAATAGATATAACTGTAATTCCACAATATTATTTTGTATATTTATGTGCATCTGCCATATTTGATGTAAATGTTATTTGTGATCGGGGCAGACCTCTGGCTGGAGCGCAGGTCAAATAGACATTCTGTGCCATTCAATTTCCGAATTTTAGCGGTGTTTTGGCTTTAGGATGTCCAAATTTACATAGCAAGTAGCTAGAAATGAATGATTTCATAAGTTTGTGGGGTAGTGCAAATAACAAAAGTCATGCTTTGTAAGACTGAGCAGCAGCTGAGTGACAGCTGTCGGCACGAGCTGTCACACAACAAACAGCGAGCTGATGTGAAACATTCGGTGCTAAAAGAACAAGATTAGAACAATGTTCTTATAGGTTGATTTTCTGTCATTTAAATGTAAATTTGGGTCCAAATTTTCTTGAAGTGGTTTTAAAACTGCACCTTTAGCTGCGTAACACACCAAAATGTCTATTAGTCATTCAGGTTTCCTGTCGGGATCACTTGCCAAACTCTTTTATTACTCAGCTTTGTACATAGAGTTGTGATATAAAAATGTTCCCAGTTTGGTTCTGATTTTTACAGTTTCTGTGCTGTTCCATCTTTCTTACTCTAGATTTTATCCACGCTTAATGAACCGTTTTTATGGATATTGTTTATACAGTTTGAAAAAATAAACTTGTTTATATAACTGTTACTGTTTGTTTATGTACCCCGAAGTAAACTCACTCAGCTGTTAGGATCATTATGATAATAATCATGAGTGTCGACTACAGTCGGCTCATTTGACGGGTCAGCAGAGTCACAGTTTGAGTGTTAGAGAATTATGTTTGGAGACGGACATCTGTGCCAAATAGCTTATGAAACAAATCAAATACCAGAGTCGTTTGCTGTCTCACATTGTTTGATCAAGTTACTGATACACTTCATTAATCTCTGGCCCGACAAATACGCATGTCCACATGTTTGATGGTTAGTTTTTAAAGTAAAGGTGTGTTTTTGTCCTGTCAGGTCCACAGAATGAGGAGAACCCCTTTTTGTTTATATGTCATGAAATGGTGATGGTGATGATGAAGTAACCGTTAAATGCGTCTCATTTTAAGTCTAACTTGTCAAAATTAATATTAATAAATACAGGAACTACAAAAGTTTATCAAGTTCTCAAGACAAAATGTTAGATGTGCTATGAGAAACATTCACAATTCATAAAATTAAAAATTAGATTTGAGTCCCCCCCCCCCCAAGTAAAGTATTTTTTTTTAAATGCTCCAAAAGTTTTAAACAGATTTGTATGTCTAATATCTGAGTTATACAGTGTTTACCATGTTCAAGGTATTCAAAACACTCATTTCAGAATTTTTTTTTGCACAAAAAGCAGCACAGAACACAAAAACTAACCCGGGTCAATCAACTGTGTGATAAAATGAAAAGCAATCCATCATTTTGTTTTGATTAGTCAGACAATAAAGAAGTTCACCTTCAAGCAACAAAGGGTGAAACCTGGAGAGCAGCTTTGAGTTCCTTACTCTCTGCTATGGTGTCTTTTTTCATACTTCCAGCAGGTGACACCAAGTGAGATTTTCTTGAGTGTCTTTAATGGTCCTGGTCATGTCCCTCCATACAGTTCATAGAAACAGATGGACTCCGTTAACAGGTGAAAAGATCATTTTATTTGTAGTGAACAAAGGCAGAAATCTGAGTAAATGATAGAAAATATGCATAATACAAGCAGAAAATGCAAATGTCATTTCAGACTTAAATTAATAAACACTAGCATTATATGAAAGACATCATTGAAGTAGTGGTGCTTTTTGTTCATTTTGGTGAATTTGTTCAGTAAAAAAAACAACATCTAAACTTAACAGCATGACATACTGTATGTGCTTGACTTGAACCACTGGCTTGCTGGATAAGACAGACAGACAGAAAAATAAGAGTGCTAGCCTGCTAGCTGATTATTTAGGAGATCCCATTCATATTAATTGCTGCTCTGAGCTGAAACACTGCTGTTGTTGCATTAGAAAAGACAATGAAGAAGCTATCTGATAGTGAGAGAAACCTGAAGAACAACCGGAGAAAACATAGTCATGCTATCCTCTGAACTAAGCATTGCCTCTAAGTTTTTATACAATATAATAAATGTTAGATATGCAGACTGACTAACTCAGTGGCATTAAAGCCTATGTTTAGATTTAATTATAATGGATGCTACTCATACAGTTACCTCTGCTTTTGAATTCCCACACAGTAATACGTTTATAGCAAATAAAAGCTCTTAACTCCAGTTGAACTAACATTTTCAGCCTTAAAGCTGCCATAGAAGTCCTTTATAAGCTGTAATGATCAACCATGCAACTAATAATCAGACCAAACAGCTGCTCTCGTTCAGACAGCTGATCAGTTAAAGTAAGAATCAAATATTAATAGTCCTGTTGCACAGTAGACATTATGACTTATCATAGCAGGAATAGCACAAGTGTTATTAATAACATTAATGATGACTCTGTTCCTTTTAGTTTTAGTTTAGTTGATTAATGAGCCAGCATGCACAATAGCAGGACCCTGGTCCTGAATTACATGAGTGGAATGAAGCCAAGTTATTAGTTACATGTGTGTATGAGAAGTTAAATGATGTGAAAAGGGTCTTTTGACAGATGTGGCAACAGTATATTAGGCATTCATGAAAAAAACAGCACTAAGTTAAAGATCACAAATACTTATAGCATCCAAAATCATCGTTAGTGAAGTTAAGGTGAGTATGTCTCATCTTCATTATTTTCCTGTATTTGCAGCATGAAAAAAAGAGAGTGGCACAAGAGATCACAGGTAAGTACAGTAAATCTATTTGAGTCCACTGGCCAGCAGACACAGATATGTTTGTGAAGATGATGAAGGTGCAGTGCAGTCTGATAGGCAGTATGGTTGTGGCAGCCATTACACAACTTTTCCTTGGATCAGGAAATCATATCATTAATCAACTAAATATTCTGGAAAAATATTTCTAATGTTCACATCTGTGAGTTGGCAAAAGTGTACAGATACCTTTTCTGCAAGACAGCACTTTTGAATCTGTTTATGCTTTTAGAGATTCAGAATTAAAGGACCATTGTGATTTTTCATGTTTAGCCCATCATACAATATTTAATATCACTGCTGGCTATTTTCCAAACAATGCAATGGTCTTTCCAATTTATGAATGTGTCTTTCCTTCCTTCCAAGTAGCCATTGCTTCCCATTCATATCCGTATGGTGTGCAGACCTTTCAAATAACAAAAGTCACATTAAAAAAAGTAAACGTTGAAACATGATCAGCAGTGATATTAAGTATACATGATTTGTAATTAACAACTGGCCAAACACTGATATGGCTCTTAAAGGGTTATCGGGTGTGTTTGTGGCAGTTTTGGGAGGCTGCTGGTGTGTTTTATTCAGCTCAAACCTCTAGTTTCTTTTTCATGACAAGCTTGTACAGAATCTGGTAGCCGTCATCCCAGGCATAGAGCAGCTGCTCCTGTGGGTTGTACTTCAGACTGGAGTGAGCTCCGTAACGTTTTGGAAAGTAAACCAGCGGTGCATCTTCATTGGTCACCATGTCATTGACGTCAAACACACACTGGACACGTGAACGACCGGGGTGCTTGGTGTTGTACACCACATACAGTGTGCCACAGATGACGAAGGCCGCCTCTGCGTTCTCTCTTGGACAGTTTGTGTCCCACATCTGCTCGATGTCCAGCGAGTTGGCATCCATTTTAGCCAGAGAGATGTGCCTCTCATTCTGCCGTGTGGCATAAATGGCCCACAGGCCTTCCTCGTCCACGGCCAAGTCCATTGCTGTCTCAGGGGTCAGTCCGTACACTGGGACATGGTCCTGGACTGGGAACACTGCGCTGTCTGCCACAGAGTTGTTCTTCATGTCATATTTGACCACCATCACCTCTTCAACTTGTTTGATGTAATACGCATGATTGTTGTAGATGACATGGCCTGTTCCTTTCCAGGCGGACGGCAGCTTCAGCTGCTTCGACACAGACATGCCCAACGAACGACTGAACTCTTGCACAGAGGCAAATTCATAGACCGTGTCTTCATCTGTCCCGTTAAAAATGTAGACCTTCCCAGATGCCCTGCTGGTGTCTTTGGTCCACATGCCCTTTGGTGCACCCACTCGCTTCAAGATCTTCATGGCTTTTATGCTGGAGATCATGTCTCTGCAGTCTGAAAATAAGAGTGACAAGTGTTGCATGACATCATTTAAATATATCAGATGTGGTACAAGTCATGTTTAAAGTAATTTGGATCAATCTCAAATTCTTGAGGACCAAGTCAAGTCCTCATTTATGTAACTTAATGTCTGAATCTACAGCTTTGAGACATGTTTACTGACAGATTGTATGATGTGTTTCTCTTGTCTTGTTTGTGGTTTATACAAATGGTGGACAAATCTAAGGAAAACCAACATGAAGTGTCTTAGGAAAACATTTGGCCAACACCAGCTTTCATGCTCTGTGTAATAGTTATTCTCCACATCTGTGTCTGATTAAATGTTTTGATGATGATGATGGACAAGAGTGCTCTCTAATAAATCTGTCCAAAACCTCCCATACAGTAAGTGTTGAAAGCCTGTGACATAACAGTCACATCATTTTCATACTCATCAAACCATTTACCGTGGAAGCAGCTTTATTCATTATGTTTCTCCACTTTATTCAGTTTTTCCTTGTGTCATCCATTTGGTTAATCCTAAAATATAAACTCTGCTGGGTATACAGTGCAGTAGTAGATTAGATTTATTCTGTATGAACTTATCTCAAGCAGCATGTTTTCTAATTTGTCTAAAACTAAGATTATGAGGGCAGATTTGGGGGAAGGGTGTCTGAAAATACACGTTTTCAACTTTTGTTAAATGTTGATGATGTTATTCTCAGAAATTAGTGGATCTGAACACAAACAAGACAAAAAAGTGAAAGTCATTGACTCTGATGGAGAGACTTGTAACAAAAATGGAAATTTAAGGCCAATTTATGCACTTAAATGCTGCTTAATTAATCTGAAAATCTACATAACATTTATAACAATTCTGTTATAAACTATGTACAAATAATCTGTAATCTCAATAATGAGGAGTTTGATAGTTACAGCATCACAAACTTTAAGATGAGTTGCTTGCTTTTCCCTTTTGAAATGATTATAAATGCAATACTTTGTGTTTTAGTTGTTGATCAGATTAAGTAAGAATTTTCAGGTTCATCCTAATTGTTGTACATCAGTACTATAAACTGGTAAACAGTTCTTACCTGAGAGTTTTGAATATTTGGCTTTTTGCTTCTCCTTCACCTGAGTCACCTGTTGCTCTATCAGCTTGTCGTCCACGTCCACACATGGCTGAGCCCCGTTCTGTGTCTCCAAGTAGTCCAGTTCACGCTCCACCCGGTCCACCCGAGTCCCCACGTTGTCCAGATTCATCCGCAGTATCTCTTTCTCTTTGTCCAGGTTTTCCAGTTGGGAAACCATCTGCTGCTTCAGCTCCCGCAGCTCTGAGGCGTAGCGAGTGGTCTGCTCATGCCACAGAGAGATACGGTCCTGTTTTAAAGAAGGTGACAAAGGTCAGTCAATTTTTACACTTTGTTTTTGTATTTTATAATGTGTTTTACGGGGAATTTAAATGCATTTCCCAAAAGCACTGAATTCTATGAAAAGGCCATAATTTTATGTTATTTTCAGGTTCAGTGAATAAACTAGGACAGAAAGGCATAATAAGTAGGAAACTCATCTTTGAAACAACCAGGTTCAGCCCACACGTGGCAGGAATCCACCCTGCTCAAATGTCCCTCAGAAAAACACTACAGCTTACTCACAATGGGTGCTGCTCTGTCACACACTTTGACCTCTGACCTCCCTGTGGAGACTTTCTCTACAGGTGACCAGTGAAGTCTGACACTGTTTTCCAGAGCAACACAGAGGCTGAGGAATGTAGATAGTGTTTATTGTAATAATCTATGTAAAAAGGACTATAGATCTGGTATGAAAGAGAGTAGATCATGTGTTATAATAAGGCTTTTGATACGAACAAAACCGCAGTACTAAAATAGAATAACCGAATGGCAAGATCCACATGGCACACTATTACTGGTAATTTAGCGGTCTGTTCCTTAAATTAAGTGACATCACAGAAATAAGTTTCCACACAGGCTGGAAATCCTCTGAGTGGTCTGGAACATGGTCAAACTGTGACTTTTACTTGCTCGTCTTGATAAGTGTAATTTTGTGATACCAAGATAGAAAAGTTTCTAACAAACAATCTCTACAGCTATATCAACTTTTTTTTTTAATAATGTAATTCTGTGTTGCAGTTTTTGATATCATATATGCATATCAATACTGATGAAACATTCACACTTTTCTACTTCAGTAACACTCACTCATGACCACTATACATTTGTGAGAGCTCACTTTCCAGGATTTTCTCCTGGATTTAGCCACATCTGTATTCCATTGCCTGTGCCCTGTCCCTGAAAGTTTCCTTTCAGAGGGACTCTGGAGCCCAGGGCTCGGCAGGGAGGTAAAGTGAGTCTTACCTCTATAGCAAGCAGCCTCCGCTCCAAGTAGTCAATCAGCGCTTGGTGCTGAGCGCTGGCAAAGCAGGCCAAAGTAACCAAGACAACAAGTCCTCTCATTTTGTGTCAGCTCAGTCTCTTCAGCTCCTGCAAAAGTTTGACTGGAGTTCAGTGAGAGTGTGTAGAGGAGCCAGCAGAGTCCCAGAGGTGGGCTGGAATGTTTCGTTGAGCTCTTCGGGAGGAGCCACAAACATCTGGTGGAGATGAAGGCACAAAGTCTCAAAGAGACATGAGTCAGTCCTTCTCAGTCTTGTTTTAGCCTTTACCTGGTTGACAGAAACAAACACCAACAAATAAGTAGTCTGATGTTTAAATGTACGTATCGCTTTAAGAGGTAGGATTTTTTTTAAAAATTTAAAACACAGGAAATAAATGTGGCATAGGACCACACATTACGTAGAAGGAGGCGTAAGAGTGGGAGTCAGGAGTCAGTGAGGGAGTGTAGTTCTGTAGAAAGGGGAAACTATGAACAGTAAATTTTAATCAGAATAGAAAATCGTCCTTATTCTAAAGTCTCCAGTTAAAGACCTACAGACATGTTTTAAGATGTCAAATACTCTACTCTGATTAATATTTTCCACAAATTATCCAATTATATCATTAAAATCCATAAACTGACATAATCCTCCATATTAAACACAAAACAAAATCAAAAACAGAATCTATGAATATGCAAATATTTTTCATTTCAAAAGTTTAACTGCAGATGCCTCCTACCTCTCTGTAAAGTCCATTCTCAGTGTTTGTGCACTGGAGGTTTTGAGTTTCCACATCACATTCATGTAAGTTGCATACTGGACCAGAATTGGCTAAACACTAGTTGTGATGTCATAAATCCAGCTTGAAAGTACACGTGTCTGATTTTTTGGTGAGCACAGCAGACAAATGTTAAAACAGCCTTCTAGTATCTTTCTGCACAGTGAAGCTCAAACATCCAACTTATGTAAAAACAAGCAAAACACATTTTTGAGTGGAGGGGGAGTTTAAGTTATCATAAAAAGTTTAACCACTCTACCAGCTGATTTTCTTGAATATTATACTGAAACTTTATTTAGGCAAATGACTAAGTACAATTATCTACAGTTTTTTCATTGTGTAAGTCATCACATGCAGAATAGTACATCTAATTGTTAAAATCTGCTGAGCTCATGTTTCATGAATTGCACTGATAGTTGTCGTAAAGTCTGCTAAATTGATAAAGTTGTTGTCAAGTGAAACTCGAACTTCACTTACAAATGGGCAGTTTCTCACATCTTAGATCAACACATTGCATGTGCTGTCCAGTTAGCTTACTGCTGTTAGTCATGAGTATAGTCTGTAAAACACATTTATAGAGCTAGAGGGCAACAGAGTTACTACAACTTGTGAACATGACATCACAGCAGAAGCGTGCAGAAGATGGTTATAAGACAATTCTTCCCCCGTTACATTGCAAGGGAGAGCATTAGGTGTACTCTTGAAATCAGCATCTGAAGAGTGTTTGCCTTGATACACAATAGCAATCATTTAGCTTCAGTCTGGTACAGCATTCAGTGTCAGTGAAAACATGACAGACAAGACTGTTTGGAAGTTAAGGGATGAGGAACACATTTCCAGAGTCCACTGTCATTCTGTCATAACATCTAAACATTTTGACCACCTTGGTTTTACACAATGTCAAAAGGAGGAGTCTTTTTGATGGCGATGACTTCATTCATTCATTCATTTTTTTTTACACAATAACTTAATTTAAAGGTTTTGGGAGAGTTACAACCTTTTGCAGGTTAACTGTAGTGTTTGCTGCACTTATGAGCTGTTTTGGGAAATGCATCTTCAGCGCTGAGATCTTGTTTTGGAAAATGTGCCAAAGCATTTTAATATTTTAACTGTTAATTTGTTAGGCACTTCAAATCATGTAAACCTAAAATATGATGTACAAAGTCATAGAAAAAGGTCATATTTATGCTGGATTCATATGTTAAACATATTTCAGTGTTATAGGTGTGTCTGCTGTTCTTTCCAGCTGCTGTTCTGTACTGCGACAGCTGTAATACTAGGATAGATGTCTCTCAGACATCAGCGAAACCAAAACAATGGTTGGTTGGATGAATGGTGAATTACTGGGGGAAAAGGAAATCGTGTTAAAACTGTCTCTGGTCTCCCCTGTAATTGCAACCACCTTGCTCTTCAAATATCAGAAAGCCAAGAAGAGTAATTACATCACTGCACACCTCTTTTTCAACAAGGTTTGTCTCACTGTGTTTTTCCAGTTAGCTCTAAAACTCGGCACAGACTAATTACTGTGTATGTGTACATTTAAACCCACTCTGGGATAAACTGTGTTCATGCTATAATTAATATCATAGTTCTGTCCTTTTAAGGTGTACATCTGTGTCTTACATTTCATTTTGGCTTTGAAGAGCATGACATAATTATCCAGAGAACATTGTGGAGATGAAGTAAGCAGTTTTTAGATTCTACAAGACTGAGGAGGTTCACAGATGCTTAACGCTTGAAGTCACTGTCTTCATTCGTGCTCTCTCATATGTTTTTATGTAAATGTAAAAAAAGTCCCATGCTGTGCTTCTAAAGTGGTAAATGGATTTTGCAAATCAAAACTGTATTTTCATTCTGTACAAACTTCAGTGGAATTGCTTTGCATTTTTCATATTTCAAGTATCTCTGCAGTATATCTGCATTGACCCTATCATGACAGGGACTATGGTGGAGTTTATCCTTGTAGTATCACTCGCTGATGAAATCAAACCAGGAACCTCAAAGCATGGAAGAGTCTCTGTATTTTGTGTGTTTTGTTCTGATCTCTGATCTCTGGAAGAATATCTGATAAAAAAGATCATTACAGAGAAAAGGATTTGACCAGCAAATGTTCAAGTAAAGAGACCTCACCATGACAAAAATTCAGCCTCGAGTTCATGAAAAAGCTCATTTTACAGCTTCTCTGTGTTTCAAAAGTTACTGATACACATCACTTTACCAGAAAGATCTGTGTGTGTGTGTGTGTGTGTGTGTGTGTGTGTGTCTATGTGTGTGTGTGTGTGTGTGTGTGTGTGTGTGTTTGTGTGTGTGTTGTTTCACTGAAAACAGAGCAGGGAATGTGTGTTGCCTTCATTTCTACTGATAACTTTTAAGATTTGAGGATCTTTAATGAAGCTGCAGTGTTCATGAAGTGGTTTGTTTGCCACTGAGGAAGTCATTTCCTGCTGCTAACAGTACTCTATTGTACAGGGTAGTAGCTCATTTGTAATTCTGCCAGTGGGCTCTGAGGCTATCTCATCTTCATACAAACTAATGCTGTTTAACTCTACACAACTAAAGGTCCATTGTACTGTTGATTATTTACAGTATGGTCATTCCAAATCCTGGAACATGTTTATGACTATTCTTCATTGTACTATGCGTCATCATTGGTTAAGGGTTGTTTGGATAAGGGCATGCTGATTTGAATATTCAAGTTTTTTATTTATAGCTTTAAAATTTAATCCATAAAAGTGAGGACGCCAAACAAAAATCTACATTAGACAAGTCAGTAGCATGGAAATAGCTGAAACATCCAGGACAGATAGGCCTGTGAGTAACAAGACTAAAAGTCTACAGTAGCTCTATGAAGCAGCACTCAGACACCGTGGTGCTTTGAGCTAAATGCTAATGTCAGCACATTAAGCTCCAATAATTTTATTATATGATTGACCTTTCAACCACACTTTGAGAAAGAACAAGAAATGGTGATGCTAACATGGTGATGTTTAGCAAGGCATGCTTACCATGATCACCTTAGTTTAGTGTGTGACCCTGCTTAATATCAGCTAATCAGCACTAAACACAAAGTACAGCCGAGGCTGATGGTAATGTCACTTGTCTAGCGTGTCTATATAGTATTTATTTATATATATATAATAAACAAAAATATAACATTTTTGACTGACCGACATTGCCACATTATTACATAAATGACTTATTCATATATGTTAGTATGTTATAAAGTAGTATGTGTGCGTGTTTGTAGAGTTCATGTGCTGTTTATGAACATGTTTGATTGTAGAGATTCTGTGCTAAATGACTGTGTGTTTGAATGGTACATTTGTGTTGGGGAAACAACAGTGTATAGTGACCTCTAGGAATAAGCTAAACCGGAGCTTCAATGGCTGCGTGTCTTCTTTTTTTTTAATTACATACATTTTTAAAAGTGTATGTAATTTTCACTCTGAAAGGAGACATATCAGGAGCTGTGTCTAGACCCACTTAGGAGGGGGCTCAATCTGGATGGGTCTGTGCTCACCATTACTGTCTCCAACAGGTCTCCAACCAACCTGGAGCCTGTCTCAGTCACAGTCTCATGTGAGAGCTCAGTCAGAGCTGTAACTATCTGAGGGGTGCAAACAGTGACAGACCGTATGGACGGACATAGATAGGCTTAGTGTATATGTGTGTGTTTGAAAGTTGAATAATTATCTTATTCATCACATTCAAATTGGATATAATAGTAATAATATTGCTACTAAACACTTATGTTGTTATTTATATATAGTGTATCTACCCATCGCTGTGCATATAACCATATATGGTGCAAACGTGGAGGTAAAGGGACGAGAAGGCAGGAAAATGAATGGATGTGATGGAGGTGTTCAGTGTTACTGTGTGTGTGTAATTATTTGAATATGAGTCAATCCTTTTTCTCGGCACATTTGCCTACAGGATTTTGTGTCTTCCTCAGTGATTGGACAGAACACTGTGAAAGGTCCTGAAACATGCAAACTCAGGCAAATCTTTTAGGAGCAGTGAATGGAAGAGGGTCGAGGGCCTTTTGTTATCAGATTGAAAATCAGCTGTTGGAAGATCATATAAGCTTACAGGAACCTCTGTAACCAAGAATACCAGGTATGTTCTGTTCTTTAATTCATAAAGTCTCATTTTGTGGAGTTTATCGAGAGAAAAATAATTTCTACATTTGTACTGTTGTGCATTTCTTACTATAAGGATATTGTATTCAATGCACAACAAACTTTCTTTTTTGCAAGAGAAGAAAACCAAGCAACAAAAGTGCCACTGAAAGTGCATCCGAGCAACATGGAGTACACATTTAGAGCAGTGACTCAAAGCCCGGGGATTATCATCTGGAGAATTGAGGTAATTTGATTTTACGGTAGATGCTGCAGGCCGTGACTGTGGAATGACAAATCAACAGTTTGGTTTCAAGGAGGAGTAGAAGAATTTAATAACACAATAGAAGTTTTAAAAAACTTCTACTCCTCCAGAAGCAAAATGATTTCAACAACAAAAAGTTGAGATTGAGGAATACTGTTTATTAGCTCTGAAATGTTGGTGGACATAAAAGTAAAATGGACACCTTTTTTCTCTGTGCTGCAATAGAAAATGGAGCTGGTACAAGTCCCTGAGAAATCTTATGGAAACTTTTATGAGGGTGACTGCTACGTACTTCTCTTTGTAAGTCTCTGCAGGTCACTGATGAATCATTGTGGTTTTATGTGCCAGTGCTGCTTATTTGTATATTTTAAGCCCTATACTTTTAAATTCAAAGCTCTTGTCTTTATTCTCTCAGTATATCAGATTGCATGCTTTTCTTATTTCTACAGACCCAGAAAGTGAAGAGTTCTCTGTGTTATGATATCCATTACTGGATCGGCTCACAGTCCTCTCAGGATGAACAGGGTGCAGCTGCTGTTTACACAATACAGCTTGATGAATTTTTGGGCTCCACTCCGGTCCAACACCGTGAGGTTCAGGACCACGAGTCTGATGCCTTTAGGGGCTACTTCAAACAAGGAGTAATGTGAGTGAAAGTGTCAGTACAGTAGCTCATAATCCATTGACAGTAAAAGATTCTCATCATCACACCCCTGTGTTTTAGCTATAAGAAAGGTGGCGTTGCATCAGGCATGAAGCACGTTGAAACCAACACCTATGATGTGAAGAGATTGCTTCATGTCAAAGGGAAGAAAAGAGTGATTGCCAAGGAGGTGAGCCATGCTTTATGGTGGTTATATAACATTATGGGACAGAGGAAATCATGTAGGAAAAGTGCCTTATGTTTTAACTTGTTGCAGGTGGAGATGAGCTGGAAGAGTTTTAACCTTGGAGATGTGTTTTTGTTGGACATTGGCAAGACCATTGTTCAGTGGAATGGACCAAAGTGTAACAAGCAGGAAAGGCTGAAAGTAAGATTTGTGTGACTGCATGGAATTCATATAAAAACATATTTGAGTAGAAAATTAGAAGAAACATAAACATAACTTACTCCTCTTCTTAACAATGAGGGTTTATTTAATTCACAACTACTTTTTCAATAATACAGTATATGCGTTAAATATGTTGAAAGAAAAACTTACCAGTGAATGAATTTGCAACTTTATTTTCCAGTTTATTATTTCTACTACTACTGTTTACTATTTGAACTTTCTGATATTAAAGATGTTTTATGATCATGTGATTTGGAAAGTGATGTGGGAGGACACATGTTCAATCTCAATCAGTGCACCTTTAGTTCTGAGATGCTGAGTTGCTGAGTTGATGTTTGAACCCTGTTATACATTCCTCTTTTTTTGTAGCATTTTTTCAGTATGTACATCATATGCATTTTAGATAGACCCTGAAACAAGTCTGAGTTGGATGCTTTTTGTGGTGACCCTCATCATCAGGTCTAAATATCAGCATTAAACCTTTATGGGAAGTTGTCGGAGTGCACAGGTGAAACTGATTTCCTCCTTCCTGCAAAAGGCTGGAGGCTCTGAATGGTTTGTTATTCCACCACACAGTTAAACACAGTTCAAAAGTGCTCTGTAAGCAGAGCAATGCAGTGAGAATGGACACTTTTCAGCATTTTCAGCATTTTGTCAACTACAAACTTATTAATATAGCCATACTTAGTCATTATTTAACTTACATATTCATCCCAACTACATGTCCTATTATTATAATGAGATTTCTAAAAAGCCAACAAGTTTGAGATTAAAAGCCGATAATACTAGAATTTGTTCAACTTGTATAACAATTATACTATTGAATCTCAGTTAATTACAGTTTTTAGATTAAAAATTTTACTGGGTAAGTCAAAACTTCATACACAGGTACTATTTTCAATCAGTTTGTGCATTAGGGTGCACTGAACAGGAATGACATTCCACTTTTAAAATACATTTTAAAATTTGTGTTGTATTTCTTTCAAATCTGGTAATAAATTCAGTGTGCACTGAGAGGTTTTTGTGTGGAGTTTGAGATTTCTGAATTGTGCTTTTGTTCTGTGATGTACCTGTGATTCTCAGGGTATGTTGTTGGCCAAAGACATCCGAGACAGGGAGAGGGGAGGTCGGGCAGAGATTAAAGTGATCGAGGGTGATGCAGAGAAAAACTCTCCTCAGACCATGGAGGTCCTGACTGGTGTTCTTGGAGAAAGAACCTCCAATCTGAAGGATGGACCTGCTGATGAAACTGCTGACCAGGAACAGAAGGGAAAAATCACACTTTACCAGTGAGTTGCTCCCGAACTTGTGTTGTCTAATGTTTCATGCAGTCAGTGGGTGAGGATTCATCCAATGTGTTTGTGTACTCATTTCAGTGTGACAGATGCTGATGGTCAGATGAAGGTCACACAAGTTGCTACCAGACCACTGGTTCAGGATCTCCTCAACCATGATGTGAGTTGTTGTCCTGGATCAGCTTTCCCCAACAGGAATGATGGATGCGTGTAGTATACAGGATGTTATACATTTCATCATTCCAGCTAGAAGTTTTAAATTCTTGGCATCACCAATGAATATTTTGCTTTAAGGAAATCACTTATTTTCCTAATGTATTCATCTATTTAGGACTGCTACTTCCTGGACCAGGGAGGGATGAAGATCTTTGTATGGAAGGGAAAGAAAGCAAACAAAGCTGAGAGACAGGCCGCCATGGCTAGAGCTTTGGTGAGTGACACTACATAAAACCTTTGCACATATGTTGCGTTTTATTGGTCTTGCATAATATGTTTATTTCCTATTATTTATCTGACTGGCTGTCATAGGACTTCATCAAAGCAAAAAACTACCCAATGACTACGAATGTGGAGATGGTGAATGACGGGGCAGAGTCAGCTCTCTTCAAGCAGCTGTTCCAGAGGTGGACTGTAAAGGGCCAGACTCAAGGTCTGGGTAAAGTGCATACAAAGGGAAAAGTGGGTACGTGTCTTTGTTTGTGACTTGCAAAAACACATCAAGTATTAGACAGAAATGACCTTTCCTTCTAATAAATAGCTTTTTCTTCTGATGAAAACTTAATTGCTTATTGATTTATGATTCATTATTTTATTAATATATTCTGCTTCAGCTCATATCGCACAG
The DNA here is from genome assembly GCA_029490765.1 of Euthynnus affinis. Taxonomy (NCBI): domain Eukaryota; kingdom Metazoa; phylum Chordata; class Actinopteri; order Scombriformes; family Scombridae; genus Euthynnus; species Euthynnus affinis. The sequence goes on along the minus strand of CM055840.1, from coordinate 14,410,069 downwards.
GAGAAATTTGATGCTACTTTGATGCACATGATGCCAGAAGTTGCTGCACAGGAGCGAATGGTGGACAATGGCACAGGTCAAGTGGAGGTATCTGTGACAATGTAATCTTAATTTAACTCTTTTTTTGCCACATTAGTTGCATAGCAGTGTGGCAATGTCAGTCAGTCTGTTGATCTGTCACTCAAACAAATAGATACAGAATGAAGTATCTCAAATTTTGGATTTTCAAATTTGGCACAGAAAAAACAATGTCTGAACACCTGTCATGTTCAGCCGTACTTTGAGATTAATGCTAACACAGCATGCTAATACACTAACGTCAGCATGTTAACATGCTTAAATGGAGAATGTTACGCCAACTTGCTAAATGTGAGCATATTACCATAGAAAGTGCAACATGTTAAACAGTATATGCTGATACACAGCATGCTAATACACTAACGTCAGCATGTTAACATGCTTAAAGGGAGAATGTTACGCCAACTTGCTAAATGTGAGCATATTACCATAGAAAGTGCAACATGTTAAATAGTATATGCTGATGTTAGCATGCTAACATGCTAACATGTTACAAATGTCAAACGTCCAGTGGGCCTAATTAATAGAATGTCTGTCAACATGCTAAGTGTGCATTCAGCTCAAAGTGCAGGTAACCATACCTAGGCACAGTTGAGTCTAACAAAAAAAATTGGCAATGTGAGCAATCCCTCCAGGCCCCTGGATAGTCTTGGGTGGGCCTGGTTTTCTGTGTGGAAATAGCTTTGTAGTAATTGAATTAATTACAAATTAGTTTGGAAACATGCACCACTCAGTAGACCTTTTTTCACAGCAGACATTTGGACTTGTCATTGTAGAAAAAGCACAGGTGTTACTAATAACATTAAAGATGGCTCTGTTCTAATTAAGTGTCCCAGTGAGCCATGACAGTGTGACAACATGCACATTACCAGGACATAAACAAATACATACAGACACATGATTACAAGACTATGATGTACCCAGGTGTGGAGAATTGAGAATTTGGAGCTTGTCCCTGTGGACCCTCAATGGTATGGCTACTTCTATGGAGGGGACTGCTACCTGATCCTCTACACCTACTTGGTCAACAACAGGAAGAGTTACCTGCTCTATATATGGCAGGTGAGGATGTAAAACCCAGTGTGCTAATAATAATAGGATTGTTCACTAAAATACTATGTTTATTTGGCTTACAAAGACCTCTATCCTTCATGTCCTTGCTTTGGGTTTTTCACTCTATTATATGATAAAATGTAATTTTACCACTTATTATTTTAGGGGCGCCATGCAACACAGGATGAACTGGCAGCCTCAGCATTTCAGGCTGTAAACTTGGATCAGAAGTATGGTGATGAGCCAGTTCAAGTGAGAATTACCATGGGTAAAGAACCAAGACACTTAATGGCCATTTTCAAGGGTAAAATGGTCATCTTTGAGGTATGATTGTTAACAATGTTTATAATCATTTCATTAGAAACATTCTCCTTATTTATCTTTTCACAGGGTTATCAACAAGAGTATATGATTTGCTTAGGTGTTATTTTAGGCAGATGTATTCAGTATTTTATAACAGTATGGCATATTTCCCTTCTTTTCTGTTAGGGGGGAACATCTAGAAAAGGGCCTTCTGACCCAGAGCCACCAATAAGGTTGTTCCAGGTCCATGGTTCTGATTCATCCAACACAAAAGCCATTGAGGTTCCAGCCCTGGCCACTTCTCTGAACTCCAATGATGTGTTTTTACTCAAGAGTCAATCTGGACTTTATCTGTGGTGTGGAAAGGTAGGGAGGATGGTGAAATGTACAACATACAATACAATATGAAACTTTCTTATGGTATTTTTATGGTACTATGTATTTTGTATGTATGTTCACATCTGTGTATCTGTGGTTACATAGCAGTTAAAAAACAGAAATACACCACATGGCCAAAAGTATGTAAAACCCCATGCTCTGATAGTTTTGTGTACTTTTGACCCAAATATGGTTTTTCATGGCCCCTTAGATCGAACTAAATGAACTTTCAATGTTACAGCATATAATTATGTTTTAGACAATAGTGTGCTCTCTCCTTTGTTGCAACAGTTTGGGGAAGACCAGTCTAAGCGTTCTGAGGATTCAGCTCTTGTAAATGCTTTTTACTGATTGCTGGTTAGATATAGTTGTGCTGTGTATTAAGGGCTAGGAAGTAACTGCTTGCTGTGTTGTTTCTGAGTCATTGGCACTTGCTTTTCTGCTTTGTTTTGTGAGCCAGGCAGAGCAGCAGGTGAGCAGCTGTCAATCAATGCCCACATAGCAGATATCAAAGCTACTATAAGTCTTCAAATCTTATAAATGGAGCATTAATTTTCAAATTGACCACCAGCACATTTATTACAAGGTGAAAATTTTGCAATTGAGGCCAGAATGACTACAAAATTATTGACTTAGTATTTCTAGAGAAAAGTTGATGCTTTTTGAAAGTGAGTCTGTTGGAGCTGGGGATTTTTGGAGCTAGCATCTGGTGGCCATTGATGGCATTGCACTTTAAGGTACATCTGCATTGACTTCAACCTCTAGTTGTGGTAGTTGCCACTTAGTCTAGGCTGAGCATTCTGAGGATTGGACTGCTAACAATCACTAATTCAGTTTTTAATTAAGTACACATGTTACGTCAACCTTCATCGCATGAAGACATAGCTCGAGTAAAGACCTGCAAGCCTACCTGCGGGAATCAACCAAGCAAGCAAAACTGGGAAAGGCACTTAACTTCCTACTCCAGTTAAGTCTAGACTGCCATTCATACTCTTTACCTTATCACTATGTGTTTCCAATTCATACCAACTGTACAGTTCAGGTGCCCTCCATTTCTTTTCTGCAGAAGGAAACCTGCCACTCGAGTCCTCTGGCCTCTGCTGTGAGTCAGCATACCCGTTGAGTCTTTCTCAGTTGGCTTAGGGAACTACTCCACCACCTTCTCTTTCTCCCACACTTCCCGTTCAATTGGGTGGGGTTGGGATAGAGGTTTGTGGATCTCCTATTGCTGGAAATTCATACCTCTCCATTCTAATACTTCTTTTATATATCATGCTATCACTGTCACAGACGCAATTGAAATGCACATTGCTGTTCTCTATCATCCACCATCAACTTGGGAGCTTCATCAAGGAACTGAACATGAACTGATATTGTCCATTCCATTCCAACTTCTCCTCCCTTCCTCCGCCTTATCAATTCTCATCATGTAACACAAATGATGCCTCTCCAGGCCTGTACATGCTACACCCTCCAACCCCCGGTTGTCTGAGGCCCTACGCAGTGAACATACCAACCTCAGGGCAGCAGACAGGATATGGGACAAAAGCAGAGACCCAATCAACTTGAAATATCAGTCACTTTTATCCTCTTTTTCAGATACTGTCATTACTTGTGAAACCACATACTACCTGGACAAGTTTACCTCCACCACTGGCTTGTGTACGCTGTTCTCCACCTTCCTGAACCCCCACCAACACCTATTTGATCCTAACCAGTCTGGTGGAGCAGTGGATAGGTCATCAGTTCTCATCCTGCTTGACCTGTCCGCTGCCTTTGTCACAGTAAACCACCAGATCCTCCTGTCCATTCTCTCCAGCCATGGCATCACAGGGAGTGCACTCAGGTGGTTCAACTCATGCCTCTCTGGGAGATCATACAGGGTGTCATGGAGAGGAGAGGTGTTGAAGTGACGTCAGGTAACCACTGGTGTTCCTCAAGGATCTGTGCTTGGCCCACTTCTCTTTGCGCTGCACACCACCTCGCTGGGCTCCATCATCAACTTGCATGGCTTCTTATACCACTGCTATGTTGATGACACCCAGCTGTTCCTGTCCTTCACCAAAGAGGATACCACAGTCCCAGCATGCATCTCACCCTGTCTAGACAACATCTCTGCTTGGATTACAGAACGGCAGCACCAGTGGAATCTGTCCTAAACTAAGCTTCTTGCTTGTTTTCCCTGTTAATCTGGCTGTTCATCACAACCAGACTGTACAGCTCTGTTCATCCCTGTTACTACCATCCAAGACTGCAAAAAACCTGGTTATACTAGATGACCAACTGACCTTCACCGAACACATCGTAGCAGTGTCCTGGTCACACAGATTTACTTTGTATAACCTCAGGAGGATTCGACCATACACATCTGCTGGTCATCTCACCACTGGTCATCTACTGCAACTTACTTCTGGTTGGATTACTAGCATGTGCTGTTAAACCTCTGCAGAGGATTCAGAATGCAGCTGCCCATCTGTGTTCAACCAACCTAAACAAGCTCATGTCACACCTCTGTTTGTCTCCCTCCACTGGTTCTCAGTGGTGGCCCACATCAAGTTCAAGTTCCAGGTGATGCTTGCCTTCAAGGTGACAAATGGAATACCACCTACAGCGAGTCACTCATCATGCTGTATGTCCTCTCCCGATCACTCCATTCTGCAAATGAATGGCTGTTAATACCATTGCCTGAAAACTCAGCTTTTCCATGAACACCTCATCACTTGAGCTCCTTAACCTTTTTGATTGCTGCACTTCTTTCTTGTTTCTTATGGTATTTCTTTTGCACATGTATACTTCTAGTTGTTTCTTACTTTGTATATTAAAAAAACAACTTCTGTCTAGTGCCCTTTCTCATTGCACCTGTATCTGGTCAGCTACTTGAGAATTTTTATCATGGCTCTTTTGGAGTCTCCGTTCTCTAACACTCGATTGTCTTGCCTGGCTTGTCACTTTGGATAAAAGCGTCTGCCAAATGTTGAAATGTAAATGTAAATGTAAATGTAAAAACCCTTTCCTGCTTCAATATGACAATGCCCCCATGCACAAAGTGAGGTTCTCAAAGAAAAGGTTTCTATTTGGTGTTTAGGAAATGACCTGCACAGAGCCCTGACCTCAACCCCATTCAACACGTTTGGGTTGAACTGAAACACAGAATGCGAGCTAGGCCTTAACACCTAAAATAAGTGTCCAATATCACCAAGTCACTTGTGGTTGAATGGAAGCAAATCCCTGCAGCCAGGTCCTGAAATCTTATGGAAAATATCTTCAGAAAAGAGGGGGCTGTTATAGCAGCAGATCAATGCCCCCATGGTTTAGGAATGAGATGTTTAACAAACACATTTGCTTGTAATGCTTTGGTGTCCACATGCTTTTGGCCATATAGTGTGCAACTGCGCATTATAAAAGACAGGCTTGGTCTTGCCAACACCTTGTAGGATGTGCCAACAATTTCTCTTCTCAAATCACTACAATGTGACAGATACAGATACTAATGATCAACATATTAAAATGTTACCAGGGATCAAGCGGAGATGAAAGAGCCATGGCAAAGGAGGTCAGCTCTGTGATTGGCCAGAACTCACAGAAAGGCTCTGACGAGATTATTGCAGAGGGTCAGGAGCCCATTGAATTTTGGGAGTTGCTTGGAGGGAAAGCTCCCTATGCAAGTAGTAAGAGGTAATGATGATACAAATACTATTAACAGTACTGGCAAACAAACTTCAAGAGTGTTACAGCAGTCATATATTACTTGTTGAGGAAACTTGTTCTCCAACATTTTAAAAGTTATGTGTGTATGTTCTGTCCACAGATTACAGCAGACAGTTTTAGACCACCAGCCACGCCTGTTTGAGTGCTCCAATAAGACGGGCCGTTTCATTGTGAGTGAGGTGACTCAGTTCACGCAGGATGACCTCAATGAGGATGATGTCATGCTGCTAGACACATGGGACCAGGTATGAGCTGACAAGGCATATAATATAATTTTTATGTTAGCCTCCAACCCCTTCCCTCTTCTCTACTAAATGTTTTGGTGTCTTTTAGCTCATTGTTTTGGTTTTATGGCCTGCAACTCTATTATTCTGGTTCACTCACTCTCTATGAGAAGCCTTTCTTATAGTGTAATTTTTCAGTATTTTCAGCAAAAAAAAGCTGTATACTATCTCCTGAGCAAGAAATAGGGCAGACATAAAGTGAAGTGAAACATTTAGCAGCTAAAGGAGTTAGTAGAGACCAGAAGTAGAGCTAAATGGAGAGAAAGTTTTAGATTTACATTTGTCAGGTGGCCGAAACATGAGTCTAACTGAATGGTAATGTTGCTCCATGTCTGCCGGATTTGTAAATAGTTGTTTGCTAACACGTTTATCATATCAACTTTATATGTGAAACTATGACCATATTGGGTTTTTTTACAGCTTTTTTACAGCACCAACCCAAAGTGGCCCAAATAATCAATGCAGGTCTAAAATGTTTAGTGTTTGGAAATTGAACTGTTTATTGGTAAATGGTAAACCTTTCTTCTCCTAATCCTGCCATCTATTATTGTTGGTCTCAGGTGTTTCTCTGGATTGGTAAAGAGGCCAATGAAGTAGAGCGCAAAGAAGCCGTGGTCACAACCCAAGAGTACCTGCGCACACACCCGGGAGACAGAGATCCGGACACCCCCATCACCTTGATCAAGCAAGGATTCGAGCCGCCCACCTTCACTGGGTGGTTCACAGCCTGGGATCCCTTCAAATGGAGCGTGAGTGTTTTGGTTTTTGAACTGAAATAGAGCATCAACATGTACATTAATGAGTAAAACACATATGACTTCTTTCTTTTAGGATGGAAAGAGCTATGAGGAGTTGAAGAAGGAGTTGGGAGATGTAACATCACCAGTGAATATTGTTTGTGTAAGTACAGTCCGATTAATTTCTTAATACTTTGAGGCAAAAGATATCAAAATGGTATTGTTCTTGTTCAAGATAAACACTACATGTTCTTCTTGTTCTTGTTGGCTAGCCAACCTTGAATATGTGTGGTATTTATGACTAAATATTCTGAAACAGGTATAAAAAAGGGACAAAAACTTGAACTCTGCCACATACTATAAACCAAAATTGACAATCAGTTTGTTAGAGCCATTTCAATGCCACACCAGCACGTGGTAGATACATCATGACATACAGACTATCTATTTTCATTTAATGTGACTTTCTAGCAGAACAGTGTTGAAAGCGAGAAAAGCTTTCAGCCTTTTCCACCAGAAGCTTTGGTCAACAAGCCTGCCAATGAGCTGCCTGAAGATGTTGACCCAACCCAGAAAGAGGTAGTGTGTGTGTGTGTGTGTGTGTGTGTGTGTGTGTGTGTGTGTGTGTGTGTGTGTGTGTGTGTGTGTGTGTGTCCGTTAACAGAAAGTGATTTTTTTTATTTTCTCCCCAGTCCTAAAATCTGCAACCTATAATTATCTACCATATAGTCTTGGATTTGCAGTTAGTTCTTGATTTGTTCCCTATTCATTCATTATTAACAGCTCACAATTTTATGTACCCTCTTGTGAAGTATAACCATGATGCTTTGCTGCTTTATAGTACTAGTATTTAGTTGCACTTATAAAACGCTCTGCGTTGTGCCTAACAACGCCCCTTAACTGTTCTAAAATCACAAAAACCACAACCTCATGTGGCTTATTGCTTTATTAACCACCTCAAGAAAGTAACTGCATTGTTAGTCATTTGTTTTCATTCATTACTGTAAACTGTTTTTCAGAAATACCTCTCTGACCCTGACTTCAACAACATATTTGGGATCACCAAAGACGACTTTGCAGGCTTGCCGCGGTGGAAGCAGTTGAAATTGAAGAAAGAAAAAGGGATGTTTTGATTTTTATTTCAGAGCCTGAATTTGAAAATAAGCTATTACATTTTTAAAGCCAACAGCAGGTTTCTCTTTGTGTCAGCTCCCCTTCCCCCCCAGTTACTGTGCAATCTCCTACTGTAGTTAACCTGTTTGAAAATAGAACTCAGAGATTTTACATTTTAAATATGAGTAAATTCTAATAATGTGCCTTTTCATACCCTGATTTTATTGTGATTCATACATTTGTTTACACACATCAAATCACTGTAATACAATTCTTGATTTTTTTTTTACCTGTGCTGATGTTGTGCAATAGACACTGTTTAATTAAGAGCTCTTGTGACAATATTATTTGAGCTTTCAGAATGACAAAAATATAAACTGTGTTGCTTATTCTCCTGTGTGTTTATGTCGCATGGTTGAATGAAATGAACACAAGGAGCTTCATGATATTTAAGACCAATAAGACATATATAACTAAAACATTTTAACTTTTTAGAAAGAACACATACCAAATAGATTTAACAGTGAAAAACACAACTAAAGTAAATTGGTAAAATACATTTACTTTACCAAAACCAGCACTTTGACTTTAAGCTCACTCATGCACACAAAGCTGAATCAAAGGGAGCTCTGATTTCCTCTTTATATAAAGATCTACTTTGCCACCTGTTGGACAAATAATGTAACAACATGTTAGGCCAAAAATATGTGAGTGAACCAAATAAAAATAAGGTTGCCTTTATTTTGAAGGTTTCCATAAGTCTAGGCAGTGTTATTTTCAGTGTAATTTTTATTCATCCAATTCAGTTACATTAAAGTTGCCCTTATCCTGACTTTTAGTGTCAAGACTATTCAAATTTCTGCCTTTAAGTTTTGGAAAATGCTACAATGTTCATCTAATCAGAATATCAGAACTTATTTTCTAATCAGAATATTTTTCCGTATGCAACATTGCTGCAGTGCTAAAAAGCTGCTATAATGTTGTCTCATATTCTGACAGCTCCTGAATATCTTAAACACAACAAAAACAACCAGTCGACATCGATATTATTCACTCCTTTTATTGTGATATGTTTGAAATGTATTTTCAGTTACAAGTATAAATTTATGTAATTTACTGTTACATCTGAACATTAAACTCAAAGTTTAAGACAAGTCAAAAATATTTGGACCCATTAAAGACATTACAGCAAGGCGACATTTTTTGCATTGTTGTGTGAAAACAATTAGATTACTTGATGAACTATCAAAAAAATCATTGATGTGCATTCAAAATGTGCAAAAATATGTTAGGGAAGTAATTTCCCTGCAGACTGTGAAATTAACTTTTAAACATGGTGTTTGATCAATTTGACATCAGAACTTAAGAGTGACGTAACTTTACTGACTCATAACAAACCAAATCCCTTGACAGGGAAAGAAATGAAGGGGAAAATAAAACAACAACATGAACAACCACTGACTGTGGATGTTTAATCAGACATGTGTTGGTTGCAAATGACCTGATTGTTCAAGGAACGACCACAATGCCACCAGTCCAGCACCTGTGAATGACAGTAACAGTAACCTCTTATCTACTCACTTTGTGGTAAAACATCAAACAGTCATCCGAGCTGTTTGATTCTCAGATGCTCTGTGCATCACAGCAGACAGCACAACAGATAATCAAGTATTAGCATATGAACCAGTGCTATGTTGAGATCAGACTAAGAAAAGAGATACAAAAGACAAATGAAACGGTATACAAAATTCAAAATATAGTTAAACCCACAAGATGATATGCAGCTAAATGCAGCAACTGCAAACATTCATGTACAAATTAGTTCTTGGGATTTTACATTTTATAAAAAAATGATTGTTACATTATGCATTTCCTCATAATTACAATTAATTTAGCAAAGGCTCCGCCTTAAAACAAAACAAAAAAAAATGGGGAATGACAGGATAATGCATGATCTGCAGACAAGAATGATTTTGAAAATCCCTTTAAAACACAAATTCTTGCAGTAAATAATGTAGATCAAAGTATTATATGATATATGCGTGAAAGTACTGCGTGCAAAAGTACCAAGAATGACAGATCAATTCATGTGTAGTTTGGAAATCAATAAACATTCTTAGGTGCTCATGCAAACTATCAATAACAAAAGGAGGTGGACGGGCCTATTCTTGCCTCAAGCATTAGAAAAAATTGTAACATTGTAAAATAAAAAAAAATAAAAAAAAATAAAAATTGCAATTCCTTATGATTAAATATATAAAGTGTTTACAGCAATCGAAGACATCCAAAGAGACTCATTTCAGCAAATCGACTGCAAATGTGCAAACATACAGTAGTACCACGCAGGCAGAGAGAATACAGCCTGCCGCTGGTCAGCTGATTACTTCTCTCTCACGGATTTGGTTGTAAAGGGAATGTTGTTTCTAATGTAATCTGACAAATTTATGCCACAATACATGAACTTTAAAAAGTGCAAATGCAGCCAAATCAATTGTCCTAAATCCTCAACATAAAAAAACAGGAAAAAGGAGCATATGAAAGATAAAAAAATAACTGTTCTTGTGAAGATCAGTGAGGCGTTTTCCCTTTCTAAAAAAATCCTTATCTTATTACCTTATTAGTATCTGATTTTAGCTTCCAAAAATCAATCATCAATGTCAAACATGACGTAAAGCTTCTTTACAGTGAGCTCTGCAACCGACGACAGCCAGACTGCATATCTTTAAATGCAGATCATTTTAATTTGATCTTATTTTTCAGGCATATGAGACAAACATATTACAGATTGCGCTCATCCCTTTTTGAAAAAAAAAAATCTTCTCTCAGCTCCCGTGTTTCTAATGTGTAGTTATCTTTGGAGACAGGAAAAGTCTCTATCCAAATACTTATTGAGCTCAATGTATTTTGTATACAGGTAAATTTTGCTTTGTGTCCTGGCAGCTGTTACGTAAACAAACTAACCTTCTTAAAAGATTACCAAACAGGTAAACAGTCAAAGCAGCATGGATTATTTTCCATGTCTCTTCACGTAGGGGAAAAAAAAAGGTAAGACATATCAAAAAGAAATTTACTTATTGGCAAATGATATGAAGTAGTTGTGAGTGGGACTGCAGCTAGTAAACCACCTGGATCCTGAGTTTTTTTGTTGTAAAACTACAGTGTTTTAAAAACTCTGAATTGTTGACCTTAAAGTTTTCTAAGAACATAAATATCAGAGGTGATTTAACTGAAAATCAGAGAGCTCTGAAATTTTATCAAATGATCAATAACTATCTGTGACCTTTTAGCCAGTAGTAGATAAAATAGATTAAGTTAAGACACAACACAGAGCTCAGGGTTCTTGGGGTCTTGGAGTTCCCCCTCGCAGCTGTTAGTCAGACTTCCTTCTTTAGCTGCTGAGTCATCAGACAGCTCCAGAGAGTCGCCTGGGAAGATCTGGTCCCGTTCCGGAGTCTCAGCAGATGCGTCCTCGTAGGCACTTGTGCTGTCTGAGTCGTTCCTGTCTGGAGAAGGATCTCGTCCGTCCTCACCGCCGTCTTTGTAAGGCCTCCGGAGGACCCCGTCTTCAGAGTCTGGGTTGTCCAGTGAGAGAGAGGGCATGTAGCCCAGGGGCTTACTGACAATCCTCCGCACTTTCGCCACAACACTCCCCTCATCCTCTGCCCCCTTATCCTGTCCTGCCTCCTCAGATGATGGCACGGCTCTGCTGCTGCTTTCACTGCTGTGAGGTTCAGACAGGGAGGAGTTCTTCTCTTGTCTGGTTGCAGCCTGAATCATTTCCTTGGTATCATTTTTCATTCTCTGTCCTTGTCTCATTTCCCCGTCTACACTTTTATGAGTGTTCACAGGAACAGATGATTTGGTATCCCTTTCCTGCAAAGAGACATTTAACTATCCATTAATATGTGAAGTGCACATTCGGATCAAACAAAATGAAATTCCATTAAAAGGTATTTAAATGAATTTTAATTCTAAATGGATGCTAATATGCTGCAATTATATTTCATTTTACAATTTGTTTCTGTGGACGTTTCAGCAGGCATGACTTTTTTCAGTGCCTTTCCATTCATATCACAATCATCTACATTTAAGAAGCATTTTGTTTTTGACAGATGTCTTTACTGTGCTAAAGTGTACTAAATACTGAATTTCATGGCATCGAAATATTTATTAACAAACAGAAGTTGTCAGATTTTGCTTTTTTCTCGTTCTTTACTCAAAATATAAAACTTCTCAAATACATCTTTACATCTGAAATATGCAAGTGTACAATCTGACGGCAGGTTGATGGGGAAGAGTTAAATTTTTAAACGGAGCATTCAGAGCAGGCTGAACTCTGGGCTTTTGACTTTCAGGCAGCATTTTTACATACCTCAAGTTTTAGAACTTTGACTATGTTTAATATTATAACAGTATATAAATGAAAGAAAAGCGTGTTATGTCTTTACTGTATGACTATTTTATAGTGAAAGACTAGCAAGACATCATAATAAACAGAGTGTTACATGATGTCCACCAATGGTAGTAATACAGGGACAAAAGCATAAGTGGAAAATTAACTCTATTAAATTATGTCATGCTTTTGACAAACTGTTTCATAATAGGTTCCACATGTAACATAAATGTAAAGACTTTGCACCTCTGTAATGTTACATAACGTTCTCACTTGACACTTGAATAGAAAGCCCTTGTTAGCACTGGTGTTTCTTTCAGTGCTTCACAATTCAAAAGCATCATTTATATTTAAGAGGCATTTGGTGACAATTCATCAAATGTTTGCCTTTCACATGTCACATTACCTCTTTTAATCTCTCCACCTCTTGCATCAAAGAGCACACCATGCTCTCCAGTTTCTTTTTGGCCTCCCTCTCTCGCTCCAACTCCTACAAATGCAGAATGAAATGGTGGCATCATGAGAGGAACGGCAGACTGTTAGTTTCAACAAAAACAAACTTCACATAAGAAAGGAGGAAAACTACTTAAAGTCTAAAATGAATACTAAATGCCGTTATGTGACTGAGGTGAAGTGTTTAAGTGGTGTTTAAGCTCTGGAGAAGCCTTCAACGTACTGAACTAGCCTGTCTTGCTTCCCTCTGAGCCTCAGCCAGCAGCTCCTCTACACCCTCCAGTGTGTCCTGCAGGACGTCCACCTGGAACAACAGAGCCTCTCGCTCGACCTCCAGCCCACGCAGCTCCTGCACCACCTCGTCATAGCTGGCCTGCAGCTCCAGCTACACCGCAAAACACAGTTACAGATCAGTGTGGGCAACATTAGAAGAACACATGCCAGTCAGTGGGTGGGCATGCATTTAGCAAGCTCTCAGAGGCAACCATCAGTGGGAGGCCTCATCTGGAACAATGATTTGTAAAGAAATATTTATTGCGTTAAGAGATCTATCATTAGACCTGACAGGGCTGTGGAAAAGACTTTAAAATAGTAATAGTCCTCATCATAACTACAATAACAATAAGAAATACTCACCATTTCTGGGAGTCCCATGAGGGGGTCCTGGTCAGACTGCTGAAAGGAGGAAAAAAGAAAATTATTAAGCCAATAATACTCAAGGTATTCATCATCATTAATATATATTATTAAATGATGAAAAACATATATAGGATCTTATGCTGTGGTCCCATCACACACACACACACACACACGTGTCAAATACCAGAAGTTTACATACACTATATAATGTTCACAAATCCTTTTAATCTTCATAAAAGGCAGCATGTTGTAGTGTTGGATTGTGCAATAGCCATAACAACAAAAGCAATGTTCAGATATAAATATGTTGTAGCATAATAACATATCATAATATAAAACTCTTTAAAATTCTCTCTTTTTTCTAAACAGGTGAAATTATATATTAATTTATTTTTGCTGCTGCAGTTAATGTTATGTAACTTTACCTGCAAGCATCTCAATAATGTAAACAGACATTTTAACATCATACCGCACAGCTGTAATTAATAACATGAACCATGGCTGCATATTGTTAATACTGGCTCACTGGGACAGCTCAATGCAACAGAGCCATCATAAACATCATTAGTTACACCTGCACTTTTCCTACTGTCATTAGTGCTTTGAGAAATAATGCAACTTTTTATTTTTCACAGTACACCTTCAAAATAGTGTTACTGGTATGCACCTCACTCTGTGACCCAGTTTGAAGTTTCAGCTGTGTTGCACCTGAAATTTTTATCATACTTTACCACATACTGCTTATTTTTGATTGCAGCTGTTACCAAATATTCTACCCACATGCTATGCACTAGATAGCTGCAGCAGCAGAAGCTGTCATGTAGAAGTCTGTCTGTACAGCAGCGAAACCTCTCTTTGTTAGGTTTCTTTTAATGTGGTTAATGTGGTCACACATTTCAGTACAAAGAAATCACAGCTATCAAAACTTGTGACCCCATTTCAACACCATAGAGGTACCATGTTTGATAACAGATCTAAAAATAAAATTATGTGATAGTATAATAACTACATTAGAAGAAGCAATAAAGCTGAAATTCCTAATTAGCACACAGAATTTCTTATAACATTGACTTGGCTAAGATTTATTTCCACAGACTTTAACTATAGTAGTGGTAACAGAAAACCAGAGATAGCATTAGGTCTATGTTTTTAAAAATACAAAAAGGAAAAGAAATCCATTCTGAACCTTCTGACCAAACATCCTGACAGAGACGCACTGTGTCCCAACATGTTGACTGAATTCAAGTTTGGATTTCCTCCGTATAAACCTCTTAACCAAACCAAAACTGATCTTTGTGACATGAGTCGTCAAGGCAAATACTGAGTTTTCTCTTAAGTACAGTGGTGAAGGAAGTTGTCAGATACTTACTCACTTAAAGATAACAATCCAACAATCTAAAAGTACTCTATTAAAAAGTAAAAGTTCTTCATTCAAAATACTTGCGAAAAATGCACTCCTTGTGACTGATACATTACTATATATGACATTCTTAGGCTTTTAATACTTATGTAACAATGTGTAAGCAGTATTATATTTCAGATTAGTATAATCTAGTCTAGTGGTTCCCAACCTAGGGGCCAGGCCCCTCAAAAGGGTCCCAAGATTAGTGTGAGAGGGTGTGAGATGATTAATGGGGCAGGAAAGACGCACAAAGTTCAGCTAAACAAATTTGTACTTATTGTATATTACTTGCTTATTGTATTTTACTTGCTTTTTTGTGAAATATGGGATAAGTTCACTTGTATAAAATCATTCCTTTTGCATATTTCTGAAGCTTGTTATGTTGTTTTTCTATGCTGGTACACTGAGAGCCACTAAACCAGACTCAAATTCTTTGTATGTGTAAACATACTCGGCACATAAAGATAATTCTGATAAGTTGACCTTGAACCATTACGTAAATAACTCATCTTACTGGGAGTAACTCTTTGTTGGAGCTGCTAAATCATAGCATTTAAAATGTAACAAGGGGTCCTAACTAGACACAAAGGTTTGTAATGTTTTGTAACAAACTCATAATCTGAAAAGTAACCATTACCTATAGCTTTCAAAAGTACAAAATGTAACTCAGACGCAGTATAAACAAGAAAATACTGACGTAAAGTACGTCAAAATTGTACTTGAGTAAATACTAATACTTTCCACCATTGCTCATGTGAACATCTGAATGCCATCATACTGAGTCATGAGAGACAACAGGAGCAGGGTGGACTTTACCATTAGGCAAGGTAGGCAACTCCCTGGGGCCTCCAGCCAAAAGAGCTCCAACAGCTATAGATTTATTATGATGTGTATATGTGAAAAATATTGAATTATGTTATTATTTTAACTCATTGTGTGAAATAATTTACAAAAGGAAAACACTGTACCACTACATTTACATGACAGATAAATGTTACTGGTTATGTTGCAGATTCAGATTTTACTCACAAAATATAACAAAATATGATATATTCATTAAACTATCAAGCGTTATATAAAGGGAGCGGCCAATCCTTGCCGTGGTTTGGGTTAGAATGGTTAGGTTTAGAACAAAAACCACCTGGCGGTGTGGCGAATCGCCGCAGGTCAATGCGGATTTGTGGGCGTGTGGCTTCCGGTCCAGAAGGTGGCGGTAATGCGCATGAAAGTAGTTTGCCAACCACCATCGAAAAACGAAAAAGACAAAGAAAAAGAAGAAGCGCTCATATAAAGTTGTGAAATTACTCACAGCAGCGTCATCTTCGTAATAAAGTAATATAAATCAACCATCTTCGGTCCAAAGTGGAACGCTGAAATGCTACAATGCTACATGCTAAATAAACAACGTCTTTCAGGCATACACCCATGCTTTCGGGTCTTTCGTCTTCCCGTCTAATCACGACCTACATGATTGGCCACCGCAGCGTGACGTTGGGTTGCGGTTTTCCAAAAGTTGACTCCGGCTCAACTTTTCCGACCGCAGTCCGGTGCGGCGCCGTAGCGGTGAAAATGGCCGCAGGCGAGCCGCACAACCCCCATTCAAAATGAATGGGACGACTAGCGTTTTCGCCGCACCGCCGGATTTGGTGTGAATGCAGCCTTAGGGTTAAAAAAAGATCATGATTTGGTTTAAAACAGTAAAATGTGGAAAAAATGCCCTGTTTAACGGCACTGAAATGCCCAGCATGACGGTAAAAAATTTCTGGTTAGTGGTCTACAAATTCCAGAAACCCATTCTGTACCAATAGAACAAACTACTATCAGCACAGAAAACCAGTCTGGACCAGCAGCCTGTGGACTACTACAGAATCCCATCCCGTGTCAATAGTTGGTAAAGTATTGGACCTGTTACAAAGCCATAGATTCCTTATATAAAAAAGAATTGAAAGCTCCACCTTGAAGGGACATTAAGTAAATTTAAGTACATTGTGATAATAATACCTCTCTTTTACTCTTCACTTTTAAGTAAAAAAGAAATTAATACAGGACTTCACAGAATACTTTTACTTTGAAGTCTTAATGGTTTTTACTATTGATAGTTAACAGTTTTATTTTTTTATTTTAACAGTTATGAGTACTTCTCCCACTGCAAATACCAACATTCCCAGTTAGAGAAAGACAGTTTGGGGCCCAAAAATCAGTGAATCCGCCCCTGGACTGTCGATAACCAGGACCAGGACTGGTTGATATCTGGTTCCTACCTGACTGTCACTCCTCTTCTTCAGGGTGCCTGCCCGGCTGTCGCTTCGTGTAAGGCGCCTGGATGAGCTGTCAGCCTGATACGGAGGACATAAACATATCTCAGGTGGAGCCTAGCATCACAAACAGTCTCAACAAAAACACAAGCAGCGAGCTAACAACGGGGAAGTGAAGTGAAGCTAACAGACAGGCCTGATAACAAAAACAACTGTCCATGAGAGACGCTGTTCACACTTAACAGGAAACACAACGGCTTAACTTCCCACTTGATACAATTTAGCCAAAGTTATGTCGTTTCAAAACCCCCAAACTAACCTAACACATTCTTAGTGTTAGTTGTAAACAAACAGCTCCGTGATTTCTGTCTGCTTACCTCCCTCATGAAGCTGCGCAAGGACTCATCCTCGCTCATTCCCCGAGAAAACGATCGTTTCTTCGGAGAGCCGCTGCTGTCCAGGGTGACTGAATGCATTTTTTTTAACGTTTTATATAAGTTTTTGTTTATATAAGAGCCACCTCCGAGCTCTCTGGGTGAAGTGATGTTTTCGTGCTTGTTTCCTACGCAGCCGCGGCGAAGTGTGCAGTCGACGCCCAGGCCGGGATCCACGGAGCGCCGCGGGGCCCGAGCCGTCTTTAACACCGCCCTCGCTCCGCCCACACGGAGGAGTCAGAGATCAGCCGGAGTCATGCTGAGGCCAGAGGCGGATTTATCATCAGATAAGACGGGCAACTGCCTGGGCCCCCCAAGTAATAGGGCCCCAAACTGATTTATTATGTTTATGTTTATGATGTTTAGATATGAAAAATATTTAATTATGTTACTATTATAACTCATTGTAGCCTAAAGAACTTTAAAAAAGGCCCCAAAGCACTTAAAGGTACAGTGTGTAGGATTTAGTAGCATCTAGCAGAACGGATTTGGCAGAAATAGAATATAATATTCATAAGTACGTTTTAATTAGTGTATTATCCCATGAAAATGTGTTTTCATTACTTTTGAATGAGCCTTTTATATCTACATAGAGAATGGGTCATCTTCATTGGATGTATTATAAGAGCTGGATACTAAAAATAATTAAAACTGGCACCCATTCAGTCCTACAGGAATTGCTTAGCTGGTGTATACGCCAAAAAAGTTTCTAGCTTCCAGGTTGTGTGGCCCACTGAATGTGTGTAGTAGTGTGTCCCCTGCTGGCCCCGCCCACGAGTTCACACCCAGCCCATAGACTTTACATTGTGATGACATTACAGATTTTGAAATCGCTTTTCTTGGCTTGAGGAAAGTTCTATAAAAAAGGCCGCCATGTTGCACCCCCATGTTTCTACAGTAGCCCATAATGGACAAACCAAACACTGGCTCTAGAGAAGGTCTTTGACATTTTTCATGTTTTTCATGTTTTTTGCAAGTTTTGTGATCACCATATGTTCTCCTACATGCTTGTCTAAACAAACAACACACCAGCACTCACAGATGGTGTTCTTATTTATTGTGGACAAAAACAAACAAATTTTCCAGTAGAAGCCATCATCAACGTAGATCTATGTAGATACTTTGTTTAAGATTTGGAGCTGTGCACGCTGCTACTTTTCACTATGTATTCATTTGGTTGCAATCTGCGACCCCACCACTAGATGCCACTGAATCCTAAATGTTGGTCCTTTAAAAAATATGCAAGTGTATACTTCTACATACCTTGTGAGGCAGGTGGATTTGCCAGATCATGAGATTCTCACATGATCTTGTGATTTTGGGAATCCAGTTGCCTCACAAGGTAAGACGGTGATAGACTTATGGTTCATCCAATCACCTGCAAAGTATTTTTTGAAAGTGGCTGTGCTTTTCTCAGATGGTTCCGTGTAACAAACCAGCTCGTGCGTCAGGTTATGCTTCAGAGGAAAACATTGTACCGCTACATTTACCCGACAGGTAAATGTTACTATTTATGTTGCAGATTCTGGTTTTAGTCACAAAATATAACAATTAAAATATGATGCATTATTATTGATTAAATTATCAAATATTATACTATTTAATACTAATATTATTAAGAATTTGGGCTGAACAATTCAACAAAAATTTATCAAAATCACAATATGGTCAACTACAATTTTCAAATCTCAGGAGGTGCAATATTTGTTAAAGGAGAAATGTGTCAAAATACTATTTCAAATTAAATACCGTCGAGCTGCAGAGAGCTGGCCTACACATCATATTCTATGTACTTAAGAAAACATCTTTGTTTGGTATAAATCCCTTCAAACAACACACCATGATCATGTTGATATGTTTTCCAATGAAAATGAGAATAATGATGTAAAAATTGTCAGTCCAATTGCAATTTTAGTCAAAACAATCAGATTTTTTAAAAAATTGTTCAGCCCTAATAAGAATTAAAACCTCAACAGTTTTCCTGGAGCCTCCAAATCACTAAGTCGGTTGTAATCACTGTTTATGGTTGTGGGGAGTCAAAAATAAATGAGTTTCTTTGACATTTTATTTGTTTTAAAGTTCAAATGCTTACCATATTAAACACATCAAACTCCAGAGGCTGAAACTGGGAACTGGGATTAACAAGTGTTTTCAGGTGAACCAATTTTTTCTTTTGTGTGAGACTGGATTTCCAACCAGCAAAGCAGACAACTGCCCAAGTGCCCCAGACCTACAGAGTCCCCATAACTACAATATCAACTAAGGTGGGCCCATAAGTACCACTTAAAGATCTTTTTTTATCTACTCTCACATCTTCATTGAAAAATACACAATCTGCAAATATTTAAACTGGAAAAACAAAAGAAAAGAAAAGAAAAACAAAGCCAAAAAATGTAGACACAAGATGTCTCACACTTCACTGAAAAGTTCATTCTCAGTGTATGCACGCAGACATCAAGTTTCCACACCACACTGTCTTGTGTAAGTTGCATTTTTGACTGTGATTAACTTCCAAACTAGTTGCAATATCACAAAATCAAACGTGTTTGTTGTGCACGTTTTAAACTCAGATTCAAGTTCAGAGAAACCTTCTTCCCTCAGCAGATAAATCTGTAAACAGTCTATAAGGTCAAACTCTGCACATACATAATTCTACATGGTGATGGTTCAAATGAAGTAACAATAAGCACAAAAACACATTTTTGATTGGAGAGGGACTTAAATCTTTAGGCTTGGTCTTGTGGAGAGGCCCTGCATGTCATTATTTCAGTATATATTGCATGTCACAGTTTTTCCTTACCGCTGTTGCTAAGTGCTTACTCATGGGGGAATGTTGGGTCTCTGTAAATTAAAGAGTACAAGTCTCTATGTGAAAAGTGCCCTGAGATGATGTTGTGATTTCACAATATATAATGTTAGGGCAATTGGTCTGAAATTGTTGAGGCAGGAGATTTTGTTTGATTTGAGTCCTTAAATCACTGTGGTACTGTACACTGGTGGAAGGAGTTGTATTTTGACACAAATTAATAGCAGTGCTGACTGGTCTCTGTGTTTCTAGCCATATACAGCAATATATAGCAAATAGAAATAATTTTGGTAATCCTAATTGACCAAAAACAGGAAAGGTTTAATCGGATTTAATGTTAGACAGTGAGATAAAAAGGTTATGTATTTTCTATACTTTTGTTTCCTTTTTATTGTACTAATTAATTTTTACAATGACTTCTGACTGTGTTTGTTGTGTCTTTTTCTTATTTGTTATCACCATCATTGGATTTGTTGAGTATTGTTTTCACAATTTCATCAACTGCTTCCAGTAAAGGTGGTCCACTGTCTTCAACCTTTATCATTAGTGAATCTTGTATTTCAAAAGGTTGGTGCATCAGAAGTTGGAACTGTAGCCTGAGCTGTTGTGTTGGTCAGTCGATGTTAAATTGAGAAATTTCATGTCAACAATTCCTACTGAATTCTATCTTCATACACATACATCTAAAACCCTAGAAACACACTGTGCAAGGACATGCAACCATTGTGCAAGAATGAAAACAGTGACTCACAGGTTTACGGTTTTAATTCTTGAAGAAGTTTCAGTCGATGGTTATGAAAAACTCAGTGTGAAGGGTCGTCCAATTTTTTCCTTCTCAGTTGTTGCTTAATAATTATTCCCTCCTGGGGTGGCAGAGATTCCTTCCTACCAATAAACTGGAAATAAGCTGAAATGTCATGTTTTTTTGCACAAGACAGAAGGAATGAAAGGAAATTTAAGCAACCAGCAGCAGTGTCTCCCATACATTCATGTCTGGGAAGCTCCACCCACCACTGTTGGTATCATCCAGTAAGTAGTCCTTTCATTATTTGAACAGCTTTTCTTTTTTTTTTTCGTTTTACTACAAAATGCCCAGCAATGAACTACAGACTATGGAGGCCCCTTGTTTCATGATAAAATACCACATGATGAATCTAGGAGTGGAAGATACAGCACACATGATAATAACTGAAAAAATAACTGAAACAAGATCAGCTGCAACTGTGTTTTTGACCAGCAGATGACACCAGTGGGTCAGTGATGCCACACAGACTGCAGGCAGCTCACTGCTCTCTGAAGTGCAATTTGTACATGAAGAAATGTGTTTCAGAAATATC
This sequence comes from Euthynnus affinis, assembly GCA_029490765.1. Lineage (NCBI taxonomy): Eukaryota > Metazoa > Chordata > Actinopteri > Scombriformes > Scombridae > Euthynnus > Euthynnus affinis. Next base: position 14,388,696 of record CM055840.1, on the reverse strand, counting down.
ACATAACTTTTATAAAGCACACACACACACACACACACACACACACACACACACACACACACACACACATATATGTTTCCATTGCTAACTGGAACTAACACGTCATCCCTGACATGTTTGCATAGTTGGGGCTTATAGATGAAATGTGACATATATAATCATTAAACGCCCACAATCAGTAATAATTAATGGATAAGCTACTTAGAAATGGATGACACTTTTATTAGGCTTACTCCGAATTTCATCGATTAGTATCATTTAAACTTTAAATAGGTTTACATTACAAAAGAACCTGCAGCTGCTGCATGTTTGCAGAGCCCATTCATATATTAACAATCAATCTTTTAGTGTTACTATACTGCCAAAAGGATGCAGCGTTTTAAAAACATCAATGATGCATTTTAGTGTCATTTGATGTTGTTTTTTTTGTTTTTGTTTTTGTTTTGCTTTTTTGTTTTTGTTTCTATATTTTTTTTTTGTGGGGGGACACACGCTGCAGTTTGAGTCTTGATTGCAAAACGCTTCTACAATTTAAATAATCTGTATCTAATCATCTGATAGGATTAAGATCAATCTTCAGTAGGGTTTTTTTGTGAAAATGCGGCTTGCATGTTTTGCTGTGTGTAATTTGGGAGATCTCTGGAGGAAACCATTAAGCTTTTTTTTTTCTTTCAATTTACACCATAATAATAAAGCATTTATAACAACTGGCGCAGTGAGCCATAGTTTATTCCATCATCATAGTAAACTAATTGGGCTATATCTCTTATGTGAGACATTGTTTGTGCACTGTAAAAACATTTATACTCTCATAACAGTGGCTGCACCCTCCCTTCGCTCTGTCCCTCTTGACTTGGTGACAGACCTAAAAGCCTTTTGTTGCAATCTTAGCCAATGGAGACGGATTACGACACCGGGCAGCTGAGATATATAAAGAGCCCCTTTTTGACCGCACTTGCACATTTTTCAGTGACACTTCTGAACATTCACACACCTCCATGGACTAAATTGTACAGAGGACCCCAAAACAACCAGTATACTACATGTGAGCGGGTTATGCATTCATTAGATTGATCATTTGTTAACTTTCAATCAAAACAGCCTGTACCGAGACACACTGGAACGCACTTTTTTGTTTTGTTTTTTTGAAAATTTATTGCAAAAGCTTCTGCTGCAAAAAAAATCCCAACTTCGGGGTGATCGTATTGGAATAGATGCATGTCACTGATTCCCTGCCTTTTGTAGGATAAGGCAAGGAGCGACGCGCATCCGAGAGAGGGGATATAACGGGATAACGCGAGTAAAAAGAAAAGCAAAAGAAAGAAAAAAGTTGCATTGCCCGGTGTCCACGCATCGTCATGCCGAGGTACAACTTCTTACTGTGCTTGATGGTGCTCATCTCCCTAGGACAGTCGGGGAGCGATGAGCCCAATCTGCTGCTGCCTCCTGCCAGCGAGACGCCCACGGATGCCGGGCTGTCTCTGCTGGACGAGGACGCCGGTGCCCACGAGTGCTCCGCCTGTGTGTGGAGGGAGCAGAGCAAAGTACTGAGACTGGAGACCATCAAGTCCCAGATCCTGAGCAAGCTGCGCCTGAAACAGGCACCCAACATCAGCCGGGAGGTGGTCAATCAGCTGCTGCCCAAAGCGCCTCCGCTCCAGCAACTCCTGGACCACCACGACTTCCAGGGAGACGCGTCGTCCCAGGACGAGTTTATGGAGGAGGATGAGTACCACGCCACCACGGAGTCCGTGATCACGATGGCCTCTGAGCGTGAGTAATAGTTTACAACCCAGCAATATTGTCTCCAAATGCGTCATGCGCGTAATTGCGGATCAGATAGGCGCAAGCGAATCAGGCCTGCGTGGACACTGGAGCCGCTGGGGCGCATTCAAGTCAGTGACCTAACCTACTTGGGGGTCCACTCTGCGTGTCTGAAGCGGACTGATAAAATTAGACAAATGGCCCTGGTCAGCTGTTCGCCACGGCTGTCAAAATAGGGATTAAGTGTGAACCTGATAAATCAATAATCAACAGTTTAAAGAGCCTCGTCACTCTAAAACAGACAGCTCCAATATGGCCAAATGAACTTTAGTTTTCAGGTTGACAGCGATGATGAAGATGGTGATGATGATGATGATGATGATGGGGGGGTTGCATTGTGCACCCGGTGATAAAGTTCTGTTGGGGCAGGAGGGTGTCTTTAATGTTTGGATCAAGATGCTGAACTATTCAGTGAACCTCCTGCTGTCAGACTGTTCAAACTTTCCCTCTTTCAGATGATTTTTGTGTTTGACAGGGAATGAACGCATGACAGACCCGCTTGAATGTCAAGTGCATTATTAATGATAATGCAGCATTTGGCTGGCAGTCGTATCACTTTATCCTTTATGTTTGCATATAAAAGCCCTAAATCCTGGAGTTATGATCACGTCATGAGGCCCCTAACAATTTGCTCGCACTCTTATAGTTTCCCATAAATTCACAGATAAACCACAGGCAGGCCCCTTGGAGACATTTTATAAAATTACTGTTGAACCCTGGCAGCTGTGCTCTATCGGTCTTTTATAGGAGGCTCTACCGGTTTCCCTGCTGTTCATCGCAGTGAGAAAAAGTGTGTCCAAAAAGCTGCTATTGTTCCCCTCATGCAGCGGCCCCCCTCGGCCGCACTTGCCTTTTAAATGCGAAGTTTATAGGCGCAGCTCGTTTTTTTTTTCACCACGAGTACACAAAGACAGAGAATCACTTAGGGTCGAGGGGAGTGTGTGACCTTTTCCTGGAGAATCGCGGGGTTCAACAACATTTACACACGTAATATATTCTGCACAAGGCGGATAAAACACACTCCAAATAATCCGTTTTTTTACACCATGAGCGAACAAAGATGGGCCTGTGCGCAGGGGACTTTGTCCTCATGTGTTATCTGACATAATTATAACATCTATCTATCTATCTATCTATCTATCTATCTATCTATCTATCTATCTATCTATCTATCTATCTATCTATCTATCTATCTATCTAATAATAATATCGAATTAATCAGTCCAGTATATCTTGTAGTGTATAACACAGAAAAACACCTCCTCCCTCGCCTGTCCACCTATTTCTATGGTTAGAAGTTGACATGTTGTAAACTTAAAGGCCATCTGAATTTTATGTCAGTCATGCCTCTACCATTTGCACCATCATCACATTTTGATCCCTTGCAGAACTCCCTGTAAGCTTTGTGCACATGAAATCTAAATCCATCAATCCTTAATTGATTCATATCAGGGCATAGCTGATGTCTTGTATCTTACAGGTGAATTGATTTTAATGTCTCAGAGTTCATACTTAAACATTTCCCTCTCTATCTATCTATCTATCTATCTATCTATCTATCTATCTATCTATCTATCTATCTATCTATCTATCTATCTATCTATCTATCTAGATTTTCTATAATAATTGACTGTTATGTCTGAGTTGCAGAATAATCCTATGTTTCATTGTTCTCTCTCCACCTGTAAATGTACACAAGATGAAACCCAGCATGCTTACACTCATCTGTACATTACAGAGGAAATCAACAATAACCTCAAGTATATTTTCAACACTTGCTTCCTCTGCACAGCCCGCCATACACAAACACACACATACAGAGAGACACACAAAACACCATGCAAAGTGATTTGATACCTTATAAAAGCAGAAAAGGGCATTATGCATGATGCTGGCTAATTGCATATTTCTAACGGCTTCATGCCAGCCAGAGGAGCTAATGACTGACATTACTGCTGTATCTGTCATGTTACAGCACTTCCTCTCTGTTCTGTTTGCCTCATCTCTTTACGTCAGCTGCAGTTTTTATCATCTGCTCCTTCTCTCTCTTTCTAACCCCCCTCTCCCCCACCACCCACCACCCCCACCCTCCGCCCCCACCTTCCTCCCCGTTAGCCCCCTCTCTCCTTCCTCTCTTTTCTCCGGTACATGGAAGAGTTGAGAGAATGAGTGCATCTCTTTTTGCCTGTGGCGCCTTAGTGATCCCACAGGATTAAAAGTGCCTTTTCTGTCTCTCTGATAGAAGGAGGACTTCAAACACTATTCCCTGCGCACCTCGAACCCAATCACCCTTTCACGGTCGTGCACACTGCCTTTGATGGGCCATGTGGGTTCACACAGTACATACTGAACTGGACCCGTGCCAGAGTTGCTTCTTAGTATTCACTCAAGGTACGTGGGTGCCGCAGTGGGGGTTGAGAGGGTCCATGCTTCCTGGTCTCTAATTACTATGAAATTTCATGGAAAAGTACAGCTATTTATATCATAGTGCAGCACTTTATGTACTAAAACATCTTCCTCCATACAGTGTGTTGTGTAGGTAACCGCTCCGCTCGCTGTGCATGCATAAAAAATGACTCACTCTTGAGCAGTTTATCAGGGTCATTTTCTAATGCAGCATTGTGAAAGAGTGTTGAATGTTATCAAGAAATCTATTCACATCTGAGCTGAACTGAGTTTGTATGGGTTGATTTGTGTGTGTAACTGTGTAAGTGTGCATGCAAAGTGTGTATTTTGCAGCTCAGTTGGTTTTGCCTGAGGTGGGGCAAGGATTTGACCTCACTAATCTCCCATTTGTCACTTGTCCAAGACATTTAGACCAGACCTTACTCCGCCATCAGTTACCTTCTCTTTCCTTCTTTCTATCTCTGTATGTTTTACTGAAAATAAATTACTTCTGCCAGAGCATATCAGGAATAGGATTTAAGGAGATGCTACACCTATGTGGACTATTATGGTCCTGTCACCAAGTGATGCAAGAACTCAGTTAACTAAGTTGCTTGTGTATTCCTGATCATTTTTTGCTTTGAGTAAACTTATTTTCTGTGCTGTGACAGTAATTTCAGAGATTGTCCAGTAAAAGAGAATCCAGCAGAGAGCAGCACTCGCTTATCCTCCCTTCCAGCTTCTTTTCCATGTTTAAATTTGATTTTGATGACCAGTGTGTGAAATCAGGCTGTTTGCAGAGGAAAAACTTTGCCACTAATGGAACGATAAACAGATTCAAACAACATTTGAAACATTTCTAATGACTATTCAGCTATCTCACACAGCCTGTCACTTTGTTAAACTATTTTATACCCACGTATTGTCTTTATCATTATGATTGTGTGTAGGCTAACATAAGGAAGTGCTATACTTGTGTTATTATGTAATCCTGTTAAGGTGAGGCACATTCAGTACAAGCACAGGCTTATACAACTCTTGAGTACCTGAAAATGAACATCCACGCACATGTCACTGTATGAATGTACGAATTTCTACATGTGCACACTTGTGTGGACACATGAGGATGCTAACACACACACACTTACTCACACACAGTCACACACACACTCCAGAGAAAAGTTCTCCTATTGACAAAAAGGGTCACAGAGTTCACAGCTATGTGATATATTGAAAGAGGAGACTATTAACCTCATCGGGTCTCTTTCTTTGGCAGCAAAGACGAACCGGTAGTAACTTGAACACTTATCCCCCACCACACACACACATACAGACACACACACACATACACACACGCTCACACACACATACACTAACCACTCCCACAAAAAAACAAGTCTTTTATAGTGTTGACCCTATAAAAGGGTCATTTCCTGAAGGTGCAGGAACCATAAAAATTAAGAGGGAGAGCGCTAAAAGGACAGAGCAGCAGAAGCCGGACTGTCTTCAACTCACTGGCCAGTGTTTGCTGGAAGTTGATGACTATGTGAGGTTTTTATAGATTTATTTATTCCATGGAGGTCTCACTTTGACGATGACACCTGTTCTCCTTGTTTAGTTGCTGGCATCAGTTGAGGGAATCCGAAGAGGGAAGATAAACTTTGGTGATGAATTGTTTGGACGCCCGGGGCACGACCGGTTTGTTTAAAAAGGAGTAAAAACTTAAAGAAAGGTCTGTAGGACTGTAGAAATTGCACAACATACTGTCAACTTTATGGCTAATAAAATTTCAAAGGGACCAAAGTCTATTAATACAGGGACAAAATTTCCCCAGGACCTTAGGAATCTCACTCCTTCCACCCTCCTTCCCCTATTCCCACGCTCCCGTGTACCAGTCCCTGCAGCCGGCCTTTCCTCTTGGCATGTGGGAATATGTTGCTTTGGAATTTAATGCATGCTTCACCAAAAATACAACACTGAGAAGTTCAGAGACTGGATGCAAGACTGCATTACTCAGTTTGAAGGCAGGGTTGTGCAGGAATGCTCTTTTTTTTGTCTCCTTATAAAGACGATATATACGAGTGCTCAGCTTTCACTTCTGGTGTGTGTATCCAATGCTGAGCTCCTCATTGATTCTTTAAAGGATTTTCAAAGAGTGGGATTGAGTTCGGTGCATGGTGGCTCACGCTATGGGTATGAAGGGGGTGGAGGGAGGGAAGAAGGGAGTGAGTCCGCAGGGAGCAACAAGCAGCCCAGTCCTATCCTAAAGGGACAGAAATCATGGAAGGGTTTTATAGGTACAATTAAAAAGACCTGAAACAGATGTTACGTTTCACTAATAAAGGAAATAATTACTTCACACCAGTAATTAAGCCCTGTGTAGGGACATGAGTGAGGAGGAGGAGGAGGAGGAGGAGGGGAGTGAAAAGATAAAATGGAGATCATTGAGGGGATTATTGTTGATGGATGCGTTCAGGCTCTGTGTGGTCGTGTGCGAGGAGCGGATCAGTTTATGGAAGAGTCCATTAAATCTAAGAGGCGTTTAAGCAAAGGAAATGCTGCCTGGGCATAATGTTGGATCCCATGAGGGAGCCACTGTGTTGGAAAGAAGCACAATTAATGGTGGATTACCTCATGATTATCTACATGAAAATTTAATTAGCCTCTTTTCTGCGGCAAAGGAGAGCAGCTTTCTCGCTTTATTTATCACCTGTGGTTGTATCTCTGCTTGCCGTACCCACATAGGAAGTTCATTATGTTCAAACGATTTCTTTAGGGACAAGAGCCAAGTTTGATTTATATGATGTACAACGCAGATGGATAAAGAGAAGCACATATAGGGAATGATAGATATTTTATGCTGCTTACAAATTCTCGAGCAACAGTACAGAAGAAAATGCTTCCTAGAGGGAGGGTTGGCAAGATTCTGTCACACTAACTTTGTCTTGAGAGAAAACTCTTGGCTGAGGTCCTGGCAGATTTGGGTGGCTTCAGGGATTTTTTCAGTAGCTAAGTGCGCTGAAACAGAAACACTTCCAGGAAGAAACACTGTACATTTTTTGAGCTTTTAGGGAAGTGACATTTACCAGTGGTTGACATGTGTATGAAGGATAGACGTGTGTGGTAAAGAAAGTGTTCATCCTCTAAAACAGAATGAAGCAGCTTGCCATATTAAAAATAAAACATGATCATAGAGAATTCCAATTATTAGAAACTAAAAAACATAATATGCATTTGTAAATGTATTTGCTGTGGTTTTTCATGAGAATATCCAGAAAAAAACTGACACTTCTGAACCACCATGATACGTATGTTTTTGTACAGCATCATACAGATTAGGTTATTGGTGTCAGAGGGGGGATAAACTGTAGGTCTAATAAAATTGTTACAGAAGGCTCCAGTGTTTTGTTCAATCATTTCCAACACAATCGTACTGTACTGTAAATTCATGGAGCTGCTTTTAGACGTGTTTTCTGATCTGGTTTCATGGATCTGCGTTTGAGTCCATCACTTTTTGTTTTGCTCATTTTCATTTAAAAGTGCAATGTGTAGAATTTAGTGGCATCTAGTAGAATGGACTTGGCAAAAATGGATTATAATATTCATACATATGTTTTAAGTAGTTTGTAATCCCATGAAACTAACAGTCATTGTCTTTATATCTGCATAGGGAGTGGGTCCTCCTCCACGGAGCCATGTTTCTACAGTAGCCCAGAATGGAGAAATCAAACACTGATCCTAGAGAGGTTCTTTCGCATTTTTGCGAGTTTCATGGCCACCATAGGTTCTCCTACACACAGGGGGACAGGGGGAGGGGTATTCATTTAGTTGCAATCTGCAACCTCATTGGTAGATGCTATTAAATCCTACACACTTACAATTACATACACAATTAAGTTACAATTCTGATCTGTTGCTATGTTTCTCCTTTAAATCCGCAAACTTTTAAACAAGTAACCGAGAACAAAGATTAGGGTTTTGATCACTGATCATGAGAAAAATGATCGGCGATCATGTCAGTGACATCTCAAAGGTCAAACTTGAGTCCGTGTGTAACAACCAAAATGTGTTAGCAGTGGTTATGCAATGTTTGCATTGTTGGTCGCTTGTAGCAGATGTCAAACAGGCTTAGATGGGCAGGTGGTAACAATGTGTAGAAATCTGCTCCATCAAACATGACATTTTGTATTATTCTGCTCAAACTGGTTCACAACAGAGGGTCAAGACAGAAAACCAAAATTCTTGTAAATCAAACATTTGGTAAAGTCATCTAAACTTTAATTTTTCTGCTACAGGTTTCTGCATGACTGCTGAATTAAGCTAAATGAACAACCAGTAATTTGTCTGTGTTATGGTGATGTTAGGCTTAGCTGAATTTGTAGTTTGTGTAAGCTGTGTTTTATTGAGAAACAGTAACTGATTATTAAGTACTAATGATAAAATTATAGCAGCTGCACATCCTTCAGGCTAACAGGGTTGCTGATTTGTTTAGTTATAAACTTCCAACAATTTAATGTCGAAATGCTGGATATCTTGGCTGATGATGCATATTGTCATCAAGGAAAAGATTCAGCTTATTCCAACAATATTTAAGCACATGTAATGGACATTGTATGTGATGAACACTTGTTTAAAAAGTATAATGTAAACAAAGTACGCAGCAAAGCAACAATGTGAAATGTGTCATCAGGACTTCTGTAAATCACCACAATCCAACCAACATCAAGCAGAAATTCTCTCTTCAGAGATTAACAAAACAGATTGATGTTGTTCCCCAGAACAGAAATGACTGGCATGAGTTAACAAAACTCCAAATAGCAACAAAAAAGTACTCTTTTTAATTTTGCTCTTTTCACTTAACAAACCACTTCTGTCACTGGACAGTGAAACTTGCTCTACCTTCCTCTTTACTGCTTAAAATATGTATAAATGGACTGGACCATGATGATCAGTGGCTTTTACAAGAACAGACAGTGCCCAGCAGCATGTGTGATTTTCCTCAAATGGGCTAAACTAAATGTTGTTTCAGAGTTTAATCTTCCAGTAGTTTTTCCTTTAAACACAATAATAAAAAAGAATCTGATGGCAAAACTGAATTCACGTTGATTCATACACCGAATGAGTCCAAAACAGCATCACTTCAAACAGCATATCAATCACATGCATCTTTCTGTCTTTGTTTAGATGTCTGCTTAAGTGACATATGTAAAGTTTGTGTAAGTTTTTGGATATGACTTTTTGGAAGCTGAGCAGTTACGTCTTCTAACATTAACATCTCACATGTATGTGTGGATGCACACAAACACAAGCGGTGAGACCCCAGCATGCTTCCTGCTGTCCAGCTGTCCACCTTATTGCACTTCACTGCACGCTCGCTCTTTTCATCCTCTGCCCCCGTCCTGCTGGAGATGTCCCACAGACGTTCTCCGTATAACACGAACATATATAACCCCAACACTAAAAACAATGTGCTTTAAGACTGTTTACTCAAGACAGTCAGTTGGAAGCTGGTGTATGTTGTGTGTTTATGTGCGGCTGCATGTTTTTGTGTGTGTGTGTTTCTGTGTGTGTGTGTGTGTATGTGTGTGTGCGTGTGTTTGTGTGTGTGTGTGTGTGTGTGTGTGTGTGTGTCACTGAGCTAGAACAGGGAGCATTAGGAGGTGTCTTTTGTTGCTCCTGGGGGGCTACTGTGCTCAGTCCTAATAGGAGTCTTGTGCCTGCCGTTGTCCCAAGGGAGGGCTTCTGAATAAGGGGGTCTAACTTCACACTCCCCCCTCCCCTTCCATCCCCAGCTCGAGCCCGGCCTCCCCCACCACCCTCTCCCATCCCTTGGGACTGACCGAGAGACAAAGAGGGAGTGGGGCTGGGGTGGGATGGGATGTTTGAGGGGGTGCACTGTGGCCCCTGTCTTATTAGAAGGGTCGTGAACGTGTCACGATGATTAATATGCCGAGGTGCGTGGGGATACCCTAGAGTCACATTTATTCAACACGAAGGCTCCCAAACACACACTCACCACAAAATGGCACATTTGCATTTCCCATTAAGAAAAGAAAATATAGATATATATGCAAATGAAACTCCTATCTAGGTTTACACCATTATGCATTATCCATTTGGACATTAACAATAGATGACCATTTCACTCCCCAGCCCTGTTTTAGCTGCGTATTTTCACCTGATTGGCATATGTTACAGCACATGTGTACAATACACACACCAATGCCTTTAAAGAGTTTGGATAAAGAAGTGAACTCTGATGAAATGTTGTGTTTTAAATGCGTCATTTTATTTAATGCCCAAAACATCTGTGATGAATTATGGTTCATTAAGATTCATCATTCAGCTTTATTTCTTACTCTGAAACAGCTAAGCCAATGTTCTCGGTTTCAAACTTTTTAACAAACCTTTTAACCTCATTATGTATGTAACTCTGTTATGATCATTGGCTAGGAAGCTTATCATTGCAGAAAATATAGTGTGGTAGCTCTTTACTGCTGAAGTTGCCAGAAGGAAAGTGCAAGAAGCAGCAGCTTGGTCACCATCACAGAGTCTTCATCAAACTGAGTATTTAACGTTTGCGAATTCTCTTGGCTTTTTTCCACTATACTTTGTGAAAATCAAAGATGTAAAATGTATCCATTTGAATAGCGAAATCCACATTTTTCATATAACATTTAGTCACACTTACTGGTAACACATGTTCCTATTCATTGTATAACTGCACCTTAACATCCCCCGTCCATCTGTTTTCAACAGTTTAACTGGCTAAATTCTCACATTATTGCATTTTGGTTATTAAAAACATTTTGAACTAGCCTGTGGTTATATTAAAATGGACAGATGGCATGCTGAATAAACCCTTATATTCTATATGTCTCCCCTTACACACACGTATAGAGGGCTCTGGGCTAACTATGGGACACAGGTACCCAGGGAGTCAACCAGATGTTTGATAGGCTCACCTGCAGGCCTGCTGCGTGTTGGCAGTAAAATTCATGCGCTGCATACGCTACAATTATACCACAGGGAAATAAGCCGCTGTAATAATGAAGTAGGCTGGAAACATGAGGAGGAAAAGCAAGCAACCCTGTTTCCTTTGGAAAAACACAGCCTCTGTCCATATTTTACTTGGTTTTCACTTTAAGTAAAGTAAGAGGAGTGTTCTTATAGAGACTATTCATCTTCAGTTTGACTGAGGAGAGAAGTGTAATCGCTCCAGTAGGTGGTGCTGGATGCTAAAACAGAATCCATATCCTCACTTCAAGTTTGAATTTAGTGTTGAAACACTGTGCTGAAATTGTTCAGGAAATTAGGCCATAAAAACAGTACTGCAGATGCAGTAAAACTATGAGCTTCTCAGCAGGGATGTGTGATGGCAGCAGAAGCAAAGTTAGTTCAGGTAGATGGGATTAAATGTTTGGTTTTATGATCATTACAAGCTAGCCTTGCTCGGTTTGCACAAGTGGAACGCTCTGCCAAGACGTGGGGTGCAATTAAGCTGCAGGCATTCATCCTCCATGGCTTGCCTCCTACTTGTGCACTTACAGGTTCTATAAAGGCACAAATTGATTTCATCTATCAATGCAGTCATTGTTTAACATGACGTAGCTCATATGTTGTGCATGTGTGTTTAATAATAGGGTCCTAACTGGATCATGGTGTACAGGCCCTGCTTCTCAAATTACTCCTTCTCAAGAAAGGCCCCCGCTTGAGAAAAGTGAACTGTTTCAGCTCTGCAGTGTTGTGGTGGCGCCTTGTTTTTTTGTTTTTTCCAAGAACTCAACAAAAGCGATGCAAACTGTTTGCAAAGGAAGTTCTGGTGTGTGTATGTGTGCTTCCATCTGCAGCGATTAAAAACAACAAAAAATAGTAATCGCAAGTAAACCCCAAGCAAACTGCAGAATCATTCATTCCCAGTTTTGTGCTGATGAGCAAACACAACACCATCCACGTTAATTGCTGTGACCCCAGCAACCCACCAAAAGGAACATTGACATATTGTTTGTCCAGCGTGAGACACTGTATAATTTACACTCACTAATGACTGTGCCTGGAAATACAGGCTGAAGGACCACGTCTGTCCCTGGCTTGGCCCTTATTCAACATTGGCCCGGACTCTTCTAATGGATAGTCCATCTGTACCTCTGTGAATTCATATCCCTCAATGCATGCCCATAATTCAATTACAACACTTGTTTAGTGTAAAAAAAACAGCCCTGTGCAGTGTTCTCCCCTGGCCAATTGAGGTTTGATAAACAATTCACTATTGGCTGGAGAATCTCCACCCTGATCAAAACAAAAACAAACTGTGGCTGATTCAGTGCTGTTGTGTCTCACAGATTTCAAATGATTCTCTGGTGAAATAGCGTGTTGTGAAGAAAGACATATTACCATTGCATATTACAGGGTCGACCTTGACCTTCAAACTCAATCTGGCTATTAGGGGCTGCCCCTCCCCAGCACCCCTGAGATGTAAAGAGGCTGACGGTTTTGACCCCTGATCCCATTTCTTAACTAGGCTGAGGTGCCAAATAACCTTTTGACCCAGGAAGCATTTGCAGGTTGCCTGAGCAACCTCAGATTTAGCAATGATTGACAGGTCCATACAGTTTTTATCTTCTTTTTTTAAGTGGAGGAACCACAACGCTCCTGTGCAAGATAAATGAAAGAAAATGATGGTTTATTTGCTTAAATCTAGAGTTGTAATGTGTCAAATATGCTTAGTGAAAATGGGCAGATTAGATATTCTATTGTACTCTGTTGGCACATTATTATGCCAGATAGATGCAGAATAAATTTCCCTTAATAAATGAACGCTTTACATGGAAATGAATGTATGAATGCAATGCATGGATGTCATTATATCAGATGGAGGTCTATGTAAATGAACCACTGAGCAGATTTGGCATGTGGTGCAAATCACAGAAACACCAGAGCGGAGGATCATGACAGGAATAAATCTGCCTATTTTAGGAGACGCCTTGTGTTCTTTAACATAGCCCTTAATCCAAGCCCAAATATATTTGCTAGTAAGGTTGAGCTTCTAAAAAAACTTTAATTTTGCTAGTTATAATGTAGGGGAACACCATTTCATTATGACTGACCCAGGGGAATCTAAGGTTACCATCTGGCCACTGGCCACCATTACTGATCCTTGTTTTAATATGCAAATGTATCTGTTTTTTCTTTTCAACCTTGATGTAATCACAAATGTAACCTGACTGAATTGACCGAACAACAGGACCATGTGCACATATGATAATCGACAGCCCTCATGCAGATATAAAAAGCACTGCAATGACTGCTTTTAGGCACTACTGTTTTACAATATCATGTTGTGAAAGAAATAATATCCAACTTTTCATTGTAAATTACTGTACATCACAGGTTAAGTTTTTTTAAAATCTTACTCAATATCCATCACATTATATAAAATGTCAATATTGTATTTAAAGAAGAACTAATAAGTCATGGGCCATGGATAATGGGCCAACATGTTATCACTTTTTATCCGTTATCAGTCTTCTCAGTCTTTCTGTGCATGCTTTTTGCTTTAATCCATAAGTAGCTACTCATTAGTGTTGTTGTTAGCATTACAGAAGTAAAAGTTTACACTAACGCATTTCTGTTTGTATTTCTGAATGCTGTACTAACTGCTGAGAGGATCCCTTTCAATTATGTAGTTTAGTATGTCCGTAGTTATTAACAATACATGAACTAGAGTGACATGGTGTGTTCATCTGGTGATTTCCTCAGTTTCATTTGTTCTTGTTGTTTAACCCCCAGTTTCTGTTGCGAAATCAGTCACGACGACTGTTGTTGGTTGTTGTAATGTAGGAATTAGACAGGTCATTGATTCAGTTGAGTGTTGTTACAAGTGAATGAAACTACTGTCTGTATTTGCTTTTTGTCGGTAAAAAAGTGCCCTGTGATGCAGAGGAAGTTATGTGTTTTTGTTTCCAGAAGTCAAATGTGGGAACATGTCACATCCGGTTGCCAGCTGGCAGTCTGCTTGTTGTTACTGCTGCTTTACCTGTTTTTAATCAATTTTAACAACCCTTGGCAACTTTTTATGACCTATTCAGACTACTGTCTTTCATATTATTAATGCCTTTTAAATCGCAAAGCTATTTTATGGAATAATTCGATTCTGATCACAAATTGATGATTTGTCCTCAGTTCCCTTCACTCCACAAGGATGAACAACAGCTGAGCCCTATTCTTAAGAAAAGGGGGGTGATTTAACCAGAGCCCTTTCTGCACACTGGACCAAGTATTTTAGACCCAGGTGGGTAAGTTTCCTGGTCCTGTGTCCTGGTATAGCTGCAAAATCGCTGTTGACTCTGTAATCAGGGCCCTCAAACCATTCCTAACAACCTGTCCCTGAAATGGCTCTACTCACCTCTCCTCTGGGCTGTGTTAGCTCAGAAGATCAAGGAGTTGGAGGGGAGGATATCAGTGTTGTACCAGATTTGGGAGGAGGAGAATTCCTGGAAACTTCAGTTGGTCCAGTGCCAAAAACACCGAAGGACTCCTCTGAGCTGGAGGACACCACCTTCCCCTGCAATGTTGCAGCCCCAACCCATCCCAACATCTGCTGGGGACTGTAAGGAACAAAGCCTAAAGAGCCACCTCCCAGCTCTACTCCATATACACCAGAGCTGTGGACACTGCTTGGCAAGGATAAGTGCAGAGATAGTCGCTCCTCACAGACAAAGTTCCAGACATAATAAAATCCCTCCCCGAGGTAGATAGCATTATCATCCACATTGGCACAAATGATACTCTCAAGCAGCAGTCCAAGCTTTTGAAGTATGATTATATCCACTCTGCACCTCAACGTAGAATCTGTACCTCTGGTCCAATTCCCACCCTTGGCAGTGGAATGGGGCATATCAGCAGACTGATTAGCCTGAACACCTTGCTGTCCTCTGCTTCTGATGCTCTGGGTGTGGATTTTATCAATAATTTTAACGTCTTCTGGTAATGGGGGCATCTTTTTGGACCAGATGGTCTCCACCTGAACAAAGCTGGAGTTTGGATGCTATCTGCCAATTTAACATATGGCATCCTCACAGAAACCAACCATGCCACCCCGCAACTTTAGTGACCAGAAATGACCAGTTCTGGTGTTCCTCGGGTCCCAGTCACTATTTGTTTGGTCCCACATCTAACACTGGCAACTTTTCTATCAGATTCAGACCAGACACAGGCATTTTCAGCATCCCTGTGAAAATCACTTATAGATGCCCTTTGAGATTTGCAGACAAACAGTTTAGTGCATGTCCCAGGAATATCTTCACTGTTAATGTTCAGACTTAAAATTGCCTTCATCCAGCTCCTTCAGCTTTAAATCAACTACTTCTGGGTCTTCTGCAGCACTCTTCGCTTCAGACACTAATTAAAATGAGGTTGAATGTGGTTTTGGTTTCTTACATCTAAATATGCACAGTTTGCTAAGTCATAACAAATACGATCACTTAAGTATCCTATTATCCCATATTAATCCAATGTTTTTGACTTTGGTGTTAGTGATCACTGCCCAATTGTTTGCATTAGAAATGTGAAACAGAGGACAATTAATTCACACATAATGGTCAGAAGAAACTTAAAACATTCTGATGACTAGGCTTTTCTACTAACCTGACACACCAGGTGGTTTGTTACACAAAACCATCTAAGAAGCTAACAAGAATGCGGATTTATTCATCCTATGTCATGCCTAACTTTAGTGGATCATAACATATTGGGTATGGAATTAATCTGCAGATGCTCTGGTTCAAGATGACAACAAACTTTTCTATGGATGTCAGTTTTTAAGCCATGACAAAGGCCAAAATTTGGCCTTCAACAGATTAGATAAGCCTTGTTTTTAGCCTAGCCTTGCCTTTTTCTATGTTGTAATGCATATCATAAAATGGCAAGGACTGTTGAAAAGACAAAAGTCTAAGCTGTATGATAGGCTCATAAGAATCTTATCCTATTAGGCTAACTCCTGGCAGAGATAATAAGCACATACCTTTTAAAAAGGCAAAAACAAAATGTAGCTCCACTCCTTGATTCTCCACTGAGCTTTCTACATTATTTTGTTACAGAAACAAAAGCATGGGCTCTGTCTAGGCGCACCAAAGACCCTTGTCAGTGGCTTGCTTTTAAACAATTGCGGAATAAGTGCACTGCTGCTGCCAGAAAAGCTAAAACTGACTATTATATGCACTCCTTTACTAATTCCTCTTATAACCCCAGTAAATTCTGGAAAATAGTCAAACCTACCAAACAATTCTTGCACTTCTTTACCTGCCTATGTTGTTAATGGCCTTACTCAGATAACTGATAGCTATGAAATTTTCACTGCTTTTAACAATCATTTTGCTGCATCTTGTCATTTATTTGTCTTAGTGTTGATCCCAATGGTTGTGTGGATGAATATAGGTCATCCTTCCTTAATAATGCTGCTTAAGTAAACTACTCCTTTAGCGTATCTCCTGTCTCCAGTAGGATGGTAGCTGGTGCCTTATGCAATATTGATGCACAGAACTCAACAGGTTATGACAAATTGGAAGCATTTGCTCTGAAATTCTCAGCACACAGTTAGTTACTGAAAATATAACTTACTTATATATAACTTTAAGTCTTAGCATTACCTCTGACATAATTCCTATATTTTGTAAAACTGTCTATGTTGTTTCTCTCCATAAAGGTTGTAGAAAATATGAATTAAATAATTATTGTCCAATCTCAAAACTATTTTGTCTTGCAAAAATACTTCAGTCTGGTTTCAGACCTATGCATAGCACTATTTCTGCTACTTCCCTAGTTATAAATAATATAGTCTCAGCATTAGATATCAGAAAAAACTACAAAATCAAAAGCAAAATCTTTTTGTTGATTTAACTAAAGCTTTTGACACTTTGACAAAGTTTACCACTCTCTTCTTACACTGACTTTAGCTGCCTGTGGTTTCAGAATTCATAGGTTTCCTCTTTTCTCCCCATTGCAAAGGGAGTTCCTCAACGTTCTATCTTTGGACCAGTCTTATTCACAATTTATATAAACAACATTACCCTTTCATTGTATATTTGCAACTTCCATCTTTATGCAGATGATACTGTCTTTTATTCCTGTGCACTCCTAATCTACAGCTATCATTTAACCTCTTTCAAAAACATGTTCATAGCTTGAAACTGGTCCTAGTATGTGCAAAAACAATATGGATGTTTTCAAATGCAAGAAATACTGACTATGGTCATTTTTAAATTTGTCATATTAATAACAGCATGATAAAGAGAGTGCAAAACAATACATATCTATGGATTTAGATTGATTAAAAACTGTATAAAAATAATGGAGGTAGCCACCATGACATCATCCTTTGGTTTGCTGACTCATGTTTTGAAGTCTCACGTTTGGCATTTTGGCTGTTGGAGCCAGAAGTGATGAAAAGTGATCATATTTGGACAAGAGGATGGAGCTGACCCTAACGCTAGCTGGTAGCTTGGTTAGCATGGTGCATTTACAGTCTATAGTTGACTGTGATAATGCTAATGCTAATTTTCATTAGCAAAAAAACAGCTTAAGACCATTAAAACAAAATGTACTTACTAAAAAACTCAACATCTGAGTCTTTGGAGGGTCTTTAAGTACAACCAAATGCTGAACAGGACTAAGGTAAAGCACCATCATCATCATCAAGCATCATCAAATTCAAATTAAATGGGACCATAATTTACAAAATGAACATCATGCTGTATGTGTTTAAGGCACTTCTGCATTGGCTTCACTTTTCGGACCTGGAACTACTCGCTTGTGAAAACCATACTTTTAAAGTCCATATTGACATGTTGTTATCAAAACTGAGATTGGGCTTTCCTTTTAGATTTTTTTTATTTACAAGAAAAAGAATAGTTGTAGTTTTCTTCTCTGTATTGAACCACAGGGATGCAGAATCTCACTCTGCATTAAAGGTCCAGTGATTAGAATTTGGTGGCATCAAGTGGTAAGATTGGAGATTGCAACTAAGTGAATACCTCTCCCCTCACCCTCCCCTTCCGAGCATGTAGGACATCCTATGGAGGCCGTGAAACTAGTGAAAAATGCAAAAGGCCTTCTCTAGAACCAGTGTTGGGTTCTGGGCTACTGTAGAAACATGATGGTGCAACATGGCGGCCTTCTTGGAAGAGAACCCCCTTCTTATGTAGATATAAGATCTAAGATCAAGAAAACACAACAATTCTTATTTTCATGGGATTATACACTTATCAAAACATACTTATGAATATTATATTCCTTTTTTGCCAAGTCTGATCCACCAGATGCCACTAAATTCTACACACTGGACCTTTAAGATTCATTACCGGAGATAGTTATGGGGTGCACCATTGTTTATTATACAACCCCCCTCCCATCTCTCAGCCCTGCTTTCTTGGGATGTTGGTAGCCACTGTACTTGCTCACAGACATGGCTTATCCTGCAGGCACCTAAAAGTCATACAGAGTGAGGAAGATCTGCTTTCTATTACTGTTCTCCACATACTTGGAATATGCTTCAAAAACTTTAAGATGGCCTCATTAATACCGCTGAGACAGTTTTAATTATTGATTATTGTTTGTAGTCTTTTAGTTGTTCTTATTGTTTTTTACATATTCGTATATTCGTCTCGCTGTTAATTCCTGTACTTTTACCTTTTAACATTATTCATTTTACCTTTTTTGTTTAATTGATGTAGACATGTATTCTTCTTCTATTGCAATCCTAGCTTTCTTTGGTGACTTTAGCTGTGCCTACTCTTATTGTATGTCTGTACCTCGGACCATTGTAAATGATAATTTTCCAAGTTTTCTGAGGATTTAAATAAATAAATGATGAAGAAGCAAAAGTGGTTTGTTTGGAGTGAATGATGCCGATGTTGTTACAGTAACAGAGAGCCACCCTGATTCTGAACAATTTCAGAGAAGATCACCAGCTACCAAATGACACATTTTGTCAACAGAAACTCTGTGACAAAGAAGTTGATCACCCAGTATTGAGCCAAAATAGAACAATGTGTTTTATGTTGAATTTTATTTTATTATACTGAAACAAAATGCCAGCATGTTTTTTTGGTTACCTAAAGGGAATTATTAATGCCTGATGTAAAACTGTTTGATACAAGTGCAATGCTATGTGTATTCAAATGATGATGAACGGGGTTGTTTCTATATACAGTATTGCATATATACTGTACATATATTAATGTGACTGTCCTCTGTTTCACAGCGGAACCGCTGGTGCAGGTGAATGGGAAGCCCAGCTGCTGCTTCTTCAAATTCAGCCCCAAACTGATGTTCACCAAGGTGCTGAAGGCCCAGCTGTGGGTGTACCTGCGACCGCTGCAGCAGACCTCCACCGTCTACCTGCAGATCCTTCGGCTCAAGCCCGTCACAGAGCAGGGTAGCCGCCACATCCGCATCCGTTCCCTGAAGATAGAGCTCAACTCCAGGGTCGGCCACTGGCAGAGTATTGACTTTAAGCACGTGTTGCAGAACTGGTTCAAACAGCCGCACACCAACTGGGGAATCGACATCAACGCCTTTGATGAGAGCGGCAATGACCTGGCAGTTACCTCACTGCGACCCGGGGAGGAGGGGCTGGTAAGGACCCTCAGACCTGTCCCAGGGGCAGG
Source organism: Euthynnus affinis (assembly GCA_029490765.1). NCBI lineage: Eukaryota > Metazoa > Chordata > Actinopteri > Scombriformes > Scombridae > Euthynnus > Euthynnus affinis. The sequence continues at coordinate 14,368,822 of CM055840.1, read as the reverse complement.
GAGGGAATCACTTTCATCACAGCTCACATTTATGTAGACACCAGCTCATATTTTAATTAAAGGAGGACAGATTTTAAAAAAAAAAACTTTATTTAAAAACACATGTATATATATTGATAACACTTAGATGAACTGAAATTGACTGACAAAAAGTCCTGGGGTAAAGGAAGAAGGAACCAGCTGCCTTTCTCTCTTGTCAACTCTTAAATATTTTTAGAATATTTTATCAAAAGACTGTGCAGCTTCCCCTCAGCTTTACAGAGCTTTACAGAGCTTTACAGAAAGTTTTCAGAGAAAAAGCTTTTGAAAGCTACTGCACACTACCTGCTCAGCACCAAATGGCAAACAGACACAGTTAGCAGCTACCTGGTGAACATAGTCAAGTACTCTCACTGCAGTGTTTTCAGCTGCAGCAGGCTACTGTTTTCAGAAACTGTTAGATACTGTTTTTCAAAAACTGTGTGCAAACTGCAAACAGACACAGTTAGCAACTAGCTTGTGAACATAGTGTAGCATTTAGCAGCTAAAGAGCCAGATAGAGTATTTTGCTCGGGAATTGGTAGAAACCAAAAATGGAGCTAAAAGAGAGTGAATATTGTATTCACATTCACCAGTTGACCAGAGACCATCTCCAAATGAATGATAATTTTGATAAGTTTGCTAACATGTTCACTATATAGTCATAAAAGGTGATGATATGTCAGTGTTGTGTTCACAACCACTTTCTGCTGCCCCCAAGTGGCCAAAATTTTTTTAGATTTTTGAATATTTTTTCTTTCTCTCCAGGTACACATTGATTTCCATTAATTTCAACATTATCAAAAATCAACGTATGTAGTACAATAAAGACAACAAGTGTGCGTTCCAGAGAAAGGAAATAAGATAGCATATTAAATCAGACATGACGTTCATCCATATCAAGTAACCAAAGTATCCAAAAGTTGCGTCTCTTGTTGCAGTGAAATGAATGAAAATCAGTGGCTGCACAGAAGCCAGAGAAACACATTAAAAAATATACCATGATATCACATGAAAACGCATGCACACACACACATACACACACAGACAAAGCACACGGCACAAATGGTTTAAAAAAAACCTGCAGCTGACATGATGTTTCTGTAAAGCAGCATGTATTTGAACAGCCTAAATCACAAAGTCACACTTTAAACAGAAAAGAATCTCCTGATTCAGAGGTCTCAGGTTCACACTAGACACAATATTTTATTTTTGTTGTCAATTATAGACACTGACTGGGAATCTCCATCTATGGAAAGTGTTGATTTGAAATCTGCAGGAATTAAAAAGGAGTAGGACTATTGAGTTGTAATTGTTGCAAGAGATATTTAAAGGTAGTTTAAATGTAAGAACACAGAATAGCGTGTATTCTGTGTTATTTAAAGCTTCTTGTACACTGGATACAGGTGGATAATTATGTCTTTTAATCATGTCCCTAGAGAGAAAGCACAGCTGCTTTGTTTAAATCAGCCTTCATCAACACATCTACTGTTCACTAATTGTATGTATGATGCAGATCATTTGCACTGGCTCACTTATTTTCTGGTAACACTTACTCTTTAGAAACCATGAATTTAATGTGCATTGTCTGTGCACATTTACTGTTTTGTGTTTTCCATGAGATTGTGAAAGCTCAAAATGTTGATGATGATAACACTATTTTATTGAAAATGAAGGCTGAGGTGATTGTACTCTTTTGCAAAATGTGAATATATTTTCTTAAAATATTTGGAATATATTAATATTATATATAGTGGAAATATTTTAAGTGTGGCATGTATCCTAACCCAGTGTTCCTCTGTATAGTTTTGGCGCTGTGGACATTTTAGCCTCATACTGGGCCTCAAACTCATCATCACCAGACTTGTCTTGGCTGACATATTTGCTTAGATTCTTTTTTTTTAAAAATCCACTGTTCGGTTTATGTCTAATGTAAAGGACGAGGCTGCATGGATGAGTTCAACCTTCAGTCTTAAAGCAAAACCATCCGTGAACCATTAATCTGGTTAGAAATCCCAGCGTTACTGCAACTGACAGCTACATACAACATCTATGTTGAACTATGTAGGCCAGTTATCCCAGTTAAGCAACACCAAATATTTACCAAGTGGTCATTTGGGTCAGATCTTCACAACACATATCAGAGGTCAGCTCTGGTTGTCTTGGCCAATAAACCGCTGCCCTCTGTGCACACAGCAGTGTGCAATATTATTCTTGAACCCCCAAAAAAGGAAAAGATCAAAAACACAGGCAAGTTTACAAAAATAAAACAAAACACAACAAGCAAAGAAAAAATTCTGCTTCTCCCTGATCCTCTGGGTCTTTTTTTCTACAACAAAGGCCCTAAAGGCCAAGCTGACATGGTCTCACCCCGATGGCCTTTCAGCTTATTTCCTCTTTTGAATGCGTCACAAAATCTGCACTCAAGCCCAGCTGGAATCACTGTGGGGAGAGGAAAGCTTTGTAAAACAAACATGATGGAATAAAGTATTTGATCTGCTTGCTTTGCCCAAAGGTCAAGGTTATGGCAGCCTGCAGATGACCTCTTGGGTCATGGATCAAACCAAGCATACAGGGTCATACAGGCTAGTTTCTATCAAGTCTCTTTGATTGGTGCTGAAATGGCAGTGATTCTACGTTAAAAATGACAAATTCATTCATATGTTTTATGAAATGAAAAATGAGGAGGTTAAAGCTTTTTCTTTGTAAGTAAGTTCTTTCTCACCTCCCATTCACTCCTGTGGAGAAAATAACCAAACATAATTAAGACTGAGGCTAAAATCCCTGAATTCTCTTCAATAAAACTTGCTATAAGAATTAAACCCCAAAACCTTGAATAATATAAATGCATGTGTATTATAGTATTTGGATTTACATCAATGAGGAAATGTTAAGAGGTTAAGTGACATATTTGTGTTTTTTGACCCACTTTTAGATGTTCAGGGTTCAAACATGACTCTGTTGTCATGGTTGCTGCAAGTTAACTTAATGTGATGAGCTTCATTTTCTGAAGAAAACATTAACAATACTTATGTAATCTACGATAGTTGCCGTCTTGAAATTACAGCACTTAAAGCACTTAAATCGAGTCTGGTGTACTGACGTAGCAGAGGAACTCCACATTTCTACTCCAGTTTCAATGAGTTTGTGAGCACATGGATTGAACACAAACCTTTGCATCAGTCCACTGATTTTATGTGTGTACATTACAAAATTATTCTGCCCTCTTCACTTGCATAAATGCCTTTGCTAAATGTGTTGGTCCTTAAAATGTTTGTGAAGCACTTTGCATTCATCACCCTGACAAAGATATTTTGTATCAACAGACCTTTGTCACAGCAGACATTTTGGTTTGTCATAGCAAGAAAAGCACAGGTGGAATAAATCACACTAACGATAATTTAATTACACAGACATACATTTTCTGTGTTGTGTCATGTAGGGAAAGCAAGAATCCCACTCTGGATCACCTGTTTTCGTTTTTATGTTCTACCACATCTCATAGGGGAAAATTTATATGCAAGAATATGTCAATATGTCTGCTGTGAAAAAGGTGTTTTCTGCCCAGTCAATCAAGTCCATTTTATTTGTATAGCCCAATATCACATATCACAAATCAATTCAAAAGTCAATTCAAATAAGGAAAAAATGAAAGACACCTCAGGAAGAACAACAGAAGTCTTTCACTTCTGTTTGTGCCAAAATGACACAGAAATTATGAAACAAATTATTGTATGAATCAAACTTCAAAAATTTAGGTTGTTTAACCTCAAAGGAGCATTGTAAACAGGAGCTCACTTTATTTAACTACACTGTAAGACAATACAGGAATAGTTTGAGAAATATGTGTGTCATCCTTCTTGCCGCGAGTAAGATGTGATGATTAATACCACCTTCATCTCTTTGTCTCAAGTATGGAGGCAGAGCCAGAAGGCAGTTAGCCTAGCTTAGCATAAAGAGTGGAAGCAGTTAGCCTGACTCAAAACTCCAAAGTTAAAAAAGTACACCAACCAGAAAGCTCACAAATTAACACATTGTATCTTATTTGTTTAATCCACACACAGAGATAGAAAGGTACACATTTTTACAGGGAGTTTTGTGCTTCTACTATGTTATAGCAAATCCCAGTTCGGTTGCCAGGCAACCAACTGAGATGCTGTGCAGAGGGAGGAAGGATAAACTGTTGTTTATCAAGAAATAAAGCATGAAACTGCATCTAAACCACAAAATGTTAGTTTTATGCTTCTGTGAACAAATTAAAAAAAAACATGATACAACATTTTTATTATTGAGCTGGAGAGCAAGGCTAGCTGTTTAGCCGTTTAGATGTACATCTTTTCTGTTGTTCTCTTATAACCACCTCTTTCTCTCTGTCTTGCACCTCCTCCCCCTGATTCCAGCAGCCGTTCCTGGAAGTGAAGGTTCTTGAGACGACCAAACGTTCTCGGAGAAACCTTGGCCTAGACTGTGACGAGCACTCCACCGAGTCCCGCTGCTGTCGCTACCCTCTGACTGTGGATTTCGAGGCGTTCGGCTGGGACTGGATCATTGCCCCCAAACGCTACAAAGCCAACTACTGCTCTGGCCAGTGCGAGTACATGTTCATGCAGAAATACCCGCATACCCACCTGGTGCAGCACGCCAACCCCCGAGGCTCAGCAGGGCCCTGCTGTACCCCGACCAAGATGTCCCCCATTAACATGCTCTACTTCAATGACAAGCAGCAGATCATCCATGGCAAGATCCCGGGGATGGTGGTGGATAGATGTGGCTGCTCTTAGGCTGCAGGGAAGACGCACACTTGTGTACAGCCACCATTGCATCAAACCACCCAAAACCCTTATGGAGCTCTCCCCTGGCACCAGAACCCACTCCTCGGCACCAGATGTCACATTTGCTCAGCCACAAAAACATCCCACTGGGTTTCCATTTTTCCAGTAATTAAATTGATTCTAAATGTAAAAAAAAATTATAAATGAAATATGAATCAAAAAAAGGACTGAGTGATGGAAATACAGTACATTATGAATGATTTAAAGAGGTTGTACTTGTGGAGAAGCTTCAAAAAAATGGTAAATGAGACAAAACTATGTTATAGAGTATGTGTTAGTTTTGTGGGTTTTTTTTAAGACTTTTTTTTTTAATGGCATCTTTGTGAAATGTCCAGGTTAGTGGATTGAGATGACAGGAGACAAAAGCATTTACAGTCCTAAGGAGAAGGGGTTTAAAGAATTTTTGGAAATACTTTATTTCACAGATACACTTACTTACGGGTGAGATTTGATCCACAAAAAAAGAAAAATGTTTGCAAGGGGGCATGATCAGAATTATTTTGCAATTCATCACTTTAACAAAAACTCTTAAAACAGAATTCATGCTAATGTGAGGAGAGTTTACTCTTAGGAATACTGTTAGGATAAATCCCAAATCTTGTTTACAGATGTTTAGAGATGTGCTTTAGAGATGTAAAGTGTTAAGGAGATCCAAAACCAAACCTATACCCTCTATTAATGTATAACACCCCAGTGTGACATTCTCGAGTATCTACAAAACCTTTTCACAGTCACTTTGATCTTTTTTTATTTGTAGTCTTGTAAAACTCAAAAAGGAAAAAGGAGAGAAGAGGTTACACTGTTTTAACTCAATCTTTCAAAGCGGATAAATAAAGTCGATGTAGCTATTTCTGCCATTCTGCAAAAGTAGACAATATGGATTTAGATTTGACTTGCACACTAAAATCTGAAACGGAACTGTAATGTAGATGCACTCTGAGGTCACTCGGCACCGTCTGGAAGAGGAGGAGGAGGAGGGCACGTCCTGCAGGACGACAAGAACCTGACATTTTTCTTTCTTCTGTGTAACAAAGGAAAATACACTTTAACACTTTCAGCTTTTGTATTAAATGTTTAAAACAGAGAAGAAAATGCACTGTTTCATAACTTGAAGAGGCCTGGGATTGAGCAAGTAATAACAAACAGACAGCAAAACATACAGGAGTGCCAGTTGGCTCAAATGCTCAACCTGCTGTAACATGAGTGAGCAGAAAATAGTATGAAATGTAATGACAGTATTATCACTAGAAGTTTACATGTTCATACTTGCAGCAGTTTTCACATAAAAACGTACACTTAAATTAAGAAAGAGCAGTAACTCCATTACTCCTGTCAAGCCAGATCACTCACTTTTTCTCAATGCAAGTTTCAGAAAATATAAAAAGAAAAATGCAAAATCCTTTTACTGCAGTACTGTATTCATAAAAAATAGCTTTTGTAATTCACAACAAACCACACACAAAAAAGAAATCAAGAGAATGTAACTCAACACCGACTTTCATTTAGAGAACATGTTTGAATGCATTTTGAAATGCCCCCATCCACCTCGACTGTGTCATCATTATCATAATGGAGAAAATATTGTTAGTTAGTGCTTAAACACAGAGTAGATTAGTATGCTTGAAGTCTGTCTTTGTCTCCTGGATGTCAAAGCAAAGATATCCTTTTGTTGTAAACGAAAGCACTATGCTGTTGGATAAAGGAAGCGCCTTCTGACATTATATATAAATTATATATGTATATATTAAAAAGGGGTACAAAAACCTTTTTTGGGGCACTCTACCTTACCAACAATAAATTTTGCACTATGGGACGTTCATGGCGTGAGGAGGTAAAGTGTTGTTTGTGTTTTACCAAGCACAAGAGAGCTTGTACAGTATAGGATAAAAAAAAAAACTATTCAAGCTTCTTGGTGATAAACCATACGGATAAACTAGAAAGGTTATCACTTCTTTTTGATACCATCACGCTTTCCTGACTTTTGTCTGAAGCGGGGGCCTGTCCATACACTCACACACTTCTATCCAATCTGGAACCTGGACGTACTGTACCAGCGGCCTGAAAGGCCTCCTTGCCCACTTTGGGTGATAAGTCATGTGTGTAATAAGTGTCTGGATCAATGAACATAGAATGCTTTAACTGGAAATGGCCCGCCCAACAACTTTAATCTGTTACCATGTTAGAGAGACTACGTCCTTTTGACTTAAACAATGTGTCGACTGTCTTGCATAGACATGTTTTGCCTTTGTGTGTATTTTAAGTGAAAGCACCCATGTAAGAATGGGAGGAGTATCCAGGGATTGTTAGCCAAAGTAGAGGATGACATGTTGTGTGCTGTAACTTTTGTGATCGCAGGAATATGCTAGAACATTTCAAAGGGAGGAAAAAAAGCTGTTAGGGGCAGTGGTTGGAAATAATTCAACTGGTCAATTGTCTATTTATTAATATTAATTACAATGCATTTCAAAGTCTGTCTACCTCACTTTAGCCTTCTAAAAAAAACTTGCTTTTTTAAAATTTGTCATCGATTAATCTGTGCAAACATTTAACCCATAAGACCCCCTCACCCCCTCCCCCCAACCCCAATCCCCACTCCCCCTCCAAAAAGATAATTGTAGATGAAAACCACAGGGTCCCCTTGCTCTCAGGTTCAGATTGAGTTATTGACAGAGTGACTGATGGTAGCGGCTCTGGTAATGTGTGGTCAAAAGAAGTAATTAGCTGTGCCCACAACTATGGCTTAACTATGGTTCAAGCTGTTGAGAAGTTGCATTTTGAATTTTAGTGTTTGTATACTGGTATGTGTGAGAGTGTTTTCATATAAATATATGAGAGTAAGAAATCTCTATGTAAATACCTACCCAAATGGTGACATTTATGATGTTTTGGACAGGTTCACCGCTTCTAATGTTTTTCTCACTTTCCCCCTTCATTCCTCCATTCTTTGTGTAGTTAAAAAAAAAAAATCACCCCAACTTTGTAGTTTAATGGTTGTGCATATGAATAACTGTTCAATTGTTATTTTTGCCTTTTGTTGTTTATTTACTGTCATTTTTCTTTTGTACAATAAATCATTTATTTAGCTTATGGGATTTGTTGTTTATTTCTTACTGAGTCTAGTGCATTTGTTTAAAGCATCCCTGTGTTTCTTTAGCTGAACCAACAGCCACTGTGGACACAACAGTAGCAAGAAGTACAGAAAAGGCACAAAGTCAGCCAACTGACACAGTAATGTCAAGCAATACCTCAAACATTAGCTACCATGACTTACTGGTCATACAACAAGTAAGGAACAAGTAAGGTTGTAGCAGTAAAATCTCTGTGTGAACTGTGCAGGTGGTGTTTTATTGTTCGGAAATGTGCTTTTTCTTTTTCCAGAAGTTATGTAGTGTCATGTCAGGTTTGGGTGGTACCGGCTATTTCTAAATCCATTATATTGTGCATAAAATCTAACCAAAGTTATTAACTACTAGCTAGTCTTAAGTTATTTACTAAATTTGCTTATTTAATATTTTGTTGAACATGGTGTAGCGCAGCGTCAATGCTACATTCAGTTCCAGAGGGCAAGTGTGCTTGAGTAATTGATCTTTTATGTGAGTGAGGTTTTATGCAAGTTAGTTAGTGGCCCCAACCAGGGCTCTGAAATATCAGTAGCCTAACTGTGCTGTGTATTGATAAATCCATGGCTCTGTCCGTGGTGCTGAAGCACCAGACGGATTTGTAATTGCGACTTTTTTTCTCAGCCCCGTCCTTCTGTCAGTTTCATCTTGGATCTATAATACTCTCTAAACTATATACTGTAAACACTCAATTCTATACTATATTTCAGGCTATATATTCTACAGAGCAGTATCACCTTCATGATCAACGTGACAAGTAGCAACATGTAGTTGTGTAAGAGCAAGAGGATCATAGAGAAACGTTGCCACTTGTAGTATTCCTATAATATTTCTATGATCATTCAGCATCATCTGTGCTACTGAAAATACACCCCCAGACCAAGCCACGTCTGTAATAAAATGTTTTAGGAGAGACATGGCTACATATAGAGATAGACATATAGAGTTTTTACTATAGATGTTCGGTGTAACCTGGGACTGGAGCAGGTAATATGGAGCAGGTAATGTGACTGAGGAAATTAACCTGTACTGACCACACCGCACTCTGCTGCTACAGTTACATAATTTGAGGTAAAGTTTATATCATCAAAATTTTCAGTAAAATAATAGGCCTACACAAAATACTTAGCTTAATCATAGTTATATTAAATGGAATTATAATCAGATTATAACATCAAGAATTAGGCTAGGCCTATATGATAATCCTGCAGTCCTAACCGTTACTCTCCCATCCCTGCTGTTAAAAATTAATAAATCACCAACTGTCTCTATGTACAAAGTTGTTAGTGAAACATGTTTTAAATTAGTGATGTGTAATTCTCCACTTAGTAAATACTGTCAAATCTTGACTTTTAAAGTTAAGTTTGAAGTTATGAACATCTGGTGCAGCTGGCTACAGTTAGCTATGTAACTGTAACACCTGGCAGTTACTGTGAGTGTTTATATTTAATAACAGCTCTATTGTATGCAAGATCTAGTTTCTGTGGTGTGATCATTTTTAATCTAGTGATGCGTAAATCTCCACTTGGTAAACTGCCATAACTAGGCTAAGTTTGGTCCAAGTATTTAGAAATACTGAGGTTTCCCCAACACTCCCCCCAACCACACTGAGAAAACACCAAAAAGAAGGTCTTTATTTAATTACTTTGATTGTTCTTTTCAAACATTTATACAATACTTTAAATAAATTATAATGTAACAATACGAATGGTGTTTGAAGACCTTCTCCCAAACTGACAGGAATAAAATAGCAGGAGAGAAATTCTGAAATATGTATTTATTTATTGTTTTGTTGGCCTAAAAGTAGACAAATCTAAACATAACAAATGACTGGAATCAGCTTATAAAATACCCACCAACAATATGAACTGTAAAACAAACAAATTAATAATTAAATACATGAAATAATATCAATGCAGAAGAGATTTCTTTATCATCTTCAATTGTAGCTACAGCCCTGTCTCCCACACCTTGAGAAGCACACACACACTCATATAGATGATTCTTGGAAAACAGCAACAGGCAGCAGAGGTGGCATGAACCTTATATGATTACACATAACAAATAAACTTGATCGATTGATTGATTGATTCAAAGGGAGCATTCAGAGGACAAAGGTTTAGTGTTGGGATTCGGGTTGCCATTATTTGGATTTCATATAAGATCTAGCCTGACCCAATTAATATGGCACCTAATAGGAGGGCCTCTCATCAACCTAATTTAGAGAATCAATAGGGGACAAATGAGAGTGAGAACGAAGCTCTTTATGGATGCAAACAGACAAAGACCACCCAGTACAAGCTCGAGGAGACTGATGCCAGCAATGACATAAACCTTTTGACAAATCCTCACTCGACATAAACAAACATTCACACAGTCCCCTGCCCCTCAAGTGCATCAATGTGCCATACACATCATCTGTCATACCCGCCCTACATAGACAAGGGAGGACATTGATGGATGTTTTTTATTGTTTTGGCACATAAGGATTAGTTGTACAAGTTGGACGTGAAGTGTTAGAGGCTGAATGCTACACCCAAAGCCTTAAGACTGCTAACATGATGACCTCTGACCCAGCTTCATTAAATAAAGACTAAACTATGCCAGGGAGGTGCTTTTGGAAGTACAGTCCAATGGGAATATTGAACATGTCACAAAGCCTTCAAGAAAGCCCGGTGGGGGCTGGGAGGATTTGGGAGGAGCTTTATGGCAATTATAGCCATAAAGTTAAGAAAGAAGGTGAATTGGGGGCAGCACTGAATAGCTTAAATTGCTGGACACAGTCATCAGTAACACCTTTTTGTCTGGCTCACTAGCTGGTCGGTGTTTAGAGAGGGGGAACTGTTCAGGAAAGATCACACACACTCTTATTGGATGAAAGAATCTCACATGACAGTAAAATAAATAGCAGAGACACCAGATTTGAGACAACGCAGCCGCACAAAGTTCATTAAATCTTCAAATCCACAACAAACTATAACTGTGATTTTTTTAGTTCACCTTTTTAAAGTGAATATAAACTCTTATTTTAAATTATTCATATTAATATTTTGGGGGAATACAACATAAAAAATTATATTATGAGAGTTTTTGAATTCATTATCTCATTTGTTTCGTAAAGTATTTTTTAAAGTAGTTGTTTCAGCTCTTTGTCACATATCTTCCCTCCCCAACTGAGTCCAAGATCTCAAATAAGTTGTTTTAAGTGCAACATAAGCTTTGCTTCATATAATTGATATCATGCGTGCTTTTGCTATGGTATGTAGTTCTATTTAGGTTTATTTACCTTGTCGTAACCTCGACATCTCAGAAAGTATGTCACATGACTGCTGTCATTGTGTTGGCAGTAGCATCTTTACCAGATTTATTGTTGATTGCAGTAGTACTAAATGCATACTAAACACCATTACAGTGTTTTTGGTGTTTTCATAACACAGCGTCAGGATGGTGTAGTAAATGTTCTCCATCTCTTCACTTACAAATCAGCAAAAAAATCTAAAGATTATGTACTTTCAGGGAAGTAATCCAGTTATATTTTACAGGAAATTCACTTTACAACAACAGACTACTGGGGAAATCCCATAGTTTAAATCTACATGTGGATTTTCGCGGAATTTGAGATCATTAAATCACTGCAGTGGTTCATGGTTCTTACGTCCTGTGAATGACAGCTGTCACTCTTTTGTGCTCTCAGCGCACCATCTGGTTCAAAGCTGACGATTGCACAGCTCTGCTGTAGATGGTGGTGAGCTGCAGTCCAGTGGGCCTGGCTGACACTCCTGCCTGCCTTGCCAGGGGCATGTTGTCGTATCGTCCCACCGATTTGAGAGAATACCTGAGGACAAGACGACCACCCCTACCCTGGAGGATTTCCTTTCTAACAATCAGGCCCAAAAAGGAAGCAACAAAGGTCTTAATTATACTCACATCTTTTACACCTTTTGGTGTTTTAATGCAGCAGGACCATTTCTATCTTATGATTTCAACACATTAAAGATTCAACAGTATTTGGACCTGAGTCACAATGCTGATAGATGGACGATAATGCTGGGAAAAGGATTCATTTCAAAACAAGGATGAGTCATATTTATTCAAGAATAGACTAAATCTTAATTGATTCTTAAAATAATCTAAATGTAGAGCACATGTGGGCATTTCCATATGATATGAATTAACAGTGACAAACTCTCTTCTAATGTATGTTTTAGAATAAGAATAATGTGTGAAAATATGCATTTAGTTTAGTTTTCAAAGTTTAGAAAAAAAATAGCAGCACCTCGTATAGACTTTATTAACATTCATGAAAGAAAAAAATGTACATGCAAATCATAAAAGCAGGTCAAGTCTTTCTCATAATCTGCATCTTTCTGCTTCTTTACCTCTAGCGGGTATTTTAATGTGGGGTTTTAGTTATCTTATTTATATCAAAATGCAAAATAGAAGATATTGTCAAGACAAAATACAATCTTTTAAAGACACTGCAACAGTGTTACAATACATGCAATGCAAAAGCAATTGAGTTGAAAATGTTAAAATATTAAAACTACAAAAGTTTAAATTGAAGATGTGTCAAAACCAAAACATAAACCAAACAAAAAATATATTATGCAGAAGTGTGAAAAGTGAGAAATAAGTACTCTTTTCTGGTTCTCACAGGTAAAATGAAAACATGAAACACCTCCTCCTCCTCTGCCAATAAACAGCAATCTGCACATTCCATCCACTTATTTTCAATGCTCCTCTCAGCAGCGTGTGATTACTTGAAAGTCAGTCGGACATCTCTCTTTTGGCAACAACAGGAATCTGCCCGAGAGTGAAAAACAAAACCTTTTGTCCCGTGCTGTCATCCTGTAGCTCCTGCCGCTGCAGTCCTGGTAATAATCCTAAATCTGCCTCCTTTTTTGGAACAACTTCTTCAATCTGCAGCACAACAGTGATTGCATGTTAAAACGCAGAAATATCACACTGAATGCTGCTAATATTATTGATGTTATCACTGTAGGTAACCCTTCAGAGAGTCAATAAACAAAACACATGCATAAAACAAAAAACATGCTCTGCTCTTATAATGTGGAGCACTGACAAAGCATTTGGTTTTTCCTCTTGAATGATTTCAGATCAAATTCACTGAGATGATATAATTAAAAAAAATGAGAAGGTTACACAAGGACACAGCTGCACTCCCTCTCTAATGTGGTAGGGCTGGACACACACACCTGGATATATTCCAGGTCACTGATCAAACCTCCAAAAACACAACCCTTGATCAGTCTCAGCCCTCCTTCACACACACATCCATACAGATGTGTAAAAAAAGGACAAGAAAACAACAACAAAACAAATAAAACAATTTATCAACACATTTGTGCTTCATGTCCCACATACACCTTGAGAAACTGGGGCATGATGATCTCACGCCACACTGCAGAGAGTATGTATGTTGCTATACTTTTTAATATTTGCCTTAAAAGTTTATATAAACTAACTACTCTTTGTTACTTTATTGTCACGTTCCAGGAGACTTTTTTGCGAGACTCAAATGCTTCAAGTATTTATAATTTCTCATTTGGTTCACGTATGAGAATCAGTATAAATTGCCTCCACAGGTTATGTTTCATTATTTTTTCATTTAGCTTTCATTTAGCTTGATTTATAATTATGTAAATAACATTAGTGGTCAGCAGACCCTAAAAGTTCACACAAGATAAAGAAAAAAAAGAGAGAGAAAAGAACAATTGAAAGAAGCAAATGCTCCATCGATTACAAATAGTGTTAATAAATGTGTTGTGTTTCACAAGCCTCGCAGATTGTAACTCAGCAGTACAGATTTTAGGGTTTAATGAAACACGGCAGCAAAAACAGCAATAACGAGTTGCCAAAATATAGAACTCTGGGCCTAGATGCCGTCGGTTACAGTGCTGGCCAATAAAAAAGGGGTTGTGGATTTCTTTGAGGCCTGAGCAGTCAGTGAAAGGCACTGTGGGGTCTCCATAGTTCACATGGCAAACTCTCAAACACCCACGGGGGGGTTGCCCTCCCTCCCTCCCCTGTCATGCCTTAACTGAGGCTAGTGTTGACACAGTGCTGGCCAATCTAATTTTGATTGTCAGGAGCAAGGAATGGTGATCCTCCCCCCGCCCCCCTGAGATCATCAAGTTCATTTCTCTGGCTGCATAGGGATTTTTTTCCTCCCCCCCCCCCCCCCCCCCCCAACACCCCCCTCCCACTAGAACAATATTCAGCCGTTCCTGGGCCTCTCAGAGTGAGCTCACTGGAGTTAATCTCTCAGGCCTCTCTCCTCTCTATTGCTGCCTCTCTCTCACTCGCACTCTCTCCCTCTCTTTCTATTCAAAAAGCCATTCGAGAACAGCTTGAATTAGTGACAGTTATTATTCAGACTAATGAGTAAAATCTCAATGGCAACAAAAGTGGACTGTGACATCGGCTATAACAGCATTCATAAATCATTCAGTCTCGGGCCAGAGGGATTTATTAATAAGTGGGTGACAAATACAATTTCTGCAACTTTGGGGGAATAAAAGTGAATGATCACATGCACAGCAGTGGTGACAAAAACAGGAGATATCTGTTGCAGCGGCGTTAGGCATTTAGAGGGAAATCTGTGAAGTGTCACGAAGCCTTCATTGTTTTCCCAGATCTGAAGACAGATGGCCTGCTACACCTTTGTTTGTGTGTGTGTGTGTGTGTGTGTGTGTGTGTGTGTGTGTGTGTGTGTGTGTGTGTGTGTGTGTGTGTGTGCCTGGACGTCTCTGAGACAGAAAGGGAGTGAAGAAGGTCAGGTTTATTGACTATTTTACTTTAAATTCAAAAGCATCTGCTAGTTTTTTTGAGAATCCTGTGTGTAAATAACACAATCTCAAATACTAACCCCCCTCCAAAAATCATTGTCTTTACTTTCTGAATGATAAATGACCACAAAATTAAGATTCATTCATTATTTATGCATTCTCTGATACTCATTTAGTTCAATGCTTTCCATAATTTTGGATTTAGGTATGCATGATGGGTTAATGCAAAAAAGGGCTACATAATGTCTTTTGTGTGGTGCAGAAAGAGGAGGGGGGCCAGAGGGAGGGTGGGGGGCTGCACAGTGACCAGCTTTGACATTTGGTCAACGTCTCAGAGTCAGCATAATCAAATTCAAGCAGTCTCAGACATTAAGAGAGACATTAATTTTCCCACTGAATCCGCTGTCAGTGTGACGCACTGACAGTCCAGCAGCGTGTGGTTTTGTGGCGTAATTAAAACTGGGATGTAATAACAGAGAGAAAATTAGAGGGGAAAAATCAGTTGACATGAGTGAATCAGTCACTTTAATAGAAAGCAAAGCATAATGGACATGATTGATCATAATGTTTTGTAACAGTTTGCATGACACAATTTAAATGCTGACATTTAAATAATGTCATTATCAGTCATCATTGCTAGAATGTTGCACAACTGTAGTCTTGTTTTACTAGAATTTGTTCACATTGTCAAGTGAAATTTTGCACAAAGTAACAAAGATGAAACTTTGTAGCTGCACAACTTCAAGTGGCTGCAGTATCACAAGTTGGCCAGATGGGGGCACTACAACTAAAGGTCAAAGTTTAAATTGGTCTCAAACACACTCACATTGGCTTTATCCTGCCGTCTCTCTGCTATTATTTTCTAATAATCTCTCTGCTATTATTACTTTTGTTTTAATTAACAAAAAGACAAGCTGATGTGATTTCTGTGCTTTCAGAGAAACAACAACAAAACCTACCTCAACAAAATATACTTAAAATTAACCCAATCAAATATCCAGTTGTAGTAACAAAGTTATATTGATATGTCATCAACAACAGCTGTTGTTATAAAGAGGTGGCTCTACACTTACTGATGTATATTAATGTGGATTTACAAACCATTATGTTTTTTGTAAAGCAACTAAAACCAACTTCTATTCAAATACATTATTCACAGTTTATACTTTGTCATATCTCTACAACAAAAGAATTCTTCCTTTACAACTTGATAGGTGAACATGCTGATACAACAATCACTAACATGAGGTCATGAAATCTAAAATTGTTTGTTTGTTTTGTCCTCTAATTTGAAGTCTCAAATAAAGGAAAATAATCAGTTTCTAATTATATCTATCTATTATATTAACCAACAACCAGAGAGAATAAGTACTAAACTCAATCTCTTAAAATGAAATTTCAAACAATTAAGTAAAAGTCCTCAAATTTCTACTTGTATGTTGACATAATTAATTAACAATTGAAGTTAATCAAATAGAAAAGAAAAGCTTTTCCAAGTATAACCCTCGTAAAACAAATGATAATATGGTATAATAATAAGACTCTAATAATACACAGAAACCTACCTAAGAACAGGGTGCTTGTAAACCTTAGACTCTCATTCCTAAAATGAGTTTGCACTCGAGCTGAGAGCACTGCTGCAGCTTGTCAGAAGTAATCTTGACATTACAGAAAACAATTTCAAATTGAAAGATCAAAGTTGAAAGGTCAGAATTATTCTGTCAGGGGTCCTGGGTTCACTGTGGGGGGAAAAAACTGACCAAACCGCTGCCCCCTACCTTAAAAACACATGAAAAATAGACTCAGATGCACATTTATATCTTCCTAAAACAACCACGCAGGGTTCCTTTGTGTTTAAAGAAATGCATGTTTAAAAACTAGGGGACAGGGTGAAAATTAAAGAGGGGGTAGGGTGGTGTGTGCAGCGTAGGTGCGTGATTTGCAAGCTGTCAGATGACAGCCTTGTGGATGAAGAGCAGTAGCCCCCATTCTCTGTCCAGTGCTCGCTGCTCCCCACCCCCTCCCTCAAACGCCTCTCCATACCCCATGGGAGGAGGTCTGTTGCGCTGTGGCCACACTAAATCAACATCGTCCTAATGAGGTGTCACACTTGACCCCCAGCAGCCTCAGCCCCTCACATGGGTGTCAGAGCCACAATGAGCGGCTCTCCATCTCCAGCGCCTGGCTGACACATTTTGATTCATGAGAGAGCCTGGGCCCTGTCAGGTCAAAATTACCCCTATCAAAATGCCACCATCAACACATTCATCAACCCTACCTCTGAATCCGCCCTTTTTTTCTTTTTTTTTTTCAAAAAAACACAATCCCTCTCCAAAATCAACAATACTTCCTTGCTCGTGCTGTGCGACTATTTGCACATGATCAAACCTCTAAACAGCTCAAATGCAAGTTCTCATCTGCAGAGACTCATCGCCTCCCGTCGCAGCCAGAAGTGATATGCCTGCCTGTCATTGGTCGACCTGAGCAAGGGGGTCCGGCCTTCTGCTCCTAATGGCTCTCTGAGTGATGAACTCTGTGTCCCCCAGGTGTTTGGTGATCCTGTCCTCTGACCTGCTGACCCAAAAACACTTCTAATGTGAACAGGTCCTCACAGCTAATAACAAAGCTGGGAATGAAATCTGTGTGAGTCAAAACACAGGGGGGCGCTTACTCATAGCAGGAGGCGAGAGATATAATCTTCACATTTGGTACGCAGTTCAAAGGCTCATCATCAGCCAACGATGCAATGTGACAAATAAAACTGCTACTTTTGTGGTCACGATGACAGTAAGAGTAAAAAAGAAAGAACACATCTGGCTCGTCTCCTCCGCTCCTCAAGTTTACAGAAACACATACTGTCGCTTGGCCTTGTTTCCAACACCAACCACTACAATCGTGTTCTGTTAACAACCTGCAGCTTGAACATACATAAAACTATGAAGATGAGGATTGACGTCAGAGAGGGAACCTGCCTTCTCTTCTTCCCCTGGAGATCAGCTCCTTCATTGTGAACACAGCTGAGACTTTCACCTTCCAGGGACGAGATCATCTCCTGCCTAATCAACACGGCCCAGCAGCAGATGTTCTTCCTCAAGTCAAATAAGGAAGATCAATGTAAACAACTGATCCCAGCCCACTTTTGAAGATCAATAATCAAAAGTAATGTCACATCCTTCGATGCAGTTTGGTACAACCTTGTTCTAAACTATAACATGTTTACCCCTTTCTGAGACAATCATTTACTGTCAGTTGATGCTCATTTCTGCCCGCTGAGGCGACCATCTGGTCCTAAAACTTTCCCCAGGGAGATGAGAGCAGTCCAGTAAGACCAGTTCACCCATCAACTAGACTGGTCTAGTCTTCAGCACCTACAAATTATCTCACCATCATTATCATCGAAAATGAGGATGTGAAACTGTCACTTTTTATTACCAAAATCATGATTCATGATGTTCTCTCAGGTCAACAAAGTGACATCATCTCCGCAGCATTAAAAAAGTATATTAACATCATGATAGTGCAAACAAAAACACAATTACAATACATTTTTATTAGGGAACATATAATATGTCCTTAATAAAGCTCAAGAATTGCATAAAACTGTAAGATATTATGACTTAACACCAATAATGTTAATATAACAAAGGTCTCTTGTGCATCATTGGTGTCTAGACTGAAATAGCTCATTATAATGACATGATAATTACCTCAATCTAGCATTTATTACACTATTGACTGAACAACACAGAAATTCATTGCATGTAATGAGAGCTTTAAGACTGTTTCTGTACTTTGATGGTCAGACATTTATAAAATTGGACATGTTTTATGTGATCTAAGTCAGATGGTACCTGTTGATAAAATGACATGTGTAACTGAGTCTGAACAGATTTCAATATGAACATGGATATCTTTTAAATCTAGACCTGTTCTTTCCATGTGTTTCCACATCCTGCCTCTAGATGCTGATGCAGGACTTAAAATATTTACTTAAAGTATATTATCAATATATAACAAACCATGTAACATGTTGTGCCTTGAAACATTTCAGATTTACATTTCTTTACATGCAGGACAGCGTCATATCAAAGTGGAAAAGATTAAAGGATAAGTTCACAATTTTCACAGTCTGTCCTAAAACAACAGTCAGGAGCCAAAATGAACACTGAAACAGATTTTTCTTGCTTTAATCATTCATCCTGTTCACGCTGATTATTAGAAGAACTCTTCATGATGCATGATACAATGTAAGTGATAAGCTTCCTTCTGTGCAAAAATGTATTTAAAATTTTATTGGAGCCTCAGTTGTAGCTTTAGTCGTCAAAATTAGTCAAATCAAGTAGATATCTTTCAACGTTATGGTCTTTTTAGAACAAAACTCCCTAAATATATATATTCCCTATACTATATTGAACAGGGAAACACTGTCTGATGAGACACAAAAAGCGATTCTTCACAAAAAGACTGTAATTGTAGACGATTTGACTAACTCAGAAAGCTGAAGCCTCATATAAGTTTCAAACAAACTTTTATATACATTTTTCTCAAAATGAGGACTGAGGATGTTGTTCCCCATCACTTACATATTAAGTCATTTGGTGAGGATCTTCTAATGGTCAGAATGAACAAGAGGAACTGGCTATTGTTTTAAAACCGACTTGAAAAATTGTCAGTCTATCCTTTAAGGACAGATCTCAGCCTGAAAAAATAGCATTGGCCTGTTTTCAATTAATCAGTTTGGTCATTGTAAAGTTTTCTGCTTCCTGGTCTTTCACACTTCTGCCACCAGCTGTCAGAGGTAAAACAACAATAATGGGTTTCTAATTTAATCATTTAACCATCATAGTCTCCCTTAACACACACCTGATCCAGCCGCAGGGTAACTGACCAACAGGCTTCTCCAGTCTTTTCTCAAGCCACTCAATTAGTTCTCATGTGGAGTCAACAGGGGATGAAACATGACTCCTCTCTGAGTGGTTAAGTCGTGTGTTTACTAAATGCTCCAAGATGGGAAGATAATCTTCACTCCAGGAGAAACATTTTGACTGAAACCTTTCAGTTTATGTCAAGTCAAGTGGGTTATTTTAACATTTACAATAAAAGACACATCATTAAATCAGAAACAAAAGAAAGATGTGATATAAGAGAAACATGTTAGATAAAAATCTGCTTAAATTGTGAAAAAATAAAGGACAAAATGGCTGCCCTGCTGCAGTGTTTATCCGTAGTTTCGTTCCACGAATTTCTGCGTAATCCCCGTAATCTTTTATCAACTTTATGCCACTGCCTCTAGGGTTATCATCCTAAAAACAAGCCAATCAAAGTCATTTAAGCATGCTTTCAGTTTCCTCTCTGAAATGTGGTTTGCAGTGTTGATCTAGTTGTGGTTCAGTATACAGGATAAGAAAAGCGTCACGTTTGTTGCAGAAATGGTGTGTTACAATGTTGTGGAAATGTTGCAGCATGTTGTCATGTGATGTTTAACATAGATTCGCTTTCTTCGGTGTGGCGTTCCGGAATTGACACCTACACTAAGAGGCCAGTTTTTGATGCTGATACCCAATTGCTGATGCCCAAAGGGAATGGAGCAAAATGTTGACTGGCAAAACAATAGAAAGATAGTATATGAAAGTATCTGGGTAGGTGTACCTATACTACACAGTATAAACCAAGAAATAAACAAATAAATCATCCATCAAACATGTGGTTGAGTAGTTGTCACAAACATAACCAGGAATTAGTTGGGCCTGGACAGACTAGATGCTGTTTTCTGAAAACAAATCTTTTTTAAAAATTTCCCTCATTCACAATTTATAGAATACAATGTTCTGCTATGCCTTCTTTATCTAAGCAACAGGGTTTATATTTACTATGATTTGGTGAAGCAGACAGTGACTTTAAATCCACTGGAAATTCACCTTTCAACACAGACACAGACATACTTTTTATACTATCTCTGCAATATAAACTCTTTCAATTCATATTTTATATCAGCATCTTTGTCTGTGTCTGCTGTTGCTCATAGAGTAAAACATGTAGACAATAAGACAATGTGTTCAGAACAAAAGCAAATTTAATTGTAATTCAATCATTATAGTCACACACACACACACACACACACACACCTGGAGCTCCACATACTGTAAAAACATTCCTCTCTCTTAGTGACCACCTGCCCAACAATTGCTGTGCTACCTCTGTGACTACTGCAAATACATAGTAAACCATAGCAACCGTGCTGGACTCCTTAGCAACCACCTGGAATCATCCAAAACACTTTAGCAAGGACACACAGTTGCAATACCTGCAGGCCCACCCACCCCAACCAATGACCATATCATCCAAGAAGCTGCCTAGACTTTATTAACTACTTAATAACCAACTATTAAACTTATAGCAACCAGATAGGAAAACCCTAGCAACCGCACTAAACATCTTAGAGACTACTTACTGTAATGTCCACTTTCTCAGACTATGCAACCACCTAGTGTTATCTTAATAACTATGTACCAATGCGTTTTTGTTTAGGCAGCAAACACACACACATTTTATCCAGAACTTAGACACCTGACAGTGGCTGTTTCACTACAGTTAGTACTTGTGAAAAGGCAAAGTGACAGAGGATTGTTTTTATACCCTGAAATTTGTATCATTTATATGTGCAAACTGTGACTGTGACCAATTAATCTTCATTCATTAACTCCCTGTATTCTTATATATCTGTTGCCATGTTTGAGGTGTTACTCAACTTTATTGGATCAGGTGTTTGTGCCTGTATCTGTAAATCAGAGGGGAGGTGAAGGAGATAAACTTGAATCAAGGCAGAAATCGGGAACGGTGGACAAGGAAAGTGGGTTAAAACAGTGAAGTTTTTTTTTTTAACAAAAGGGAACAGTTAAAAGCCCCTGACCACTTAAAATGACACAGAATGGAGGAGCGAGGCTGTGAAATCCTTTGTGCCGAAGAAACTTTTGATTTAGTTAAACAGCTAAAACAAGAACCTTTCACACTCTAACAATAGACTCCTTTTCTGGAAGTTGCACTCGACAAGTGAGGAGCAAATTGTACGTGTGTGTGTGTGTGCGTGTGTGCGGTGTGTGTCTGTGTGTGTATACGAGTGCGCACGTGTGTGCATGTGACCCCCCCACATGTCTAACAATCACCCTGACTGACGCATACCACCCTTTCTCTCCTCAAATAAAAACAGAGTAAAAGGAAAAGAGAAATCATCCACTGTTGAAGTACTTTACGAGATCCTCCTTTAAACAGAAAAAGGACTAAGTATCCATGGGAATCTTAGCACGTTAGGGAGGCCTTTCTCCCTTCCTCTCATCCGCTCTCCCCCGCTGCACCCATGGACCAATGCAATTGTTTATTTTCTCCTATTGAGGCTGCTCCATTCACTGGCTCTCACATTTACTCTGCTCAATTGGAGTGAGACAGCACTTATTCGAGGAGAGGAATGTAGCGTTCCACTGACAGAGCAGCAAGAATGCAGAAGAAATAATTAAAACTTTTTAAAGGAAAAGGTACAGCTGAGCGCGAGGGAGAACGACGTCAAACCCCAACAATGAGGAATGACAGGATTTTCTGGCGTGATGAGTATATCCACACATCACCTTGACACAACAAAGTAAAGGAGTGTTTGAATAAAGCACAATGCTAGAAAAGTGGAGCAGGGATCCTATAAGGAGGTCATTCATTCGCCGTGCTTTCTTAACTGAAACTCCCCACAGAACAATGAGGCGTTCTCCAGCCTCTGCAGCTGGCTCTTGTAAGATGTAGCCTGTCCTCCAACCTCACTCTTGCCCGGCCCCAGCACAATAGCTGCAAGCTGGACCTCAGAGTTAATTTCTGCTGAGGTCTATTCTGCAGTGAGGAGGTAGTCGTAATGACAGTTTCCTTCTCTTTAACAATGGCTGTGTCTGCCAAAGCCTTCTCTGTCCTGTCAAACTCTATTATCTGTCACCGAAGGAGGATCTGCTCAGATTGTGGCGATGAGCAGGGGTCAATGCTACATTAAAAATCTGATGTAAGCTCTGATGGCACCAGTGTAGCATTTTGTGAGGCTGCTGATGCACAGTGTGGCAGTGTCGAGCAGGTTGCAACACCTTTGTTTCTGTAGTGGTCATGGGTTTTTACAGTGTGCGCCATGCAGCTGATGAAGAAAAACAACGCCATCTGTATATCACGTTATGACTAACACATGCTGCTGACTCGACATAGTGAAGCTACAATATGGTAAATGGAAAATAATTTTGTTTGCCTTGTTCTTTTCAGGGTTTTTCTACCTAACAGCAAGTTGACAAGAAAGTCAAGTCAAATTTTTGTTGATGTATCCCACAAGCACAAATCATAAATTTGTCTCAAGAAGGCTTTACAAAAACAATGACAACATATGACACCATCTAACCTCAATTAGTTCAGATAAGACACAACACCCCCTAAAAACTTTAACAGATGCTGATTTTTTTCTTCATTAATCATCTTTGAAATATAATATAAAATATATTACATTCATAATTTCTCAGAGGCCACGGTGGTGTTTTAGACTAACAGTCTAAAACCTTCAGACATTCAATTCACTCTCACACATGACAAAAAAACAAGCATTTGAGGAGAAACATTTGAGAAGTTGGAACCAGAAATCAACAAATCAATTGATTGTTGCAGCTCTAATTAGATTAATGGCTCTAATCTCACTTTCTCTGATACACTGCAGCTTGGCCTCTACAAATAGTAATAAAATGGATTTGTAACTGAGAAGTCACTGGTTCAAATTCTCAGTCTGACAGGTGAAACTGATTAAATACAAGGACAAAATACTTTAAATCCAAAAGTGGAGGAAGACTGTGGCTGTCACTCCATGATAAGCTCCCAGGTGTCAGTGAGAACGTCGTTGAAAAAGACATGACGTATTTGCATATTTTAAATCATAAGTTATTGAAGTGAAAAGAGTTCACTACCTCGCTCTGTGACATGTTTGCTTAAACCAGAATCAGTCTTGACGTCCTAACACAAGACTATATCACTGAAGCCAAAACTCATTTGAAATTTCCTTTTCTTAGCAAATTCTGCAGCTTCAAAACATACTGAATGTGATGCAGAAGAAAGGTGAACGGTCACATGCAATGTTTGTCGAAGATATGGGTACAAAGCTAATCAAAGGCTGTTAAAACTGGATTTGTGAGACAACACGGTGAGACACAGTTATAAAGAGTTTATAAATGGAGTGGATCTGACAGCTGCACAAAAAAAATCAGATTTCGTAACTCGGCCTCCTCCTGCCTGACTGGAACTAGAAACATGTTTTCACTAATGAGAGGGGAATTCTCAGCGAAGCAAACAATTACTTTTGCAGAGGATCGGTAACATTTGCTGAACAACCACTCAGTCTGAATTTAGGCAGGCGGGCACCACACTTATAACAGAAGTAAATCTTACCTGCCCCCTACTGGTCAGATACATCTAGTACACCCTGAAAGTAGAAATGATATAATATTATAAAAATGCAAATGTGAGCATTCATGTGTGAGCAAAGTCAAGCTGTATGCACACACACACCGATACCCTCACATACCCACCCACAAACACCCACACCCACACACACACACACACACACACACACACACACACACACACTCACACACATACACACGTGTCTTGTGACATATTTTAGCATTTAAAGTCTTTTGCAATGAGGAATTTCTGATTTATGAAAAGGTCAAGCAACTGCAATTTCATGTATGTAAATTTACGGAAGTTACAAGCTTTTAAGAAGAAGTGAAAAAAAGATATTGCCTATTAGGTCTTTCCATGTAGACTGTTGTTTACGTAATGATGCCATGATGTATTGAAATATAAGTTTAGATTGTATGATTGCTCATCAAGCTTTAAATTGTGGCATTTTTTCAGATAAATAAAAAATATTCAGTGTTTTTTTACTCATATGAATTACACACATGATATTGAAAGGGCATTATCACAGGCATCAGTTAAAGACAGAGAGAGGGCAGGAGGGAGGAGAGAACAGAAATAGGATCTGTGTTTTTCTCTGTGGTTTTCACGCATTATATCAAGTAGCAGCATGTTGACATGGTTAGATCAAGCTCCACCACACACACAACACACCAACTTCTCTGCAGAGCCTGCCAGTGATCTTTGTTCTCAGAATGGACGCCTACACCATTAAATCGTATGATGAAGATTACTACTATTATGCAGACAACGGCAGTGGAGCAGGCGAATTTAATTTCTCTATGGAATGTCCAGACACACACCTTCATGGCTACAACGTCTTTCTACCCATGATGTATTACCTCATATTTTTGACAGGCTTTTTTGGCAACATTTTTGTAATCTCAGTCGTGGGCAGCAAAGGGAGAAGAGGTGGGCGGCTAGTTGACACATTTGTCGTCAACCTAGCCCTGGCCGACCTCGTCTTTGTTCTCACACTGCCACTGTGGGCCATCTCTGCCAGCCAGAACAACCACTGGAACTTTGGGAAATTTGGGGACATGCTTTGCAGGCTGAGCAGCTACATTATTGCTGTGAACCGCTTCTCCAACATCTCCTTTCTTACCTGCATGAGTGTTGATCGTTACCTTGCTGTGGTGAAACTGCTGGATTCAAGATACCTCAGGAGTAGTGGGTGCATTCGTGTCACTTGTGCTGCGGTCTGGTTCTGCTCCATGTTGCTTGGCATCCCATCCATGTTGTACCGAAGAGTTGAAGAGACCACAGATGGACTCTACTGTCAGGAAGATAGCAGCTCACTTTTGTTTCTTGGCCTGAGCTTGACCATGGTGTTACTTACCTTTATCTTTCCAGTGTTAATCATCATGCTCTGCTATGGCACCATCATCATGCACCTGAACAAGCACTGTGTTGCTGCTGCAAATCCTCGAGCGGAGGCCCGCCGCAGACACTCCCTCAAGATGGTCCTTTCCATTATAGTGGCTTTTGTGGTGTCCTGGCTCCCCTTCAACATCTTCAAAGCCATCATGATTGGCTCGCAGCTCTCAAATGCTAGTCTGAGTTGTGAAACTCAGTTGTGGCAAAGAAATGGGCTCCTCATCTCATGCTGCCTGGCCTTCCTCAACAGCTGTGTGAATCCAGCCATCTACTTTTTCCTAGACCGTCAATTCAGACGACGGGCCGAGACCCTGTGCAAGGTCTGCGTAGGAAATCCAAAGATCCGGCACAGCCTCAACTCTTCTGCTTCATTCACCAACAATGGCACTTCAGAGAGCTTTGGAACAGGTGGTGGAAGAACTCAGCTTCAAATGTTTGAGTAGGAGGTGTGATAGGACACAGATTATAATCTTTAAAAGTATTAAAGTTGTTTTATTAGCCTTTAAGATTGGTTATGTGTGACAAACCAAATCATCCTGATAATGAGAGACCTTAGATCAGTGTTGTGATAAAATGTTTATAGAGAAATGACACACATTTCTGAATTTCTTTAATACAGTGAATTACTGTAAGTCTTTTTTAAAATAAATCTGTATTCAGTAAGAAGTTAATTAGTACAATAATATGTTTTTTCTCATTTTCAACAAGTATTGAACATGCTGTTCATATTGCTTATACAGGAAAATAGATTGCAGTGATATTGACATATGAGCAAGTGATGTCTTTTGAACAGTAATATTCATGAAAACAAGATTTGTGTGAAAATCATCAACATGTTTACAGTACTAGCAGAGTACAGCTATCAATTTAGTAGTGTAATTATCATCTTGTTATTTGTAGCATAGCTGATTTGTTGCATATTTTTCCTGTTTTTTAATTTTGTTTACATTGAAGGCAAGATTTTTTCAATTGTCGTTAATTGTTCATTGCATTAATAATGTTGTAAGAAATGCATTAATTGTTGTGATAATGCTGCAATTCTAAAATAAAAACTAAAAAAAACAACATTTGTATTTTTACTGTATAAATTCATGCTGAAATTCTTGTTCTCACAGTAATTCAGTAACTCCACCTAAACAAAACCTCCTTTTTTTTTAGCTGTTGCACACATATAATAAGTGCAATGAGGCAAGTTTCAAGTGAACTCCCGGACTGAAATGAGCGTTCACCTTGTTCAATAGTGCTGATGTAGAAAAGGCACCCATACAATGGCAGATATAACCCTCAGGCAAGACAATCGTGTTTTTTGCAAAAAAGATTCAACTGTGTTTGAATCTAGAAATGATGTTACATAAAGTTCGGGGAATTTCAGTCAAGTTTGTGCAGACTTTTTTTTAAGTAGGCTTTTATAATACATGTTGGACCTATGCAGCATTATTAATCTCAATTTTTACCTCAACATTGTAAATCATTTGTACCTAACATTCCTGCAGCTCTGTTCCAAATGATCCAATTCATGGACTCTAAACATTTAATGCAATTTCCTAATACAGTAGTGTTGATGTAAAAGTGGCCAGTGTCACGGACAGGCTCAGAGTCAGTGACAAAGGATGGAATCACACATGAACAAAGCTTTTAAATTACATTTATTGTTAACTTGATATAAAATATAATAATGTTAGTCAGCTAAAGCAGTCATAAATGCATGTTGGACCTATGCAGCATTATTAATCTCAATTTTTACCTCAACATTGTAAATCATTTGTACCTAACATTCCTGCAGCTCTGTTCCAAATGATCCAATTCATGGACTCTAAACA
Source organism: Euthynnus affinis (assembly GCA_029490765.1). Classification (NCBI taxonomy): domain Eukaryota; kingdom Metazoa; phylum Chordata; class Actinopteri; order Scombriformes; family Scombridae; genus Euthynnus; species Euthynnus affinis. Next base: position 14,341,370 of record CM055840.1, on the reverse strand, counting down.
TTTAATGCAATTTCCTAATACAGTAGTGTTGATGTAAAAGTGGCCAGTGTCACGGACAGGCTCAGAGTCAGTGACAAAGGATGGAATCACACATGAACAAAGCTTTTAAATTACATTTATTGTTAACTTGATATAAAATATAATAATGTTAGTCAGCTAAAGCAGTCATAAATGCAGTGTATGGATGAGTGAAGTATGTGATGTGTGCAAGCAAAACAAAACAGGGGACAAAAAGGAAGAGAGCGAAAGAGGTTAACAGGAAGACACCTATATAGGCTTGAGGGCTAAACTACCCAGGTGCAGGTAGTTCCATGACGTCCTTTCCAAACCCACTTGCAAGCCAAAGCAACCTCTTAAGCAAAAGGCAGAGGGGACGTCATAGCAGTTATTACAAGTTTTAAAACAATAATTAACATTCATGCACAAATGCTTGATATTAATGCAGTCATGACTTGTGCAATAATGCACCAAAAAAATAATATTAGCTTTGGTTATTTAAGGGATATGATTTTTTTGTTTAAAACATCATCATATTAGGGATACAATTTATCTGGATATGTAAAACTAAAAAAGTAAAACAGCATGTTTAAAAAAAAAAAAAAAAATCTGCACTGAACCATCTCTGCACGACGGGGTATTGAATACAAACTGCTTGGAAAAATTGCATTTTTTTTAAAGTAGCACTGACAAAATTTCCTGGTATTTCCAAAACTATAAATAGTCACATTAGTAATTACATAACACAGCCTGTATGGCTCTGATGAAGGCAACGTAGCTCATTTCTTTTATCTTATGAAAAACACAACAGTAACTGTTAGACTTTGTGTGATGATATTGTTCTTGGCATCACAGTATGCTTACAGAGCACAATGAAATAAAAAACATTTATTACTGCTGTTGTGGATATTTTGAGTAATGGTCAGCAGTGGAGAAAGGCACACACAAGACTTTTGATGTCTGAAAATGTTCATTGAAGCGCTTGGCCAAGTGGAGAATCAAAACAGCAAACATCAGAGTGTTCTGCTCCAATGCTGTCTTTTTCCATTCTGTCCTCTGAAGGTCCGAGTCCTAGTCTTTATCAGCCTACAATATGAAAAATTAGTCTGACTGTTTCTAAACGAGGAACTATATCTTACACGTGACAGTTTATGTCACATTGCATTGAATTTCAGCAGTTTTGATTTGAATGTCTGACTGTGTCATCCACCTATCTGTGTTGCTTAGGAAAGCCTCTGATCTTGGTAACCATGGAAATGCTGATATATCCTCTATCAGAGAGTTTTCTGCCTTCCCCAAAACATCACAGACAGCTAAAGTCTCAAGGAGAAGGGGAAAATATCTCCTTCCTGATTAAGAATTACATTGACCTCAAGGCCAAGCTTGACCCACTGTAACCCATAGAAATGAAATATTTCAAAACAACTACATGTGAGAAATATGAGGTCATTTATAATATCTCACTTTCACATGCAAGCTTGGAAAGAGAAAACACAAATAGGAGGGTGAGAAAGAGAAAAGTGAAGTAGCTCTTATTCACTCAAAAGAGACACTAAACTGGTAACCCAAAGATCCACCAACGCAGACAATTGCAACAGGAAACAACAAGTTATATAGTGGCACAGGATAGAAATTGTCACATGTATGTCAGAAAGCCTAAATCTAAATGATGTTTACCTGGTAGCCCCAAGCCATAACTTGCCTCTTATAGCAAAACAACTGGCAGCTCTGTTTTGTTTTTTTTTATGTCTCTTTTTCTTGTCTCTCTCTATTAAGAACTCATTTAGCAGTTTGATAATAAAGCAAAGCCCCACCACACTGCTAACTTCTCAGAAATCAAAGGTATTCACATGAGCGTTACAAGGGGAAGTTGGTATTTGAAAGTTGAAATGTTCAGGGGTGCCCACTTGTTTTTCAGTTGTGAATGCAAAATGAATCAGGTGGTTTCACAGTGGAGGAAACCGAGTTAGGTGCCAGGCTCTGGGTACACAGGGTCAGGACTTTCCCGCCTAATGCTTGAAAAAGCAGGTGACCATCTTTTCTCACAACATTGTTTCAGCAGTATCACAAATAATCCTGCATTGTTATAAGATGAGGTGGGGGTAATTTATTTTTGTTGTAATGACTGGAAATAATTGGGTTTTTTTTTTTTTAAAGAGACAGTAGGAACAGTAACGGAATAACATCTATTCTAATTTAGCAGACAAATGAATAGGCGTAAGACGATCTCTGTTTGTAGCAGTTTTTTCATAATACGTATTCTGATGTTTGTTTTTACCAATTGAATAACATTTTAAAATTGCGGACAAATCTTTTTTTCAGGTGTATTTTATATCAGGTGAAATACGTGTACTTTATTCTCACTGTTGTAAATTGAAAAGAAAGGGTTTACATATGTGAAAAATATGTATATTACTGTAAACCTAAATATTGAAGGCGGTTATGTATCGTGCTCATAAGAATGATGTGTAATTTTCCCGTGAACAGAGCAGTTAACAAAGTTCACAGGCAGGGGCGATGCCATGCCAGCTGCTGGTGGCTCTGAGGTTTAGTGTATTGTTTAACGATACTTTGTCACACGGACAAGAAGAGTCAGAGTTCAAACCACCAAACTGTTTTCGTGAACTAAACATGTTGGGGATGCTTCACAAAGATTAAACAAATATTACAACATTTGTTTTTTTATATACAACTAATTGATTTATCTACACAAAATTGACAGGACTTGATTTGTAATTTCAAAAGTTATGTGTCTTGTATTTTCTTTAGTGTTGATATTTTCTGTACATTTTAAATAACAACAGCAAACATGTTCAGTGTAACTGTTGTATGACATAAAAAGATATTACAGAAATACACAGTGGCATTTTACATGTAATCTTTTATCAATTACCCTCAAGCTATTTTTAAAAAAAATTAAATATTGAATCCACACTGCAATTTCTAAATAATTAACAGTGGAATGATTATTAATAACAGTATTTTCATTTAAAAAAGAAATTGAATTTCTAAATGAATAGCTCAATAGTTAAGGCATGATGAGAATAAATGCATTTAACACCCTGACAGTTATTCTGCCAGTCTGGCACACACAGAGTGAAAGGTATGACCTCGACTCTCAGTCTTATCAGACTTCAGTTCACGTCAGTTTCTGTTAATGTTGAAACTATAAACTTGTGATGTTCCCACAGCACTACTGCAGGACCTCTGTACTTGCAAGCATCATTCCAAAACTGATTTTGTGAACTAAATCAGTCATACTCCTTGAGTATGGATGTCTTCAACTTGTAAACTGAGTATTATGAACTGTTCAGAGAGAAATTAAGTCACTGCAAAATTACTCATGCCACAATTCAATGAAAATAAAATGCATAAACCTCAAGGTTCAGCTATATATATAATCAACTTGTATAAACTCACCGGCCACTTTATTAGCAACACCTGAGCAATCTAATGCAATCCAACAGCTCTGTTATAAATTCTACATTTACAAAGTTAACCCATTTTCAGTTTTTATTGACATTGTCAGAAAAGTGTTAAGGTGTTTGAATGGTGTTCCTAATATTTTGCCCACTCCATTAAAATACATGAGAGGGGCAACATATTAGGAACACCACTCAATATAATGCACTCCAGTCCACCACCAGCACCCACTACCACCTCAATAATAAACAGAAAGTAGAATTATCACCTTTCTGACAGTTTTAACAAAAACTGAAGTTGTATGAGCTTCAGAAATGTATCATTTATGGCAGAGCTGTTGTATTGGATTGCTGCATCAGAGATGGGCTCCTGAATGCATCTCAAACTTGGACCTAAAAAGTGGGACATTTTGCAAAAACACCTTCAAATGATCTTCAGAAAAGACCCTAAAGAAGAGGCAGTGGCATTAATGAACACGAATAGGAGAGGAAATATCATCTTTCGATATATTTTTTAAATAAAAACAACTAGCTAGCTGTCAACTGCTATCTGCCACTGTTGCCAACTTTCCAAAGGAGAAACTGCACTGAGGAAGATAAAAGTGTGTTTGGTCTGCTGTTCCCAGTGGACCCAAAGGAGACCACAACCTTCCCTGGAACTACACCGGAAAGGAAACATCGAAAGCAATGTGACAAAATGTGGAAGCTGGGCAAGCACCGAGAAGTGCAAGCTAGGCTAACTGTTAACCTAAACAAACGGGCAGTTCCAACAATCATAGCAGCCTGATGTTCTTTGGACAGCAAAACAGGATTATTTCACTTCCTCATCAGTGCTGGTCACTCGTTTACATGAAAGAGCCGTTTACATCGAACTGAGACATTTACTTTCTTTATCCTTTCTGTTGTTGTTATACTGCTGTGGGTTGGGAGGAACAGCATTTGTGTTGTGTGTGTGTGTGTGTGTGTGTGTGTGTGTGTGTGTGTGTATGCAAATATACAAGAAAATTACAATAAACAAAATCCTGAATCTTGAATTAGATTGCACAGGTGTTCCTAATAAAGTGGTTGGTGAGTGTATATTGATGCTGTATTGATATATTTACATGATTGGGGCTTTTCTTGGATTATACACTATAATTTCACACAATAATTAATTGTAAAAATGTACCAACCTTCTTGATCTCCAAGGTGACTTTACAGTTACAATATTTGATCATATTGGACTGTTGGAGCTGAGTGACAGTAATTAGTGAAAGCTTCACTTGCACAGTTATCATATTCACATTTTCTCAGCACAAATATCACCAAGGTTTGGATCAAATACAGCATATGAAAGCACAGAGTCATACACAAAATATTGTCACAATATTTGGATATTCCTCATTGAGCACTAAGTACAGCTGCACTGAATTTGGAGATAAATAAATACTGCAAGAAGGTGTGGTATATTGACTTCACAGTTTAACCACCATGTAAGAGTTTCATACAGAGGGTGTATGCCAACAGGCAACTCTCAGATCCTCTGGTGATTGGCTGTGGTTTCCTTGTTCCTTAAAACTGTCTTCATGATCTACACTTGATCTGTATGAAAGCCGTTCACTGAGAAAATAAACTTGTATCTGGTCCCTTTGATGACATTTAAAAGTGTCCTTTTTTCCTGTTTAAGCATTAAGAAAAAATGTATTACTGTCTCGCTGTAACAGAATCTGCTGTGCAGGATTTAACTTAGAACAAAAACTTCCTCATCTGAACACAAATAAACCAATAATATGCATTCAATAATATGTATAATTTTCCCAAAGAACAGCTCTCCGTACAGCTAAAAGTGCAATTAAAACATGTCAAAGGACAACTTATTCATGACAACCTGACGACCTGAACTGCCTGAAAAATAAAACCACTGAGACAACTGTGGTTTAATGTTGTTGTTTTTGACAAGAGGTTCTTCAAGAAGGCGGTACTTATAAACAAAAAAGACTTTGTTTACCTTTAAATGAGGACTTGATCCTCTCTCAATCAGAAATGTAGAAGAATATTTAAAATTACAAATATATAGTCACATTATGATAAAATTTTATGTGATTTTTAATTAAGAAATCACATATATTATACACCATTTAAAGTGCATTGCAATTTTAATTGATCAAATCAAACCATGGCAGTCAATGTGCTGTTTACTTTTGAAAAACAACTGAAATTCATTTACATGAATTGTGCTTTTCACAAGTTAAAGCTCATTTCCTCACAGCTTCACATGTGAAAACATGATGTCATCAACACAATTAATTTCCTTTCTCACACATCATAAATAACTGACACTGTACAAGACATGTCTTGTGTTTAAAATAAAGCGGTGACCAGTTTCATTAGTTTTCATGAATTAAGACACATTTAACTACCATTCGTCACGTCATGAAATGATGACTCACTTAGAAGACTTAAAAAAAGACTTAAACATGTCCATTTGGCTTCAGCAAAGCGGAAGGGAATAATTTAGCTTTAATAATGAAAGTCATTGGGTTCTGAAGTGTTGTTTCATAGTGACGTACTCGGTGAGTGAATGGCTAAAAGTCACATCAGTTTATCTCACACATATGCTGTAAAACATGTACTGCCATGTACGGTAGGTCTATAGTACAGAATGGTGAATTATATATATATATATATATATATATATATATATGATTATTATGGTTATATGGTTTAAATTCTGATATATTTAATCTGAAGTTTTGCTTCTGGTGGCAAGACTACAATGTTTATTAACATATTACTCAATAATGATGAACTAATGGTATTAGGCTCACAAGGAAGTCAAACATAGCTACTTTTGTGTTATTTTTCCTATTTTTCTGGATTAGTCTGGATTACTTTTGTTTCTTCTTTACTCACTGATTCCTTTGTAGGGTCAGCGAGGTTGAGACAGTGTAGATGCTTATAAAAACATTAGATTGTAGCTTATTACTAACACCTTTAATTAATTGTATCAGAAATGGTTCTATGCTCACATGATACTGTATGTGTTGGTCCCTGGGTGGCTGATCACATGGTTTACAGGATTTAAAAGTCTATGCAAGTCTATGCAACACACTGCTGACCTCTACTGGTTGAGATAGAGAGGATTCAATACTTATTTGGGGCTACTCCAATGCATGCTGTGCCTCTTCAGTCTAAACATGTGTAACTTTGGCCACGTTGAGAAATGAATAAGTGGTTTTGACGTCAAATCCACTAAATATCCAGCAAAAAAAAGGGTATAATTGAGATTGACTTGCATCATCTCTGCCCGTAAACCGCCCACACAGCTGCGGAGAAGTGGATGGTCTATGCGCCATTCACGAACCAATTTCTAGCTCGTAACTTCCATAATTATACTGATCAATATAACTGTCTTTTACGTGCTATTAGAAGACAGTAATAACATTTTAACCTCTTGAAGGATTGTAATAGATGTAAGTTGTTGTTTTATTTTAGCAATCAAGCGGCACATCACGATTTCTCCCAAGAGAAGAAGAACAGGCAGCATAAACTTATAAAACAAGCACCTTAATTACTTTAATAAATATAAATATTGATTTGTACTGACCACTTTCATTATTACGTTTTTGACTTTGTTAACTTGATTTATTAGGCGTCCCAGTTTACAAATCGGGTGTCTGAAACGCGGTTGCCATGGTAAACACGCGATGTTTTCAGCTCTGCCGTGTTTTCGATAGCACGTGAAGGCAGCACGCTTTGCTTTGCTTTACTTGGGCTCAAGAAGTAGCCTTTCCAGTAAAAGTTGCGTTTGGGGAGTAACACTCAGTTTGAGTGTTTGTGCTTCACTGTATACACTTGTTTAGCCACCAGAGGTGAAACCCAAAGATTTGTGTGTTATTTGCTTATTTTATTTTGTTAATGTAACCAAACTAAAACTTCCCAGCTCAGATCTGGAAGAATGTGAGCCACTGGAGCGCAGATTGTATGGATGCAGATGAGGCACGATGCTAGCAGGCTAACTGGCTACTGAGGTAAGAAGAAATAACATTATAGGGTTTGTTTAACGGAACAGTGTATATGCATTTGAGTAGTGGGTTGTTTATTCGCTGCTGTTTAACCTTACTGTGCTTTTGAAACTAAGTAAGTGCGAGCAAAGAGTTCAAGTTTTGGTTAAAAGAAGAAGAAAAAAAACCCTCACCACTAAAGCGAGTTTCTAAACTTTGTGAAACTCTTCAAAGCTGGGGCCCAGCACCTCTATGAAGCTGGATGAGCTGGTGAATGAAAGGGACGAATAAATACTACAATATATCTTTACTTTTTGTCCCCAGAGAAATGTTTATACCTGACTCTTTAACTCACAAGTTGGTCCAGACTTTTAAACTAACAGATGGGACGTTAATGGAGAGATTGTCAAGCCTGTTTGTCTTTATTGTGTTCTGTATCTATACTTGTTATAGATACAGTGTCTCTAATGTGTATAACAGGTGTGTATTTATTGTGCCATTATGGCTAGGTAACAGTCATTATAGATCTTTACAGCACTTTTAACTTTAACATGAAGGTAAACACTGAAACAGACACTTTTTAGTTAATTAATCTTCCTCCAAATGCCAGTGAATTTGATTTCTGTCTTTCTATATTAAATATGGTCTTCATGGAAAGTCTCTGGTCAATTTTTTAATGTATGTAACAATCTGTGCAAAAGAGAACTAGTATCATTAACCACATAAAGATATATCTGACTGCACTGGCCAACAGAGAAGTAATAATCTTTCAACATCCCCTTTTAACAGAACAACACAACATTTTAAAGACAATGAATGTGAGAGGAAAACAATGAAATCCAAGTTACAGGGCTATTTGATGCATTCACATTCTATATTGTTATTTAATGGTGATATAATAATAGTAATAACTTGCAATAGCACACCCACATCTTTTCCACAGATCTCTACAAAGGTTTGCTTCAGTGCAGTAGTCCCATTAGTTGGTTTGTCATTGCAGTCTGTTGAAGTATTTCTGCGGTCTACACATTCCTAAACACTGACCTGAGGGCAAGAGGACAGAAGTGGCTTAACCCCTGGATACTCTGTGACCTGCTGGTGGGACAGTCATTACTAAGTCACGCTCTGTGGCCAAACATTGTTCAAACCCACAGAACTTCATTTTTAACATCTACCGGAGATCCTAAAGTTTTCAAAGATACCAAATCTATCAGGAGAAATTTGTCTAAAATGATGCACGGGACATCTGAAATATTTCCATTTAATGACTGAGTGGAGCCATAAAAAGATGGACTCTTGAAATAATAAAATAATAATAATTAATACACAGATAGTTAAGGTGTGAGGGGATTACTAGTGTAGCCTTATAGTATTTAATTGTGTCTAAATGGTGTTGATGTGTTTAAACGTGTCTTCACTCTCGGTCACAATCCAGGGCTTGGTGTCAGTTTAGGAAAGGTCTCTATTTGCATAGTGGTGCACATACTTCTAATCCAGCGATCCACATCAGACACACCTTTTCTTCACACATGCTCGTTTGAGATACTGTATTAATTTCTCATCTGCAGCCTTTAGGCAACACAAAGCTTAAAGCCGGCTGCCAGCGGAGTGATGGATACCAGTCAGACGGTGGGAGGGAATCAGCAGCTCGCTTTGTTTGCCTTTTAAAGCCTGAGGGCCTGTTGTATATTAGTGCAACTTTATAGGACTTTTTAATGACGCCGCTTTGATTTAAGCATCATTACAACAAAACAATCTTTTTTCACCTGGTGGAAGATGCAGACGATATTATCTCGAGGGGTAAATGTGTAAATCTGGCAGCTGACAGCTCTACACGCTGGCAGCAGTAGTCTAGCTGTACACTTATAAAAGGAATCAAGAATATTTAAAGAATTTGTTTTGCCAGCTGCCGTGTTGCCTACACAAAGCCGTCTCTGTCTCCCTGGGACTTCTGGTTTATATAAACCAACCATGACATCCACCAACTGGTTACTTCTTCACTGGGTGCATGTGTGTATCGTACAGCAGTGTAAGAGGGGAAGTTGTTTAACCAGGCTGACTTGTCTTATCAGCGAGCATGTTGGACTTAAAACCTCCACCTGCACAGTTTCAGTAATTGTGTTACTGGTAGAAGAACTTTATGATTAAACTAATTTCCTGCAGCTTGAGCACTACTGAAGTTTCACACCACCATTCTGTGTCTAACTTGATTTTAAAATGTGTGATTATTTCCTGTTTCACAGCTACAATACTGTTGCCATTAGTGTCAGAATAACCTTGTATAACTTTGGTTTCCCATCATCAGAGGATATTATTATTCATTTGCATGACTGCACTTCTCTGATTTTAGGTTCACAGGCTTCGGGGCATGCAGCCTGTTTACACAAAGTGCTGCTGTTTTACTCTGTTAACTATACAAGCACTTGTAGTTGGAAGGTGTTATCCCTCCCTGCAGCCTTTCCTCACAACACTCTTTGTTCTTTGAGTCATTCTGTCCATCATTTTAATGAAGGTGTTGGTAGAATAGCTAATTAAATGCCACCATGAAAGTTTTTTGGTCTCAAGCCAAATAATGCACTTTTTGTAGTTTCAGCATTTCATTAAATATTTTTAATAACTTACAAGTTTATGAATATCTCAAGGTTTAATTAATTTAATGTCCCTCTTCGCTCAAAAATGTGTTTTTCTTCTTGTTCCTACAGTTGAATATTTGAACTTCACTGTGCAGAGTTTGACACTAGAAAGCTGTTTTCACGTCATCTGCTGAAAGTGGAAAGTTTCTCTGTGCTCACTGAAAATCTGGTTTTAAGGACCCATGAGCATGATTTGTGACATCACAACTAGTTTTGAAGCCAATTCTGGTTCAGTATTCAACTTACATAAGTGTGATGTGGAAACTTGAAGCTTCCAGTGCACAAACACTGAGAAGGGACTTTACAGTGAAGCAGGAAACATCTTCTGTGAAGTAGTTAAACTTTTGAACTGAAATAGATTTGCATATTTATGAACTCTAGAATTTGTAATGAGGGAGACAAAATAGATGTTATTTTAAGGATTTTAATGTGGCAATTACTTACTTTTTTGTGGAAAAAATCAGTCAGACACACAATATTGTTCCAAGCAGAGTATTTTTATTTGTCTTAATATATGTCTGGAGGGGATCTTTAAACTTGTTAGAAAGCGTTTTTAATTACTCTACTTTAAAGATGCTTGATGGGTTTATCTTTTAATTGTGTTAAATGTATCTGGTTAAAACAGAGCTGACTTGTTGCCTCGTACCGTGATGTTGGTGTTTCTGAAGAGCAGAGCTGAAACAATTGTTTTTTGAACTGCAACTAGCAATTATCTTCATTGTTGATTTTTTTTTTCTGATTAAATGACTTGTCATTTGGTCTATAAAACATTGTGACACAAGTGTGGAAAAATGAGCCCAAGATGATGTCAAAATGTCTAATTTTGGGTTCCAAACAGTCCAAATCCAAAAAATATTCAGTTTAATCAAATATAAGACAATGAAAAGCAATTTTGAGAATCTTTTCTGTTTTACATCACTGTAAACTGAATCATTTTGGGTTTTGGACTGTTGCTCTGGCTAATTAGTGGACAGTTTTTTATTGCTTTTTTTTTTTTTTACATTTATAGACTAAAACAATAAATCAAGGGTAAAAAAACAATTTGCAGATGAATGAAAGTAATTGTTAGTTGCAGTCCTACTAAAGAAAGACCAGTCGTCTAGAAACACGCAGCCCTTCAGTAGTTAAAGTATCCCATAATGCATCAGCCTCCAGTATATCGTGCTTGGCTTTGAACACTTATGAAAACCCTTCAATTATAAATATGGAGGCGGTGTGACAAGGCTGGCACAGTATTTCGCTAAAGATTGCAAACATGTGATAATCTGTGATAAGCCGGTACCTGCAGATAACATCAGCCTGCCAGCATGTCTCAGTGTTTCAGTCGTTGCTTTAACTCACAGTTTACCCAACATATAAAACACAACATAAGAAGTCAGACCTCATATTTTACTGAATTAACTATGTCTGATATATTTCCACACAATTGTCTACATGGTTGGTATCTGTGAAATATGCCCAGTCGTGTTCACACTGTGAAAGCTAAATGCAGAAGTCACTGAACCAGATAATTGCAATTCATTGCTTTTTCCGGTGCCGTGTCATTTGAGATCTGATTCTTGAGTGTCTGGGAATTGCTGGACCTTTTTCGGCATGTCTGGGCACCGACATTCCTGGAAAGCCAAAATGAATATTGAGATCCAGAATGAATGCGAGCCATGCAGTTACAGGAGCAGGTGCTGCTTCTGGGTGTCTGTAAATCATACAGACTATCCCGCCGCCATGTGTTTCCCTTTTTTCAGCAAAGACAGAAAAAAACAGCAGGGTCTCGGTGTCGGTGGTCTGGAAGTAGGAAGAGAAGCAGTGAAGCTTCAGATGCTCCAGATATGAACATCTAAGCTTGTCTATTAATAAGTTCATAAGTGATTATCAGTTTTTTTACTGGCCCTTTGAATCAGGAGATGGTAATAGACATGCGTTAAGCAGATATTTGATCTTTGAACGCCCAGAGCTGAACTTTCACAGTAGTTAGCAATCATTTACTGATGTAATTGTGTGTCATCAACAGTCAGCTACCAAGTCATAATGTCACCTGTTACCGATGACGAAAGCACGATGTTCCTCAGTCGAGTTGAACAATAATTAAACTGCTAAGATTCGTCAGCAAAGTATCGATTGTAAAACAATATGACACTGGAGGTCTTTTTTTTTTTTTACAGCCTGTTTACATCTGTTTATTCTCCTGAGCCTCAAACCTTTTTGTTGTACTGCGTCATATTTTCATTTTAATTGTGCTTTTCTATTAAGCCACTGATAGAGAGTGTAAAAAATAATTTCTCAGTATCCTGGTCATTGTTGTTGACACAGTTTCAGATTCAGATGGGAGAGCACAGTTATATGATACTGACTCAAGTGTTCAGCCTCTCTGTCTGTTTGTGGCCACTCCTCTTCAGCAGGCAGCCGCTTTCTTTCTCAGTGGGCGAGTCTCTCATTCCTGTCCAGACTCTACACAGCTCGGGTTTTGTGCACTTCCACTCAAGTCGGGAAATCTGAAATCAGTTTTTAACTCTTTGGATTTTAACAGTTTTTCTATGTTTTTTGTTGTTTTTTCTCATTAAGTAAGTACATTTTTTTCATTTCAGTATTTCTTTGTCTTTTTTAATGAATCAAGTGTCCTCTGAGTGTGTTAATTTGAGTTTATGTGGATTGTCTGTCATTGTGTTCATAGTATTTTTGAGTTACTGTAATACACAAACTATGTCAGTGTTGTGTACATGCCACAGACAAAACAATCACACTGACACTTGACTTACAATAATGGGGGGAAATTGTCTTCAGCTAGTGTTTTATTGCTCAGCTTCTTAGTACCTTGAGGGGAGGGACGACCCCTTTATGTTGTAAGTGTATGTTAAGTTTCAAATCCTCAAGGAAACAATCATAAGTGGTTGTATTTGTGTCCTTTTGTAGTCTGTTCAAAATTGGAAAAACAACAGACTAGTCTAACTAAGCATTTGTTCAGAAAGATGTTCAGCTTGGTGTATAAAGGGTTGATATTGAGTGTTTTGATAGTGAGACGCTGCACATCTACAGCGCATCACACTGCTTTAGTAGTTTCTGTTCCCTTCCTTTAAAACTCCATCCATGTGCAGGAACTGACCGGCTGCAGGGGATTTCAATGAGTAGCTGACTTGATCAGGGAACTAGAAACACTCAGAGACATATGATTGACAGCTTTTAAGGTAGAGCAAGTGTTTCTGGGAATTGTATAAACTGACTTTCTTGATATATTAACTGTTACATTATCTTACGTGTTGGTTTATTTTGGTGCCTTTTTGAATATTGGTGTTGCCATGTGATTCTTATACTATGGCCACAACTAATGATTATTATCATTATAGATTAATCTGCTTGTTATTTACTTGATTTGTCGATTTAATCGTCCATGAAATGTTAAGAAAATGGCATTCAGAGAGTTTATTTTTGTCTGACTAACAGTCAAAATGTCAATATTCATATAGCTGTCTCACATGAAAAAGAAAAAAGGCAAATCTTCACATTTGAGAAACTGAAACCATCAAATATTTAGCTTTTTTGTTTAAAAAATTACAACATTATCAAAATAGTTGGTGACTAATTTTCTAACTAACTCCTGCTTTTGGTTTCATATTGCGTAAACGTAAATAAAAATATATTCAAATTATGTAAATCTATTAATATTACACGCTGCCAAATACAATGGAGGAAACAATTTTTTTTTAGTTAATAATACCAGTTGTATGTAGAGGATGCCAGATAGATAGACATAGATAGATTGTGTGAACATTTCTGCAAAATGTAGTTTATGTTTACATTCAGTTTTCAGACTATTATTTAAGTTCGCTGCACTTAAACTGTTTTCACCTTAATTTGACACACAAACACAGCAGCTAGTTGTCTGTGATTTGGAGGTGTGAATGGACAGTCACAGTCATATGAGCTGTGTGGAGGATGGGTCATGTCCAGGTCATGTTCGGGAGGATAATGGGATACATATTTCAAAGATATGTGTATTCCCGAATGTTGGACCAACAGGTAACATGCTGTAGCTCATGAACTCGCCTCATCAAGTTGTTCCTCTAAACAATGAGCGCTGCTACCGCCAGCCGGGACGAACCCCCCCCCCCCCGTGAGATGGAATGCAACCACCGTCACATTCCTGCATTTGCTTTAGTTAATAATCTAACCAGCAGTTTCACAGTTTTATTTTACACCAGCTGAATATATATATATATATATATATATATATATATATATATATATATATATATCCGCTTTATCAAAAGGAGTGAGATAATGGCGATCACATGACATCAGAGACTAACAAACAGGCAGTCACAGGAAACACCCTAGACTTGGCTACACGTACAGTATGTGTACTCATGCTGTGGGAGACAATGATTACACCTGACTGAGGGGTCAAGCAGGCAAGTCATACATGAATCATTCAAGCAGCAGGTCACATGAAGTAATACACAGTCTTTGGGAAGCTTGTGTTGATCTTTGGCTTATGGATTCTGACTCATTCATCCATGCAACTGCTCATCTTATGTATTTCTGTGTGTATCCTGTTTATAATCTTATAAACACTGAGCCGCTGCCTGAGCTCGATTGTTTGAATCAGTCTGGTTTGGAAATAGTTATGAAATTACAGTAAAACAGTGTGGAATGTTAAATATTTCTCACTCAGTAAAATCTTTGGGAAAACTCTTTCTTGATGAACTTTGTCTTTGTTGGATATCGTAATACACCAACAACCTTTGAAAACAGCTGTTCGGTTCATGTTAATATTTGAGGCTTCATCAAGATCATGATCAGTCGTCATCGTCTTTAATACTCTGATGAAGGAAATTGTCCACCATGTGAAATTGAATATCCTTCACTTGTGTGACATTAAAGTTAATGTAGACTTGAAAATAGTGACTATTCAACTAAAACTGAAATCATACTTTACAGGACACAGTGAGTGTCGACATTATCTGAAGAACAGCAGCAGAAACTCGATCTACTGACGTCTATGGAAGGCAACGGGGAGATCAGTGATACCGACAGCGGGATCATCCTTCATTCAGGTAAAACATTTTTGTGTTTCACTTATAGGCGTTTTGGAAATTGTAGCATGACTGTCTCAATCATAACCAGCATTCTGTTGAGTGATGGTAAATGGTAAAATGCACTGCATTTATACAGCACCTTTTTAGCCTTATTGACCACTCAAAGCACTTTTACAACACATACCAACATTCACCCATTCTCTCTCTCTCACACACACATTAGGGGAGGGGTTCAGTATCTTGCCCAAGAACACATGGACACTCTGACTAGTAGACAACCCGCTCTACCTCCTGAACTACAGTCTGATGGAGTACACGTTCATATTTTCCAGGCCCTGAAATAGCAGCAGTTTGGTGCTTGGCTGCATTAAATTGTGACTGTTAGAGTTCTACATTGGTGATAATGGCTGAAATTAGTAGAAAGCAAACTGGACTGCATGTAGCTGGTCGCTCAAATGTGTTTGAGGAACACTGGGCTGCAAAACAGAAAGTGGGATTGACTCATTTTAGAAGTTTAAAGAGTTGCTTATTAAAATGTTCTTTTAACATTCAGACTTTGAATAAATATTGACAAATCTGTGAGTCTTACACCCTTGATTTTAAGCACGCATTCATTTAAATAAAACAAACTCAAGCTCATTTAGCCTTTTAGTAGACCTTTTTCTAGAGGCCTTAAATTGATGTTGAAACTAAGCACACACTTTAGTCCAACCCAACCAGTGGTAATCTTATCTCAGCACCTGCTTTTCAGAATACCTTAAACAGAAGACAAATAAAAAACCCATTAAGTTTGGTCAAAGCCTATATGTAAAGATATTTGTAATGTTTATGACAAACTAAGTGACTACAGGCCCTGGTGCGATTAAAATGTCCAAAAGTTTAACACTTAAAATGCCAGTGGCTGTTATTCCTTCTTAATAATCAAAATCTTCACTATTTAAACCTTGAATATGTACTACTTTTTACTAGTTGTGTACTTCAGTTGTTAAAGTCAGACATAAATTTTCCTCTGACACAGTTCACCTCTTTTATTTCTAAGCTATTATTGAACCAATAATACTACTACTACTTCTGCTATAATATAATATGTTCTCAATAAAATCTGTACATTTTTAAATCTACCCTCTGTTCCGACCTGCACCATATTTGATTTGTTTTTAAGTCCACTGAAAATAAGCTGTCATGTGAAAACTCTGAAGGCAGAGACTGACATGCATGTGGTCCATTGTGACTTGCTGCCAGATTAGTCGTCGTTTCCTGCACAACGCGGAGAATGCAACGCAAAATATGCTTAAAAGTGATGAATTGATGTGATTTGAGTTTGCTCTCAAATGGCCAAACAAATCATAAAAGGATAATTAATGATCTGGATTTTAATTCCAGGAGATAATTCAGCCCATTTAGTGGTTTAACATTGTGTGTGTGTGAATATTAGAGCTGAAATGATGAAACAGTTTGATAATCAGTAAACCATTTATTCATTTTTCAAAGCAGAAATGCCAAAAAAAAGTCTGTGTTTCCAGCTTCAGAAGTAAGTATTTGCTGGTTTCCTCTCTGTGGTTTTGGACTGTCGTTCAGACAAAACAACCATTTTGAATCTGTCTATGTGTGAATTTTTTCACTTTTTTCCTGACATTTTATAGATCAAACAATTAATTAAACAAAACAAATCAGCAGATTAATCTACAACAAGAATAATTGTTAATTGCAGCCTTGTATATATGTTGCTCTTTGTGTTTTGTAGCCAGTCAGTATTCTGGACTTGCCTCAGTCTACTTCATTAAAGGCCGTCTGCTCTCTCGGTCCCATATGGTAGCAGCATCATAGAACAAGCAGCCAACCTTGTTTTTGCTACGCCCCGTAGTTTCTACTGATTAGTTCTGGCCTTTCTGACATTCCTTGTGTCTTAATTGAGCCACGTGATGTCTGCTCTATACAATGAGAAAGTGTCCATCTACAAAGAATAGAAGCATTGTCACTCGAGGAAGAGGAATTCACTGCCCTATTGTAGTGCTGTCACACTTCTTTCCTGTCGCACCTCCGATGTTTGTCAGTACCTGCAGGGATTCTGTTAATAATCTCTGAAGGTATGTGGTACTCAATGCATTTTGCCTGAAGCCACTCCCATGGCTCTGAGATTAATCTTAATGTCATTAGTCACCAAGGCTACAGACAGCACCAGTCCAACACTCACACATTGTTTATAGTTACAAAGATCCTGATACTTATTTTGCACTTTCAGTGTCGCTGATGAAAACAACGATAAAAACTAGAGGTAGGTTTTCTGTTCAATATAACCATTGTGTTGTCTGCTGTGGCCTCAAGACTTGTAGCATTATAATGAAGCATATTATAATAAAATATGTGATGCCATAGTTTGTATGTACAATGAGAAATAGACGTTGGCAAATATCAAAACAAAGAACATCATCGGCTTCAGGGATGTGTATAATTTTTTCACTTCAGTGAATGTCTACATTGTTTTAATGTCTCCGTCATTAATCTGGACCAAATGATTAATAAACTAATTGATGTAGTTGTATCAACGTGAGCTAAAATACGACCTAAATGTGTTTTATACGACATGTTAGTAGGTCTGTAATGATGAGCCAATTAATTGGGTTTTAGATGATAAATTTAAATTACTGTTTTAATAGTTAATCAAATGTTTGTCATTTTTCAAGCAAAAATAGCAAAATTTGACTGGTTCCAGCTCCTCAAATGTGAATATTTTCGGGTTTTAGACATTTTAAGACGTCACCATGGGTTCAGAGAAACTGGGATGGGCTTTTTTTTCTATTTGGTGACATTTTATGGACAATAAATCAAGAAAATAATCAGTAGATTAGTCAATTATTAAAATAATAGCTCCAGTCCAAAACATTAGAAACACCTTTCATTATAATGCATTGCAATTCAACTCCATTAGTTTCAACCTCCAAAAGCACCAGACAGGGTCAACAACTCTGTGACACAACGTCAACAGAAACTGAACAGATAAGCTTCATAAAGGCAGCATTTATGACACACCTGCTGCATTAGATAACATTAACATTCAGCTGGTGCACCACATAAACTGGCATCTCAGTGTTTGTATAGTGTATGTAATGTATGCTTCTGGAGAGCAGATTTATCGATTAGTCGACCAACAGAAATTTAATCAATGACTGTTTGTTTGATTTTGTCTATCTAATAAATTAATGATTTAGCTCAGTTATAAAATACAAAATATAAACATTTGCTAGTTTCAGCTTCTCCAGTGTGAAGATTGTCACCTGTGAATCAATTTCCTTTTGTGTTTTTCAGATGTTTTCATATTAATTACAATGATTTATCATTTTTAAATCAATTAACTGACTGAAAGTAATCTTTAGTTGCAGTTATAATTTGCTTTTACTGAATGAAACACACCACTGAATATCTACACTTTGGCCTTGCTTTAATGTTTTGTCTTAACTTCATAATTTCTCATTTAAATTTCCACTTAGAGAACATCTGGTCCTTAGTTTTGAGCGCTAAATAAAGAAATGTGCAACAGTCACATTTCAGTCACATAATGCCAGACGTTTGTTTCTTTTGTCGTTGTATGACTCAGGCTCTGACAGCCCAACATCACACACAAAGGATGTGACCACACACACGCGAGCCATGAAGCTCAAGCACCAGGCGCTCCAGGACCGGCTAGAGATCTGCATACTGGAGCTGAAGAAACTCTGCATCCGAGAAGCTGTGAGTGGATGTAATCTACAAATGTACTGACAATCTACTTTACAGACATGTCGCTTAGCGGTTGAGTTACATAATCATAGCAGTCTAATTTTATTAAAATGTTGAGGTTTAATTAGTCAAATATCCAACATAATTGGTAGATCATTAGGCAAGCTGTTACAAAATGTACTCATCATGTTGCGTATGAATCAGCACCTTTCATCCAGGAATAATAGGTGTGGTAGTTCAGTGCAGGATGTTCGATGACACACGTTACTACAGGTTCACAAAGTAACCCGCAACAAGGGACATTTTTGAGACTTGTTCGGCCATGTCCGCACTGTTGCTGCTGCTGAATCAAAGGTTTTCTGTCCACACTTGTGTTTTGATATCATTTTTAAATCTCCTGCTGAGTGTGAACAAGATACTTGAGTCAGCAGATTCACACCAGATCACAGGATGGTCATAGGTTGCAGTTTTTTAAATGGTTTTCTTTAAAGACGGGAGATTTATGAAACCAAAACAGTGACTTTGTGTGGATGGAAAACCATAAAAGAGACAAATTAGTGTATTTTCTTTTCTGGATTCATTTCAGTGCTTCACGTCAGACAGGGAGCAACTGATAGGAAACAAAAGGTCTTTTAATACATCCTCCTCCTGTTTGTGACATCATTATTTTGGCTGTTTCCACTGTCAACAATACAAATATTTTCCACTTTCAGATACACTTAAAAGGTCATGCAATGTGGTTGCAATTAAATTTTTTAAAATGTTTTTATATGTCATACTTTTTTAAAAGGCTTCCTGGTGGCTCAGTTCAGCTAAAGCCATGTAAATGTTCCCATAATTACCTGGGTTTGAATGCAGCACTAGACTGGTCACACTTCACCCCCTTTCATTTTCAGTCTTTCCTACGTGTCATTCTCTCTCTCTCACTGTGAATTATCAAATGAAGCATAAGAAGTGTCACATTAATCAAGTACAATCATTTCGAAACTGGACACATACTCAGGTTTGAGAGTGTCTGTGCCATGTCTCAGTGCTCCAGGGTAAAATCCCAGGACCATGATCATTCTTCACTGTTGACACTCGGGCTTGGCACTCCTGTTGGGACATGCTCAGGTGAAATAATGGGAGACATGATGCCTCACCCTTCTCTCTGTGACAAAAGCACAAATAAGCTCATTGGCCACACTGACGTTTTAGTCCGTCTGTAAAGTAGGCTGACTGGGAATGACTCAAAGAAACACAGTTTTTTTTATGACTGTTCTCTGATGATATCGCCAGCCGTGCGTTGTCATGTTCCGGGTTTGGTTTGGACATGGATACTCGTTACAGTGAGAAACTGAGACCCAAAGAATGTGTTGTGAAAGGAAATCTCTGCAAAAGCAGAATTGTGCAACAGACTCTCTGAACCTATATGTCTCAACATGTAAGGAGAACAGAACAAGATACTTGTACATCATTTCAAAACTGCCATGGACACGACTGAATTAACTCTGTGAGGAGATGTGTCTATTTTTATTTGAACTACTAAACATCAGGATTTATTAGTGTTTTGAAAAGATGCATTTGTCTTAAACATTTCACCCAAGTCTGTCTTCAGAAAAACTTTAAGTCAGATTCATGTCTCCTTGTGCAAACTTTTGATTTGTGATATTATCTGTACGGTTCAGGAGTTGACAGGCCAGCTGTCAAAAGATTATCCTCTACTGCCGGGAGAGAAGCTGCCGCAGATTCGCAGACGCATCGGAGCTGCTTTTAAACTGGATGAACTAAGCATCCCTCGAGGAGCAGAGGTACAATATAAACAGCATTTGACAGAATGTGAGGCTGTCTTTTTTTTCTTTTAAACAATACATAAACCTCTATCCCTCTTTCATAACCTTTACAGGAGTCCCAACTGAATTTAGTGGATGCTGAGTTAGCGCTGCAGATGAAGATATACGAGGCAGCACGTAAGCTCTGCGAAGAGGAGCATCTGAGTAAAGCTGTTAAAAGAAGCCGCCTGCAGCAGTGCAAACGAGAAGAGAAGAAACTCAAGCAGCTACAAGAGGCGGCTTTTCATCTGCGACTGGAGCACGGTCGATCATCACCACTCCCTGCTTTTAATATTACACAACAAGGTGAGAGACACTCGGCCAGTTGACGTCAAATCCCTTTCATGATGATCCTTGCAGGGAATGAGTTGATTTTCACTTGATAACTATCAGAACAATTCATGATTAATCATAAGTTTGTAAAAAATGAGGTGATTGTTTGAAAGCTCATGTATGAATTTTTTGGTTTCAGATCTGGGTACATCTGATGACAGCTCTCTGTCTGACTCTGTAGTTCAAGATGAAGGTAAGATTTGACATGACCAAGTTTCTACCAGTATAAAAGCTTTTTGTTTTCAATCTAGCATAGGCAAGAGAATATAAATTTCATGCTGTTTGAAAGCTGGACAGTCTTTGCCATGTGACCAGTTAAATATACATGCAAATGCGAGTCCAGTAAGTATTTGTCTTGCATACCGCAATGATTTCTCTTATTAAAAGATGCTTCTTCAAAAATTACACAAAGAAACTGTAAAGGAGATACACATGTATTTAACATTATGTTTTTCATGTACCATACACTGCATTATTTTTATTTGTCTCTAGAAGTGACAAGCCAATCATCACAGCCATCCTCGGGACTGCCTTATCCAGGAGAGCCAGATCCTCCACAGCCACTCCCCGTGTCCTCTCTGTCCACCATTGACGGCTCCTGTCTGTCTCCATCTGTGACTCCACATCCGCTGCCGCTGACCCCGTGCCAGTCTCCCCATTCGAACCTTGACTCTACGCCGAGTTTAAACTCAAGCCCCGGATTTGACCCTCCTCCCATCCAGCATTCACCGTGGTCAGAGTCGAGTCTTGACAAGCCATACCAGAAGAGCAAGAAGTCACGTTCTTCTAGCAATGCCAGGTAACAGGGACCATCCATCATGACACCTTTTCCTGTTACTCAGGAAAAGAAAAGCATGGTTTGTAAGACTTGGATTGTAGTAAGATGTGTGAAATGCAGATTTTGTGGCTACCAGAAGTGTTAACAAACTTGTGAGTGAAGTGGTGCTGGTTGGATTAAGATCAAAGTGAATGAGTAACACACAAAAATGTTATTGTACGTAGTAGCTATGTAGACACTATAGCAACTGATTCGTCTATTTTGGCTGCTTTCTAAGCTTGTTCCTGTGCTAGTTGTGATTATTGATAATGAATCTACCTAATATAACAGATTCTCCTCATCTTGCAAAGTCGAGTCCAAACCCTCTTTATCACTGTTGTTTCAGCCCGTTACAAAGTAGATATCAGTGTTTATGAATGTGCAACACTGCCATTTGCTTTTTAAGCTACAACAGTCAATTAATGAGTAAAGTTAAAATCAGTAGATTAGTTTTTTTTAAAAAAATTTAAATTATAGCACAGAGGTGCAATTCAGGCTTTATTATCCAGTAGACAATTGCTATAAAGACTCTGACCTGTGCTAACGTGTGTTCCCCATTGTCAGTAATAGATTAATGTTGTGCACAGTAAATAATTGAAAATCAATAATTAATAGCTGCTTTTGGAATACGTCAAAACCTTGCAATTCTGTGAATTAGTTCACATTTTTTATAATTGGGATTTCTACTTTTTATGTCTGTTGTTATGAACAAAACCTGCATTTTCATTCAATGTTCAAAACTTTTTAAAAAATGCTTTATATTAAAAACAAACTATGTCTGTGTGTTTTCAGCAGTCCAGCCAAGACCGAACTGTTGCCACCGTTGGAGGCTTGCTTGGCACATTCAGCTCTGCCGCTGCAGCTTTCCCATCTGAGACTGTGCCGCACCCAGTCCAGCAGCGCACCCTCCACACCAGAGATGCGTGTGCACAGACAACTCTCCCTCAGGTAGCCACGCCTCAGACATATCAGCAGCACTGTGTGTCACCAGCTGCACACTTAGGTTAAGCCTGTAACTAACTGCCAATCATTTACTTTTCTACATTAAATTATTTTAGAAAACCAGGGATATTGTACATCTGTGAAATGTACATATTTGAAAGTTATGCAGTGTCTTATCTGAGCAGGCGTGTTAAAATACTTGCTTTGTAACATTCTTGTGTGGTTTGCACAGGTTATCCAACCTTGACTCTTCAGAAAAAGAGCGCGGTCGCCCCAGAGGTCCGAGGAGGCGACTGACAGAATATGCAATAACTTTACCAGAGACTCCTCCTCCTGGGGTGAATTATGGACACCATGTTTTCTCTGAGGACAGCAACTCTGAACACTCATTTACATCTTACACCAGCTCCCCATGTCAGGAATTGCCTTGTGATTTGCCCAAGCAGTATCAGTCTGCATTCCCGCACTCTAGCCCAGTTGGCAGCTATGGACCTCAAATCTTCCCACGTACTGGCTTTTACCACAATCCCCGGAACCAATCCAGCCCAAGTTTTCACGAATATTTCAACGAGGAGATGGTTTACCCACCTGATATGGACATGACAAGGAGCTATTATGCCCAACAGGCTCCCTGTCCTTCTAACAGATATGACTATTGGTACAAAGAGGCTGCTGTGCCCCTGCAGAGAGCGCAGAGGCCTTTACCCCCTGATATTAGAATCTCCCCCTCCCCGGCACAATGGGACCACCCACACTACCGCTCCGGTGGCCTCCCACGACAAGTGGTGAATGAACAGCTGAAGTCGTGGCACTGGCGCAGTCAGATTAAAACACCCAGGGCGCGTTCTCTTGACAGGCAGGGAGCAGTCAGAGTGAAAAACATGTCAGCTCGGGAGTCGCCCTGCTACCAGAGTCAGAGGTACCACGAACAGGTAAGCTGGCAAAACTGTCTTTATCTACAGTATGTCCAGCGATCTGTCATCCAGCATTGTCAGCCAAAGTTACTGCAAGAAGAAGCTTGACTAGATAAGGATAATTTATTACAGGAAATTATTTTTACTTGATTGATTTTTCTCATTGCATTTTCTGCCCAAACTGATTTGAGTTGCTGGAAGAGAAGAGATATTACACTTTAAATAGCCTGTTGTAGGATACTTTCTGTTTGCCTGATAGACATGGGCAGGTTTTACTAGTTTTTACTTGGTGTGAAATGGATTGTAAATCTCCTACAGCTGTTGGAGCATAACTCAGACAACAAAGCAACAGAACTTCCATTTATTTAGACATCTGCACACCTTTCCTCACTTTCATTCTGCTTTTAAATGTAAGCATGTCTCTAAAGGGTCAAAGATTAAGTCCATCTGAATACAGCAGAAATGTGTGTGTTGTTTTTTGTTTGTTTGTTAATAATAATGGAAAACAGCAGAATATGAATTATAAACTCAGACTATTTACAGATGACTGTAGTGTTGGTGTTAAGTTTCACAGTATATCTACTATCTCATTGTGACAGTGAGAATAAGCTGCAGATACATTGGCATATTACCAAATTAGCTTCATTGCCTACATTTAAACTATTTTTACCATAGTTTTGAACCATGGCTATGTATGATTTTTTTTTATTTTTCCTGTTGCTATCTTTCAGGTTATGCAAAGAAGGGCTCTCCAAAGAACTACAGATGACACTCAAGGGCACTGGGTTGGGTTGGAAGACGGCTCTCACTATGTAAGTCAACTGTAAAGAGACACGACGTGGACTCCAAACTGAACATGTGAGCTCAGAGGCTGCAACTGGATTAAGTAGTCAGAAAACTGGTTGTGGAGTTGGATCAAGGATCTTTTGTAATGAAAGTGCATCCTGTTATGTCGAGACAGGATGAAAAAACCTGAACATCTTACAATGTAATGCAATTTTAGAACAAAAGTGACACAAACTACGGCCTCAATGTCTCTCTGACAAGAGTCTGAAAAACAAGGGAAAAAAACTGAGATTTTAAGATAAAGTTGATCACAGAGCTGCTGTATGAGATCGGAGTACATTACTGTAAAGTGCACCTGTTGTTTCTGTCCACTCTCTGTGTGCTGTTTTGTACTAACAGTTACATACAAAGCAATGAATTGAATGCTTGTTAAATGTGATGAAATGAAAGGGGATAAACACTCGTCATTACTGAGCGCTGTTTTTGACTTGCAAATGTGTGTCTTGAGTCTTTCTGCAGTTGGGGAATAAAGTGCTTGTATGAAGGAAATCAATTGTAAAATAATGTAAATGATCAACATATCCCCCTTTTTAAGATTTCATAGATTAAGTACATTTGTGTGTTATGTTACCTTTATTGAGACAATGAAATTTAGCTGCTTAAATTTAAGATCCCAGTTTTGTCCTCTTGATTGTGTACTTTTAGAGGCAAATTTGGCTTTTTATACCTACGTGTGTCTGTGCCTCTTAACTTGAATTAGTAACTAGTTGTAACTAGATATTAACTTACATCAGATACTAAGTAGCACATTAAGACAAAAGTCTTGATGCTTGGCAGCTATTAATGTGTCAAATTGAAATTGAAATGGGCTTTAACAGGGTCTGTGTTGGTGAACAAAAGTGAGTTTGAGACAGCAGATCACTACAGACTAAACTTTTTTATTAGCACCAATTCATATCAAACTCTGAGGTGAGCTGTACTGAAATGTATTTGAAACACTGCCAATAATAACGTCCACATCTCAACCAAACAAGCTTTTGATGACAGATCATTTGAGAACGAGAGCAAATTACTGTCAATTCAGTTATAGCTACACACTGAGTCGTCTCTCACAGTGATCTATTTATTTGTTAATTTATTATGATTGGCACCATTGGACCAAAATTTGGAGAAATCAGACTTGAAATCAGTGAAGAAATGGACTGAGTTTGTGAAATCCAGCAGCAGTAAAGACTGTGTCTATTTGTATAAACGTAAGAGACCACAATCATGTTACTTTGTGTGCATTTTTTTTTACTGTCTTTTGTTATTTATCTTTTTTTTTCAGTTACAGTAGTTCAAGTGTAATGTTGCTGTTAAGATACCTGTGAAAATGTTTTCCCTGTGGAAGTAAATAAAGGATAATGTTTGCATATTGTTGAGGTTTATTTATTGACAGCACATGAGCCACCATTGTAATGTTAAAGCTTTATATCGGCCTTTTTTACAGGAGACATTTTGACATGTATCAGCAGGAAAAGCACAGATTTAAAAAAAAAAAAACAAAAAAAAAACAGAACAATTAATGATGACAAGTCAGAATGCTACAGTGAAAAAGGCCCGTTTGTGCACAATTTTAATTTTGGCCTCTACCTGATTTTACAGTGTGTGCACATCTGAGAGGTGTGTTCTTAATGGAAGTGATTATCAAGGAAAAGGCTTAATGCAATTAAGGAAATAAGAAATGTAATAACTTGTCTTGGTGAAGCTTTTGTGTAACAAATAAAGTGTTTGAGCAAACATTTCATGTATAGCTACTGTTAACAGTCATGCAAACTTAAGGCATACCAAAATAAAATATATTTGAACTGGCATATTTATCATATATCATCATATATATCATATCTTTGTAGCCATTCATGAATAGACACTTCTTAAAATGTACAAATCTGCTTTTGAAACCACAATAAAGGGGAGGCTGCTAAGCAGGTCTGACAAAGAATATGTACTGTATGTAATTCAACCGCATGAGAGCACAGAAAGAAAGAAATGTTTCATCCCTCCATCCACTGAACAAATGAAAAACAGGTCATAACAGGTATAATGAAATTCAGTGCTGAAAAAAGTGTAGACACCTGAGCCAGAGTGATGGGCATTTGCAGCCTCAAAAATTTAGAAAGAAGGTAAAGACTTGTTATTCCCAATTTTTAACTTCAAATGAAAGCATGTTACTCGCATTATTTGAAATTTAATTCAGAGCACCTTTTTAAAAAAATGAAGACAAAGCCTTCAAAGAGGCAGTTATGAATGGATGCTTTTAATCTACCCTCAAAAGACTGTCTGACCAGTTATCAGTGCATGCAGCAGAAATAGTGGCAGCTATTATAGTGTTACAGTGGGTTGAAGAGGTCATACCTGATAGGATGGTGATGTGCACTGATTCAATAGCCGCTTTATAGAGCATGCAGTCAACAACAACTGTCAGAGAAGATGTATTCATTGCACTTTACCATGGTTTGCTAAAACCTCATAGAGGTTTGGGTACCAGCACGTAGGGTTGAAAGGGAATGAGTGTGTCGATAAACTAAAAAGAAAATACTGTACCAGTTCCACTTGAAAAGGGAGTGGAAGGGAAAGTAGTGATTAAGATGAAAGGAATGGAGATAAGGCAGAAAAGGTGGGAGGATGACCAGAAAAGAAGGGTGTATCACAAAATCCAAAAGTCAGTCAAAAGAAAAAACAACTATGAAGAAAGGAGACAAAGAGAGGAAATAATCATAACAAGATTCAGACTGGATCACACTAGATTAAAGGTAACTTTGTACTGGGGAAAAGGAAAAGTGACATATGTGGGAACTGTGGAGTTAAAGAAAACATTGAACATAACATATTGCATTGTACCATCCATGTATGGAGCAGAAAGAGGAAGTCTGAGAAGTGGTACAGGAGTGGGATCTAATAGGGATACTGGGAGCGGAAGGAGAGGATGAGGGGGTAAGAGTCACCAGGAAGGCTTTACTTCCTTAATAACTCAAGGTAAGTGGGTAGAGTTTTAGAAAAAGGTTAAATTGCATGATGTTACTCTGGTACAGTAGGTGGCGGTATGCACCTTAAAGTTGTTTACGATCTGCCAGAAAATCAAGAGAAGAAGAAGAAGATTAGGTTTACGGAAGAGATTTCAGCTTCCGGAAAGGATTGTTTCGCATTTTCGATAAATAATTCACCTTCCTGGTTTGAAGGCTACCTTGTCAGGTAACTCATGTCCATTTGATAAGATTGCCTCAGCAGATGTCAATACTAAGACGTTTTATTTGTGTGTCGTCGCGTGCTGGTGAGTTAGTAAACAAACCAGAGGCACCGCGGCAGCTCGGCGCTAGCTACGAGGTAACGTTAGCAAGATGGTAAACGAGCGATCCGCGTCCGGCTAACCTACAAAACTTGTCGCTACTCGTTGAATTTCAGTTCAGCTCGTTCACACGATGTGTACCGAGACGTGTAGAGACAGGATCTACGTTAAATCGCCCGTATGTTGTGGTTGTTTACATTTAGTTATCCATGTTCCGTCTGACGCGTTGCTAACTGTTAATGCACATCCGTCTGTTGGGCTTTAATAAATAGTTCAAACGCTTTGTTTGTGTTGTCAGCCTCAGATCTGTATCCGATGTCATTATTCTGTCTTATATCACGAGTATTGTCCTGCTGTCGTCGACCGATAATTTAGCAGCATCTATCTCTAAATAAATGTAGCCGCTGCTTTGTTCCTCTTTGTTTGTGATGAACGTCAGATCGATCAAACACAGAATAGACATAAATAATAGACCAGCCATTTTAAATCAGGATTTAGATTCATGAATAGAAATGACTTTAAAGTAACAATCATTTTAAATGCAACAACTATTGACATGCATTCACTTTACAATTAGGGTTGGGTGATATGGACAAAAACAAATATATCAATAATTTTGACCAAATACCTCGATATCGATATTATGACCATATTGTCAGGATAACTGTTGTTGCATTCACGAAATATTTACACAATGACAATTTTGAAAAATAAACATCAGTAATTTGGATATAATGACTAAGTGGGTAAAGTCAAATAATAACAACACTTATGCCATATTATGATTTCCAAAATCTAAGACAATAACTCATATTGTCTTAGATATGATACCAGTCACAATATTGATATGATATTGGTATATTGCCCAGCCCTCCTTACAATATGTAACCGTCTGACTGAACTAAAAAGTGCAGTGTTACATCATCATTGTATAGTAGCATATACATAATATCCTTTCATTGTTATGTGTGAGGCCGTGCAGACTGCACGTATGCACTGATGCACCAATGTGGGATTTAAGGAGCAGTAACCATAACAGGTAGTTTGTTGCGGTTGCTATCAATACGAAAATCAATATTAATCTTTCAATTTCATGAGGACAATATAGGCAAAATATTTAGATTGACATGTTTTATTTTCCTACAAGCAAAACAAATGTTTAGCAAACCTTCATTTTTCATAGAGTAAAGAATAGGTTTAATTATTGTAAACTTATATGTAACATTATGTCTAGAGCTGCAACAATATTATTCATAATATAATTAATCTGTTAGTTGTCAACAGAAAATTAATTACCAACTATTTTGTTTATCAATTAATCATTTAGAGTAATTTTTCAATTAAAAAAAGTCCAAATTATCTAATTCCAGCTCCTCGAATGTGAATATTTTCTGGTTTACTTTGTCATTAATGATAGCAAACTAAATCAGGACAAATGAAGACATCTGAGGATGTCACCTTGGGCTTTGGAAAACATTGATCAACATTTTTCACCATTTGCAGACATATTATAGATCAAAAGACTGATTGATTAATCGATAATTAAACAGCAGAGCTTCTTTTGTTATTGACTAGTTTGTACATGTTGCAAAAACATACAAATAACTTTAGAAGAGGTGACCTTTAAAATACTTTGTGTGTTTACTTAGTTATAACTGATCCCCTTTCCAGACTGTGTTTCTGGTGACATCTCTAGGCCACAGCTGTTGTAAAATAAATAAATAATAATAATTCCATCATCTGAAGATTAATAGTATTTGAATTTTCTCATTAAACCTGCTGTGCAGAACTTTTTATTTATTTTTTATTCCGAGCATGTTAAAATAACAAAATAAAATGTATATAGGCAACAAAACAAATTAAAATAACAGCAAACGTTCAGTAAACAACACAAGTAATAACATTCAATATTCGAAAAAGGTGTAGGATGAGGTAAAGAATTTTTCTAGTCCTTCCCCTTTTTTGTGCATAGTGCACATGCTTTTAAATATAAATGAACATCCATTACATTCAAGACCTTGCCAAAGAAGTTCAAACAATGCTGATTAATCTCTCTGTATTTCACAGTATACAGAGTTTGTTTTTTTTTTTAATCTGGTATCAGGTTTGACATTCCCACGCTGGCCAGATGAATGCATACTGCGCATGCTCTATGGGCACAGCCTGCGCACTAGAGACTTCTGTTGGCTGAGCAGCTAACTTCTGGTTAGCTCTCCGCTACCTTGAATGGGGATAAAATAATTTAATCATGTGATACTTTTAGACTTTCCAAATGTTATTGGACCGAACGGATCAAATTCTGACGGTGAAACGAATCATTTTGTGGGGCTTTTGTGACATTCAAAGGCATGACTGTGTTTTTGTAATTACCATCACTGCCAGAAGGGGGAGACAAAAGTCCCACACTGCATTTTTAATTAGCCAATAATAGATCAACCACCAATATGTTGCTTAGAATATTATCCATACAATATTTTTTTTATCTGAGTCTTTGTCCAGCTCTTGGCTGTACATAATAGCAATATGTTTTTCTGTTTATATATGTTTAGTTTATGTTGTTATGTTGTTGCTGTATGTCTGTATTTGTATCATCCTGTAAATTACTCTGTAAATTGAGAGCTACTGACAACAGTAGTGTCATACATGACTATTAAAATTGATTTCTGGTTGCTCAGGAGGACACTGAAGTATACCGTCTGAAGCAGAATACAGGGACTGTGAGTGGGTCATCAGGCAGTCTCCCTATGTCAGGCCGAAACGGGTCTGCAAGTGATGCAGACTGCCGGATCTCTGAGGACTGCCGTGTCCCAGATGTTGAGCTGATGGAGCTGGGGCCACTGCTGGAGGAGGGAGGGGGTCGACAAGCAGCATCTAAAGGCGTCCATCCAGAGGTAGGACTGTTTTTTTTTGTTTTTTTTTTAAACTGTCCAGAGAAATGTTATTTCTGCACAGGAGCTTCAGTAAACTCTTGTGATGTCTTTTAAAGGGAGCCTCGATGCTTGCTGATGAGGAAGAGGAGGATGATGAGGTGGGAGAGGTGCTGACCTTACCACTTCAGGCTCACCACGCCATGGAGAAGATGGAGGAGTTTGTACACAAAGTAAATATGTCTTCTCAATTTAATAATCACCAAACTTGTAGACGTACCCATTCAGTTTGCAGCACAATTCGAGATTTTAATTTGCTAAAATGCCAGAAAAACGTTTTTATACTTTCTCACTGATGCAGTGACATTAGATTAATCTGTGTTTCAAGTTGGTGTGTGCAGGTCTGCACATGTTCTCTAATCTGCTTTCACTTTCCTGTTCCAATTCTTAGCTTTAACGAGCACAGATTTCTATAATAACTACTATATTGTTACTATAAATGAAGTAGTTACCTCTAGTTCTTTCATCAGTAAATTCAGCTCTTCTCAATCTGACAAACTTGAATTTTATTATTAAATGTGGGATCATTTAGCATCCAAAGATGACAGAATATACAAAAGAGTTCCTATGACATTTCACCACTTTGCCCGTACCCTCATGTTGAACCTGCATAAATATTGCAGCAGCCACGTTAAATGAGCTGAAACTCAACACCATGTTTAGCTGCCAGGTGTATCTAGTACAATTCTGTGGTTTAGCAGTGAGGTTAAAGGACATACAGTTGCAGATGCGTGTGAACAGTAACAACCACGGACTAACCTGAGACACACAAGTATAGTATGAGTCAGTCACATTTTCAGCTCTCCGATATTTCCGAAACAATTCCTCCGTTTTCTAAAATTAATGATTCTGTTAACTGGTTTAATGAACTGTGCTCTTTGGTCTTGATACCTTTGCTCCAAATCAGATAAGACTAGCCCTGTTTGTCAGTCCATCCCCTTGGATAGATGATTCCCTTTGACGCCATAGCAGAGATAATAGAAAGCCTGAGCGTAGATGGAAAAGAAAACATGTTCACTACCTTCACATGAAGGAGCTATTAACTATGTTCAATCAATTCATCAAAGATGCAAGAGCACCATATTTGGCCTGATCAACAATAACAAGTACTCATTACTTGCATTATTCAGTCCTCTGTAGCTCATCTTCAGTCGGTGCAAAATGCAGCAGCTAGGCTGTTAAAACTAATCATGAGTCCCACATCACCCTAATTCTTGCCTTCCTTTATTGGCTTCCAGTAAAACACAGAATTGACTTCATTCACTTCATTGACCTTGCATGGCCTGGCTTCTGCATATATAGCTGTCGACCACTCTGATCATCTGATCAATGCCTTTTATCTGTTCCCTACTAAACTAAATGGTCACAAACATTTCTCAGTTCATCTGTAACTATTTGTGATACTTTCAAAAATTATTTAAACTGTATGAAAAATCATAGTAATTGTGAATTTGAGCGTCTGTGAGTAAAAGCTCTTCTTTTTTTTCAGGTGTGGGAGGGGCGCTGGAGGGTCATCCCTTTCCATGTGCTGCCAGAGTGGCTGAAGGACAACGATTACCTCCTGCATGGACATCGCCCCCCTATGCCCTCTTTCCGGGCCTGCTTTGGAAGCATCTTCAGAATTCACACTGAGACAGGAAACATTTGGACTCACCTGTTAGGTGAGAAGGATTATTGTTGAACATAAGCTAACATTGTTAGCAGAAGACACCAGTTTAGTTTACATGTTGATATATATATATATATATATATATATATATATATATATTTTTTTTTTTTTTTTTTTTTTTTTTTTTTTTAAATTATGTAACAGCATCATTTAAAGGCATTTCTTTCTTTGGTTATTGTATGTTAAGTGGTCTGTTTGATGCAGGAGTCAGAGAGAAATTGGTGAAACAGTTTTGTCTTCCTCAGGGCTGATCTTATTCATTTGTCTGGGCACGTTAACCATGCTGCGGCCCAACATGTACTTTATGGCCCCGCTGCAAGAGAAAGTGGTGTTTGGGATGTT
The DNA here is from genome assembly GCA_029490765.1 of Euthynnus affinis. Classification (NCBI taxonomy): domain Eukaryota; kingdom Metazoa; phylum Chordata; class Actinopteri; order Scombriformes; family Scombridae; genus Euthynnus; species Euthynnus affinis. The sequence continues at coordinate 14,308,722 of CM055840.1, read as the reverse complement.
CTTCCTGGGAGCTGTGCTCTGCCTCAGCTTCTCTTGGCTTTTCCACACCGTCTACTGCCACTCTGAGAAAGTGTCTCGCACCTTCTCCAAGTAAGGCCTCATACTGTCAAACACTGTTTCTTTCCTACTTTCCTAGCTTTTCTTAAAGAAATCATTTGTAACTGTCAAAGTCTATGCCTATTTTAGGTAACAGTTCTCCAGGCAGGTTTTTAAATTATGTATTACATAAAATACATAATCATCAGTCAGGACAAGATGATCCATAGTCCGGCCAAAACCTAGGTGATGCTACAGTGAACTGTTGCAGTGAGTTTTAGTTATTTTAAGAACTTATTGTCATTGCCAAATGAGGTGTTTTCTCTCTTTATCCACTTGGCAACAATCTGTTTCTCACCCAAACAGGATATGTGACTTCTTACTCATTTCCTTAGAAAATGTTTCTGGCCCTTGCACAGAAAGAAACTCTATGACCAAGACACAAAAGATAAGCCTTTTGAAAAAGTCCAAACAAAAAAAAATACACACACACACAATCAAGAAACAAACAAACATTAAAACAGGAAAAGGGAAGTAAAGTTTCCGGAGTATTAAATCATTGTCTGTGCATGTCAAGATATGCTGCAAGTGTTTATTAATGCAGAAATAGTCTACACTGGTGCAGTCCAGGGATGTCCAATAAGAATGATATAGAAAAGGTAACTTAAGCAGGTTAATAAGCAGATGTGATATGAGTAAACTCAGAGGAGCACTCAAATCAACATGCACTAACAAATTACCACAAATTACAATATGAGTCAGATGAGGAGTGCCTGATCTTCTCTAATTAAAGACATGAAACCATATCATTGATGTACTTCTTAAATAATTAAGCTCAAGGTGATGATTAAAGCAACAGTTTTATTTATAATCTTGCCAAATATCAAAGCCTGTTGAGTCTCAGGTGCACAGTCTGCGGCTCCTGCTCTGACCTCTACAGCTAACAGACTGTAGTAGCATCAAGCTTTGGCTCATTTATTGCACAAACTACATCCTGAGAAACCTATAGATTTAGTTTACTGTATGTTATTGTGTCCACAAGAACAGAGAGTACAAAATCAGAATAGACTTAAGATATTACCAGCTGTCAATTTACCTGTGTTTTGTAAAACATGACAGAATTTCAGCTTTTTTGTCTTTGTATGACCTTCTTTCCTCAGGCTTGACTACTCGGGCATCGCCCTCCTGATCATGGGCTCCTTCGTGCCCTGGCTGTACTACTCGTTCTATTGTTCCCCTCAGCCTCGACTTATCTACCTCACCATTGTATGTGTTCTTGGCATTGCCGCCATCATAGTGGCCCAATGGGACCGGTTCTCTACACCTCGTCACAGACCAACAAGAGCAGGTGCTCACCAGTTCAGGATAAAACTGTACTTTCCCCTGTAATTTTATACTGTAATGTTAGCTTTTGGTTATAACTGTCGTTTATCACACATCTGTCACTGTTTTTTTCACTTTGACTATTCTGAGCATGTGTCAAACCACTGAATGCAGAGGAAACACTGCTATTATTCGACTGTTTGTTTGAATATCTAAGATGATTTTATAATACATTTATGGAAATATAAAGAGATGTTAACTTTTCCAAAATGACACCAAGTCCTTCCTTCTCGTAGGTGTGTTTATGGGTCTGGGACTAAGTGGCATTGTTCCCACCATGCACTTCACCATCGAGGAGGGCTTTGTTAAGGCCACCACAGTCGGCCAGATGGGTTGGTTCTACCTGATGGGCGCCATGTATATTACTGGTGCTGGGCTGTACGCAGCCAGGATTCCTGAACGCTATTTCCCTGGCAAGTGTGACATCTGGGTAAGTATTTAGTTTGTTATATAACAGAACTTTATAGTCATGTAGTTCGCTGCATAGTTTAGGATTTATTAGATTTATTTTTTTCCACAAAAATAAGAACATTTGCTTCAAGAGTTGCGGCACAAATATATTCGTAGTTGAAACATTAGCCCACTATAGTGTGTTACATGAGGAGGGGCAGTTTGAGGCAGCACTATGATTTTAGATTCTTTTTTTTCTTTGTTTGATCAAACACAAACAAATTATTATTCATGTTACTCATACACGTTTCTTTTACTCCTTCTAGTTCCACTCTCATCAGATCTTTCATGTTCTGGTCGTGGCAGCGGCATTCATCCATTTCTACGGTGTTTCCAATCTGCAGGAGTTTCGCTACGGCCTCGAGGGAGGATGCACAGATGACTCTCTACTCTGAGAGTCCTGACTGTGATTTACACATACTTTTCTTTATAGGCCCACACACACACACTCACGCACACACACTCATACACACACGTAAAATGCTGCTGGAAGTCAATATAGTCACTTATTGCTCCTTCTGTACTTCTGATTTGCTAACATGTTGTTTGGGTTTTGGTGGTCTTTTTGCTGTGGCTCTTTTTTGCTCCAATAAAGTAGCATTAACTAGCCAATGAACTGTGGAGGGAATCTTCAACAGGCACTACTTCTTCAATAATTATGAAGCTTGAAGTCGAGTTAAGATAAATATGGGATTTAAACCAAAATCATGCATCCCTGTAACTGACAGTCACTTCTTAGATACTAGTACCCCAACATCTCCATAGTCTGTTACCATTGCACAGAGGGTACAGAGAGTATTATTTGTGCTGTAGCAGAGGGCACATACTGTAAACTATTCCTTTTCTCCCGCTCAGTGTCCATGCAGGTTAGAGGATGAATGTACTGACCAACAGAGTACGGTGTAGAACAATCCAGGGCCGTTTAGGTATTTGAGAGCCTACACATGTATGAGGAGGATGAACGTATACACATGTAGTGTGTATGGATGTCACCATGTTTTGTTTTCTTTTTTTACCGTGCTGACACTGATTGTGCAGCTGTCCATTAAAACATGGAGAACCACCACAAACCCACCCACTCTGCAATAAAATATGAGCTATAATCTGAAAGCCCAGGAAATACCTTAAAATCCCACTGAAACAAGATAAAATAGTCATGTGGCATTTGAATCAAGATGAATCAATGGATTGTATACTTAAACTGAAATTCAGTTTATTTGAATTCTGAAATTCGTAGAAGTTCCTTTGCATTGGACAAAAATCCCAAACAAATGATTTTCAAATAGTTTTAACGGCAGAGAAAAGCTGTACAGGTTTGTAGCAGAAGTGTAAAAATAAATTAGCTCAGTTCAGGTTAGACTAAGATGCTTAAAATGTTGACATGAGAAGAACTCTCCTGCTGTCATTTTTCAGTCCGACAGTACATCTTCTATCCATTTCTAGAGTAATAGTTCCTGGGCTACGCACAATGTACAGATCTAGATAGGTCAAATTGTGTTTTTTGTCAGCTAGAGATATTTTGTTTGTGCTAGATTTCAGATGCAATCAGAGGTGTAAATATCAAATGCACCTTAGTGTATACTATTAAATTCAAAACTTTAAATCGCCGTAACGGGGTTTAAAATGTGTTACGTATGATTGATATAAACTTTTAGTATTCCTGTGCCTTAGGCCAACGGAAATGTTTTTAAATAAAAGGGCCTATCTTAACAGTCAAGGGAGCTTCAAGGATTTCCAGATGTTGACTTTTGTTGTTTTTCCTTGCCATATATACAATCGAATCATTATTGAACTTACAACTCCATTGATAGGTTGTATCAACTGCTGTTTAAGACTCCTTTTTCTAGATCAACTTATTCGAGCTTTATTACAAAGACTAAAACGGTGTATTCTTGACTTTGTGTAATGTCCTGTGTAGAAAGTGATAAATCATACATTTCACTGAAATGTAAACATAAATATTTATTAATGGTAATCTTGGAAAATTATTGTAATAAATTTTTTTCCATATGTACAAACATGGTGTCTCATTGCTTGTGTGTTTTCGGGAAGTATTTGAAAATTGGGCTAATTCAAGCAGATGGAGACTATCTTCAAAACTGTTCAAATGAATTTTAGAGATTAACAATAAATATGTTTTCAGCATATAAACCTTTACCAAAGAACACATTTCTCTCATTTTGGATTAACTGCTGGTTGGAAATACTGTTTGGCACTAAGAATAGGAACAGTGGTGGAGATATGTGTTCACAGCTGTAATAATGTCCATCATTAGAAAATACTCCCTGTGCACTTTTGATTAAATAAACCGATACATACTTTATGAGTATAAATCACACATAATTTGAAATCACTCAGATATGAGATGTGTGAGATAACATTCCTCCCTCAGACTTCGCAATAATTTAACATTTTTAATTTTAATAATAGGATGTTTTTGGACACTTTTATCCACATTTCGATATAGATCATCAAAAAATAACACAGTGACAGACAAGAGTGCTGATGTTTTCAGTCCTAAATCCTATGATGATTGAGGTCTATATACAATATTGAATTGTACAAAATAAAAGTGAAACAGACTCATGATGACATGATGATCTACACTTACTGTGAGTGTGACCATAAAATCCCAAACCCATTTTTTCTAATTATTTCCTGTTTTTTGCTGTTTGGATCATGCTTTGAAACTAACTCAAGTTTTCAAACTCATCTCCTACTGATGGAAAATCTGCTGTATCCAGTCAAATACAATTAACAACAAGCAAACCTTACATTTGTTCAGTGTGTTTACTTCTACAGTTGTGCTGCCTAAATGAATATTTACTGTGTTCATTTTGTTTTCCACTACCCCTTTATGCTGTATTTGAGTCAGTCACACTGTCCATTTATGACAAGCACTATTGTACTATTTCATGAAGTGGACACTTAACCCCAGTGGTAGAAAGTTACTAAGTATTATAATATTTTATTCTATTTTATACTATTGTTTTATTACTCCACCACATTTCAGAGGGAAATATTGTTATTTTGATGGATTTTTTTCAGTATTTGACAGCTATATTTACTGGTTATTTTGCAGATTAAGATTTTACATACGAAACCTATGATGAGTTCATAAACAATCATTTATGTTAGTAGTAGTAGTTAGCATTAGCTTCATCATGACCACCAACAGTTATATTCAGTCTAATTAACACACAGTCATAGTTGTGCATTTAAATAAGACTGTCGCAATACTGCTTACAGAGTTGTGCATCAGTAATGATAATATGATAATATAACAATTCTCCTTATTATAGTATTATATGGTATTACACCTCTTTTACAGTATATTTTACTGATAATACATCTGTTCTTTCAATGTTCAGTGTATGATTTTATTTATAATAATTGACTATTTTCAATAATTTTATTTTTAAGTAAGAGTTAATGTTTCTGCCACCACAGCTTTAATCAATTTTTTAATCAATTAAACCACCCTCAAAAATCATGAAGCAACAACTGTGGTGTTATCATTGCTGTTATAGGAAGTGAGAAGAAGAACAAACTATTATCTTATATTAATTTGCCAAAAGTGGGTAAATGGGTAAATATGGTTTCACATGTCAGATGGTCAATTAGAGATGCTGTGGGCAGATTTACACACCACAAAATCATCCAGAAGTTTTATTTTACAGCAGTTAAACTTAAAAAAAAAAAATTGGACTCATGGATGACAATTATTGGAAGTGTAAAAATACTTTTCTCCATTTAACTGTTCTTTTGTTTCTTCTTTTTGGAACAAGTAATTAAATGTATTGGACAGTGGTTGTGTAGGCCGTTGCCAGAATCTCCCTGAGCAGCTGTGCTTATTAGGAGACTGATCTCTCCTACCACCTGGTATCCAAACAAACATTTGGACTTGCACTGGCAAGCTTTACTGTCACTTAAAAGGATTGTTCTCCACTACATTAAGAGCCAGACAAAACCAGAGCTTGTTGAATGGTTGAAAATAATGACAGATATGACATTACCAAGGAACGTTTTATGAAGTTTGGTCTAATTTTATGTTTGTTTTTTTGTTTTGTTTTGTTTTGTTTTTTTTCAAGGAAAATGTGCTACCCCATTTGTTGATACATGGTGTCCCCTTATTTTTATTTTCATTTGTCTCCACAGTTATTTGTCTCCACTCATAACTTTCAAATAACATAGTTTAAATGATTTTGGAGACAAAATAAAATGAACCATGTTCCATCTAAAAACACAACATCTTTGTAATTTCTACAGTACATTTCTAACTTGTAGTCAATAGATAGTGGAATTAGCAAAAAATCTGATGCAGTACCTTTTTATCCAATAATTCCTGTTGATCCTGTTTAATGAGGAACCAAATCGTCTCCGTGTGTTTCTGACCGAGAACATTTAGAGGGTGGTAAACTTCAAGACAAGCCAGTATGCTAGCCTAGTTTTAGCTAACCTGTCTGTTTTTACGAATTAATTGTCTTATTCAACCTTGTTTACACCCACAACATTTAGGTAGGTCTTATTTTATTGTACTCAAACATGTGTAACAAATGTTGACGGTATGTTTTGTAGTTTTTTGTCTTGTCATAGTGGGTTGAATTCAGTGGTAGCATCAGTGTTAGCATCAGTGTTAGCATAGGCGTTAGCTGTAGCCACAATTACAGTGACAGTAGATGCTATGACGTTAGCTTTTATTACTATGCGTTTATTCTGTTTAGCGTTTAGTATAAATATGTCCGAGTGTGATTCAGCGTAAAAACGCGTTTAATATAACTTATATTAACGACGCTTAAGTCAGTTTCCTATTCAGTGTTAATTGAGGGAAAACATGGGGGAACATTAATAATGATATTTAGCGACTGGTTCTCCATTTTTCCACCACTTACACTTGTGAAAAAGTGTTAGACATCGTCACAAAAAGCCTTAACGTAGTTTAAACCCGCTGTCAGATTTGTGCAACATTAATTTTGCTAATGAAAACAGAAAAAAGGGGCGATTTTACTGATATTTGTCTCGCCAGACCACATTAGATCAGGTCAAGTCTTGATAATAACAATAATAAAGTCCAGATTTGACATGTCTTAGTTAATAGTTTGTGATCTGGATATGGACATGCTCCTACTGTCTGTGCACAGGATGGGTCAAATGCAAAGGGTCAATGTGTGCTCTGTCTGTCTTTCTCTGCAACAACACAGCTTATTTAGTCTGGTTGTGCTGGTGAGCGATACCATGAACAGACATTTTTTTGTGCTGTGTTTGTCAGGGCTCAGGATGGAAAATGACCAACAGTCCAAAGATGGCTCAGACCGGTCGGACCTGCTCTCTGAGGACGGCAAGAACAGCAAGTCTGTTGTGTGTCAACGCTGTGGGTCCAAGGTGCTGTGCCCGGGGATGGCTGTGTTTGCAGAGAAAGAGGTAAAGATGGGTGACATTAGGTACTGGGCTCATATCAGTGGCGACAAAGCCTGAATGTTTTATCTACACATCATATTAGTCTATCATTCATGGTGTTTGTACGGTACCACTTCACACAAAAGGAGTTCAACATGCTTTACAGCATTACATGAAAGACAAAAAGACACATACACACATGCACATACTCTTATACAAATACAGAGACACATACACACATACATTTGAGTGCTAAACTGAATAAAAAGGTCTTTAGGTTCCTTTTTTAAATGATGCTGTTTGATGTTTTGGGTGCATGAATGCTAAATGTAATCTCACAGCTGCCTTTGAAGATGCTGTAGGAACATGACTGTGATTGTTGCCTTGTTGATTAAACTTTATTTTGGCTGATGTGGCTCAGGAGGTAGAGCGGGTTGTCCACTAACCACAGGGTTGGCGGTTCAATCCCCACCTCTTCCTGTCCATTTATCCTTGAGCAAGACACCAAAGCCCAAGTTGCTCCTGATGGTCAGACCAGTGCCTTTTGTGGCAACTCCCTTGTCATCACTGTGTGTGTGTGTGTGTGTGTGTGTGTGTGTGTGTGTGTGTGTGTGTGTGTGTGTGTGTGTGTGTGTGTGTGTGTGAGGGAGGGAGAGAGAGAAAGAGAGAGCGTGCACGCAAGTGTATGAGAGGCAAAAATAGTAAAGCATTTAAACCTTTTTAGTAAACCTTTTTTTTTTGGTGCTATATAAGTGCAGTCCATTTACCATATTTATTCAGGTAGTTATTCAGAAAGTCTCTCAAAGAACAATATCTTTTTTCCATGAGAGTCCTTAGAAAAAATTACATGTACACAACATCACAATAAAAAAATCACAAATATTAAAAAATGGCATATGTCTGGTAAGCTTGTGGCCTAAGGGATCTGCCGTGTTTGTAAATTAGGAACATGTCTGATATTCTTAAAACAACTGGCAGCCATTGGAATTTTCTGAGGACTGCAGTGATGTGGTCATGTTTTTTTTTATACAGTTAGGTTTAACTGTATACAAAGAACAACATTCCATTTAGACTTAGATTCATTGCAACCTCTCCAGGTTACAAACTGAACCCAAAACCGTTATGCACTACTGATTTTGAGATGTGTTTTTTCTGTTGTTTTCTCCCATCAGCTGGTCCTGCCGTCCATGCGGAAAAAGAGCAGCCTCAGCACCACAGAGGGCTCAGCGGATGGGGACACTCTGACCGCCCACTGGTTAGTGGACGACATGTTCACTTTTGAGAATGTGGGCTTCACTAAGGACGTGGGGAAAATCAAGTATCTCATCTGTGCGGATTGTGAGATCGGACCAATCGGCTGGCACTGTTTGGATGACAAGAAAAGTTTCTATGTCGCTTTGGAAAGGGTGAATCATGCATAGTGTAAATGCATGATGAAGCCAAGCAGAACTTTAAAAAAAATGTGTTGGCAGCCTTTTCATGGATTTACCCCCAGAGTTGACCCGACATAACACACACACACACACACACACACTTGAAACATATACACACAGATCTGGGTGTTATGTGTACATTGGTGATGATAACAGGACTATGTCACTACTTTTCTTCTTCTTCTTCATCACACTGACGACAGTATGATCATTATGCTCTAATAAAAATGTTTTTGGGAAGCTGATGTTGAATGTCGCCCTGCAGCTGTTTCCTGGGTGAAATGATGTAAGTTTCTTTGACTCAGTGTCTTATTATATCATATTATGGTAATATTATGACACTGATGAAGATGTCTGTATTGTGTGTGGAGTTTGTGCTAAAGAATTAATGAAATAGTTCAGTGCTGAAACGTTCATTAGATTAATTTACCAGCCAACAATTTTGATAACAGTTATCAAGCAAAAATACCAGATTTTCATTAGTTCCAGCTCCTCAAAAAATGAGAGTTTGCTGCATTTCTTTGCTTCATTTCACTGTAAATTGAATACTTTGGGATTTGGGACTGTTGGTTTAACAAAACAAGCAATTCAAAGATGACACGTGGGGCTCTAGTATCTTGTAATGGGCATTTTTCAGTATTTAAGTAAATTGATTACTTGAAAACAATTTTTGATGAATTATTCAGTGATAGAAATAATAATTTGTTGAAACTTAAAAAAAATAACCCACTGTTGAGAAGAATCAGGTCCGATCTGTGTAGGCGAGCCCTAAAGATAAAGGGAGTGTATTATGTTTTAATTTACAGTGAGCATCACAGCATGCTACTTTTTTTATTTTATTTTTTTGCTGAAAGGGCAAAAAAGGTTATTTAAAGGCTGTAACTAAACTAGTTAATTAAACATTTTCAGTATTCAAACATATGCATACTCTCACAACTCACCAAGTACATAATTGTTCATTTAAAGTGAGTCAGTGAGTCAAAGCTCCAGTAAATGTACATGCACTGATGCTTTTCATGGCCTGTGGTGGTCTTAAATCTTTGTCTGCAGGATAATCCATACATAATGTTAACTGGATACATTTATGACCAGATTAGTACTCGCTGTCTGCAGTTTAAACAGAGCACAAACATAAAGATACAAATATCTGAAAATTACTGAAAAGTCAACAATCAAACAATTAAAGAGCAGATTAAAAGGGTTGCTTCGCCCAAATAACCTCTTGTGGTTTTTAGGCATATAGATTTTTTTGCTCCTAAATGTATAAACTTCCTTTTAGAAAAAATCTCATCAGCAACAACAGCCTGATTGCTCTGGACAATCCACCGACCTCACCGTTTCCTGCATATAATAGAGAAAGAGAAACTGTTAACAGCATGTCCTGTGGATTATGAAAGTGAGAAAAAGTTGTAGGTGGGTTTGTAACATTGAAGTGGACTAACCCTTTAAAGCCTTCTTACAGTCATTATTTTATGGTGTAAGTCTTCTGCTCACCACTAGGTGTCGTGATGTTCATTATTTGACAGACATTTGTTATGTCATTGCTGCCAGTTTGCTCCATGATGTGGTCATTGTTGTTATGTCTGTGGTGTGCACCTGTCAGTCAAAGGCTTCGCCTCCACCCAGTAAACTGAGCTCCACCACAGTCAGCAGCACTGGTGCTTGTCAGCTGAATACACCACAAGTGATGCTGCGGGTGGAAGTGTGTGCTTCCCTTTGAAAATGTGATTTTTCAAGAATAAAAACTAGTGTAGATGAAGAGTATTATGTTCAGATTATTGTATAAAAAAGGGGGGGCCTTAGGAAATGTGTATCATTTTTATATGGATATATATAGATCATGGCTGTATATGTGTTGTGACATCTAACTGTGTATTGCTGGCAGATTGGAAAATGATGCGTTGCTGAAGAAGCATAAGTAGAGAGACGGTCACATGTCACTGAAGTATGTGCAGCTGATTTTTCTCCTAACAGTGAAAGACACCTGTCATTTGTACCCATTAAAGTCTACTGTCCAAAATCCACTAACAGGAAGCTCAAATGAAACAGAAAACGGTTACATTCAAATCAGTCTTGCTGGCACACTGAAACAAAATGAGTGCAGTTAAAAGTGAGCTGTGCTTTTTGCAGCAGTTTACAGATGAAATCTATGTGATTGTGCCAAAAAAATATTAACCCTCAGTCAAGTCAGGTCAGGTTTTATTTATTTAATCATAAATCACAAATTTGCCTCAAAAGGATTCATAACCTGCACAGGATACAGATGTAAAAGGGGAGACTGCAGTCAGCATAAAGGCCCCAGTCTCAGCTAGCAGGTGTTAAAAACAGATATATTTAACCTCTGTGTGGTATTAAATCAGTGTCATAATCTTACCATAATGTGATACAACTGTTGTTTTAAAAAATGTGGTTAAGGATTATTGATTAATTATACTGACAATATTGATAAGACAATGTTATAAGACAAAATGATTTGAAGAGGTTAGACATCTTCAATAAATAGAAAACTTTAATAGACTACAGCCAATAAAGAAGACAAATGATGTCCAGACTGAACAGAAACAAATGTGTGAACAAAGAAACAAAAGTAACATATGCTTGAAAATCCTGTATATTTCAACATTTTTGGCACAAACGGAACTTAATAAAAAACATTTTCATTCCAAATGGCTGTTTTGTTTTTTTTTGCTAAATATACAAATATAAATATATTATACATTTGCACATTCATTGTCAATATTTTGCACATTTCATGCGATTCTCTTCAATTTAAAATTTAACCCTGTAGCAGCTCTTCTCTCTTGGAATATATTTTACATATTTATTACTGTAATTTTCTTTCTTTCTTAAAAACAATTATTTAGGTTTACTTAAATTTGTGTATATGTTTGAAAACAACACCAAGGCAAATTCCTTGGTGAGCAAACCTATTTAAACTTGATTCTGAATTAAACTGTGGCACATTAAAAAAAAATAAAAATTACTGTATTTTTTCTATATGATAAAAGCTCCTGGGGGAGTTCAGGAGTTAATAAGGAATAAATGATTCAGTTTAAATGTTTATTATTAAAACAAACAGCTGAACTATCAACATATGACTACAGTCGGTGCATTCAACAGCCAATCAACGAGCTCCTCTAGACCATTTAAAAACGAAGAGCCGGCCAGCGCGCAAAGATCTGCTGGGTAAGTTCGATTATTATACCTGACGTACCGTCTGTAACGGCTATTCTTTAAACTCAGCCGGGCGGAGTAAGGAAGCGCCGAACCAACTCGTCCCTTCATTTGTCAACCGGTGGAGCTCAGTACACCGCCGCGCCACAGGGTGAATGAATCAAACTCACACAACAGGCGAGCAATCATCTGTGAGAAAACCACGGAACCAATAATCCTCAACTAAAAATAAATATTGTGAATGCAAAGTCTTAACGACGTTAGAGGAAACTACTGTAGCTTATTTTAGACGACAAGAAAGTAGATAAATGATGTTGAAAGCGTTTGTTCTACTCTAACTCCTACAAAAAAAGATATGAGCAGGCACCATTGGAGCTGTGTCGGTGTAGTAAAAATAGTATCTATATGTATATAATCGGATTTACCGCATTCAAATAACACTTAAAGTGTGTGTTTCTTTAACGTGAGATGTAGCCGCAAAACTCCGCGTAACAAATAGTCGCCTAAATAAATTTTAGTGGGTGTCTACTTTTCGAAGCGGATGTACACGCTCTCTGTTGCTGTCACCCTCCAACTAGATAATTCGTCTTTGAGTTGAATGAGTGGAGAGTGGACATGAACTGAAAAGACAAGACATTCAAAGCGAGTCTATTCGGCGCAAGGAAACCCTTTAAAATATATTTCACAGTCATAACGAAGGATGCAACGATGACTCAACCTCAGCTGAATGAGTTCATTCCTCCCCCGGAGTGCCCTGTTTTTGAGCCCAGCTGGGAGGAATTTGCCGACCCTTTTGCGTACATCAACAAAATACGACCCATTGCAGAGAAAACTGGCATCTGTAAGATCCGCCCGCCACCGGTGAGTATTTCATAATTTTGACAGTTATTTCTTGTTTTTATTTCTTTTTCAGCGCGATGTGCCGGCCTCCGCTGCTGGTGATAATTTAGCGTCAACTAGCAGGCAAAGTTGTGTTTTTTAAGACAGGTTTCAACATGGCGGATTGTCAGTTAGCCTGAGCTGTTGGTGTTGTGTAGTGGGGCACTCGGACGTGCCATTAAAGGAAGAAATTTGATCAAGTTTTTAACGTCCAGAACATATATTCATCCTTACAGCTAGTTGATAGAGCACGGTTTTAGGAGAACAATTCAAACGCCAAAGTTTGCATGCAATGCAAATATATATAATGTAAATTGTTTACGTTAGCGCAGAATGAAACGCTTCCTGGAGTCGGGAGGCACGGAAATGATCTGACCAAGATTTTAAACTTGACGTTATTTCGTTTGACCACTGCTGTTTAAACAGTTAGTTAAGTGTAACTACTGACTTCCTTTGAGTGTATTTATTAAGCTAGTGATAACGAAGCTAACGTTAATCAGGCCCGGTTTAAAGCTGCAGCAGTAACGTCGGCTAACATTACGTACGTGCTCGGTGACCAACTGTTTATGGAGAGACGGATCGCTCTAACACGGCGCTAATAATGGACAGTCAGTTTCTCCTTTTCAGCACAGTTTTATCTCGTCTACGAGTCAGTCTCCCTTAAATTATATCACCCCCACCGGTTCTTGACAGCTTCAGCTAGCTAGCTGTGTATTTTTTTGATTTACAGAAGAATAACACAATCATGTTGTTATGGAAAAACTCTCGGATGATTGGCTGTCTTTATGATATTTTCTTTCTTTCTTCCAATTGGATGATTATTGAGCCTTTTAATCCACACCTCCCTAACGTCACACTAGCCAAATATTAAGTCTCTTTCAGTACACAAAGAATATGATATACTATATAGATATCTCCACAAAAAGAAACAAACTATTCTTACATTGAGATTATTTATGATACGTTGTGTTGGGAGTAGGCAGCTATCTTATTCAAGGGTGTGTCCACGCTTCCACATAAATTAGATAAAGGACAAATACTGCTGAAATAACAAATGTTAATTCTAGCAGTTTGTCTCCAAGTCAGTGTTAAAGCATTAATGTCCAGGGTGTTGATTGTTTTGATGGGTCTTATGCCATCTGATAATGTAGGGCTGAATTTTTTTATTTTTTCTAGTAAAAAATTGGGAAGCTGGAAAAGCCCATTTTGCACAGTCAAACTAGACGGACAGGAGGTGGATTATTAAGAGAAAAGGGTGGGTTGGGGATTGCTTTAGTGTTTACTTGTCCAAAATCTATAAATGCATTGCTTATTTAAACAAAAGAAGGTAGTAGCAACATGTTTGAGCAAATAATGGATGCTCATTATCTAAATTTATTGTAACATGAGATTGTTTAAGGAACTGTTGGCATCTTCTAAATATATTTTTTCTTCTTGTTGATCTTATCATTTAGGAATACATAAAGAAACAAATTGTAGCCTACTACACTCTAGTCTGAACATCTGTTTGTTTGTATTTCCCCGACATCTTTACAGCCACCATGACAGGGTTTTAAAATGCTGGGTCATTTAAACTACATACCATATGGTAAGAAACAGCAGGTCGAAAAAGTTCAAAAAATCAAAACAACGCCTGCTCCTCGAGTTAATGCTGGTATATAAAACAAAGACATGTATAACAAAAAGAAGAACTTTCCACCATTTGCCCTACATTTAGTAAGCAACAGTGTCTGCAGTCCTTTGTCATGCACCAGCAGTTTTTTTTTTTTTCTGAACATTCAGACCAACATTTGGCTGGAGGGTGGCGTGCAGACCAAACAAACCCAGCAAACAATCTTGAATCCTTCAGCAGTGTTGTTGAATCTGAATCTCTACAAAGACACAAACAATTTTCATGTTTGCTCAAAGAGGACAGCATTGCGCATCTCAGAGGCTTGCATGGCTACACACCATGTACATGTAACATCCTGTGTGTGTGTGTGTGTGTGTGTTAGATAGGATCTGGCCTAAGATGTCTTTTTTTTTTTTTCTCTCAATTGTTTAAAAAGTAAGTTTTGCTAAAGAAAGGATGAGGAGATTGCACCAGTCTGTTTTTGATCAGTGATTTCTGGGTGCACAGCTTGTGGTCAGTATTTCCTCTGAGGTTTTTACACAGGTCACATTTTGAATGTAGATGTAAGCAGCACAAAATCAAAAGACATAACTTCTCACAACTTGTCATTTCGTACTTGGTTTTAGGCTAGTCGTGCTTTTGATTAAAGCTGAACTTGTAATCTTAACTGGTGTGGTTAACGCGGTTTAACTTCTGTTTCGAGGGATGATCAGAAAACCAGTGCAGCTCCATATGCCTCAAAACTCTTTTTGTGTATCAGTCTAATCCAGCTTTGTCTACACATGATTTTACAGCAGTTATAAGGCTGCTATAGTTGGCCATTTTCTGAATGTTATTTCTATCCAAGTGGGGGGGGGGGCTCTTCAAACCTTAGTGTGTTAAATCTGAACACAGTGCACTAATCCCGCTGTAGCTTTACATGCAGTAGTGAGCCACTTACTCACTGGGCGATTATTTGTAAAGAGAATAGCAACCTTTTTTCAGAGATATTGTGGTGATCTGAAGCTGTAGTTAAATTTCCAGGCCCAGTGAAGTCAGGTCACATGATCTGTTAACATATCTTTCATGCTAATTTAGCACATTCCCTTTTCATTACATTGTAGTGTCAATGAGAGTTTGTCTCCATGATGTCAACTTCGTGAATTTAAAAAAAAAATTTTTTAAAGCAAAACTAACATGGATCCATTTTGTTATGACGCACATGTCATAACTGGTTATTCTACAAGCTACGTAAAGTAAATAAAAATGCTTAAACGTGTAAAAATCAAATACAAATTCTGTGTAAAACATGTCAAATCCTCATTTCCTCAGGATGTAAATGTAGGTGGTTGTTGATCTTTTTGACCAGTAGCTCATCCAGCTTATTGGTGTGTGTGTGTGTGAGACTGGTATTTTTAATGTGAACTGGTTATTCTGAAAGCCTGAACACAAGTGTTGAGTCCAAGTCTCTGAGCCATTAAAGTAAAAGTAACCATCTGCGCAGTGTTGTGTGAGAGCAAATATACATGCTTTCAGTTTATGGATTTAATTTAGCACTTTTTTTTTTTTTTTTAGCACATCAAAAACAGCTTGTAAACTGTGAAGATAATATATATTCATTTGTCTGAGAATGCTTGTTGCAAAGTGTACGAAGGACAAATGTGAAACCTGAAACTTATCTCAAGGCTAAGCGTGTTTGTCTGTTCAGGGATTTTTGGAATCTTTAGAGGACGAGCTGGAGTATTTCAGCTTTACGTGTTTTGATCATACTGACAGCCGTTGTTTAGCTGGCCTACAACTGTGTGTGTGTGTGTGTGTGTGTGTGTATACTCTTGTACGCAAGGAAAAGAGTGAATCAACCTGATGGTGACCAGAATAAACACTTCACAGGTTGTTGTTCTTTTTGTTTGTTTTTTTTTTCTCTCCGCATTTGAACAAAATGTAATTCAAGAAGAGTGTTTAACATAAATTTAGTGATGTAAAACAGATTATTTTCCTGACTCTTGAGCCATTACTGATGCCGTTAGACTTGCAGGAAATTGTGTGAAGTAGGTATTTTAAAAATACAGCAGTGCATTAATATGAGAAATGTCAGTGTTAGACTACCAGTAAGGTGTGGGTGGTGGTGTGGGTAACTCCCTCAGAGAGAGCCACGCATTCATTTCATCTGTTTGCTTGGTGTCAATTCTGTGAACTGATGAGTGAATTTTATTCAAAAGTAAATTTCTGTGTTTTAGTTTGACATCTCTTTTAATTGCCATGCAGCTAAATGCAGAGCTTGTGCCTTTCCAAACACACACACCAAAACACCCAGTATTTCAACATTTAATCAACAATTATTCGATTACCAGTATTGATCAGACGTCACCCAGCCTGAGGCCTGAGTTGTTGCTCTCAGTGTCTCTGCATGTCACCACACACAGTGATGTCCTGTAGGTCTGCCTTTGATAATAGTCTGTTGGTTTACGAGGTGAGCTGCGGTCTCTTGGATGTGCAGCCTGAGTGTGTATTTAACATTAGTTTAAATAAATAAACTCCTTTTTGACTTCAAACATGCCAGTAAACAGGACCAGGAGATCAATTAATGAAAAGTAGCCATTGTTAGCCTTTTCCCATCTATTCAAATTATATTCCACAAAAGGAAAACACCGACTTGTCATTGTTTTTATATGATGAGATCTTGTTGAGTGATTTATCGTAGATGTTGTCTCCTTTTGATTAATAAAATGTTGTTGTTTCTACTCTTGTAGGAATGGCAGCCACCATTTGCGTGTGATGTCGACAGATTGAAATTCACACCACGGATACAAAGGCTTAATGAGTTGGAGGTATGTTCATTTATTATGTGTATATATATTTAAGATGCTTCAATTAATGTGGTATTTGGTGGTTAAAATTAGTTTAAATCCTGTTAAACTGTTCAGTTGATTTTTTTTTTTTTTTTTTTTTTTTTTTTTTTGCTTTTAACTATGTCAATTATTGCAGCATTTTTCATTTCTCTAACAATTTTTTTGATATAAGAAAATAAGAAATGTAAATCAAATATAAATTTATAGCTTCAAAAAACTGAACTGAAACTGCTTTCTAATGAGCACATCTCACTGATCACACTGTTTGTGCGTTCAAAGGCTTTCTAACATGCTGCCTGATAAATGTTGATATTTATTCACTTTGTTCAGAGCTCAGTCGGTCAGATTCGCTTCATATTCTGTCCTTCAGAAACTCAAATGATCTCAGGTTTGCCTTTGATTACACTATTGTGAGCAGCTGCCTCATTAGTGTGGCTAGTTAACTTTGATTAATGCATATTTTCCTTTCAGAAATGAATGAAAGGAAAGAATGTTGGAAAATTTGTTAGATAATATCAGTAGTTTCTCTACAGTGATCTAGACAAAAGGTCACTGGTGTCTCCTAACTGTACTCATGTTAAAGAATTAAATATCTATTACACAACTAACTAACTTCCCTTTCATCATGTTTTTTAGGCTCAGACCAGAGTGAAGCTCAACTTCCTGGATCAAATAGCAAAATTCTGGGAGCTTCAAGGATGTACTTTGAAAATCCCTCATGTGGAAAGAAAGATTTTGGATCTGTACCAGCTGAATAAGGTATCTGCAAATCCCGACTGGTTTTGGAATCAGGGATCTAAAGATTTATTTAAACAATTCACAGTAATAAATATATGTTTGAGTTTATGTCCACATGAATATAAAACTGCTTTCCACACATACATGCGAACATGACTGAATTCTGTACATGTTGGGTTTTTTTGTTTTTTTTTTTAAGCTGGTGAATGAAGAGGGAGGATTCGATGCAGTCTGCAGAGAGCGACGCTGGACTAGGATATCCGTCAAGATGGGCTTCGCTCCAGGCAAAGCTGTTGGCTCTCATCTGCGGGCACACTATGAGAGGATCCTCTACCCATATAACCTGTTCCAGACTGGAGCCAATCTGCCCGTACGTCCTATCACTCGTGTTTTCTTTTCCCACAAGAGCAGCAGTTGTTGCTCACAGTTGAGTGAATGTCTATAGGAAGAATTCATGATCCATTACAGTGCCTTTGCAAGGTATACAGTATAATATTCTCTGGTACTGACTAGATATCAAGAGTGGAAACCGTCTAACATACAGTATTATTTTAATCACAGGCGTTCATCTGGAGAGTGTTTTTTTTTTTTAATTTTGTTTATTTGGCTTAAATTCAGGAAAAATTTGGGGACTGTGGATTATTTTTATTTCTTTCTTTTTTTTAATCGCTTAAGTGTTAGGCATTGAGTTCACTGTTTCTTTGCTTACACTTACCTTCTTCTCTTTGCAGAAGGCCACCTTGACCAATGACACTAAAGATAAGGAGTACACTCCTCATGACCTGCCGCAGCGCCAGTCTGTCCAGCCCCAGGAGATCTGCAGTATAGCTCGCCGGGCAAAACGAATGAGATCCGAAGTGAGTCTTGTTTTTATATATATATATATATATATATATATATATATATATATATATATATATATATATATATATATATATATATAGATATAGATATATATAGATATAGATATATATAGATATAGATATATATATATATATATATATAGATATAGATATAGATATATATATATATATATATATATATATATATATATATATATATATATATATATATATATATATATATATATATATATATATATATATATATATATATATATATATATATATATATATATATATATATATATATATATATATATATATATATATATATATAGATATAGATATATAGACAGACACACACACACACACACACACACACACACACACACACACACAGGTTTACTTTAGAGGAGTTAAGACGTGTCAAACATGACAGAAGACATAATGGCTTTTAATCCAGAGTGTGACTGTGGTCATTTTGCATTTCAAGTTTCACTCACTGTTTTTCTGTTGTGTTTTTTTTCCCCCCCGACTCTCTCTGTGAACTCTTGACAGAGAGGTTGTGTTAAACCTGGAGAAGTTTGTGAGAATCGTCCCAATCTCAGGAGGAGGATGGGAACGTTTGCCGCCAAACATGAGCCAGGTAAAAACAATGAATGCTTTCTGGTTTGTTAAGACAAGGGAAGTGTTTTGGATAAAATAAGGAACATTATTTGAAATCTTAAAGCCTCCACTGATCTTTCATTTATGTCTTGCAGTAAGAATGGCAATCACTGAGGTGAAAAAGGAGCCCGTTGAATACGAGACCCCAACAGATAATGAAGAAAGTACATTAAATAAGATAAACAAACCCATCCTGAGTAAAGTAAGTATATTGTTTTGCATTGGATTTATGGCAAAACTGCCATGTTCTTACATCACTTTAACTCCAGTGTTACAAATGCAAATCTCAAAACAAAGGAGGCACTCACTATCTCCCTGCTTCTCTGTTCAGGTGGAGCAGTACATGTGCCTGGTATGTGGCAGTGGGAGCGCCGAGGACCGCCTCCTACTGTGTGACGGCTGTGATGACAGCTATCACATCTTCTGCCTGATCCCTCCCCTCCACGATGTTCCTAAAGGCGACTGGAGATGCCCCAAGTGTCTGGCTCAGGTGAGCCGCAGCCCCTCCACCCCCAGGGGAGAGAAATCCTGACGGGGAAGCCGGCTCATAATTGGGAACAACAATACAATATCCTGTCTGATATCCACAAATGTACTGCAGTTCCAAGTGGTTTCTTTTAACTTCTTTTTGTTTTTGTTTTTTTTTTATTACAGGAATGCGGCAAACCACCTGTCGCTTTTGGCTTTGAGCAGGCCAGCAGGAGCTACACCCTCCAAGCCTTTGGAGACATGGCCGATTCCTTTAAGTCTGATTACTTCAACATGCCAGTTCATGTGAGTTTGCAACACTTGCTAATTGATGTTTGCCTGGTTTCCATTTTACTTCGTCTTTTTTGTTAGTAATTACACCTCATCTCAGTCACAGGTCTTAGTTTAGTGGATTTTTCATGTTCTTATATTAATAAATGGTGAGATTAATTCTCAGAGTTGCCTTGGCTTTTTTTTTTTTAGTCAAGATACTCTATTGATGATTAAAATGGGAGCAAATGAATGATCAATGATTGAATCAGCTTAAAATATGAGGAGGAAATAGATTCACTGTTTCCATCTCTTATACTAAAGTAGAAAAGCAGATGAGCAGCAGAGATAAAAATCGGGGCCAGACATGTTAAAAAAAAAAGTCCAAACCAGTTATAGTTCTGTGTTGAAAGTGGCGGCAACTGAGTTGTTTTGGTGAAAAGTCCAAAGTTACACCTTTTTTTTTTTAATACGAGATGCTCTCCCAGGGATCATTTTGAGAGCAGTTGTCCTTAAACTGTCATGATTGATTTTGATGCTTTTATGAGACACCAAACATGCAGAGGAACACAAAATTACACACTTATTATTACTGCTGTAATAAATGTCAGAGTTTGTATTCAACCAACATTAATGTCAGCATCCACAAAATGTTCCAAATATATGAAATCGTTCAAATCGTATCACAAACAGATTTTCTTGGAAGGAAACAGTCTTGGAAGTTTTTCCTCTTGGTTTTATGATTTGGGTCTGGCACAAAGGAATGCTTTGACACACTTCCAGAGTCCGTCCTGTTTATCTTATCAGATGTTGTTTCACCCTCTAACAAACTCGCATCCTGTGGGGTAACCCGGAAACACAAAGAGAGGTGAAGAGGTTAGAGGTCTGACTCGGATGAGCAGGGAAAAGCAAACCTCATGCACTGCAGGTTTGAGGCGGACGCTTTTTTGTTTAGGCTTGGTGAAATCTTGTGGAGACGTATTCTGAATATAACAATATAAATTTGATTTTTAGACGTGTCTTAACATCGTGGCTTCTCTCTGTTATTTTAGATGGTTCCTACTGAGCTGGTGGAGAAGGAGTTCTGGCGTCTCGTCAGCACCATTGAGGAGGATGTCACCGTAGAATACGGAGCAGACATCGCCTCGAAGGAGTTTGGGAGTGGCTTCCCTTTAAGCAACAGCCATTTTGAAGTCTCTCCAGATGACGAGGTACCGTTTGTCTGTTATGGGGAAGATCTGTTGTACTTGTCTGAAGTCCAAATTGAATTTTTCTCCATAATTTGGTGTCATACTATGAAAAATATCTAGCAGGAGCACCCCAGTAGCCAAATGGTTACTGGTTTGATTGCAGCCAGGGACACTTGTTGCATGTCAATCCCATCTCTTCCTCCCCTCGTTTCCTGTCTGCCACCATCCAATAAACCCAAAAATGCCAAAAAAATAATCTTAAAATAAAAACAATCTCTGAAACATTATATAAGTCCATCGCAGTTCTCAGTCTGGTAGCTGGAAAAACGAACACTGATATTAAGTTTTTGCTTTTAGATGCGATTATTTTCCCCAGTGATAAATATAGCCCTGTCCAGCTGGTAATACTTGAGTGTTGAGACCTGTCTCTGACCTTCAGCATTACCTGAGCAGCGGCTGGAACCTGAATAACATGCCGGTGCTGGACGCCTCGGTGCTGACTCACATTACAGCTGACATCTGTGGGATGAAGTTACCCTGGCTGTACGTGGGCATGTGCTTCTCCTCCTTCTGCTGGCATATTGAGGACCACTGGAGCTACTCCATAAACTACCTTCACTGGTAGAGTGCACTCTGTTGTTTGTTAGAAAGTAATGTAATCAAACAAACGGTCTGCTGTGTATCATCTCAGTCCTGTGAAATTAAAATTGTGACTGTTTGTGCAGGGGGGAGCCAAAGACTTGGTACGGGGCCCCGGGTTACGCTGCGGAGCACCTCGAGACGGTCATGAAGAAACTGGCTCCAGAGCTCTTTGAGTCCCAGCCAGACCTCCTCCACCAGCTGGTCACCATCATGAATCCCAACACACTGATGAACAACGGCATCCCAGTAAGCAGCTCACCATTACACTACCTCATTAATCATCACAGTTATGCAGCTGAGACGCAGCTGGTCTTTCAAATAAATATGTGTGATGACAAAATTTGTCACATGTTAATATCACACATCACTAAACACACAATAAAGATTAAAATACAGGGCTTTGTTACTGCTATATTAGTGACTGTGCAGTTGCATCAGGTTTTTAATGCATACAGAAATACCTCAACATGCTCGTCTCGCATTAGGAAAGCAGATAAAAATGTTATGGTTTCTTATGACCTTTTGTGAAAATCTTACATTTGGAGTACATATGTAATCTAAATCTAGATTTGATGAAAACAAATATAAATGATGAACTTAACTGTGTTCAGCATAGCTGTCGATCCCAGTCTATACTTTCTAACCAATGAGAAGTGCAAAATAGAGAGACTGTTGAATGTTTATAACTTACAATTACCTTAACAATGTTACAATTTTTCTTTCTTTCTATACCAACGATAGATCTATCGCACCAATCAGTGCGCGGGCGAGTTTGTCATCACTTTCCCCAGAGCGTATCACAGTGGATTCAACCAGGGATTCAACTTTGCTGAAGCTGTCAACTTCTGTACTGTAGACTGGGTAAGAAAAGAGTTCATCAATGTGTTTATAAAGTACCAGGCACTTAAAAATACTTTATTGACTCAAGCGTAGCGCCTCAACACCATCCTCAAAGATTTATGAATGTAGAATGAATGTCATGTTGCTCTTGGGTGTTTTGTTGATGCCCAGAGAAACTTAGAATTTGCAATGCTGTGCTCAAGTAGTAAAATAAAGATTATATGACTGAAAAATCTGATTTGCTGCAACAGAAACCTGTTGCAGCAAATAATAATAATTTGTTTTCTGCTGTGTAAGTGACTTGTGGTCCATCACTCCAAAACTCAACCTCATCTTCATATTTTCCGGCAGATGCCTGTTGGCCGCAACTGTGTGAAACACTATCGCCAACTGAGCAGGTACTGTGTCTTCTCTCATGACGAGATGGTTTGTAACATGGCCTTTAAGGCAGACAACATGGATGTCGACCTGGCCTCAGCAGTGCAGAAGGAGATGGCTGTCATGATCCAAGAAGAAGAGGAACTAAGAAAGATTACTAACAAGATGGTGAGCAATTTTTTTTTTTTTTAAATTACAGTAAACCAGACTAATAACTAAGGTCAGTGATGTAAAGGTATAGTTTCAGTTTTCAGAGCACATGTTATAGACATTCAGGAGGTGTAACGATATATAACTTAACATATCGAGTCACATTAGTGACAGTAAAGCCCCTTTCACACTGGACAAAACACCCACTAACATCTGGCTTTTGTCTTCAGTGGGAGTACAATCGGCATTCATTCCCGGGTCAAATGACTCTGCAGTAGTCACGGCTATGTATCGGCTCCAGCTCCGATCAGCAGTGATGGAAACATGACACGCGGGTGGACACGCTAATATTTGCCCATTTTCCAGCTGCTCTTTCATCTGTTTCTATCTGCGGATATCTGTAAACATATGGTCTCATCTATATTTCTACACATAACAAAGTACTTATTAATTTGTTATTACAGAGAGGCCATAGGTATCCATATGTTTATGTAGGATTAGCATGCTAGGCTAACAGTTTGTCAGTTGTGTGAATTCATATCTGCGCCATGACGTCTTTCAGAGCACAGTACAGCACGACTATGCTAATGATGCTCACCATGCTAACAAGCTGCTAGTCATGACGTTAAACATGAGACGCCAGGAAAAAAAACTGAAGAGAAACTCGTTTACTGTCAATGGGAAAGGAGTGAATTTTTAGTGTGTTTACCCACGTTTAAAAACAAAAAAATGCATATACGTGCTAATTTTGGTGTAAAAAGAGTATTAAGACACAATGAACATCATTGTGGTCTAAGTATGACAACATTTTAACATGAGTGCAATTTTCTTTTGTTTTTGTTTGTCATATTTGCTCTTTTTGACATCAAAGCAAAGCTCACAGATTAACAGATGTCTTATGTCGTTAATGAGACGTCATCAGGGCTAAATTAGGCAACACCTTGAACATTTGAAGATGGATAAAAGATTTAGATCAAGACACCTTTTATTTATTTATTTATTTATTTATTTATTTTTAAAATCTGCATCGCTGTCGTATCCGGCTCATCTGTCTCCTCTGTAGCTCTAATGACTGACTTTGTGTCCCCAGGGTGTGGTGCAGTCTCAACAAGTTGATTATGAGGTGCTCCCAGATGAGGATCGGCAGTGCTACAAGTGTCGGACCACCTGCTACCTGTCTGGCATCACCTGTGTCTGCAGTCCTGACAAGATGGTTTGTCTGTACCACGCCCAGAACCTCTGCTCCTGTCCGCATAGCAACCTTACACTCAAGTGAGTCTTCAGTAACCACAGCAACTGTTTGAATTCATGTTTATTTTCAAGGCTGCATCAGCTAAGCTACCCTTTTGAGCATCTTGCATCATTTTCCCCCCAAATAAAAGCCTAAAAGGAGCTTGTATTTTTAAAATTTGTAAAATAACCACCCTAAACGATAGTAAGACAAGTCTGAACTGTGACAGAGATGATCAGCCATTCACATACATCACGGACATCATGCACTTCATGGTGCATCAGCAGAAAATACTTCCGCTTTGAATTTGTTTGTCAGTGAGGAAAGTGCATGTGCAGTTTGGAAATATACAATGGAAAAAGCAGAATTTCTTGGTGTTTTAACCTGGTGGTTGATATGAATTACTTTCAAGCTGTCAGCAAAGTCACATGAATGAAAAGGCAGTTTCATTTGGCAGTAATAGACATGAATTCATTGTAGATTCCTGCTCCATAATCCCATTAACAGCAGCCAGATAATCTAAAAAGGACAAAGGTGTAGAAAGCCTAGCAGTCCTTGTATGTCCAGTTTATTATTCATAACAAATTTAAACATATGTTGAGTTTTATAAGTGGTTTTTAGTGAAACTTTGCAAAATGTCAAAATCATCATTGTTTATTCATTGTGTTTTTGTGTTTTCCTTCAGTTACAAGTTTACACTGGATCAGTTGTACGGCTTGATGACATCAGTGACGCTGCGTGCAGAGTCTTATAAAGAGTGGTTGTGTAATGTGCAGGACATCCTGGAGAACAAAGAAAGCAAGAAAAGAGGTGAGAAGTTAATACAAAAAGAAAAAAAATCTACACATCCATACACCCTGTCACCCCAAATACACCCTCCTCATCCTCATTGTGTCCATTACTTTACATTTTAAGCTAGTTGTTGACATTTTATGGCAATCTACAGCTTTTTCTTGTGTCTTTTGTTTAACAGAAAATTAGGAAAACCTTTATTACGTCTCCCCCACACACACACACATACAGATTCAGTAATACATTTTAACAATGTGCCACAGTCTGTGGATGTCTATTTTAAGAACTTTCTGGTACGCCTTTCTGGTCAGGTCTGGAAGAGCTTCACAGCCTGGTGGAGCAGGCGGAAACAAAGTCGTACCCACAAACCAGCCACCTGGATCAGCTACGCATTGTTGCCTCAGAGGCTGATAAAGTTGCTGTGATGGCACAACAGCTTCTGAATGGGAAGAGACAGACGAGGTACTAAAGATTAGATTTGACATATGTTCAGTCGTACTATTGGATTAAAAGTCCATTTTGTATCTCAAACACAATAAATATGTTGATTCTGACCCATAATGCAACACAGCAGACATTGTGTAGTATGTAACGATTCCTTAGTATCTGAGGCTCATCTGCTTGTCGTGTTTTCCATTTAACTTGCCAAACAAAGGTGGCAGAATTCAGACTTCATTATTTACTGAGGCCACATTTTCATTTCTCTCTTTATTTTTGCTGTTTAAGGCAGTTCTGTCATTTTGATGCTTGTTTGATTGGTCTGTAACGCAGTTTTCATGCGTATTTGTAGGTATCGCTCTGGTGGAGGAAAGTCTCAAAGTCAGAACGAGTTGACTGTGGAGGAGCTGAGGTCTTTTGTGCGGCAGTTAGACAACCTGCCTTGTAACATCCGGCAGGCTCCTTTACTGAAGGTTAGTAAGTTTGGATCATCACTCGTTCATTAACAGAATTTGAAATAACACAAAGTAACAATTTTGATTCGTGGGGATTTTTAAAAGTAGCTTCTTTGGGAACCTTTGGAAATATCTCAACTCCATACAGACAGGACAGAAATAAAGTTACTGAAGTAATTTTTTTAAGTCTCGTTGTCCCTGTTCAATGTGACCTCCAGGACCTCTTGACCCGGGTGGATGAATTCCAGCAGCGCA
This sequence comes from Euthynnus affinis, assembly GCA_029490765.1. Taxonomy (NCBI): domain Eukaryota; kingdom Metazoa; phylum Chordata; class Actinopteri; order Scombriformes; family Scombridae; genus Euthynnus; species Euthynnus affinis. The sequence continues at coordinate 14,282,175 of CM055840.1, read as the reverse complement.
GTGAAAAACTCCTCTCTGACGAGTCACCCAGCCCGCTGGAGCTTCAAGACCTGCTGGATGTGAGCCTGGGCCTGGACGTGGAGCTGCCCCAGCTGCCCCTGCTCAGGGAGAGACTGGAGCAGGCTCGCTGGCTGGAAGCCGTGCAGCAAGCCAGCAGCAGGCCGGACAGCCTCTGTCTGGACACCATGAGGAGGCTGATAGACCAGGGTGTGGGCCTGGCTCCTCACAGCTCCGTGGAAAGAGCCATGGCTCGTCTGCAAGAGCTGCTGACGGTGTCAGAGCAGTGGGAGGAGCGGGTGCTCGGACTCATAGAAGCCAGGTGAGGACACGACCCGAGGTCATGATTTAATCCCCGTTTTTATTTCTCCTTTTGTTTTTATGACCGTTCAAAGCTCAGAAAGAGTAAATAAATTAATCTTACGAGTGAGTCAGACACCAAACATTTTCTTTCTTTCTTTTACTCAATGTATAATGTAAACACTTTTTATAGTTACTACAGCGATGACAGACCGTTTATCACACGTATAAACACTATCCACCCAGTACTTGCTATCTCTCAGTGTCAATCTCTAAAAGTCTTTTCTCTCCTATAAATGAACAAGAAATCTAACCTTAATCAGAATTCAATACATTCCTGTTTATTTCCAGGTATAAACGTACTCACTATAACTTGGTTAATGTACAGTATCTCTAAACACTCATTTATATACTTTACAGTTTTCTTAAACAGTGGTGGCAGATGTGAAGTGAAAATGTAAAATCAGCTAAAATTCAGACAGTGCAGAGTAAAATGTGCCAAGTCTGCAGAGCAGGATCATGTTGGATAAAGAGGATCATGGTGTTGTGACAGTGCTTAACCCACTAATGGCTCCAGAGAGACAGACTCCGTCATAACCAGCACTTCAAAATGATCTGATATCATCTGATGTTTATTTGAAAACTATGTTGTGTATTTCAGTTGATGTATGAAATCTCAGTTTATGTGCACTTCTTCTGTAAAATGTCTTTTTTATTTTCTTGACTTTTTACGAATTGAACATGTTTTTGCTGTCGTCTTTTCACAGGCCGTATCACAGCATAGAAACACTCGACGCCGCTCTACAAGAAGTAGAGAACATCCCCGCTTATCTGCCCAACTGCCTGCAGCTGAAGGACGTCGTCATCAAGGCCAAGAAATGGCTTCATGAAGCTGAAGCACTCCAGGTAAAATATACCTTCGCCTGAATGTTCTCAATACTGGTTTGGAGATGGAGGAATGTGGATTGTAAATCTTGCGTCTTTGCATGTTTGCAGCTCGGGGGCCGTATTCCTGTGCTGGACAGCCTCTCCGAGCTGATACTCAGAGCGGAGGGCATCCCAGTGAGGCTTGACCCGCTGAGTCGACTGGAAGCACTGGTCAGTGATGTTCAGACCTGGAAGGAGAGCGCAGCAAAGACATTCCTACTGAAAAACTCCCCTTTTTCTCTCCTTGAGGTAAACGGAGATATTTACTCACTGTGTTCATTTCAAAGCTGTTTTTCTAAATGACAGGATCAATAACTAACGTGGGTTTACATTATGTTTTCAGGTGCTCTGCCCAAGGTGTGACATAGGGTCGGGGCATCAGAAGTCAAGACCTAAAAAAGCTAAAGAAGCTACACAGATCAGTAAAAAATCTCCAACAAAACTGGACTCGCTATGTGACGTGGAGAGAGCTCTTTCTGAGAGCAAGGACTCCGCCTCTGCTGTGAGTGTAGATGTGTTTATTGTCTTCATTTATTTATATAATACACTTGTCTGACAGCATAATCAGGGCTTCCAGAAACTGTAAAACTGTGATTTATTAACTTTTTTTGTTAAAACCTTTTTTCTGGACAAGAAATCGTTTAAGACTTATGGTTTTACACTTATTTAATGTGCTACAAAATAATGACTTAAACTGCATGAAGTCCTCAATATAGACAAAAAGGTTCCCTGAAAAGAAATAATAAATGCTTTCAAGAACCAAAAACTACTTTCTCTAGCTTGCTTATATACTTTTTCAATCCCTTCCAATTTGACATATTTTCCTTTTTTTTTGTTGTTTATTTATTTATTTTTTAACTGCAGCTGTGAAGTGATGAATTTTTGTGTTTTGTGTTTTTATAATGTTTGAATTCAGTCTAAAGATGCAAATAGAAAAGTGAAAATGTTACATTATGGTGTTGTGTACTTTGAATTTACAACAGTTAAAAGAGCAATTTAAGGAAAGCGGGTTTGAAAACGCAAACAATTCATCCGCATGTTTATAAAACAGTCTAAAAATACAAAATATGATATTGCAGAAGGAAATGAAGGAAAGTTAAGACATGAAGGTTAATGTCGGACACATGGTGTTGGACACACATGCTCTAACTAATTAAAAATCTGTATCAGATATCTGAGAACTACATTAGTCTTTCATTTAATTTAATACTTTTTCACAGATGGCCACTCTTGCGGAGGTCCGCCAGAAGGAGATGGAGATCTTGTTGGCTTTGAGGACTTCGAACGAGTCCAAGTTTCTTCCTGCTGAAAACTGTTGTGCACTTAGTGCTTGTGTTTGCCAAAAGGCGCCTTCGGGTGCCATGGTGCAGTGTGAGCTCTGTCGAGAAGTTTTCCACTGTGGGTGCGTTGCGACGACTGCGGACGTCGAGTACGGCCAAGCATGGCTTTGCCCGCTCTGCCAGCGTTCAAGGAAACCCCCTCTGGATAAGGTCCTGCCCCTGTTAGCTTCGCTGCAGAGGATCCGGGTCCGACTTCCGGAAGGAGACGCGCTGCGCTTCCTCATCGAGAGGACGGTGCGATGGCAGCACAGAGTTCAGCAGGCCTGCACGGAGGGAGTGCTGGAGAAAGTGTCAAAGATGGTCAGTGGAAAAGATAAATATGAAAGAGAATAAGATGAAAAGCCTGAGTTTGGTTTGACAGAAGTTACGATAACATTTACTGATGTTGAGTTGTTCTTTGTTGTTTCAGGGGAGAGTTGGACCCAGAATATCTTCACATCTGAATCAGGAAATAAATGGTTCATATTTTTATACAGAGCACCAGTCTGTTCCACTCCTGGGTGAGTGTTGAAGCTTTACTCTGCATGTTTAGAGCTCAGTTTGCATTCTCTCCTTTTTTTTTTTTTTTTAATATATTAATTATTCACCTCTTAACTCTTCGTTGCTCCTCATTTGTCACAGGACTCGGTCCAGAGCTGGAAGAGCTGATGGTGGAGGGATTCCTGCTGCAGGTCACTCTGCCTGAGACCGAGCAGCTGTACAGATACCTGCTGTACAAGCTGGCGCCCCTGCCCCTGCCAAGCCCCCCCTGTGGGAACGGCACAGAACAGGACCAGCAGTCTCAGAGGGGAAGTCCCCAACACATCAAGGTAATGACAATTACAGGAACATTTATTGCCCCCAGATCATATCCTCAATAATACTCGGTATGTAATCGTTAATGTTTGGTGTGTGTGTATTGTGTCTTAAAGCAGAACGGAGGCTCCGGTGTAAAAAAGGAGGCGGTGAATGGTCAGAGCAAAAGGACCAAGCGACGTCAGGAAAGCTCTGATTCTCAGTGCAGTGAGAAGGCCAAGAAATGTCGCAAAAAGAAGTCGAAGAAAAGCAAAGAGAGGAGTGAAGAAACAAAGAGAGCTTCTTCTCCCACACACACAGCGTCTGACCCTGCTGCGTCAGACTCGGAGGAGGACTATTCACTGTGTGCTGCACCGTGGTGCAGAGAGCCAGAGGGCGACGAGGTCTGTTTGACATTATTCCACGATTTATCACCACATGCACAATATTCATCACTTTATTTGACTGTTTTATACTCTTGTTTTGCTCAGATTTTGAAATAGATGAAGTGAAAACACTACGAGAGATGATGTGTTTAAAAACAAAACAAAAAAAACATTTCTCTTTTTCTTCTCTCTGCTTTTCAGGTAAACTGGGTCCAGTGTGACGGCAGCTGCAATCAGTGGTTCCACCAGATCTGTGTAGGACTGTCTGCGGAGCGAGCAGAGAAAGAGGACTATGTTTGCATAAGCTGCACACAGCCAGACTACGACAGAGAATGAGGACCAAAAAGAGACTTTGAAGGATCAGCAGTTCTGTTGCGAGCCGCAGCACTTTAAGTGCACACCTGAACTCTGTGCCCTGTGGCTTTCCCTTTACCTTCTGGCTTGCCCTTAGTGAACATGGTGCTATTTTACTTGTTTCCAGAGTAACAAAAGACTTCAGTCACTGTTTTTTGTCATGTGGCTGGTTTTTCAGCCAATCAACTAATCCTTTCTGAAACTTTCCAAGACTTGATGCAGATGTACAAAATGGCAAAATGTTTCAAGAACCAACAGCGCAGGGATTTTTCAACCAAAAAAAGTCAATTTGACGCCACATTTTAGACCTGTTTGTTTTTTTTTTTCTTTATTTTTTTTTACATGCATCTGAACAATGTGAAACTTATCTTTCTCTTGTAGAGTAAATATTATTTATCTAAGCAATAACTGAACTAATTAATTGAGGTTCAGTTTTCACCTGAGCTATATTTGTGCTTAGAGATCCTCTGATAGATTGCCTTGTTGAAGCAAAAACCCTTAATTCACTTTATGAATCCTATGATATTAAACAGTTCAGTTAAAATTTGTGAACAGGAATAGCTCGAATCAGAGACCAGAGCGCAGTGACGGTATGTCTGAGCTTTTTTTGTTTTCTTTTCTTTTTCTTTTTTTTTTTTTTTAGTCCAAATGTGCAAAAACATTGCACTTGAATATCTGCCCACATCCCTTTACACGTCTTGACTTTGATATAAAGTCAAGTTCCCTATTGCGCTGTCAGCAGAGGAAAAAACAAAACAGTTCTCATGTTTCTGGTGTTGGCTGAGACTTGATTATGTTCACAAAATGAGAATGAACTGTCCGACATCAAAGGAATGTACATTTTGTTTTAGGGTGAATTTCCCCTTTATGGTTTAGGATGAAAATATTGTGTTGGACTTAGATTTAACACAGACTGTGTGATTTATTTGCCACGGGTATATGACTTTTTTCTGCTCCTTTGGGTAAATAATATAATTCATATGTTGCAGTTTGCATTATAAAATAAAAATGTTTGTTCCCAGACATCTGGACTCATTAATCATCTGTTTATTTATAATCTGTAGTCTGGAGCGTTTTAGAGGGTTGAAAGTAGCTCATTGTCACTTCATTCAATCCTATTAATTTAATTTAAAATGTTAAAATGCTGATTTTTCTAAATGGGTTTCCTGAAATTATGAAAGAATTAAGATGTTTCAGAACATTTCAACAACTTCTATCTACAGTAGCTGTTAGTTTTACCACAAAACATGCAGAAAACAGTCAGCTGTGGTTTAAAGAAGGAGGAAAAAAAAAAGCAAGTTCGGCTGTGAATGTTTCTGTAAAAGAGGAACCGCGCTCTACTCAAACCGAGCATTTATTTCAGCACCTCAAAAACAAACAGCATGAAACAGTCGCGTGTGTGAGCAGTTGTGGTTAAATCTATTATTGGCAGTTTCAGTTATTGTTAGAGACAATTAAGTGTTTGGTAAACATTAATATTTAATATTATTTTCTCCAACACACACTCAGGTGTGTATTTATTGTAACATTCGGCAGATATTAGATGTTTAAAAACAAAGAAATAATTCAGGTTCTTGAATTTCTAAACATCTACTACTAGACTGGACTCGAAAACGTGATTCAGTTAACAACACTTATGAAACATCCTGTAAGTGTTTAGAGATCAACAGTGTTATAAATATTCTAGTTTTTGTGTTACTTCCTAATTTAGTGACTATTTCATTTTGTGTTGTTGGCACAGCTGTGTAGGTTCACTTTTAGCCTGCAGACTCAGATTAAAGCTCTGTCATGTATGCAAATATAAACTGAAACAGTATAATTTCACATCCTGAGCAGCTAAACCACCTGCTACTTCTGACAGTTTATCATTTTCATATTAGGAGGTATTTAATTCAATTTACCCAGTCATGTCATTCAAAGTCAGTCAAATTTGACCCATTTTTACATCTGAGAGCAGTTTTTTTTAAAAAAAAAAAAACAAAACACTAAACACTTTTCTTTAGCTTGAAATTTTATGACTTCCTCTTTTGTGCAGTTGATGCACATTTTTGTACAATGATGGTGTTCCGGGTGAAATGTGACCCGTATCACATTCAATAACATTCATTTAAGTCATTACAGCTTTTAGGTTCTCCTGTTGAAGAAAACATCCAAACATAATATTGTGTGAATGTTTTTTCTCCATAAACAAATTGCATAAAACATAAAGAATACACTTTTTCTGCTCTCTGAAAGCTTAATAAAGGATTAATCACCAGTTTATTAATGACTGATAAGAATAAAAAGTTGATTTGTGGCACAGATGTTTGGTTTAGAGACTAATTATGAAGGAATACTGTAAAGGGTCAGTCATTTTGGGTCTCTTTTCATGCCCAAACATGTTATTATTCATTTATTTATTTTGCTAAATATCTTTATTGGTCTGTAATTTTAGATGGACAAACACTTCGTAAGAGAAAGTTGTTGGGTTTTTTGTATTTGTTTGTCTGTTATTTAGATGCAGCCATGCAGACTTTATAAATGAAAGGGTGTCTTGACCCAGCTGAGTTTTCTCATTCAATATGTGAAACCTTTTGTAACCTTCTGTAAATCCTTAGACTTTGTTATTTTTATTTTTGAATGGTTTCACTGCTACCTGCAAGGTTGTTATCTGGACCATTTTTACTCAGTGTTAAATAATTTCAACAAAAAGCCAAAATGACAGTTACAGGGTTTACTTTAATAACATAAAGGTAGTGATTTGACCTTCTGTACCCTTTATTATTGTTTTCTTACCTTCTCGGTGAAGAGAATCCAAACTAATTTAGGGAAATTTTCTCCAAAACTTGATTTATTTAAAACAAAGAGATACAACTGTCATACAAAAACAGTAAAAACAAACTTTATAAACTGATGCCAGAGAGGTCCAAAGTCCATTCCTTATAAGTCCTTTTAGATTTCAAATAAAATGCTCTTCCTTTAAAATACTGAGAGTCCCCTTAGTGTTTTTGTTCTTCACATCTTCGATTAAGGTGCCGTACTGCTTGAGTTAAAAAAAATCAACTGATGAAAGCAGGGTGTGGATTTAGATTTGTGGATGTGATATTTCCTGAGAATGATCAGCAGCTGACTAATATACATAATATTGCTGTTCATCTGACTGAAATACACAAATTACCCACAAAATACCTAATTTAGGGAAGGTTGCCCTGAGTTGTGCCTGACAGACTGGGCTCAGTGCTGCAGTATATAAATGTGCCTGACAGGCAATTTGAGGGCTGAAATATATTTTGCTGCCTGACAGGCTTTATTCAGGGCTAAAATGTGTATTTTACAGCCTGAATTTAGGGCTATAGGTATCATGGACCTTAAAAACTGAAAACAGGGCTAAAGTATTGACTGTGCCTGACAGATTGAACTCAGGGCTATAGTTTACATGGACCTGAAAGACTAAAAACAGGGCAGAAGTATTACTTATGCCTGACAGACCAAACTCAGGGCTATTTTAGGATTATGTGCCTGACAGACTGAACTCAGGGCAGGCTCTAGCGGTTCACTGTCGCCATTTTCCTGCTGTTGTTGTTAGCCACCTGCTCGCAGCATCATCAGCGGAGATACAAGTCGCGTCGAGATTCAAAACTTGCAGCTTCAGACTGTTGTAGCTGCTTTATCGACACTTGTCTCCCGTCATCATGGACGAGGAATATTATGGCACCGCCGGAGACTGGGAAGGCCCGGACAGCAACATGGTGAGACCTCAAACTACATATTTAGTTAGCATTGCAGTGGCGGGTTAGCTGCAGCTACACCAGAGGCTTCACTTACCTGAAGTGACAACTGGACACAGACGCTCAGATAACTCAGAGAAGACGTGCAGAGACAGAAATGGCCCCCTAGCTCTTGAGTTTCTCCGGCTCTTCAGTAGCGGAGCTCAGCGGCGCCGCTAGCCAGCTACAGGCTAACTAAAGTCGCTCACAGCTGCTGGACATGTCGAAGTTACGGAGTTTCACTGTAACGTACCAGTGATTTGTTATGTTTGTGCTCAGCTAACAGTCATAAAGAGTTATTCAGATAAACATTGACTCTCTGCAGAAACCAGAAGACTTCATGATGTTATGAGTTCAAACTTTGACACAACTGACCTGCAGTAATGTAAAGTGTAACTTACTATAGCACATTAACATCAGCAACATTGTACACTTAGCAAATACTATATTGTAGTTATGTTTATATCTCTAGTTTCTATTCTATTTTGAGTTGTTTTCTATATGCGAGTTAGTCTGACTAGTTATTGTATTCAATGTAGGCTTTATTATATTTGTGTCATTTACTTACCTCGTCGTTTTTGTATTTTGATTTATGTCAAGTGGCTGCTATAACATTGAACACATCCCTCCCTCCTTCATCCATCCATCCATTCATTGATCCATCCATTCATTCATCAGCTTTTTGTGTTATGTGCACGCTGCTTTGCCAAACATGACTTTATCATGATCATATAAAGCCAGGATCACTCAGCTTTACTTCCTTACTTTCATGTCATGCAGCTGGAGCATGAAATGAATTTGTCACTGAGAACAGACCCCACAAAATGTCATGACATGAAAATATTGCTCAGTGTGTTGATGATGATGTTGATGATGATTTACCATTATATTAAGCTGTTGCCAAACCTGCATGTGTAAACCTTTGGCACTTGTCTATAAAAAAGAATTTATTAAGGTGTCTCACTTCTTTACTCCAATCAAAAGGACTTAAGAGGACAGTAGGAGACAGTTTATTCTCTTGCTTATTTAACCATGTGAACCATATATGTGTTTATTTTTCAGGAGGATGGGTATGTTGAAGGAGAAAATGATGGGAAAATCCAGGAAGATTGTCTGCAGAAATTCTCCAGCAGAGACTACATCATGGAGCCTGCGATCTTCAACACCCTCAAAATGTACACAGCTGTCTTTTCATACATGAAATCTAACGGTCTGTTTATTAGTTTATACAAACACCCTTTGTTCTTTAAACTTTTATTGCAGGTATTTCCAGGCAGGCGGCTCTCCAGAACATGTCATCCAGCTTCTCTCTGAAAACTACTCCGCTGTGGCTCAGACGGTCAATCTGCTGGCAGAGTGGCTCATCCAGATGGGTGGGTAACACATAATGAGACCCTGTAATCCCTAATTTGTGCTCCGAGTCTTCATTGCTGTGCCAAAAAAAATCCTTCTCCCTCTGTCCCTCCAGCCTGTAATTGTGTGCCTCATTCATTTGTAATCTCTTTACTTCGCTTACAGGTGTAGAGCCCGCTCAGGTCCAAGAACGAGTAGAAAATCACCTCAAAAGTCTCCTGATAAAACACTTTGACCCCCAGAAAGCAGATTCCATTTTCACAGTTGAGGGAGAGGTGAGATTTCTGAGCGGATCATTTCACGAGTAAAGATTGATCTCAAATCCTGAGCGTCTCCGGGTGAAGCTATAGCGGACGACGTTATGACTGGATATGAAATGAAATCCTTCTCATGCGTTTTTTAGACTCCTGCGTGGCTGGAGCAGATGATAGCACACACTACATGGAGAGATCTCTTCTACAAGCTGGCCGAGGCTCACCCCGACTGCCTGATGCTCAACTTCACCGTAAAGGTACATTAGATATATATAAATAATATTTCATTTTTTGTTTCATGTCTTAAGGTTTTATGATGTTTTTTGTCACTTTATAGACTAAAAGTAGCTAATAAATAATGGATAAATGAACCAATAATGAAAACACAGTAAGTTTTCTGAAGCTGAGCGGTTGTCTGTTTGCTTTGCATCAGTTCAGTTAGTCACCTGTATTTCGTGTGTGTGTGTGTGTGTGTGTGTGTGTGTGTGTGTGTGTGTGTGTGTGTGTGTGTGTGTTCAGCTGATTTCAGACGCAGGTTACCAGGGTGAGATCACCAGCGTGTCTACAGCGTGTCAGCAGCTGGAGGTCTTCTCCCGGGTGCTGAGGACGTCTCTGGCTACGCTGCTGGACGGAGGAGAAGAAAACCTGGAGAAGAACCTGCCAGAGTTTGCTGTGAGGCTCTTCTATGAAATATCAGCTTTAATATCTGTGTTTACTTCTTAGAGTCCTACTTCTGTTACGTTACAGTAAGGGTCTCGTTAGTCGCTACTTTTAAATTTGGTTTTGTCTTTTCAAATATCAAATTCTTCTGTGTTGTACCTCAGTATGTTGCAGTTCTTTTAATATCCGGTTGACACCTTGAAATCATATCGCTGCTTGACAGAAAATTGACCATAATTTAGATTTTTAGTTAATTGTTTAAGTTATTAATACAGGAAAACTGACAAAAATCACTTGTTCCAACTTCTTAAATTGAAGACTTGCTGCTTTTCTCTGTCTTATATCAATTTGAAGACATAGTCATGGCTTCTGAGGAATTGTGATGGCAGTTTCTCACAGTTTTCAGACATTTTAGAGACTAAAATATTCTTTTTATTCATTATTTAACTCAGTCTCTAATGAAAATGGTGAGCAAACACCTGAAGCCTTTTTGCTGCATGTGATGATCTTTGCTGAGCTGTTCCCTCCTCTGCTCTCTCTCTCCTGTAGAAGATGGTGTGTCACGGCGAGCACACTTACCTCTTCGCCCAGGCGATGATGTCCATCCTCGCTCAAGAGGAACAGGGTGGCTCAGCTGTGCGAAGGATCGGTCAGGAGGTGCAGAAGTCGGCGCACGAGAGGTACCGTCGTTCATCCCTCAGCAGGAATTTGTTTTGTTTATGTTGTTAATAAAAGGAAGATCACTGGTGAGTTTGTGTGTGTAACTGATGATATTTATTCTGTGGCTGCAGAGGTCACGATGCCAGTCAGATCACACTCGCGCTCGGCACAGCGGCGGCCTACCCTCGAGCCTGCCAGGCATTGGGTGCCATGTTGTCCAAAGGAGCCTTGAATCCTGCAGATATCACCGTTCTGTTCAAGATGTTCAGCAGCATGGACCCGCCTCCTGTGGAGCTGGTGAGGACGAAGCGTGTTTGTATCCTCCAGGTGTTTGTTGACATGATGTTTATTATTCATATTAATGATGTGATCGTTCACCTCCTCAGATCAGAGTTCCCGCCTTTCTGGACCTGTTCATGCAGTCGCTGTTTAAACCCGGATCAAAGATCAACCAAGACCATAAACACAAATACATCCACATCCTGGCCTACGCTGCCAGCGTGGTTGAGACGTGGAAAAAGGTGCAGAGAGAGAGAGTGCGTGTGTGTGGTTGTTGCTGTTGTTGTTGTTGTTGGTAGAGGAAGGAGTTGGGAGTAGTTGTTTGGCTGTTTTAATATAGTTAATTATAATGTATTATATAATAATGTATTTCTTATCATTTTAATCCCAGAACAAGCGAGTCAACATCAATAAAGACGAGCTGAAGTCGACATCCAAGGCCATAGAAACTGTTCACAACCTCTGCTGCAATGAGAACAAAGGCGCTACAGAGCTGGTGGCTGAACTTGGCACTCTGTACCAGTGCATCCGGTGAGTGGACGAGAAAATCCTCCTTTAAAAGCCCCAAACTCATAATTATCCTGAATGAAAAGAGCTGCTCAGTTTGATAATAAACAGAGTTATAATGTTGCTTTGTTGAATGACACAAAGCTAATGTAAGTAGATGTTACCTAAAGATTATCTAAACAACTTTGAGCTGAATGTGAATGTCAATAAATTATAAAAATGTTCACCAAAAACAAATGTTGAATCACAAACTACAAATAATTACAGTTGTTTGATCTCATGTGATTCTTCTCCATGAAGGATTTAATTCTCAGTAACTTTTAGTTTACTGTTGTTTTTACTGAAATGTTTTTCATGAGTCTAGTTTCTTGCTGTCAGAGGTGATACAAGACTTGAGTTTTTGTTCAAACACCAAAAGAATCCTTTTTTTTTTTTTTTGAGGAGATTAAACACATAAAATGAGACAAAATTCTCAAATTCATTAGCACTAAATGATGTCTCACATGAGACATTTACTACATTAACCACAACCAGCATAACACCTGAATCTGTACAGTTCAGTTTAGTCAAGTTGCATTATGGGTAATGTAGGCACCAGGTTTTGACAAGTGGAATAAGAAAACTAAATCTCTGGTTCTGCTGTGTTGATGTTGATCCTGTTTTATAAGGATATAATTTATTTTCTAAGTTATAGGAGTACGATGCTAAATGAATGTCTATACTAGAACTTTGCCTGAATGAAATAGTCTAAAATTATTGAAGTGTGATTTAAATCAGGTTTCTGATCAAAATCTAATTTAAAAAATAAGCAAAGAAAGTGAAAATAAGACCTGACCGAGCATTCGGCTTTCTGTATTCATCACTTTTTGATGTTTAGTGCTACAGATGCCTTTGTTTTGATTCCCGGCTCCTCCTCACCGCTGACTCTGACTTCATGTTTGTGTTCAGGTTCCCAGTGGTTGCTATGGGGGTTTTGAAGTGGGTGGACTGGACGGTGTCTGAGCCGCGGTACTTTCAGCTGCAGACCGACCACACTCCGGTTCATTTAGCTCTGCTGGACGAGGTTCAGTATGAAGTTATCACCAAATCAAAGTTTAATCTTCATCCTGTTCAAACATCAGTTACATTTAAGCGTGAACTCTTCCTCCTCACAGATCTGCACGTGTCACCAGCTGCTGCATCCTCAGGTCCTCCAGCTGCTCATCAAGCTCTTTGAGACGGAGCACTCGCAGCTAGACGTCATGGAGCAGGTGTGTGTGTGTGTGTGTGTGTTAAATGTCTTATTTTAGTTTTCAACAGAAGTGCGTTTATTTTAACTGGGTGAGTGAAAGTTGCAGCTGAAAGTTTTATTTCCTCGCAGATGGAGTTGAAGAAGACTTTGCTGGACCGAATGGTTCATCTTCTGAGTCGTGGTTATGTCCTGCCTGTCGTCGGTTATATTCGCAAATGTCTGGAGAAACTCAACACGGACATCTCTCTCATTAGATATTTTGTCACTGAGGTAAAAGCTGCTTCTGAGCTTCAGCTAGACATAAAACATGGGAGGAAGTGACTCCTGATGTACATGTTTGACTTAAAAGTGTTTTCCCTCATCACAGAAGTTACTCGCTGTCTGCAGGTCCTCAAAGTCTTACAGTGTCTAAATTGATTGTTTCCATTCAAGGCACAATAAGTGTAATCCAGTGTTTTACATCAACAAATGCGTGTGATGTGTGTAAGAACAGCTCATTTCATCACTTTTAAAGGATGAAAAATTATACCCTCAATCATAATTTCTTGTGTATAAATTTTAAATAAATTCATATAAACAATTGAAGAATTTTGTTTAAATGATCAGCTGATCATAGTTATGATTTATGTCTTTAACAGCATCAGAAAATAATATTTTTGTTGTTCAGTCGTCATTCCTCCCTGCATCAAACACATCAAATGACATTTCTTAAAATAAGCATAACTAAACTCCAGCGTTTCGTCTTGAAGGTTTTGGATGTGATCGCGCCTCCTTACACGTCAGACTTCGTTCAGCTCTTCCTTCCCATCCTGGAGAACGACAGCATCGCAGGAACGATCCGCACAGAGGGAGAAAACGACCCCGTCGCTGAGTTCATCGGTAAGTGTCTGAGACGGTGCAGTCACGCTACTTTGACTCGCAGCGTATTTGTGCTTTGAAAGAAGTTAGAAGTTGTTTCAATTAAGCTGTTAAAAGTTGTTTAAATGTGAAAACTTTCTGAAGCACTAATGCGATTATTTCCCCGTTTTTCAGCCCATTGCAAGTCAAACTTCATCATGATAAACTGACGCTGAAAGGACACTGAAGATGTTATTGAAGAATGTACAAGAACACCAAACAGAGACAGAGGAGCCGTCATCTTGATGATAACCTGATGCTTAGAGAGAGAGAGAGAGATAGACTGCTCAGTTTGTGGACGGACGATTCGTTTCTTTATTGAACGATGGAAAAGTTCAGAAATAAGAGACTGGTTGATGGAGGAGCCTCTGAAGATGCAGCTAAATGTTTTTTCACCTGTAAATTAATTTTTTTTATATTTTATGTTGAGTTCCAGCTGTTTTAAAATAAAAACCTGAAAATATTGTTTCTTGCATTTTTTTTTTTTTTGAGAAACACATTAATGCAGTATGGTTTTCATTTATAACGGAGCTTCACTGCTGTTAATTTAATAAACATATCAAAGTTTCGACAGCACAGCGGTTAAACTGGATCAAACCTTTATGATAAGGGGGAACAGACGAGGTCTCTTGATACTCGTGTGAATTCTGATAAAGGATCTGTAAAAACGTTTCTGCACAGCTACATATTTCAAATCGGACAGCTTCACAAACCTTTGAGTATCATATGACATCGTTTGATGACTGGACACAGACGGACCGTGTAGATTTATGCTCCAGCAGAAGTTTCATATATATTTTATCCGCCATGAAATGAAAACCGATGGAATCTATCAGCTGACATGAATTCTAGCTGAACCTCGTTAAACCTTTCAGCCGTTCAGGCGGAGAGTGATTGAAACTCAGAACACGGATCCTGTGTGAAGTGTTTATTGACATAATTTGAACAAATGTGTACTTTGCTGCAGGTGAATATAAGGCACAGTTTAATTTTATTTTTATTTTTATTTTATGTACAGAACATCTGTCGGGATGTAGTGCATCACTGTCAATAATCAAACACCACACATTCAGTGTCGGAGCAGTGCAGGACTGATGAAATACTCTCCTTCTTTGGCTGAATCAGTTTGCATTTAGAAATAAAAAATAAAAAGCAGTTTGATCACGTAACATGAAGAGTTTCCTCATTTTCCTCGTCATTGTCTATATTCAACATGCGGTGCTTGAATTTTGCTATAGCACAGAGATTTGTGGTACTGATGTGTTTCACTCCCTCTGATTCAACATTTAAAGGTTTCAAACCATTTCCCAGCCTGCAGACCAGCTGTGGTAAAGATCTGGTTCAAGCAGGTCTGGTATCCATTAGGAGGATTGTGGCACTGACGTTTGCTCCCCTGATTAAAAGTGTAAAATAATAAAAAGATCTGAAAGAAAAATCTGAACTTATTCCCTTTTCAACATTTAAAATATTTAAAAAAAAAAAAAAAAAAAAGTTTCCCTCGACCTGAGAGTGACGACCTCCGACACTGCAGGTGCTGGTCTCATCTAGAGGTATTCTTTGGGGACTATGGGGTCTCCGTACATGCAGTCCTCCTCCAACGCCAGGTTGTATGTGCTTCCACTTCCTCCCTTGTAGGCGCTGGTGACGATCCTGAGCCAACCCTTCTCACCCTGCGGAGAGTGCGTTTATGTATTCATAAAGCTCAATTATCAGATTAACTGACACACAATAGATGCCAATTTCTTGATAACATAATGAATGAATGATATGATAATGAATAGTGATATATGTTTGATAACATAATGAAAGTGACTCATATGACATCTTTCAGAAAGCAGTCTCTTCATTTTGGACAACATATTTGAATCTTTCTCTACTTTTACTGTGTTAAAGTTTTCATTTGAGGACTACTTACCCATGGCTCTCCCCAGGAGTTGCGTACGATCCAGTATTCAACGCCGTCTTCCACTCCCCATCCCGCCACTGACACAATGTGGTTGATGAAAGGTTGCTCCTGGTATTCAGAGTAGAGACCTCCGGTGTACGCGTCAAGCTTGTCTGTGGCCATGATCCCACAGCTTAGAGAAAACAAACAACGCCGCTGATTACTTCCTCTCTCAGATTTAATGTGATTGACACGAGTGTGATCTGAACGTGAAGGACCGAAATCAGCTGGAAGGAATAAACTGAACATACAATAACGTGATGTTCTACATTATTGGTTGACAATTCATGAGGGACCCAGCAGCTGAATGTGGTGAAGTGGTTTTCTATATCTGTGGCTGCAGACTCGTCCACAGATCACTTTATTTTTTTTTTATTTCACCATTATGACCACATTACATCTTAGAGGGTTTTGATCGGGGGAGGTTGTCTTGATTGAGAGGCCTCTGAACTACCACAATAAGCTGTAGTGGTTACTACTTGATATCCCGTGTCAACTACAACTGTTTGATTTGACAACAGATTAACATTTACTGGCACAGTGGTAAACCTCACTTCTTGTGCCATCTTCTGCAATCTGGGTCTAAGTGTCTGCAGAAGCTGCATTCAGATGAATTATTTACTTTTTACTCTGAGATCAGCCACAAGTGCGTCTACTTTCAAAAGCAAACTGAAAGCATTGCATTTTCTCAGAGATTCAAAACGGTATGTTTGTGTCTGTGGTTTATGTCAGGGAGGCGGATGTGGCGTCCTTACCGTCTTTGAGTGTGTGGGTGTTTGCATACATCTAAAAAAGGTAAACCTGTGGACTTTAATCACTCGTAGCAACAAGGAGCGAATGGTTGACATGTTGTCTCATGTATGTATACACGCACATGCACAAAAGTGATTGATGCAACGCATTCTTGCTGATTCTTTCTTGCTCTTGCACTGATTGACAGCTGTTGGCAGTAACGCATTGCAAGATTGCTGGTCAGAAACATTTGGGCACTCAGAGTTCACTTGTAATGAAATGTCTGATTTAAAGCTAACAGATTGGTTACAGAAAGCAGCTACAAACCTGATCGGTCCTCTAGCATAGATCTCTGCCATCATCTTCTCCCTCCCGCTCACATCTCCGTAATCGTCGACTTTCCACAGGGTGTAGTTCTTCACGATGTTGCACACTCCAAAGGTGGTGCAGGTGCCACACTGGTTGAACGGCTTACACTCTTACAGAGAGGGACACAGAGCCAGCACGTCACAGACTCGCACTGTGTGTACGTGATCCACAATTTGCGCGCTAAAAAATGGACACTTACTCTGGTCTTTAGCCTGGTAGTTGTTGCAGGTCTCATCTGGGATCCCGTGCTTGTTAGCGTACTCCCAAACCCCGGTGTGATCGCCTCCATGGCAACTGCCGGCATCACCGCAGTCGATCACATGCTGGACAGACAGGTAAGCAGATGGCCACGCTCCTTTCCGTTTGATGTTGATACGATCTGGAAGAGAAAACAAAGCAACAAAAAAAAAACCCCCACAGGGCTTTATCAGAAAACAAAAGTAGTACAAGCTGTTTCTGTGCAAAGAGGAAGTGTGATTAAAAGTCATGTGAGGAACTACTGATTTATACTGACACCAAACCACAATGAATCCGCATGTTTGGCGCAGACGCACGTGAAACTTTACTGAGTCGTACCTGCCATGGCACTGGTGCTGCCGTGAGCCCAGCAGGAGCCACAGTACTGGGGAATGTGCTGGTTGCGGGTTGTGCTGACATAGTTGGTGCCGTTGATGTTCCTCCAGTCCCATGACTTTGGCAGATCAGAAATGTTTAAATACTCATGAGGACGAGGTCTGGTCCTGTGAACAGACAGGCCATTGGTGAGCTGTTCTGCAGCAGCAACACACTCAATAACACACACACACAAGACACATGCAGGTTATCTAGTAAATGTTTGGTCTCATTTCCTTCAGACAAATCAGACGTGTATTCTCAGCTCCAGTATGATAAGATCCTGAAAAGATTACATTCACACATTAACTAATTTATTTCGTTTTTATTGATTATCTTTAAACTTTCAAAGAACAGTAAAACCTACAGATTCAAGACTCTGAAACACTTTCACAGATAAGACACTTTTCTAAAACTGGCAGCGAGGACACAAAGGTCATGTTCTTAGTAATATTTTGGGGGAAATTTGATGACTTAATGAGAGGTTTATATTCTGTGATTACACACGTTAGATGTTTCTCTTTTTCATAGAGCTAGACGAATAAATCAGCCTGGCCAATACATCAGCAGATACTAGTTTATTTCATGTTTATTTATGTCGGTCTCCAAGTATCTCAGGCAAAATATAACCAATAAAGATCTGTTTGACGTCAGTGTTTCTCCAATAAAGACTTTAGTCCAACAGAAAGCACAGACAACGTTTATTTTTCATCTTTAAAATGTCCCACTCACTGTATATCTTGGTCACAATCTTTTAAAAAAACATATTTACTGAGTTTAAGGTGAAATATTGCTGCAAAAGCTGATATTTTTCTGCACAAATGTCATGAAATCTGACAGTTTTAAACAGTAGTAATATTCTCTATCACAATTACACGTTTTATATACACAGCATGGGACTGAAACAGCATTTAGATTGTAATATTGGGAGGTAACATTTACAGAAAACATGAGTTAAATGAATAAATACATCGTGAAATGTTGTAGTTTTTGCTTTAACAGATTACGGTGGGTTGAGCTGCAACGTTACTGGAGGTAAATTTAGACTTTGACATGTATAAAAACTTGTCTGGTCCTGCTTGATAGTTTGTGTTGTGGTTGGATTTACCAGTTTTTTTATGATAATGAGTCTGTCATGCTCAACTATAGAGGAATTTACAGTGCTGTTAACTTCCTCAACCCGATTCTCCAAACCTCGTGATTTATTAAAAGTTATGAAAAAGACATTTCTGGGGACATAAAGGTGTCAGTTGGTGTTTGTTTTTTTTAACCAAACTAATTACAGACCAAAACAAGACGGAAATGAAACCAAAATTTACCATCCGTCTACTTCTTTCTTCTTTAAATCCCCATGACCTGTATTGTTAACTTGACTGTTATACAATATTAACTTTCAGCGCATTTTCTTCACATTTAACTGTAAAATAAATAAAGTGGGTTTACTAATCTCAGCCTGTCGGTGTTTCTGACCGGTTACGTTAAGCCACTAACGGCTTTCGAACAGCTATCTGTAGCTAACGTTAGCCAACTAGCTGCATAACATAACCGTATTTTCTCGCAACTAACGTTAGTTTAGTTAAAACTACTTTATGTCACGTCATTTGAAAAACAACAACAACAACAACATATCTGTTAATTTTACCTCAGTCCAAAGTCGTTTTTCCTCGGTGTGCGTACATAGCAGGGCTCCTTCGGGCTGAAAAACACTCCTGCAGACACACTGGAAAGCACTACTGAAAACAGCACAAGTAAAGCGGTGCGAGCCATCAGTAACCGAGCAGACAGCCGGTGGGCTTTGCTAAATGAGAGATTCGGGGCTGCTGTCGTTAGCAGAAACAGCCTAAACACTACTGTGTCTGTATGGATGAACTCGATGCTAATGAACCGGTGTTACGTCGCAGTCTGTCCCCCCTTCGATTCTCTGTGATTTCGGTCATGTGATCACAAAACTCAACACAACTCATATACAACCACGTGTTCCCCTGAGAAGTCACGAGTCATGATGATTCAAACGCAGGAAAACAACCATGCAAAGATAATGAAATAAATTATACTTGACATTTAGCTGAGATAATCTTTTCTTATTCTAAGGAGTGGGGCCTTAAGCTAACATATTGTTCCTTAAATTCAACTAAAATGCCACAACAGTTGCAAAATGACCTATTTCCCCCAAACGCATCAGTAATGTATTGTCCGAAGTATTAACAGAAGCAAAAGTCTGAATTTAATGTAATTTACCACCAAAACCTTAGAACATATTTAAAGAAAGGCGACCAAAATAATGAAGGTGACACTCGACATGAATATCTGACGTAATTATAGCAGTCTTGTAAACATCTGCAGCTGCATGATGCTCACAAAAGGGGAATCAAATTAATGACATAGACCTGGATCAAAAAATGAAGTTGTGAATAATGACTTAAGTATAAAGGTAATTTCAGCTGAGATAATGCTTATGGTGTGCTGAGCACCAAAGTTCATTCTTGGCCTTAGAAATGCGTCAATTTTCCAGTTTTTTTCCAGAGCTTTTAACCACATCTCTCAGATGATGCAGTTTGCTAAATTATCAGGTGGCTGTCATTCTCCAAAAAAAGAGGAACCTTAAAGTTAAGGTTGTTTTTTTTGTTGTTGTTTTTTTTTTTTTAAAAAAAATAAGAGTCTATCAGCATTTTACTTGACATGCACACAAAGGTCAGATGGCACTGCCTTTATTGAAGGACAACATGATTGTCACAAGGGTGGACAAACATCATAACTTGAGCTGGAATCTCTCAAACACTTTAACTTACAGTTAATATCTTGAATGTGCTGACAAAGCATGTGGTGTGGCACCGCTTGTCGATTAGTCATCTGACACCATTGTGAAACTGTTTAAAAACTGCAGTGAGCATTAAAATCCCCAGTTTGGTCCTGAGATCACATTGTGTGCAGGCCACAGTTCAGCTTTACACAGGATGAATACAGAGCGCAGTGGTTACCAAAAAACAAATTAGTTTTACAGATCCTGATCCAGTATTTATTTTTTTTTAACAATATTTAAAACAACATGTATAGTTTAATCCTTGATTTGCATAAAGTATGAACTGACAACAGCACCTGATGAAGTGGATATTTGAAAACAAGGTTTTTGTATTACGAGGTAAAACTTTTAGCTGTCTTTAACTGTAAAATATGAACAATTATGAAGAAGAAAAAAAAAGAAGTTTAAAGACCAAAACTGAACAAATCGTCATGAAGATCAACAGATGTTATAATAATGGAGAAGCTACGGAGGTGATCGTGTAAGAAGTGCCAAGTAATGAGAAGAAGTGAGCTGTTTTTTGTTTTTGTTTTATCATCATCACGTTAAACACATCTGATTTACTGATCCAATCAACTGTCGAATGCATGATTATCGGTTTTATTCATTTGTCAAATTTCATCAAAAAAACCCACAAAGTTTAATCACAGTTTAAAATGTTTGAACCCTAATCGGAGGAGCGCTCGCTTCAACAGTTTAAGGTGTGTAAATTGTAACTGTGTCTTCTACACCAGTCGCCTCCTTTTGCAGTCGCGCTCCATCTGGTCTTCGGACGCATTGGTGGCTGTGCCCAGAGGAGACACATGGTTCAGCATGGAGTCATCTGATGCCTGACCAAACAGGGCCATAAGCAGAGCAACGCCGAATCCTGTGGCACGCTCCCCCTGCAAAGGCAAAATAAAACAAGAACAAGAGTCAGATTTCAACGTCTGGTGTTACTGATGTCTATCTTTCTATTACGACTTTAATCTGCAGTGCGGAACTTTTGTCTCCCCTTTCTGGCAGTGAGAGTTATTACACAAACACTGTCAACATCATTGCCGTAGACCCCTGACGCCCTGGCGATGTGACGCACTGAAGACAATCCGGCCCAGTGATGAGCTTAAGCAGCGTTGTGTGAACTTGTTTGGAACAGGTTTGAATGTAACAGATGTTCGTTTATATGCAACTGCAGCTTTAACTAGATTGAAATCAAAGGTCTCGTTTGGTCGCATGTCAAACAGAAATGTAACGCTTCATAGTGGCATCACTTCCATCATCCCTGAACATTAAATTGTTTCTACAAGGCAGATTAATGTTTTTCAGCAGCTGATGTTCTTCAAGTGTTAACCAACAATTTTACTATTAATGTACGTACCACTTTAAAATCTACTTAGCGGTGAAAAAGTTTGTATTCATTTAAACATTAGATGTAGGTTTAATATCAAAAGTTGGGTTTATATCTTGTAGAGGTCCACATGTACGTCTTTATCATCTATAACTATGATTAAAACAGTACAGACTGTCAGCAGCTGCAGTAAGACTGATCTGGTCTGAACACACTTTCCTTTCTCTGCTCTTTCCAGCTTCACAAATGTCTTGATGAACAGAGACATTACCAGCCAGTTGCAGGCAGCAGAAAACATGCCGACTAAAATATTCACTGAGTTATGGCTATCGGCTGATTTGCTCTGAGACAAAAATCAGAGCAGTAACAGATCAAAATGATCTTCTAGCACACTGAAGACCCAGATACTCACAGCATGAACAGGAGAAGCAATGTCAACATGGACCCAGACACCCGGCCAATCAAAGCCCAAGTGGGATCCAATAAAGAGGCCGGCGCAGGAGCTCTGGGCGTTCTCCCTATCCTGTTTAAATACAAGAAAAGCACGACAAACCTCAGCAACTGAAATAAACTGAAATAAAACAGCAGTCACAAAAACGAATGTTGTGCTGCAAATATTTAGCTGACAACCAACATAGTAAGAGGAATATTAAAATTCAGCCTCTGGTGCCCGTAAACAGCACGCAGATTTACTGGGAAACTAAATCCAAATTTTAACAAAACATCATCTACCATGTTAACACCTTTTCAAAAAGATGATAATGATAAACTGGTCTTAAATGCACTACTACTACAGAGATGTAAAAATGTTCAGATCAGAACTGATTAATGTATAAAACACTACTGTGATTTACACTGCGAGTGTCAAAACTACCACTTGGACAAATACATCAGCAGAAACTAACAAAGCAAATGGTGATTACATGACTTCAGTTCTTGGTAATGTGGTTCAGCCTGTACTGAAGTTAAATGAACCAAGCACATTGTGCACCAGTTCAGGGAGATGTAGGTATACTGAGCTACTATTATGTTGGAAAAGAGTCTGGAAAACCTTATTAGTATTTTTCTGTCAAATGTGTCAGATCTCGATGCCTTTTGTTTAAAGCGTCTCGTTTGGAAGAAGTTGTCACTTACAGCCACAGAGTTCTTCATGTCAGCCATAGCAGAGGTGAACTCGCTGAAGTGCAACTCGGGGCAGTAGACTAGAGGGTGAGCGAGATCTCCGCTGCTGCGGCCGGCGCGCACACAGGCACCCTCCCACTGCTCACTGTTAGTCATCACAGCAGCATGGTGCTTCCCTGTGGAGATCCCCTGGACGACAACAACAAAAAAGGCTTGAGCTACTGAGGCAGTAGCTGTTGGTGGGACAAACAATGCTCAGTTGGTTTCAGTCTAAAAATAATAAAAAAATCCCGCTAGCGTTAACCTTTAAGTCTATCAGATGTGTGATAGAGGTTTAAAATCACCTACCTGTGCCCCCGTCAGCGTGGCCATATCCAGAATAATATCAGCTGACAGGTCTTTGCTGGCGTACACCACTCCATCAGCCAGCACCAGCCTGCCCTCGGCATCCGTGTTGTTGATCTCCACGGTCCTTCAGCATGAAATTAATATCAGATAAAGTTTGTGTCAAACGTGCCCAGGAAGCTAATACGATGTAAAGTGAAACCTATTACACAAAATGAAAGTCCAAGGAAATGATACATAATGATTAAAATAAAGAGTCTCACTTTCCAGAGTAGAGAGTGTGGATGTCGTCGGGTCGTGTGGCTGTGGGTCCAACTGCATTCTCTGCGAGGCAAAACACTGCGTGGAGATTATCCTTGAAGCCCTGAAGCAGTCAGAGGAGCAGGTCATGTTTCTCATAAGAGCCTGATTATATAAAAACACTTAAGAGTCACAGAGGAGCTGTGACAACTGATGTGGGATAATCCAAAATGTCTGCTCACCTGTTTAATGGTAGCTTTGAAAGCTCCCAAGATGGCAGCAGCTCCACCACAGTCTCTCTTCATACCAGGCATTGTGGTCTAGAAAAAACAAAACAGCAAACATACTCACATGTGGTTGTGACACTAATTAAACTGGTGCATACAACAGCAACTACAAGTGAACAGATTACTAGGAATCGGCTTAAAGCTTAGTCTAAAAAGGTCAGAGGTGTCAGAGCGAGCGGTTTCCTGGATCACCAAGACGATGAGAGAGTTTCTGGGCAGCAACCTGGAATGTGAACGAGCCAGAACATAAACACCTTGTTACACCGTCTGCCATGTCGTGATACTGCAGGTGAACACGGAATATGTTTGAATTGTCAGTCCACGCTTTGCACTTGTGCCTGTTTGGTAGTTACAGCAGAAACAAACAATGATTTACTGACTAAATGCAGAGTACAAGTGTTACTATTTCAATTAAAGTAAATGTGATTGTGCTTCATCACTCGTTATACCCTGGCCACTGAAAAGTCTTGATTCTGATTGACTGGAAGCTTTCAATTAACTTTTAATAACTGCACAGTATAACTGGACTCCAGTGACATGAGTGTTACATTGCAGCTAAATTAATACCTCATTGCACTGTAGGTGACGACAGCAACAGTGTGACTGAGACAGAACTTTCTCCAGGTTTCAAAACCCGTCAGGATTTAAAACTGCTGGCTCAGCCTTGTGAACCACATCCTGTTAAGCCTAAATGTTTCTTAGAAACACAAATGGCAGATATTCAGAGCAGGAACTGTATGTCTGGGCGCATCATGTATAGACTTAGACATCCGTAATATGCACACGGTATTGTATAACAGTATTGTGTCCTCCTGGGTTCGCATAACTGTATAAACTTAATAAGCTAACAATAAACGGGGATATAGAAGATAAAAATCATTTGAAATATGTTTAAATATTGTAGAAGGTGGTGCCCTAATAACAAGGTAATTCATTAATAAAGTATTAAAAGTCCTATAATAGTTTTCATGCACAGAGATGATGTAGTGCGGTTCACATGGCATCACTGTGACAGACTGTAGGATAGTTTCTCTCCTCCATAAGAAAATGAAGATTACTTTTCTGTATAACAATTTACAGATTGTGTTCATTTGGTGACATATTTGAGTTTTCGCTTATTAAGTCTCAAATTACCACCACTGAAGTATACACTCTATGTATCGTATTTTCACTTTCTTATTTTTATTAATGTTATCAAGTGCATTTTATTTTCCCACTTATGTTACATTAATGCTAACTTACATGCTTTTATGTTCTTTTTATGTCCTTTTCACGTGAAACGCTTGATACTATACAAATAGTAATTATTATTATTATTACCTTTCCCTTGATGCTGAGTCCTCCAGTGTCGTACACAATGCCCTTTCCCACCCATGCAATGGTTTGGGTTGCACCATCTGGTGTGTGGCTCAAGACAGCTAATGCAGGAGGATGCTCAGCCGCCTTGCCAACTCCATAAATACCTGAAAGGGTAAAGTTATACACTCTCATCACTCTATAAAAAGCTGCAGTTTCCCAAATATTAGTCATTAGTTTTTCAAGTAAAGAATTTCCGTTAAAAATGTCTTTAACAAGTGAAACAAAATTACACCAAGTTTGGACAATAGAGCAAATATATCTTTAAATTTGTACATTATTAATTGCTGAAGAACAACTTCATACAGTGTGCAAAATAAGAAAGCTAAGAAATATGGAGTCTTCTTTAGAAACTAAAAATAATTTTTGATTATTGGAACTAATCAATTGATTTACCATTTTCTTCTTCTCATAATAGTTACTCAGTTGCACAATAACCTCAAAAATAATGACAAAAGAAGAAAAGTAGCGTGCTGCTGCTTCACAGGAAAATCCACATTTTGAGCAACAGATGTGATCGAAGCACCCTCCTCATTTTGTTCTCAGTAACTGCGGCACGTTCCAAAGCAAGAACAACAAGGTAAACACACAGTAAGATTAAATCCGTTATTCTGGCAGCTGACTTAGCATAAAGTAATCTAATTACAGACCACCATCTACAGACTCAGTACCTCCAAACCCTTTTTGTTTCAGTTCCTCTCCACGAATGATCACTGGAGTTATTCCAAGTTCAGTTCCCACTGCCCTGATTTCCTGAAACAGAAACGATCACCAGTAACAGGAGGCTGTAGCAAAATAATTACATCCAATAAGTAGTCAAACATGTTCCTGTAGAAATATCAACAACATTAAAAACAAAACATCAAATAGTTCCACTTACATCTAAGAAATGATCTGTGTTCATCTCATTGCATGGTGTGTCCACGATGCGAGCTGCCAGCCGCACTCCATCAGCAGCATTGGACATACACTGAACATAAAGAGACACCTTCAGTTATGGCAGACTGTTAAAATTAAATAGCTGTGTAAAGAAAATAAATTTTTTTTTAAAAAATTAAATAAATTTTAAAAAATAAGCGCAGTACGTCAAGTTCAGTGACATCCAGAGGGTTGCTGTCTTGTCCGACAATCACAAACTCCACGGTGACATGCTTCTTCTCATTCCTGCGTGAGGATGTGGAGCGGCGAGAGAAGATGGGGAAGGCCCTGGCAATGGCACAGGAGGATGCAAACACATCCGAGCGCTCACACACCATCTGGAGAGAAAAGAAACCCCCATGTCAGCCACTTGGTTACACATGCTTTGCTTCCACTGGATGACCCAGATTGAAGTATCAAAAACGTTGCAGAGGGAGTCACAGAAGGACGGTATCACTGCTGAAACAGTAACTCTGTTCTGTAGCTAAAAGTGATCTCTGACCTCCCCAAAAGAGGTGAGAAAAGGAGAGAAAATTACATGAAAGGGAAGAACAAAAAGATGAAGATACTGACCACAATGCAGCGGTTGTTCCCTCCAGGCAGGCAGGAGCGGACCAGACGGGAGACAAAGTGGGCAGAAGACGGGCTGTTGTGCCTGCTGACCCGTGAAGGAAGGGCAGCCACTGCAGCATGGTTGAGGTACAGAGGACAGCTGTCCGTGGGGTTTGGGTTCAGAGCACCGAGAGCCGCCTGCCAGATCTGAGACGACAAGAGAGAAAAATAAAGTTTTAGATCCACTATCACTCTCCTTTCTGTAGTTGTTCTGTTGTCGATCACTTGTACGCATTTCATTTATGATGTTTCCCATCATCATTTAAATTCAGTCATTCATTCAATATTCAAAGTGAGAGTACAATTGATTGACAAGCTGCAGGATTGTTTTTAAGGGTAATTTCACAGTCTGAGTTTATGATCTGTTGGATCCATCTGGAGTACAAGGATTTCCTAGTAAGCCACCCCACTGCTTACCATCCTAGACAATGTCTAAGATGGAAATATCACTAGATTCCATATGGTATTCCTGCTGTTTAAAACAGAAAACTCAGAGCAATCATTGTTAGAAGACACTCGGAGAAAAACCTTTTCTTGACCTCACAGACTCACTCTCTCAAGTTTCCCTTTATAGACTGGCTGTCATTGTTGCACAATCACCTCTGGAGGACTTTGCACGACAGACTACAAGACACTGCTTACAGCTCCATAGGATACCATGAAAGGAGAGTAATTTTGTCTCTTCACTGGATCTGAAACAAACTCCCCAAGAGCACCTTGAAGTAGTTAGATGGACTGGATGCCACTCATCAAGACTTTGTGGCAACACAACCCTACTATTATCTAGGAAAATTAACAACTCTCAAAGTCAGGAAAATGCCACACATTTAGACTTTAACCTGAACAATCAACCAGCTATAAAATCCTACATTGTTCCGGGAGAAGTCAAAGTCCCCTTTCACTTAAAAAATGTGTTTTTCTGGATGTTTGAGCTTTATGGTGCAGTTTGACACTAGAAAGCGGTTTTAACATTAACTTGCTGATAGTCGACTTTTTTCTGTGCTCATTAAAAATCTGATTTTAAAGGGTTTGAGATATCACAACTACTTTGGAGGCCAACCCTAGTCCAATATACAACTCACACAAGTGTGATGTGGAAACAAACAGGTTTTGAAATGAACAATATTTGCATATTCACAGACTAGAGATTTTTTAAACAAGGAGTGAATTAGGTGTCAGTTTAAATAATTTAACATGGTAATTATTTTATTTTCGTCGAAAAAAAACTTATCAGATACACATTATGGCTCCAAACAGTCTTTTAAATGGTCTTAATACATGTCTGGTGTTGGATAAGTGATATCATTTAACATAAAAACGTACACTAATATTGGGTTACGTAAAGTTAGCCAACTTAACACTAATATAATGTGGTTTTATTTACCGCTTTTGGCATTATAATTTACTTTTCTGCTAACAGAAACCGACTCATCGCTAACACGACCGTTAACGTCTCTTTAAAAACGCCAGCATTTACTAACGGTTAGATGACGTTATGCTCCTGGGACTTTGTTAACGGTCGCTATTCGTGCTCGTTAACGTTACATTCATTAAGCTAGCTGTGTTAGCTTACGCTTGCTTTCATTATCATTCACAACGTTACCTCTTTGCTAACGACTGGCTGCAGTTTTCCTTTGATTTGGCTCCAGTTGACTTGCTGCAGGTTGGCCTGCTGTCCAATAATCAGAACAGGGCGAGTCTGTGGGTCGGAGTCACCGGCAGAAGCCTTAAACTCCAGCACCACGTTCGCCATTTTTGTGACTTGCTACCGCTTGCTACCGCTTGCTACAGAGACAGTAGCTAACTGACAGTAACGGCTGGCGAACCACCGGCGACGGCAGCCGGGAGAGGACCAAACGAGAGACTTTAACTAATCTGTAATCTGTATCAACATCTGCCGGTGATCAACAGGAACTACATGAATATATTAAAGGACGGGTTCACACTTTTTCAAAATAACAGTCAAGAGTCGAAATGAACACTGAAACAGGCAGTGGTGGAGGATGTAATTCAGAAAAATCCTATTTTAGTATTATCAGCTTGATGTAGTTAAAGTATTGCTGTAAAAGTAGTGGTTTGGTCCCTCTAAGTGACATCATTAGATTATTAATACTGAAGCATCACTGCGTAACCAGCATGTCGCTGTTGTAGCTGCTGGAGGTGGAGCTAGTTTCAACTATTTATACACAGTTAGTTAGTTCAGTCCAGTATTTTCCAACCTTGGGGTCAGGCCCATCAGATTCTGATACATAAATCTATTTTCAGGTTTTGCACTTTTTCTCTTTGATTTTTGGTGAAATATTGGATCATTTGAACATTTATTGAAACGAAACCATATGGGAAGTTTAGAGGAATGAAACACTATTTGGTGGAGCTGTTAACAACTCACAGATATCTGAAATGTGACTCTGACTACACACTGCTTTTTGTAAGACGTCAAAAACCATCTTTAACAAGGTGATGTACATCCAAGATATCAAGTGTTAAAGTTCTATACAAGAAGGAAACTGTACAAGGCAGATTAAAGGGGTCATATATTATCTTTTACTGTCTTAAATAATATATTTGCTGTTTTGCACACTGGTAAGGATTACGTAGTTTACATGCCTGTATGCTGGTTTGGAGTACATTCTCATCACATAAGCAGCAATATGTGTGTGCCTATATATATATATATATATATATATATATATATATATATATATATATATATATATATATATATATATATATATATATATATATATGTGTGTGTGTGTGTGTGTGTGTGTATATATATATATATATATATATATATATATATAAAAATAATGCAAAATGTGCAGATTCAACTTAAATACTGGCATTTATCTTAATTTTATGTTATTTACCATGAAATACAAAAGAAAAATGGAAAGTAAAAACTGCAAACAACTCTTCAGGTTGTAGTGATTTATTTATTTCCTCTCATATAAATGCCATCCACAACTAAATCACACATTGAGTAGTTGTTTCACCCTGAAATCTCACTGCGATGTATGGAAGACATATGAAAAGCTGTCACAGAACAATTCCTGAAGGCAAACATTGTTCAAAACATTTCACTGCTGTTTAAAACATAAATGTGAGACACATGTCACAAAGCGCTCTTCTTTAATCCAAATAAAACAAGGAAGGAGTTTGCAAAATTAACTTTTTAAAATTTTATAGAATATTTGCATAAACCTTGGAGGGATATCCCACTGTAAAATGTAAACTTTCATGTCAGAGTGCAAATAGTTTAAAGCCATTTTAAGATAATACAGTGGGTATTACTTGGGGGGGAGAAGGTCACAATTAGGAAAAGGAGAAAATATCACAGACTCTGCTTTCAAATCATGACAAGGTAAACATTTAAAGCACAACTCTGTTAATATAAAAGTGAATCTTTGTAGGGAGGCAGTGACATTTTAGTTCAAGTTTAGGTGTATTGTGCTAATTTATTTAACAGGTTAGAAAACTGAATTATGTGAACTCTGCCAATGTTTTCTTTCAACTGACTGTCAGAAAAAATTGGAAACTCAAATGTTCAGCTTATACTCACTTTGAAAGAAGGAAATGTAACCACGAAACTGAAAATCACATTTCAAAGCAGTGATTTCAGTTTCTAGTGTTTCACTGAGATTGTTTGTTGCATCGGCTGTGAGAAACTTCTTATATTTCATCTCATACAGACAACATTATTATGAGAAAGTTGAAATGATAACAATAAACTGATTAGTCAAAAAATGGAACTAACAAATTGACAATTGTGATAATTGATTAATTCATCAAGCAAACATGCCAGACATTTGCTGCTTTCTAGCTTCTTAAATGTGACAATTTGCTGCTTTTTCTGGTCTTTTATCAGTGTGATTTTTTAAATATCTTTGGGTTTTAGACCTATTGATCTGAAGACGTCACGTTGGGCTCTGGGAACTTAAAATGTGTGTTTTTGTCTTTTTATTGACTTAATGATTCATTTAAAAAAAAAAAAAAAAAAAAAATTGAAATGAAAAGGAAATTAATTTTCAGTTGCATACATCATGACTTTCGTGCTCAAAGCTTGAAAGACTTTTTCCTGCACGTTAACACTGTTCATATTGACACATATATTATATTTTTATAAGTTCTCTTTGACTCTTTTCATTTGTTTCCTGGCTTATTTAACTGTAGTAATATACTTCTGTCATAATTAGCATTTCTTATGTAAAGTCCAGCTCAAGATGTGCTTTTTATTGCACCTGCAGCACAGTACGCATCGATCTGAGGTTATTACTTCATTTAAAGAACGATATATACACTAAACTAAATGATTAAAACTATACACATGCTGAAATGTAACCTATGAAGATCATGATATTAGAATAATGAGAACATTTATATCAGTGTAGTCTCTGCTACACCCTGGACAGGATAAGAAAATAGAGTCTTATTAATTGCATAAAGGGTTGACAACACCCGTTAGATAATTTAAAACAAGTAGATTTAAGAAAAAATGTCTAATATGCAAAAAAAAAAAAAGCACTTGCAGACACACACATACAGAAATCAAACACGCAATCATTCAACTATTCTTGCACTTGTATCAGCTGAGGACAAACACAGATTTCAGGCTCACAGCTAAAAATAAATCAATACTGACCGTGGACAGGGTTCAAGAGGACGGGCATGTGTAGTGTGTTCATGTTAAACTTCTATCTAACGTTAGTACTTCATTAAAATAACATATATATGTGCTAAACTCAACTAAGAGAAGATAATCTAAGAGGTCTGCTAATATTAGAAATGTGTAAGACAAGATTTCAGATCAATGAGCGCAGTATAAATGTCATGACACATGAGAGAAGAAGCAACGCGTAACCGCACATGTTCGAGGAGACATGTATGTGTGTGTGTTGTTACGCATGGAGATACTGGGCTGGCGTGTATTTTCACTCGGTGAGGCACTCGTGCAGGCTGATGGTGCTCGAGCGGTCCTTCACGTAAGCGTGACACAGCTTTCCACCGGACCCGCAGGAGGCAGCAATGCCGCAGTTCTTCAGGATAGGGTTGAAGCGAGTGGCTGCACCGGCGCCAGCCTCTCTGAGAGGGAAAGGCTTCATGGTGGAGAGGATGAGGGCCAGACAGTCTGCCACGTTCTTGTTGGGGGCACAAGCCAGAGCCGGCGTGTGGCCTGCAGAGGGTCAAAAGGCAAAAAATAATGTTGTAATAATGTTGAATGAGACATAAACAGTTCTTACATATCACTGCTTACCTTCCTCATCTACAGCCATGACTGCTGCTCCTCTGCTGAGTAACACCTGCACTACAGTTGCCAGGCCTTTCCTCGCTGCAATGTGAAGGGGCCTGCATGAGAACGAGAGACCGGTCTGATTAAAGCACTCAGGAGGAACGTAACCAAATTTATTACTGTGGCGGCTGAATTATACTGTCGACATGAAATATTTTCTTCCTAAACAGCAAACCAAGCAGACAAACTTTAACGTCAGGGTCCAAAATATACTACTGACTCATCATAAGTCAAATCAAGTTTATAAGCCTCAATCTTACACTTCCTGTTAAAAATGTAACATTCAATGTAAAAAGTAAATTTCAGAATAATGGACAAAAATCTGACAATAAACTTAAAAAAAAATCCAAAGCTTTCATTTCCTTTTTCCAGGATACACTCCACCAAAGTTTAACTAGTCTTAACTTTTCAGACATCAGATTTCATGGCTCGCGATATAAATCTTATTCTCTCTAACATTCAATAATTTGATCAATGATATTCTTAATAAACAAGATGCATAAATGAGAACTCACATCTGGAGAGCACTATTTGTAGCATTGATGAGGGATGAGTCGCTGATCTCTCCCAGGATCAACAGGGCACACATTTCATGACCCTGCAGGATAAAACATATTGTACTAACTGGTAACGTACTTGAGCGAAACTGTACATACTCTTATACTCCAGTGCCGTATTAATAACTAAGCAGTTAATTTTGAAAAAAACAAACATTAAGTAAAATGTCACCTGATTTTTAGGAATTTTATTATATTTTAGCAGCCTTATCAGTTAACATCACCTGTTGCTACACACATGCATAAAATGATTGTGCCAGTGCATGCATACAGTACATGCATGTGTATGTGACCTTGCTGCAGGCTAAGTGAAGGGCTGTGTTATTATTGACATCCACCAGGGTCAGGTCTGGCTTCGCCTTGTGCAGCAAGAGTTCTGAAATGGAGACAAAATAAAAGACACCTTTTGACAACTAACACAAGCGCAGCGGATTTATATGGTGTATTAAAAATAATAATTAAGTGAAGACGTCAAAACAACAGTACACATGTGATAATGTGTGGAGGGAGAAATAGGGAGGGAGATGGGAAATAATGAGGGTGTTTGAATAGATGTCGGGATGTGCTGAAATTCAAAAAGCCAATAAATATATTTATCAAAAAAAAAAAACATGCTAAAATAAATCACAATTATTTCTGTGTCCCTTGAATTTTCATGTATGATTAAGTGCTCAGGAAATAAATATAAAAATAGAAGAAACATGATCAGGAGAAAGATGGATCAAAGAGGGATTCTGAGGACCTTCTGCAGATTAACATTATGTAGGTTTGTCCTCTTCTTGATCTGAAAATCGCCCTGATGTGTGTAAAGGTTTTCCAGCTTCATTTCAATCACATACCAACGGCCATAGTGTGTCCACAGTCAGCAGCAACCATCAGAGCAGAGCATCCACTATGGTCCACAGCATTGACTTCTGCACCCTGGGCCAGGACCAGCTGGAGCCCAGCGACATTTCCTGAATAAGCAGCCGCATGCAGCGGAGTCCTGCAGTCACACAACATACACAAGAAAATACAAGACGAGCAGTGAGAGCCCACACATCAGAATATGAAAATACAGTTCAATTTGTTCATTTAGTTATTGGAAAAGTGATGCATAATTTAAATCTTAACATATAAATGTTGAATTTTATCAAACTCAAAGATTTTTTTTTTTAAATTCTAAAACAAAAAACAGATTTCTGTGTGAGCAGATGCTTGCATACACTGTACATAGAACTTAAAATGTGTACAATTTCAGTAAATACAATTATACAATTATAGAAGTATAATGCTGCAATTTTTTTTAAAAAAAGCTGCCAATTCTGTAGTATATCCTGGATTTAATTGCCAGCATGCAGTGCTGCATAAAATAGACAAAGAGAAGAAGAACTCACCTTCCTTTGGCATCGCTAATTTTAACAATTTGAGGGCCAACAGTCTTCACTAGAAGTCCAGCAGCAACCTCCTGTCCGTTAATTCTGCAAAGGAAGAACAGAGTCGTTAAATTGAACTACATTTGTTTTATCATTTTTAATATTTAACAAATATATATAAATGATTAGTATTTGCATTAACTACAGTACTCACAAAGCACAGTGCAATGGGGTGAAGGAACTTCCTTCCTGGTTGCTATAAAGTTTGTTTTCAAGTAAAATGCGTAAACATCCGTCATGTCCTAAAGAAGACAGGAAACAAGTGGACAAATGATTAATACACAAACTTATATACATGATATGAAGTACATTTCTTGCCCTGGTGTCTCACCATGGTAGGCAGCCCAGTGGATGGGTGTGTAGCCTCTGAAGTCCAACATGGAGTCCAGAGGGTCAGCTTCCAAGGCAGCCTTCAGCAAACTGTGGAGTAGCTCTGTATGGCCGCAGGAGGCTGCGAGGTGCAGCGGGGTTCTTCCCTGAGAGTCTCTACACAGAGCAGAGGCCCCATGTTCCAACAGAGCAGATACACAGTCATCACTGCCCAACATGGCCTGCAGGGCAAGGACAGAAGATATGATGTGAGAGGACGAACACACCTGGAACATTAAGGACGTTGTATTCCTCCATTTACATATTACATGGTCCAATAAGTGCAATTAAATAGTGATGGGACATGCAGACAGGCACAAACGAGCAGAACAAGTACACATACAGATCGGTGTAATGCAGTGAAGCCCTTTTTGTCTCCAGCGTCCGCCTTCGCTCCTTTCTCCAACAGGATGTGGACACAGTCTGTGTGACGTCCCAGAGCTGCCAGCATGAGAGCCGTCCTGCATTTGAACAAACAAACAAACAAGCTGAGTTTGCTGCTTTAAGGGTTAGTAGGTGTAATTCTCTGGTCATGTCATCCTGGCAAAAAATGTGTAGATCAGCCTGACCATATAATATAACCAGAAAAAAAGGTTTCCTAATTGTTCTCTTCTTGTTGTTAACAATCTACAGATATTTTATATTCTCTCAAGACAAAACAAAATAGTTTTAAATCAAAATACACATTTCTTGCTATCTGATCAATAAGCAGTATTGTATATAAAAGCATTTCTGGTGTCCTAATTGATCAATCGTAACAAATCAAAGCTTAAAATATGAAGCGACTCACTGTCCCTGTGCATCTGGACTGTCAATGACGTCGACACTTTGTTCTCTGTTGACCAGTAAAAGCAGACAGTCTACTTGGCCTTCAGCAGCTGCAAATGAGGAAAAGATTAAAATGAAAAATAGATATTGATATAAAATCTAAAAAAATAACCAAATAACAACAAGACAAGGCACCAAAACCAAAAATAAACTGTAATATTTTCTCAAGTGTTTTTTGTCCTGGGACGGACACACACCTGCAGCATGGAGGGCGGTCCACTTGTGTTTGTGCTCCTTCAGTGTGTAGGACGCTTGATGTTTCAGCAGCACCTCCACACACAAGGTGAAACCTCTCTGAGCGGCGAGGTGGAGGGCAGTTTGTCCTTCAATGTCTCGCACATCCAGACTCACTAACGTCTCACACAGCAGACGAAGGGCCTCGCAGTGACCGTAATACGCCTGTAACACAAGAATGCACGTTAATAGCAGAATGAGGCACTCATTTAAAACTCACATCTTCTCCAGTGTCCATCATCATCATCATCATTGTCATCATGTCAACAGGAAGATTTGTGTTAATATTTTTAATACTCACAGCTAAGTGCAAAGGACTGACTGGAATATTACTTTCAACCTCTTCTAGACAGTTGAATGAAATCTCCAGGAGCTGCAAGAGTGAGAGATGAAAAATAAAGAAAACTTAAAATATGTCTTGCCTGCAACAGATGAACCAAAAAAAATAAAATAAAAATCAAACCCTGGAAATAAAAAAAGATGCCACTCACCAGTTCCAGATGCTGTTTGTTACCATAAGCTGCTGCGTAGTGGACGGCACTGTAACCTTTACTGTTCTTTAAAGTTGGGTTTGCTCCGTTGTCCAGCAAGTAATCTAAACACCTGAAGACACAAATCAAAGGAACATGAGGAATCAAGTCTGGGTTTTATTCATCTTCCAGTAACAAGAAATAATCAAAGACATTTCATAAAGTGTCCAAACAACAAACACTTCTTACACATCTTACAACCAGCGTGTCAGATTAAAAAGGTCCAATGAAATGAAACAAGCCTTTTTTATTACTTTGAGTTGATGTTCTTGTAGCTGTCTTTATATGTCATGTATACTGAATGTCATAAAAGACTTGAAAATCTCAGCATTTTATCAGATCTTGTTGTCTTCACATGTTTCTAACATGTTGTAACTAACGGAAGATGAGATGTACAGATATACAAGATAAAACCCTCAAATATTGCGATTGTTTCTTTAAATTAAAGATATATCTTGTATCATTATTTCTCCACTAAATCTGTAGCTGAGATCTTAATTTACAGACTCAAAGATAAAATTATTATGGACTCTAGTTTTACTTTTAAGTACATCCTTTCTCCTCACATCTTTTTCTCATCATGTATCAAGATAAATGTTTTCCTATGACTTATGAGTGATGTGTGACTCACAGTGAAGCTTCATGTTCCTTTTCCACTCTGTATTCAGGCTGAGAGCTCGTCTCCCCTCTGTCGAAACAAAGACAGACACGTTTAAACCTGGTTTAAAGTCAGGAGCGACAATGAACAAGTGTTTGTGCAACGACAGGATGCTGTCTTTGTTCTGTCTGAGTAAAATGAGTAAAACATAAAAATGTGTGTGCTCTCTCACCCGCAGAAAGTGTGTGAAGCGGCGGCGTAGTGCAGAGGGCTGCAGCCCGTCAGATCTAGCTCGTTGACCTCGGAGCCGGCTCTCACCAGGGTGATTGTGCATTGGCTGTTCCCGTTGGCTGCAGCATAGTGCAAAGGAGATCTGCAAGGTATGACAGGTGACAGCTATGATAATAAGCAACATCAGCATCCAAATCTTATTTTTTTTAATTCAGTTTTAGCTTTAATCAGCACCGCTTACCTTCCCAAATTATCCTTTATATCCAGTTCAGCTCCACTATTTAACAACAAGTTGAGACAGTCGATGTTTCTGCCACAAACACAAAAAAGTTTGTTAAATTAAGAAATAAACTACCAACATCTTTGAAGTTACCTGTATGATTGAGGCTTGCCATTTTTAGTTGAATTGGTTTTCAGATGCATAATAAATTGGTGAAAATTATTTCACAAAAAACAAGTCTATTTATTATCTATTTATTATCTATTTAGACACAAATCATCTGTTGAATTGCCTGGTTAATTGAACTGCAGGGTAACAGGAAGTTTAGGCTACATGTAAGTTCGAGAGAGTTTATAACAGCTAATTATGATGATATAGAGTAGGGTCCAAAAGTCTGGGATCATTTTCCCATTTACTTGAATGGGAAGGTGGTCTTCAGATGTTTGGATCCTACTGTATTTAAATGTATTTACACTTCACATCTATATAGTAAAAACAAAACAAAAAACAATTGTGCAAGTACAGTATGTTCACTTACCCTCCAGTGGCCGCTGCATGCAGGCAGGTCCTCCCGTCGT
This sequence comes from Euthynnus affinis, assembly GCA_029490765.1. Classification (NCBI taxonomy): domain Eukaryota; kingdom Metazoa; phylum Chordata; class Actinopteri; order Scombriformes; family Scombridae; genus Euthynnus; species Euthynnus affinis. The sequence goes on along the minus strand of CM055840.1, from coordinate 14,244,995 downwards.
CATCTGGAGTGTTTATATCAAACCCAAATGATGGCATCTGGCCGCTTGTCGGAGACGGCAGAATGCTGTAAAACTGGCCTGAAGGATACACAAACAACGCTTTGAACAGACAACCTTTTGTCAGGGTTTGCGTTGTGTCAGTACTTAAATATGTGTGAGAATAAACCGAGAAGTGCAGCCTGATTTATCAAACAGATTCTCACCATTACATAGCAACTTGCGACAACAGTCTGGAAAGCCGTAGAGCACCGCCAAATGTAGTGGAAGCATCCCAAGAATCCCCTGTCTTAAGAGACCATAACAATTATTTATTTTAGTATGTTTTAGATTGCATTTACATTTTTGTCTGGAATTAGACATTTAGTGCAAAATCAAACAGATCTTTTCTATATGCTTTCATACTGTATCTGCTATCCAGAACATTTGTTGGTCTGTATGTATTGACGGTGAGTTACCAGTTTAATGTTTTGTCTGCCAATCTGCTTCTCAGCCAGCAAGCAGAATAATAAAGGATTCACTATTAATAATTTAATCTACAGTTTGGACTCGTCTATTGTGTGGATTACTAAACCATAGTTATTAATTTTCACCACTGTACAGCTGGAAGAAGGAGACTTACTTGGCTTTGTCGGCACCGTTTGTCAGCAGAGTGCTGACTAGCAGCTCCTGACCGTATCTGGCAGCAACATGAAGAGGAGTGTTTCCATACATATCAGCACAGTCAATCTCCCCACCTGTGAACATAATGAAGTATGTTTCAGATGGGGACATGCTCTCATATGTTGATCAGAGCGAGTATCAGTATCCGTGGATGGTGTAAATCATTTTAAGGACTTAAATTCTTTCTGTTACCATTTTGGATGATAATCTGGGAGCCTGTGAAGCGTCCATGCATAGCAGCCATATGCAGAGGGATCTTCCCTTCTTTGTTCTGTTGAAGAAGAGATGAAATAGAAACACATTTTGTCAGAAGAAGGCCAATAATCAAATCTGCATTTAATCTAATACAGCAAAAACAAATTATTTCTTCTTTTTTTTGGCCTTTTCAAGTATTAAAAACAAGCCTTTTACCTGCATGTTGACATCAGCACCGTTGTTGATGAGCAGCTCAAGACAAAGCACCCCACTGGAGGAGGCGGCAGCCAGGTGCAGCGGTGTGTTGCTGTGGTAGTTGGGCTGGTTGATGTTAGCGCCGTAGTTCACCAGCTCAGTGGCCACAGTGTCCTGCCCCATGTGGCAGGCCATGTGGAGCGCTGTGTTCCCAAAAATGTTGGGTTCATCCGTCTGAGAAACAGATGGAGAAAAATATAAACATGTCTGCTGGTTTGAAAGCACAAGAGCCAAATACTGTGAAAGTATTATTAGTGCCCTGATGAACCCAGTATCATAAAAAAAGCAGAGAATACATCACTGATTAGTGACACAGATGAGGAACACCAAAAACAAGCCTGATTATTGGAACAAAATCACATGTCCAACATTTACACTGTGGACTGTTATGGAAATATAAATAATTATCTTTGTCTACGACAAGTGTAATAAGTTTTTTTGATGCATAATCAACAGTGCCAGAAGGTTTTTGATGTCTAGTTAATAAAAAATGCTTCTGCCTGTTTTTTAAGCCTAATTATGTGCTGTAGTCCCCTTTGGCCAAATGCTTTCACATTATCTAAAAGGAACATTTGTTACAGAAGATTCACTGTAACTTAAGAGGATGTTCACTGATACATTCATTTTGTTGTCCTTAACAGAATCTACAGGACATTAAATAAATTATCTATAACTATTCATTACGATGGAAAATGATTTTAGTTCTCTAACAGAAATAGCGTCACTTTACCTCCACACCCAGCTTCAACAGATGTTTGACCACATCTATGTGGCCACTAGCAGCTGCAGCATGGAGCGGAGTGTAACCACGTTTGTCCTTGCACGTCACATCCGCGCTGTGAGATGCCAGCAGCTTCACAACCTCCACATGTCCTGAAAGAAGAGCTTAACATTTACTACGAACATTTGACATACACATACACATCACAACACACCCCTCTCATGTGCTCACCTGTTTGAAAACTGAAGCACATTCAGCAAACGTGTTAGTAACAGAATAGTCAGCTGATTAAGACAAAAACTTATCAGACAAAGACTAGTCTAATTAGAATAAGTTTGTTAGCAAGCCAGTCATAGGATATAGTCATGTGACCAAAAGGCACGTAGGTCAATGCCAGCTTGGCTGCACCTCTGCAGAAACACTTGTGTGGAAAAAGTTATTTTTGTTTTTCACGTTGGGCTCTATTCAAGTGGACCAATCAAATGATAAATCACACAATAATGTCACAGCCATCCAAAAAAGGCAGCTACATGTATGGCCAGTAAGCACAGCTTGATAATTAACTCTTATACAAAATTAAAATACACTTTCAACATATATTGTTGTAAAAAATGATGTTCAATACTAGTATATCTTAGTAATATCTTTAGCCCATAACAAAAATTGGAATTGCCTCACCCTCCATCTCATGTCATGATGTTACACATAGAATAGAACGAAACTTATATAGATAGAAACTTTTGGCAATTTTTCTGACCACTGTTTGAGTCAGTTGTCAGTGATTTGTTTGTTGGGATTATGAGTTCTGATCCTGAGTTTCTGTTGTTTTACTAACGCGTTTTGTGACCAACATTTGTTCTTTCTCAAATTCATGTGGCACACATGGGAGTTTTTATTTTAGTAAAATGTAGTGACACATTTATGCGTCTCATGAGAGTGACGCTACTTACCAAGATGTGCAGCCCAGTGGATCGGCTGCCTTTCCTTTTTATCTTTGGCACTCATGTTGGCACCTTTGCTGAGAAGCAAGTTCACCATCTGCACAAAGAAACATAATTACATATAGACATACACTGTGTGTCTAAAGCTTCATTGTGACTCGACCCTTGATAACCTATTGCATAAAAATGGAACAATGGCCACTTAAGTGACATATTTTTACCTCACAAAACAACAGATTGCGAGTAAGGAGGCATCTATAGGGGAGAATATAAATGTTGAATCCTTTTAAAGCAACTGTTGTTCACCCAGGACAACAGATTTTACTGTGATTACAGTTGTTTAGCAAACAAACAACTTAATCCTGACAGAAAACTGCCAGAAAGAAAATTGCTTATTTACTTTCCTAAACTAAGTCTACTTTTAAACCTTGTAATCAGATTACTATTAATCCATAAAGACATAAATAGTTAACAATGAGGAAGAAAATTTTGGTTAATAGTATCAGTTTACCTCTTCATGGCCGCTGTGTGCTGCGTGATGCAGAGGTGTCCTTCCTGACCTGTCAGAAACATCCAGGCTACACATGTGTGGTATCAGGGCTTCGGCGCAGCCTGTAGCCCAGTTTGCAGCAGCCATGTGTAATGGTGTATGCCAGAATTTGTCTCGTGTGTTGACCTCTGCTCTGTGCTTTAGTAGCAGCTCCACAGCCCTCTGAGAGAAAAAACACACAAATCAAAGAATACAAATGTGAAAAATGATGATCTGGTGGTTATCGTTTTCTTAGAAAATTTTCCCTCTATGTTTTGAAAATAGGAACTTACTTCATTTCGTGAGGCAGCAGCTCGATGCAAAGGAGTCAGCAAACCCTGGTCCTTAGCATTGACATTTGCACCTGTAAGGGAGAAAAAAAGCAAAATTAAGCTTCACTGTTTGGTTTTCAGTGTTTGTGGTGTGTTTTAGTTTTTCTGTATGTGATTCATTGCATTCCATTAATGGAAAAGCTTAGCTGCCGGAAATATACAAAGGTGTATAGTAGACACAGTAGGACATGTTTCACAGTAAGATAAATAATGTTTTTACCTGAAGTGATAAGTAGGTCCATGATGTGGACATCACCCAAATAAGCAGCAGCATGAAGTGGCGTGCATTGTTCTTGGTCCTTAGAGAAACATTAACATTAAGATTTCATTCAAAATGCAATACACATGAGTATTTGTCACCTCACCTTGCAAAAACAAACAAACAAACAACAACATGAACATAAGTTTGTGTGGGATAATATTACCAATGAATTGACATCTTCATTATGGTTCAACAAAAATGACACTTCCTCAGCATTTCGGCTGAATATGGCCTGGACCAATGGACACTGAGAGAGAGATTTGACATGCAAAACAAGAAAAAATGAACAACAAAATTAGGTTCAGTTCATTTGAGGAGTTGTGTGGTGAGCGAGTGCACCACATTGTATTGGTGAACAAAATCCAAACATTGAACTTCATTTTATTTCTGCAGAAAGTTAAAAAAAAAAAAAAGGGAAAAAAAACCCACAGTGCTGGGGATCATACGTATGTCATGATGTTGCTGATATTGATCTCTGATAAAAAAAAAACTCACTGTATTAAACGTGTGTTACCTTGCATTAGCATATTTAGCTTGTTACAAATGTCTGAGCTAAAGGTGAGTTATAATCTCTCCTCTGAGCATTTGAAGGAATAATAGGCATAAATAATGACATAAATCAAATCAGCACATATTTCTGAATTAAAAGGTAAAGCATAAAAACACATTCTCTGTTTTTAGTGGGATGATGCAATCTGCTTTAATGAAGTTAAAGATATGAAGAAAACTGTTACAACTTAAAGCTTTTTTACTGGTGGAGCATCCCAACAAAAACTTTTTGTGTTGAATTTTGATTATTTTTGGTAACTTCAGCAATGATAAACCAAGATTTGTTTTGTATAGAAAAGCTAAATTAGCCACGTAACGTTAGTAAGTGAATGAAATGTGGATCAGTTTTAAAAGGCTGCTGAGTGTTTGGCAGATTTTGTGCTACATTTAGGACTCTAATGAACCTAATTAGAGGGTCTAATGAGCATTAAAAACGGAAACATTAAATCCTTGAAGAAACGATCGTGAAAAGTCACCCTGCAAAAGCAAACTTGGTCCACTTTCAGGACACAGATTTTCTCTCTCTAGCTGTGTAACGTTAGCAAACTTTGCTCGACATGTCGCTAGCATGGCTAGCCAGCTGTTTGCAGCAGTCAGAGGCAGCTTATCTAACTTTAACTTAGACAACAGAAATACAAAAATAAATCTGTGTTCACTGTGCTGTCCAGTTACCTGGTCCTTGATGTTTCTTAACTCCATTTCCCAATCAGTCTGGAAGCTCCCTCATTCAGACTGACTGTAAAGTAAACTACATGTCACTCTGTAGCAGGCAGCTAGTTAGCCTTAGTTAGCTTTTTTTATTTTTTTAAATCTAACTTTATTGAGAACAATAAGGAACAAGCAGCATTCATGTGAACAAAATGCCAGAGGGGGGTTTACAAATAGCACTGAAGAAAATAGAAAGAAAACGAAGAAGAAAAATAATAACGATAAAATAAAAATAATGAATAAAAATATACAAATACATAAAACAACAGACTAGTTAAACAAAGATAGTAAACAATACACTCATTAACCTTTTTTGCAGCCTTAAGATTTAATAGTCTGTAAGTACTGTTTTTTGCTTTGTACTGTTTGTTATTGTGCTATTATATGTTTTTAAATTGTGACCTGCCTAAAGGACTGCAGATGAAAATTAGCTATAAGCTAACTCTGGCACAATACATCAAATGGTAACATTTATGTTTAACACTGTACATGGTGCCAATAAATACAATACAACATACTGGTCACATTCTTTAACAAAAAAGAGTTTCTTTGTTGTTATTGGCAAACGTACATTTATGAACATGAAACTTAGCTAAAATAACAGTAACATTGATGATGAAGCTTTTTTTTTGTCATACTTTCCGTTGTAGCTTATAAAAACAGACCATGTTCACACAATAGTTTTATTGTATGTGATGTTTACCTCACAGTTTCAAGAATATCGCGAGAGAAGTCATAGAAACGTGATTTGGAGCTGGCTACTGGTGGAAAGTACATTTAGTACTTAAACAATTTAGAGGTACTTCACTTAATAACCTCTCCAAAGAAATATCTGAAATGGTTAGTATCATCATAATTATGGGTAAATATTCATTCATGTAAATGGACCCTCACTAACTTTAGAAATTAATTTAATATTTTCTTTCCTCTTTCCTAATATTAGCTGATACACACCAGCCAATACAAAATTATTCATATTATGTCACAGTTTCTGGACATTCATTTAATCATCTCTACCACCGCGTGTCATCTATGTAATTTGTTGATAAGGTCTCAATATACAAATGATTCATGGCACAATGGGTATTTTGAATCTTCTTCTTCTTCTTCTTCTTCTTCTTCTTCTTCTTCTTCTTCTTCTTCTTCTTCGAGGAATGCATAATCAAGAAAATGTATTTTGTATTGTTATAAATAATAAATAAAGTTTTAAGAAAAATTATTTCACTTGAGTATTTCCAGTTCCTGCTACTTTCATTCCACTTTAATTGAGAGGAAAAAATTATACTTGAATATATTTATTTGACAGTTATAGTTACTAGTTACTTATCATGTTCTATTTGTGTTATCCTGTTGTTACTTATAAGTATTTTCTATTAAGCTTTTTAAAATTGTATTTTTTTATATGCCTTATATTGCTTTTACATTTTGTCTTGATGCCTTTTATGTTTTATGTAAAGAATTTTGAATTGCCTTGTTGTTGAAATATAATTTGCTATACAAATAAACTTTCCTCGCCCATGTTACGACTCCTCGAAAACGAGATGGTTCATCTCAAGGGATTTATTCTGATTAAATGCAGTTTAATATAATCCAGTAACATAACATTTAATAATATTCCGCATTAATTATTTTATATTATTGTGCGGGTCGATGTTACCTGACAGACTAAACCCAGGACGAAAAGTACAGCTCACTCATTGACCAATCAGAGCAGGTAATGATTTGTGAGCATGCGCACTGGGGTCTTGAACTTCCAGTTGACATGATGGAAAAGATACGACTTTGCGAATGAATTTAGCTTGTTAACGTGCTAGTCGGCTACCTTCACATTTACACACATGGTGCCCGTTTAAAATCAAACTTAATCGTCAAAATATCATCATTTTTTTAACCTCCCCCGTAAAGCATACACAGGTAAGGATGTTTTCTTACTTCGATAGCGGTAACATAAATGTTAGCGTGACCAACCGGGCAGCTAACAGTCAGGTATCATGGAAACTCGTTGGCTTGATCCCACACACCGACACTTGCGTTGATAATGTTGAAGCGCACCAAGGTGTTTATGTGTTTATATTGTTGTATTTGGTCATGGCTTGTTCACAGATACTGTGTCCTCCAACAGAAGAATATGAAGTTATAGTTGCTTTAGACATTTAGACAAAAGTGGAGACTGGCTTTTAGCTTTTATTTCCCGCTATTTATATGCATTTTAACGTTGACCCCATTTTATTCAGATGTTAAAAGTAAGTTAACAGATGAATGTCAAAGGAAACAAAGTCTAATATTTTGGATAGCCCTATGATGCGATGCCAAGTCTACGACCCACTGACATAATTCATTATCTTGTTTGGAAAGGCTTTTCACAGTCTTCAAAGCAGCTGCCTTCAGGTGATATTTGTTTTAAGGGGCGTTCTGTCTTCAACCTCCTTATCAGCAGGTGAAATGTTCAATAGGTTTTAAATCTAGTGACTGACTTGGCCAGTCTAAACCAGTTTTTGTCCCTGACAAAATATCTGGTTGCAGGGGCAGTGTTTTGCGTGTGTGTGTGTGTGGGGGTCATTGTCTTGTTGCAGGATGAGATATTGGAAGAATTGCTTTGTACATATAACCAGAAAAAATATATCTGGACACTTCTGAATTCATCATCTGTTATATCATAAATGAAAATGAGTGAGCCATTTCCGGAAACGTTACCTCCTCAAATTCAAACACCTTAAGTTAATGGCTAAAAATACACAACAGTGCACCATTTAAAGACTTTTAGATGACACTGTACCTACAGAGTTACTCAGCAGGCAGGTTGTGTTTGTTCTCAGGCTGCTGCTGAAGCCACATCACCATGTAGGTAGATACAACTTTACAGGAGGAGTCCTTGCTCCTCTCACAAGAGCAAATATTGTGTTTGGTGTTGACATGACACGAGTGACTTAATATTGAACACCCTGATACTTTTTGGGATTACAATTGTGTCATATACTTGATACTTGAACAAAATCTCCAAAGCATCAAACAAAATACAAAATTGTAAGCACAAAAATTACATCCAAGGCAAAACTGTAACTTTTTTCAGTTTTGTTGCTTAATTTTTCAGTTTCAGTTCACAATTTTTCTGTTCTGACATAGAGCGGCATGTGGGTGTTACAGGACTGCGTCCCCATTAGTCATTTACTTTTGGAGGGACAGATCAATAAGTCACAGTACTTGTGGCACTTTCAGACCACTAAAGCTGAAAAGTTCAACAGCAAAACTGAAAGATTAAGCAGCACAAGAGAAATCCTGATCAGTGAAAGAAAAGTAGAGAATATTGTAATTGAATGTTTGTATAGTTTTATTGGAAGTTTTATATTTGAGGTTGTTGTGTTGCTCTCAGTTTATTTTTCACTTTCAATTTATTTTTTTTTGGTTTGATTCTTGGGAGATTTTGTTCAATTATTATGATACAAATTTAATGCCACAATACTCTGGTGAAATTTTTCATCCACTCATCTAAATTGAGGACAAATCAACCCGTTTTTCTGTTTTTTAAATGAGGCCTTGTGGACAATCACCTCAGTGCTTTGAGACTAATGAAAAGACAACATGCCTGTAGTCAGAGGTTATGGAGAACTGAAAATACATGATGACCTCTAGAGCAGCTATGGAAGAGTGCAGACTTATTATTATTATTATGATTATTGTTGTTATTGTTGTTGTTATTGTTATTATTATTAATAACAATAATAACAATAATAATAATTTGTTATATTAAATTAAAAAAGGCTTTGTATGACGAGAGTTAAACATTATAACTGTCATGTTTTCAAATTTAATTTCCAGTTAACCTTTTATAATCACACAGGAAGTTAAAATATTCACACTATTGTAGCATTCCTGGACTTGTACTAGTCACAAAATCCACTCTTTACCTGACTTAACTGTGTCATTATTACAGTGGCTGTAAACATATATATTAACGTATTAATTTAAGTGTCTACGATGGACATCAGAGCATCAATTAATTCATTGATGGTGATGATCATCATGTGCATGTAGGTAGAAAAGCAGTTTTAAAGACAATAAGTTCTCTATACTGCTGGAGTTTTTAACTGGTTTGATTGGTCTGGTTTCAAGTCTGTGTCACATCTGAAACAAGAACCTCTGCTGTGCTGTCAGAAGTGTGCTTTGTTGAACCTTTAACCACACCTACCTGTGATATCACCAGGTCCCAGAGTACACCTGTGCATCACTGCAGCAAGGTGAAACCACTGGAGGTCAGCAAAAACTAGATATTCAGTTACTCTTTTGAGATTTACTTCCTTTCTCTATGCACCTGGCAAATAGGGGATATTTATACCCTCGTTTTACTAGAGTAGGCAAAACTGGCAGCCATAGGCATCATTTTTTACAATTTTTAGTGTAATTAAAGATGTTAGCTGCTGGAAACTACTTATTGTAGGAAAGTGATGAATAACTGAAAGCGCAAGCGTTTCCTCAGTGATGTTTCTAGAAAAATGCAACGTAACTAGTTCATATGCAAAGTTGTGTAACACACATTCATTTGCAACCACCTCTCAAATACTTTCCACCTGTGAATGAATTGTTACATTGATATCATTTCATTGATGGTCACACAGTCACCGTCAGCTGTGACAAAAGAACTGATGGATAAATATGTCAGTAACACATCACCCATGTCACTTTTAGGAGAGAAAAGTTCAATAAAGAAAGCTCGCAACTGTATATAAACACAAGTATTCATTAATGGTTCGATTGTTAACTGTGAGTGAAGTGTGGTCATGGGCTCCAATTGTAACCGAGAGTCGAGTTCTTGAACATTTATTATTGTTGCCGAGAGTGGAGTTCTTGCACGTTTATATCCTCATCAGACGGCGTCACAGACAACTCTTCATTTATCCTTCATAGCAGCTGAATGTTTTGACAGACCTGTGTTTGTGTTGGAGTGGATGTGAGAGGTTTGTTGCTTTCGCTGCTGCCGCTGCTGAGTCTTCGTTTGAAAACAGTAAGAATTATCGGTTCTGGTAGTTTTGTTAGAAATATCAGCTATAAACAGCTTCATTATTAATTCAGGCACAGATTTTGGTTTGTCACGTAGGGTATTAGTTTAACTCTTAGACAAGATGATTGTGTGAAAGTTTTTTTATCATGTTGATATTCTTTTATGCTTGAGTTATAAAACCCTGTTGACTCGTGTTAGCGGGCTGTAATATCAGAGACCCTTAGTCAGTTTGGGAGTTGTCATTGATGTATGGTTGTGATTATAAAAGCTGTTCAGTACAGATTAGGTCTCATTAGTGTTCGTTGAAGCGTGGACGTTAGATGGATGAGTAAGCAGTCTGTGGTTTCTTACCAGGCGTAACACTTGCTTTTTAATTTAGATTAGGGCCTGATACCAATAAAAGAAATCTATCGATATATCTGATGATAATCGTGTGTATATATACAGAACATATACGTAAATGCACATTTTTTGCAATGATCCCTCAAATGTGGTTATCAAACACTGGTGATAAAGATATGTAATGGAGGCATAATAATTTACAGTTTAACAATAAACTTTATTGTATAAAATGACATCAGTGCACAGAAACAGTAAACTTCACTGTGACTTTAATAATTATAAATTAAAAAACAAAAACAGAACAAAAAACGTGTGTATGTATAACTTGAATTAAGAAAAAGGATCAAATATACACAAAATGCTGCCTATATATATAAAAAAATAGAAACAAATATCAGCGCATATTAGACAACATATACACCGATACCGATGTATCTGTGAAGCCAATATCAGCTGATAATACCAGCTGGCTGATATATCTGTCAGGCTCTAGTCCCACTTTACAACCTTTGATAAATTCAAAATGAAGAATTAGTGCTGACACATTAAAGGACAGTTTCACGGTCCAGGACTGGAATCCAAGTCACACCAGGCTCATTAAAAAGTGATTAGTGATGTCAGTGTAGTGCAGATAAGAATGATAGTGAACATGAGTTAAGTCATATTAGATATATAACTGCAAAGGTGCTGCAAGTGAGGTGAACGTGTGGAGGTGTCATAGTCCAGCGTTACACTTATTAAATATGTGTGTATGTGGGTCTGGGATAAAATTACAGACATACAAAGTTGTCAGGTTTCCCTCCGCTCTGACGTCTCCCTTACAGTCTTTATCAGCAGCACTGTTTTTGTTTTGAACACAGATCTTCATCAGTCAAACATACTTCTAAGATGTCAATCTGCGACATGAAAGCGAGTTCACTTCCATCAACTGCTGAAGGACGTTTTTGTTCTTTCATTCCTGCCTGCACAGATTAAAACATACCAAATGAACCTGTGACCCCAGCCAGGGCAACGTGAAACACTTCTTTATGTTCAACCCTGGAACAAAGCGGTGGGCTGAACAAATGTTTTATATGGGAAGGCGCAGTGTAAGAGGGTTCAGAGTGTCATTCGGTTCATGGTTATGTGGGGCCGTCGTTGGGAGATCTAGAGGAGTTTAGAGAAGTGTCATGTGGCAGTGGGTGACTGATGCATCTTAAAGGGAAACTGAAGGATTTTCAACCTGAACCCCATTTCCCATCTTTTTGTGTCTAAGTGACTAATGAGGACAATCATTTTTCAGAACTGGTCCAGTACTGAGTGAGAGTGCTTAAGCCAGCAGCTGCAAAATGGGTTGCAACGTAATCCTTTGGGGAAATAGTGGTCGATGTACGTCCGCTAAAAGTGTTTACAGAAACCTGATTTTCTACACTTACTAGTGTGTTCAGTAAATAACAAGAGATGTCCCAGTGATCACAGATCTGCAGGTTCAATCTGCTGACTTGGTTTCATACTGAGCACAACGCTAGGTACGAAGGACAAAAGGGGGAAAGACAAGTTGCTCAGTTCAGTTTCGGAGTGTATATATTAAAAACATACTGAAAAAAACCTCACTATTTTTCTTTTGACTATTTCAAGCAGCCTCCAGGTAATTTGAGCCGGAGACACCTGCCCTGGCAACGTTACATAGCACGTAGTCTTGACATCGCCAGTTTAATTTAGGCTCCTGTTTCCTGTCTCCTGTCTCTCTCTCTCTCTCTCTCTCTCTCTCTCTCTCTCTCTCTCTCTCAAAAATGAGGTTTCCTGAAAGTAAAGATTTTCTGGGAAAAAGAGACCTTTTAAAGTGGGCTGAAATGAACTGAGCAGTCTTCTACTGTTCACACATGTTGGCAAAAAAACCCTAAAAATGGTAAATGGACTGTACTTGTATAGCGCTTTTCTAGTCTTCTGACTACTCAAAGCGCTTTTTACATTACAAATCACATTCACCCATTCACACACATTCATACACTGAATGGGTACAGGGGCTACCATACAAGGTCCAACCTGCCCATCAGAGGAAACTAACCATTCATACACATTCACACTCTGATGGCGCAGCCATCAGGAGCAATTTGGGGTTAAGTGTCTTGCCCAAGGACACATCGACATGTGGACAGGAAGAGCCAGGAATCGAACCGCCAATCTTCCGATTAGAAAACGACCTGCTCTGCCTCCTGAGCCACAAACTACACAAATGACAGAAATTATTTTAATAGGTGGTCATTTTCCAAAGCAAGTAACAGAAGTAGAAGTGATAGCAGTCTGATTCATGACAGTGGGACGTTTTTAGGACATTGGTGGTTATTTTAGTGTTTTTAACTTATATTTGGCTGGTGACTGTAACTTTATTACTCAAATGTAAATGGTGTTAAATTACTACCAGAGGAAGTGACTGTCTATAGGGCAAAGCTGCTCTGTCAGCTACCTCAGCTTGTCTTTTGCCTCATATGATCTCTTAGTCATGTGCTCTCAGAAGACCTTCACTCTCTGTGTCAGAGAACAGGGTGTTACCAGATACAGCAGTTTGGCTGTAGACTGTGGAGTTGCATTTAATCTTTTGGCTGGTGAGTTAAAAAGCTAGTTTTATAGAGTGTGTGTGTGTGTGTGTGTGTGTGTGTGTGTGTGTGTGTGTGTGTGTGTGTGTGTGTGTGTGTGTGTGTGTGTGTGTGTGTGTGCGCGTGTGCGTGTGCGCGTGGGTGTGTGTGTGTGTGTGAAGCCGACTAGGACAGGAAGGTTGCATGTAGTGGAAGTGAAACTCTGCCGCCAGCGGTCAATTCAAGGCTTCCTGTGATCGGTTCTCCTTTATTGACCAAGCGCTGGTGACCTTTCACATGCCATTAATGCTGCTTAGTCATGATATGACTTGTGAATTTTAATGTTTTTATTAAAGCGGGAAAAGAGAACATAATGCTGCAGAGTCATACCTCTCATTGAAGTTGCTTGTGAAATAGCCTGAAGTTTGTTTGTTTGAGAGATTCTTTTTAGCTTAATGTTCGTTAATGTTCGAAACCATTTTTATATATATGTATATTAGCTGAATGTCGTTTTGGGCTGTAGAAATGAAGATGTTTAATCAAAAAAAAAATTGTTTGACAATGCAGCCCGGTTTGTACAAAAACTTTACCCTCAACAGACTCGTCTTTCTTTCTCACCACTGAGATTATGTAACTGATGTTGTCTTTTTGCAAGGAGGCTGATATTCATCCCTCAAGCTCCCAGGGATCCCTCAGCCTGCCCCGATGAAGGCCGTGGAAGAAGGAGACCACCTCGAAGGTAACTGCCAAAGATAACAGAAACCTGACCACCCCATCACAGACACACCCGCCGCGTACTCCAGTGTGAAACACTCTTTTGTTAAGGCAGTGATACTCATCTGTTGTCGGTGTGTTTGCTGACAGAGGTGCTTAAAACAATATTTCATGTTTGTATGTCTTATCTTGCTCTCACAAACACACAACCCCATAGTTTATAATTTACAATCTGACACTATATTTACAAATATTATACTGTGTAGGGCTGTAGTTTCCTGGCCGATTCGTTGGTTAATATACTCCCGTCTGACCAAATTTTCATTGGTCGAATAATCGCCGTGTTACCTTCATAAGGAGAGAAGTTTTGCATCAATATCCTTCCAGGATTAATCCATTATGTCCTGTGGTGGGAGGGACGGACCAACAAATTACCTGTGAAAACAACCTTGAACTCACCCAAGCTAATGGAGACTGCTGGGTCTAACTGTACTCAACGTTCACTGAATCAGTGTTTCTTCGATAATTATAGCAAGGAGAACCCCGAACAAGATTTTCTTTGGTTGACTTCAGCCCTAAAACTCTCCTTATTCTGATTCTTTAGATTATTTTTGTTATAATAATTTAGCTGCATTTTTGCAGTTATTTGACGGTCTCTGTGCTTCTTTTGTGAACTAGAACTTACTATTTTACTGGTGTGATTTTGTTTAAGGGTAAAGGGGCAGGTCAGTGTATGTTATTTGTGCTCAGCATTGTGTTTTTATTGACAGCCACAAGCACAAGTTTGGCTTGTGTGCATGTGTGGTATTTTTTTCTTTTACTTCTCTCCCTTCCCGGGTCATTTTGTGACACATGATGTCAGAATGTTGTTGTAACATCTAATGACAAAAAAAAAAAAAAGAGATGATAAAGGCAGAGTCATATAAGAGCAGAGTCAGTCGTCAGTAAGGGGAACAGTGGACTTTGGGACCAGCAGTGAGTTGGAGATGAAGGGAGAAAAGACAGAAAAGTCTAAACTCAGTGAGTAGAACTCATTAATAGCTATACTTTGAATTTTGATTAAATATATTTTATTAATACCATTTAAAGTCTTGAACTAAATCGGTTATATACTAGTTTTTAAAGTGAGATTGAATTGCTTTAATTTTTTTGTAGTGGTTCTTCTAGTTGTTAATTAATTGTACTGTTGCTTTAAGAAAGTTCCTTTATCCCAGATAAGTCACAGAATTTTGGCTCGAACATTTTCCCACAGCACAGAATCACTAAAGCAGTATTTTAAAGTAGTTATTTAAGAGAGCTGGAATGACTTACAAAGTTTGGTTAATTTTAAAATAACTGGATTTGCTGGTTCACTGGTCTCTCTTCAGAAGGTAATTCACTCAAAATTCAGATGAGTCAAACTCCACATTTGTGTGTGTTTGGGAAGTAAATGTTAAGTTTCAGTAAATTGATTTTATAAAAAACAAACTATCAAAACCCAGAGAAAGATTTGAATCAGTTTGGTCATATCTGAAATTGGCCCGTACTTCACCTCAAAGCAGTAAACGTCAGGAAAATACTGATTTCTCTGGGATATGTCTTCATCAGCCAGACCTTACGTGGAGAGTTGTAGATTTGTTAAATAAGGAAGTGACACAAAAGCTTTAACAAAGGTTTCAATCAAATTATTCTGTATTTGAATCAAAGAAATCAGGTTTTTATGAAGCCGAGTGTAAATTTTGCATTTGTTTTCTTTCACATTGGTTCATCAATCTTTCAATATGTACCAGGTGCCATAATATAATAAGATAAATCAAACTTTGTTGAAGTGGTTTCACTTGCAGCTGCAAATCTCAGCAGTTCAGTCAGTGAGTGAATTGCTGTCGTGACTGAAAGGAGTAATGTTCAGAATCACAGCAGTGAGATCCAGGCTTAAAGTAATAATAAAAAAAAAACTTTATTGGCACCTAAGTTGCTGAGATAATGTATGTTTGTTTTATAGGCTGAAATCTCAGATATATCAGGCTTATATAAACGCGTAACTTCTTCTTTCTGTCTTAGTCTCACTCTCATCACTAACTAGAGTCCCTCTGTTTGTTTTGTTGTTTGTTGTGGTTTCGTTAGAGGACTCCCCTCAGGACAATGGGGTCATTCAAACGAACCAGTACAGCTCCATCTCTCCTCCTGCCTCACCTGTGGCCCAGGATGAGCCCTTCTCCACATACTTTGAGGAGAAGGTGCCCATTCCCGAGAACGTCAGCCCGGTACTGACTGTTTTATGTAATAAACTCAGATGTATTTATGCTTGCTATGCAACAGCTATAATTAGCAGTTTGAAAGAAGTCTTTGGCCATGATTGCCTTTTTTTATTTTTCAAGCTACAGCATGAGTAACAAAATTCTGTTTTTCAGGTGTTCAGTTTTCGTAAACTCTGGGCCTTCACTGGACCAGGGTTCTTGATGAGCATCGCTTACTTGGATCCTGGGAACATTGAGTCTGACCTGCAGTCTGGAGCTAAAGCTGGCTTTAAGGTGACAAACTAAAAAACAATAGTAATCTAGACAGTGAAGTGAAACACGACGGCTGTTGATTATAAGCGTGGATTTAGGAAAAAACACAACGTATACTACAGTATGAACTCCCTTGGTATCTATTTTAACCAGATTTCCACTTCACATTTAAGGAAGTGATTCCACAGAGTGTTTCTTTACATGTTTTTGTGGTTCTCTTCACACAGATATATATTTCCCTTTTTTCCAGGAGGGTGGTCATTATATTTTGATTTTTATTGCACCACAGGTGCAATGATTTATGATTATGTCTTTCTTGTTTTATGAGAAAGAAGTAACCAGTTTTGAATGTCAGCTTTGGTACATCAGTGTCCAAAATGAACATGAAACAATCTACATAGGCAACTATTGCTTGAATGTGACAGCCTGCCCAAATAAAACTCCCTTTTTCTCTCTCTCTCAGCTCCTATGGGTGCTCCTTGGAGCCACCATCATCGGGCTGCTGCTGCAGAGGTTAGCTGCACGTCTGGGGGTCGTCACGGGGATGCACCTGGCTGAAGTCTGCAACCGCCAGTATCCTACCGTGAGCATTCATTACACTTTTTAAATTCTACATTAGCTTGAGATTAAAGCCAGCAGGAGATATGAGATTCAGTAAAATTTCAGTTTGTAAAACATGATAAAACTCTGATAAACTTCTATATATATTTTTTTCTGTTTCAGGTCCCACGGGTCATCCTTTGGATGATGGTGGAGTTGGCAATTATTGGCTCAGACATGCAGGAGGTCATTGGCTGTGCAATAGCTCTCAACCTTCTCTCTGTGGGCAGGTAACATCTTTACCGTTTGCTCATTAAATGTGACTCCATACAGTTTTTACAGTGTTAGAAATATTACTGTTATAGTGAGCTATTGTAGACAAAAAAATACATTTTCTTCTGTTTCTCCTCCAGGATTCCACTGTGGGCAGGAGTCCTCATCACCATCACAGACACGTTTGTGTTCCTCTTTTTAGACAAATATGGTGCGTCTACAGATATAAAAAAACACCAGTCTGTGCTTAAAAAGCTGTGCACCCCAGTGTTGATGCAGTTTTTTTTTTTTAAATGTCTTTATAGGTCTGAGGAAACTTGAAGCTTTCTTTGGCTTTCTCATCACTGTAATGGCCATTAGTTTTGGTTATGAGGTAAGAGTCCCCTCCATATATTCCCATATAATTCAAGTGTTTTAAAATATGTTCCTGGCCTCTTGACATGTGTTGACTCTGTGTTGTCTCTCTGTAGTATGTGCTTGTGAAGCCAGACCAAGGGGAGCTGTTGAAGGGAATGTTTGTACCTTACTGTGCTGACTGCGGGCCCGTGCAGCTGGAGCAGGCAGTGGGAATTGTGGGTGCTGTTATCATGCCCCACAACATCTACCTGCACTCAGCTCTGGTCAAGGTTAGAGACGTGGTTGTTATCACATGTAGATAAGCAAGACTGAAACAGCTAAGCCTAAAGGAATCAACAAGTTGGAAATTACATACAATAATAGTAATGTGACTTTTGTAAAATGTAATTATAACTTGACTAAAAATACCTTTGATTGTCATAAGTAATGAAATCAAGAGAAAGGGAGAGTGTGCACACTTTTTGACTGGAACTGTAGGTCTTGCATGTTTGTTAATTGTTATTCTGTTTGTTCTCTCATGCACCAGTCTCGTGAAATCGATCGCAAAAATAAGAAGGAAGTAAAGGAAGCCAACAAGTACTTCTTCATCGAGTCAACAATCGCTCTCTTCGTCTCCTTTCTCATCAATGTCTTTGTTGTAGCGGTCTTTGCTCAAGCCTTCTACAATAAAACCAATATGCAAGTGGTGAGAATACAGTATGAATACTTCATTGCTCTGTACTGGGTACTGCTGAGTTGGAGTGACAGTGTTCAAAGTCTCAAGTTGTGGCTCATCATTTGTGTTTATTTTCCTGGTTTCAGAACGCTATGTGCAATGAAACCGGCAGCCCTCACACAGACCTTTTCCCTCTCAACAACGGCACACTTGAGGTGGACATATACAAAGGGGTACGTCTCCTGGTCTTCATTAAAACAACAATAAATCATTACTGGAGTTGTTTCTAAGACATTTCAGATGTTAGTCATTATTATCAGATAACTGAACCTGAAGTAGCAGCCTCACTCAAGTTATGAGTATTAATACAATTTTGACCTATTAAGAAGAAAAATATAATAAGCAGCAGGCGTGTTTTTTCCATGTTGACAAAGAACCAACACCAAGTTTCCATTTAAAGACCCTGCACACCCACACAGGTGTTGCTTATTCTGACTGATTAAACCTCTGCTCATGTTGTCAGGAAGCGCTCAGTCATGTGAAGCCCAAAGACTCCTTTATAACTGTGTGAGCAGGTTTTAAGTGTGTTATTGTTTTAAATTTCATACATGATTTTTTTTATCAGTACAAAACAATTTTTTTATACAGACTTCAAACAAGTTAATGTGACAACTGGCATATAACACATAGTGTATATTATTAAGATGATTTATGTCATTAGGAGGCAGCACAGGTACATATAGAAGAAGCATAGGTGCAATTAATATCCTTAATGAGTAAGCCTTTCCCCTGTAAACCAGCACACTATCAAGGCATTGGAGGTGGCACACCTAAATGGATTATAAATGAAGATGTCACAATAAAAGGTGCAACAAAACCAGCAGAGTCAGTGAGACGGTCTAGGACTATTTGTAAACACTCTCAGTATTGGCAAGAGGTTTAAACATGGAAAATAGAAACATGTGTGGGTGGATCATAGATGTGTTAAAAGCGTACTGCACCAAAATTAACATTAATTACAATAAGCATTAAAACTAACTTTACTCTTTCCAACACACGTTCAGTGAGTTATTTCAACAATTAAGCAACATTTGAATATCATCATTTTATGAACTGAAGTCCTTTGGAGAGATGATGATGATGATAAACAGGAAAAATAATAAAATAAAAATGAAAAGATTTATTAAAAAAAAAAAAAAAAAAAAAAAAAAAAGTCATATTCTTGCTGTATTTTTCAGGGAGTGGTCCTGGGTTGTTTCTTTGGCCCTGCCGCCCTCTATATCTGGGCCATCGGCATCCTGGCAGCTGGACAGAGCTCCACCATGACAGGAACTTACTCCGGGCAGTTTGTTATGGAGGTTAGTTTGTCTTTTGGATATATATATATATATATATATATATATATATATATATATATATATAGACATGCAGGAGAGAAGTGTGTATGCTCATATAGAGAAGTGTGTATGCTCATGTTTTTTGCTTCTGTGTTTTCTAAGGGCTTCTTAAACCTGCGGTGGTCCCGTTTTGCTCGCGTGCTGCTCACCCGTTCCATCGCTATTACACCTACTCTGCTGGTAGCCATTTTTCAGGATGTGCAGCATCTGACGGGGATGAATGACTTCCTCAACGTGCTACAGAGCATGCAGGTCAGGCTCAGTCATTCATGAATGCCTCAACATTAATTCTGTCAACTTGTTACCAGCAGTATTTTCTTATATTCATTGCTGGATAATTTGTAATAGTTGTCATATTTGTTATTGTCTTTTCATTCAACAGCTACCATTTGCTTTGATCCCAATTCTGACCTTCACCAGTCTGACGTCCATAATGAACGACTTTGCAAATGGATTGTAAGTGAAATACAAACATCTTTAATCTTTCAACCATGTAGATATGAAAACCGAGTGACTCAGAGTAAGTTTTTCCCCTTTTTCTGCTATACAGATAGATAAGTTAGTTTGATGCTGTTTATGAAAAAAATATCCAAGGTAGTCACCTTGACAACCAAAGTGGAGTTATGTAAACTAGGAATTTACTCAATAGTCATTTTTACAGGAAAACTGTGATACAAGAAAACTGTTGTCACAGAGATTTGAAGGTTGTTTGATACATCTGCAGGACATCATCACAGTTGCAATTCAGGAGTCTGAACATTTTTTTGGGGGGAGAGAACATTATTTCTCAACATCCTGTTGTTTTTAGAGTGTGGAAGATTTCCGGAGGTATCGTCATCCTGGTGGTTTGTGCAATCAACATGTACTTTGTGGTGGTTTATGTGACGGCGCTGAACAGTGTGCTGCTCTACGTTCTGGCTGCTGTCCTCTCCGTGGCCTATCTGTGCTTTGTAGGCTACTTGGTGAGTTAATTTACTGTAACACTATATTCACCTCTCAGACACTTCTTAGCTTTAGGAATGTAACAGTTTGTACTTTTCTCTTACAAACTATGTCGTGTCTTGACTTCTTGCTCCTTTGTTGTCCTTCAGGCATGGCACTGTTTGGTTGCCCTGGGGGTTTCCTGCCTGGACTTTGGCAGCAGGGTAAGCAATCGACCGGCTGTGTTGATAGAGGATCAGTCTGAGTACGACTCCTAGAGCTGAACAGGACAGTAACCACCAGCATTCCTCTTTCTTCTGGGAGGCTCTGAGCCCTGTACACAACCAGGACTTCTCAAGATTATGTAGGATCTTGAAAGCACATTTTTTGCGAATATCACATGTTTCTTTTGTGTAGGGCCATAATTTGGTGCTTTTAGCTACCAAATCAACCACATGAATACTACACTAGCGCAGAGTATTACTGTAGGCAATATTTAAAGCTCTTGTAGTGTGGTATTTAGATAACGGCTGACAGTTCACATGACTACATGTGACTGCAGCCTCGTCCCCAGAACCCCTTTTAGTGCCTAAATAATTGGGATGCCGTTTTCTCGTACTGAAGTGAGTTTATCACTTAATGCTAATTGAGTATGAAGGAAATGAAGCATCAAATTTATTTTGTAGCTCTATGCAGGAGCCATTTCATTCCACCTCGACTGTCAGAGCTTTGGTGTTAAGTGTTAAAAAAAAAAAACTGTAAAAACATTAATTTGTTTTTTGGTTTTGTTTTTCCTTTTCTGTATTGATATGGTGATAAAGGTCATTTCCACATTTTTATTGAGCATCATTTGTCTGTGGTTTAAATACTATACTACATGTTATGTAGTATATTACAACTTTCAGACTTATTTATCCTGCTATGCAGAGAGAAGGGAAAGAACTGCTTACGTGGTAGCTTAAAGCTGTGTTAAAAGGAGAATTAGAAGTCGAAACAAGTACAGAAAAAATGAAGTTTATTTTATATAACCCAAATCAAAAGTTTGTCTCAGAGAGCTTTACAATCTGTAATCTTTAGACTCTTGAAAGTAGTAATTTTGTGATTTTAAGTCTAAAAATGCCATGGCTGAAAATAAAACCCAGTCAGGTCAAATTCTTTCAAATGAAGTCTTTGTAGTTAAGTTTTACCCCAGAAAATGTGAATGACAACTGTGCTGCACTGCTCCAGTGTGTCCAGCTCTCTGCGCTGATGATGTTTTTAATATAGGGTATGTAGAGGTGTATTTTTGTCTCTGGCACAGCAGCCGCATGACAATGAAACGTGTTTTCAGGGAAATGGAAAAGTTTATTCTCTTTGCCTTCAGAAAAGTTTATTTGTCCTCTGTTCTCAACATTGTTAGTTAATTTTGCATGTGGTTCTTCCTTTTTATGAAGAAAAAAAATACTTTTAACTGTATATTTTTGACACACATCTGTTGGACTACAGACTGTTTGCAGGTCAGAATAAAGATTCATACGTAATGCAAAGAGATTTACTTGAGGGAGCTTGATTAGGGGGAAAAAAAAATTGGATTATGTTAATGTAAACCGTCAAACACCAAGTGCCATCATTTCCTCTCTCACATTGAGTAGTTTTAAAGCAGCATAGCTAACACATCCAAAATGTGAATAAATGTCTGGGAGGGGGTGATAAGGCTCACATTGTGAATCAGTTTCACTTGGCAACATTGAAGGACCTCTTATACTGATATGACATGGTTTCTTTGGGTTGATTTCATACCAGCATGCTTTCAACTCTGCACTTTCAGGCTCTTTGGGACTTTATTATGTCCAATGTAACAGTAGGGTTTACATTTGTTTTCCAATTTGCACTTCAACTATTTGCAGCAGTGAACCCGTCAGTATTTTATCTTTTTGTTCTTGGTCACAGTTTGGTTTTAATATGTGAAAAGGTGAAGGAAAAAAAGTCACTTACTCTGCAGACAGATCTTTAACTCTAAAATAAGACTACTTTATTTGCTGTACTAAAGCACCTGAGCAATATTCAGGATTTGTATATTAACAAGTAAGAGCATTAGAAATAAACTGTGTAACATACAATTTACTCAATCCCCTTGTTCTAACTTCACAAGCACATACTACGGAAAGCCAAACATGTCAAAGGGCCATGAACATCTTTTAAAATACTTAAAGTATGTAGGAGTACATGGAAGAGAATCTTACCTCTTATGGATACAAGTTCAACTTACTACAGTAGTTCAAATAATCTAAAGAGTGCATGTTGTTGCCATCAGTTCTCATGAAACCCAGATTATGGAAGCCCTGAGAGGCGAGTGGGGGGAAAAAAAATCAGGTGATCCATTTTCTAAGCCTGATCTAAATTGTTTTTTTTTTCTTTCTCCTGTGTTAATAACTTCAGAACAGGTGACAGGTGAATTTCTTTTTTCTTTTTTTTTGTCAGGATCATCTTTCTAAGTGATTATAGTTGTCATTTTGGCCACAGGCTGACAAGGTACATGTATTGGTTGTTAGTTATGTAACATTACTTTCCGGACCCCACTTGGAGAACCAATGACTTAAACCAATCTAAATCACCCAGTTAACATGCTAACTTAATGCTTTAGTTCTATTAAGAACAAAGGGTAGTGGTTTACTTCAGCCTCTTCTGGCCAAAATGAGACTTACAACAACAAACACTTAGAAAAATGAGCCTGACAAAAAAGAAAAAAGCTGCCAAAACTTTTTTTCACCTGTTTTCACAGATGAAAAAAGTAGTTTAGCAAGAATATCATGGCAAAACCTTATTTTCACAGATTCATAAAGAAAAATTAGAACAAACTGAGAAAATGGATTACCAGAATTTTTTTTCCTCACTTGCCTCTTGAGGCTTCCATACCAGCTGGCTGAGTGTAACTAGGGCGACCAGACAGTGATTTCTCTACTTACTGCACTCTCCCTGCTGTGATGCTCCAGTAATCACAGTAAAGATCTCAGGTTCTCTCAGATCTTAAATTGTTAATTTACATGCTTGACAAGTTGACAGGGTTAGGCAAAGCTGTACGACTTTGGCTCAGAGTTGTCAAAGTTTTCATAAAGTTTCTCAAGGTTTTCATAGACAGAAATGAAGGAAATGTAACTTGACATTTTTCAGGCTATTATGAGAGTCGATCTATTGTACAGTGTCATTTGAATACCTCTGACAAAAAAAAAGCTCTGGCAAATGCACATTTGAACTGTTACAGAAAGAACATGTATGTAGTATTGTGTACACTAGTTTCTGCTCTTTGTGAGTGTCTGTCCTTTGCTACTGGATTAAACGCACCATATGTCCAAAATAAATGTGAGATAATGGATACATGGACATTTGTTGGCGTCTTCTGTCTGAATGTCTAAAGAAGGACTCATTATCTACGTGTCATTGGTTGCATACATCATCTATTTTGAATAGAAACTAACAAAAACTGCCTGAGTATTAATACTTATAATATAAATAAAAGTTTGACCAAGGACTAGATTATCTTAAACTTGAAATATTAATTATTAATTCCTGTTTTGTGGCAGTTTTATTACAAGATGAAGTAAATAAAGTACTCATACCCTGTACAACTTGCTTATTTCTCAGTTGTTTTCAGTGACTGTAGCATCAGGAGGGCAAATTGTTAAATATAGTGGTGAGAATAATTTTAAATATACAAGATGTGTTGGACTTTAAGGGTCGCCCACACACTGTATAAAAGATGAAGCTGTATACATTCCTCTTAAGGTGTCAAAGGGCAACATTTTATATTTTCACCTTCATTTAATCAGAGTAGATGGTAGAAATGCTCTTTTTCAGGATTTTCCAGGATTAAATGAGGAAAGTTGAGTTGGGAAAGTAACACTTTGACCCAAGGTGAGCAACCTTAATGAATCTACAATGATAATCAATCAAACTCAAATTGTAAACTGATTTGGATCCTATATTCACTAATCAAACACTGCAGTGATTGAGATGATTTCCTCTTCTTATTATTATTACAGTAAAACCAACAACACTTGACATTCTGTGTATCTACAGTCTTTATTTTCGGTTGTTTCTTTTCAGGGTTTATTAAAATAAAGTTATATGTAGATTAAATGAGCTGCACTAACAGATGCTTTCACAGGTCATAATTTGCACAAGGGATGGTGTGTACATAGCAAGTAGTTATATGGGTGTTTTTTTTCCACTGTATTACATTTTTCAGAGTATTTCTTAAATTCTTCTCTTAATTGATAGTTTACATCTTTTGTTTTGATATCAAAACATATTTTGTTATACTTCAGTTTGTCCTCTCCTCGCTTATTAAAAATCCATCTCTCCCCTCTCCTGTCTTTTTCAGATGCAGCTGGGACTGCCACGTCACACGGACATTTACTTGCTGAACGACATGGATACGGAGACTTTGGACGAGAGATAGGAGGACATGTTATGAATGGATGTTGAACTGTGGTGGAGGTGTCTGAAGAACACTGACAGAAGAAGCGTGGGACCTCTGAAGCTTTGGCCAGTATGTTTTTATCTTTGCTTCTCAGTGCCTAGTGCTTTTTAAAAGTGTCCTTGCAATATAAAATACACCCAAAACAATCAGGGTTTTTGTTTTCCATCACAAATATCTGAGCAGCCTCAGCCAGCAACATGTTGCAGGTCTGTTGAAGAATCATGTTTATGCAAAAAAAATGGTTAAATGTCTGGGCTGCAAAGACACATGTCTGAGAGATGCAAGTTCCTGTGACACAGTAAACATATTTTTGATAAAACAATCTCACCTCACAGTCCATAATAGTATGTTTGTCCCTGTTGGCTTCTCCAAACGCTTGTCTTAAGTGACTAAACCACTAAAGGCAGTGGCAGAAGGCCAACCAGACACTACAGTGACAATGACACAAAAATGACCCTTCTTTTCTAAAACATTGAGATGCCAGAGTGTTACGTTCAGGCTGTTTTGAGCCAGTAAAGAAGCTTTAGACCTCCACAGTGGAGGGGTCTATGTTTTGTTTGTGTGTTTCCGTGTTTCTAACCTTTGACATTGTTCTGGTTTACCTGGCATGATTTAAAAAAAAAATAAAAAATAAAAAAAAAATAGCATGATAAATCCCCACAATGAGAACTAGAAAGTACTAAGAGAAAAACCTGGATGCTTTGCAATTAATTAACATAAAGTAAAGGTCAAACGCAAACAAGTCATGTCCAGCTGCCTGTAATTTCATTATATATTAAAATAAAGTAATTTAAGGCGTTCATCTGGGTGTTTATATTAGATATATAAGTTATTAATATATTTAATATGAACATATTACTTGAGAAAATACAAGGTATTTATGTGAGTTTAGTCACACTTGCCCCTTTTTTATACTATATAAGAGAATGACAGTTTTATGTCATTCATCCTCTTTGTGTACAGTTAAAACAATATATTTTTGGATATGGGAATTTCTGTTTGACTGTACACTCTTTGTATTTCCAATTCTCTTTTTTTCTTTTCCACGTATACATTTCTATGCACGATGTATACATTCCCTCTGAATACATTTATTAATTTACTGCAGTAAATCTGCTGTAGATTTAATGTGAGTGCTGATTGCAGTTGTTTGAGTTTGTTCAGACTGTCAGGAGCTTGCACATTGGGAGATTATAATTTGGTACTAAATTATTCTTTATTTTTCTTTCTTTCCCTCTCCATTAAGCTTGGGTCTGCTTATTTTAAGTTGGGTTTATTTATGTGGAGTTTAACTTTTTCATAAATGATAGATTGGCTTGTAAGTAGTTTTAGTAGCTGTTTAATTTTTTTTTAAGAAATATTTTACATTTAATTTGTGGAATGAATTTGGAGGAAAAGGTTAGCAGTTGGCAGTGTGGCGCAAACAGGTGAGGTAAACATGAGAAGTGCAGTGTTGCATCATGGGTAGCAGCATGAAACATGTTCACTGTAGCTCCATCTCAGGGCTTCAATGTCCTGCCAGAAGAGATTTGTGCCAACTCCACTGGTGCACCAACAGTGTTGGGAGAGTTTGTAAATGTTCAAAACATGAACAAGTGTGACTGTTTCACATGTGCGTGTTATTGCTACTATGACAAAACGCCTCTAATTGTGACACATTTTGATACTTTCCATGTCTTCTTGTGCACTTAATTAACTTAATTAGTGTAGCACCTTTTAAAAACCAGCATTACAAAGTGTTATTGAAAATAAAACGGTAGTACAGAAAAGACAAGAAAATTATACGAGAATAACACCAAACAGTTTCGAGGTTTTAGTATGCGCTTCTGGTTTGGGCCATTAAATAAACCAAACCTTTTCTTTGACCAAATATTAAACTGCACTTCTTTTTAGTTTGTGTGCAAACGACCTCAGTGCCTCCAGTGTTCACCACTGTGCCTCATTACTGGGATCTGTGGGACACTATTCGGTCAAAAAATAACACAAAACTTATTGAAGAAACTCAAACTGTTGCTGATGTAACAACTGCAGCACATTCAGTAAAATGGTCCAATTAGAACCAACATGTGTACAGATGTTAGTCTAGATGCCGTTAAAGAGGTGCTGAGCATTCCCAACTGTGCCTGCAACTAATAATTTAATATCCTGAGATATTATTATCACAATAAACATGACTTGCCCACTGCCAATGATACACCTGGAAAAAAGTAACTATGAGCAGCTTCTGTGTAGTTTTGTCTACGTTAAAAAACTGGTGTCAATTATTTTATTTTCTTTTTTTTGAAAGTCTAATATATTTTCTAATTAGTTTTTTATGGTAGTGTTCTGTATTTGCCATCATACATGTTTTTTTTGTGTGGGAGATGTTTGTGTATTTATTGTGTAATTCCACTTGGAGATGCATAAAACAGTTTGTTTCTCATGTGAAAAATTCCAGCTTTGAATCACATTAATGTTTAGATATTTGCAACTGAAATGACACAACATGCCAAATAAAAAACAAACATTTGTACAAAATACCTTTTTTGTAATTTAACTGAATGAAAGAAACATTTTTTTGAACAACTGAATAGCACTTGATGACAAAAGAAATGAGCCGAGGTGTAATTGAAAGCATAAAAGTTTTCACAAACTGTATGAAAGATTTATGAGATAATGAGAGAAAAGAAGCTTGAAATGTTTGTTTTTTTTATGTAACATTCACAGAACATGTTTCCACTTGCTTCCAGTGGATCCCTTTAAAAACATGGTTTGACCTCAGTTATTGATGACTGCATCATGTGTTGCATTTTAAAGTGACATTATAAAGAACATCGTCCGACAGTTTGAGGTCTGTCACAGGCCGTTTTCTGACTCTGGTCAGACAGGAAACTGCAACTCTACTGTGTTGAAATCCGGATTAAATCTGTTTTTGGCTGGATCACAACAGCAGGGTGAGCCCTATAAACACAAATGTCTGCACCTGATTGACAGATTGATTGACGGTCATTGGTCGACTGAATGCCGCTACTTCCTGTATGTGTTTAATTAAAAGCCCTCCAGTGTTTCATACAGCCACATACCAGGTTTTGACCTAGTCTGGTTTCTGAAATGATCATTTTATAGTCTGATAGACATCCTACAGAAGGATGGTTATCTGATATTTGTTACCAGGTCTGTTGTTTCAAATTGTCTTCCCTGTTTTATGTATTTTCTTCCTATTTGAATAAATAAATGTAAATGTCTTTTTTTGTTTCTGAATCTTGACTTATTTTTCTTTAAGTGAAAAAGTCCAGAAGAAATCTGAATTCAAAGGGGACGGAAATGCAGTTAATCCCTGAAGTTTGAGTTTTGGTTTTATTCAATAATAATATTCTTGATGGGTTTTTTTATTACTGGAATTAATTTGACACACAAATGAAATGTGTGAAATTTGTTAGGGTACTGCTCACTGTCCCAGTATGTACATGTAACCATTAAGAGGATGGTACTGATGACGACTTCATATCCAGGCTGCAGGATGTAGAAAACATGAGCTGTATTGCATGCAGGCTTTACTTTTTGTAATGTCTTCCATACTCTGATGTTATTTTCTCGGTTTCTCATTTTCTCTGTTTATTTTTTCATTGTTAAAATAAACACTTGATTGTCTTGCCTCGCTTGTAAGTCACTTTGGATAAAAAAACATTTCCAAATGACAAAATGTAAATGTAAAAGAAGGCTTATTTAAAATGTGACTTCTGTTTTTATTTACATAAGTCACACCATATGACTACTTCATTGCAAATAACTGCAGTCACCTGGTGGGCTGACAATAACTCAAAGGTAACAGCTGAGGAGCAGCACAGTGCATAAACTGCATCATGCAGCATTTCATGCAGGATTTAACCAGGATGGCGACCACCTCCAGGAATTAGAGCTGAAACTATTAATCAATTAATAAATTACAGTCAATTGACAGAGAATTGGTCCTCACCAATATTGATAATCCATTAATCATTGAAATCGTTTACTCAAGCAAATGTGTTCTGGTTCTAGCTTCTTCATTGTGAGGATTTTCTACGTTTATCTGTTTTATGTCACTGTAAAATGAATATCTTTGGATTTGGGACTATTCGACAAAACAACTATCAAGACATCACCTTTTGGCTCTGGATTTGTAATGGGCCATTTATACTATTTTTCATTTTTGGAATAGACTTAAAAAAAAAAGATATATTGTCCTGCTTGGAGAAATCTATTGTTTTCAAAACTGACTTTTACCCACTTAGAACGACGACTCCACAGGAAAAGAAGCTTTCATAAAGAGGTCGTAGCAGTTAGCAGCATATCCTGCAATTCTGCCATTTATTCCTAAAAAGCAGCTGTGTCAGACTGGCTGATTTTAACCATCATAACTACTAACTAGAAAATTCCTGCAGCAGAAATTTTGAGAGTGACACGGGCCGGTGCCGGTGGGTCATGTGTGAGGAGCCCCAGCAGCTGATGGAGAACACTTATCAGGGAGGAGCTGATGGTATTTGTGTCATTGATGCTCTGTTATGATTTCAGTGGTATGGCCGTTAATTATTAGTGCTGATCAATAATTACACTTAGTGTGTTTGAAACATGAAAATATATATAAACATATATATAATTCTAATAATACTATATATTACATTGACTTTTAAATCATGATGTGGAGTCACAACATGTACATAATAAATATAATTTATGGGTTTTCTACATCACCAGGAGCACACCTGTACATTATGAATACATTTCTTAATACATTTCAAATATTGAAACAGAACACACCTTAGACCAACAGTTGTTTTTCATGTGTTTATTTATATGACAATCTGCCCTTTCACCCTCAAATGTGATTAGAGAAACTGCCCCATAAAAACCTTTTACATGGACAAAATGAAAGAAACTTTAGGAGGAGCAGCAGAAGTGGGATGTCTCTTATGGGACAGACGGAGGAATTTGGCTGCAGGGTGATCGTCTTGCATGTTCTCTGAAAATACACAAAAACAAAGAAATCAGTAAGACAGACAACATTATGGTAGCATGAATTAACTCAAATTAAATTCATCCTCATGGATACATTTATAAATGCTCCTTACTTGTCTATATATTACTTGTCTATATATTACTTGTCTATATATATATATATATATATATATATATTCAACCAGAAAGTTTTTTCTTGATGTGAAATGACACAGGCATCTATCAGAAGATAATAAGAGGATGTAAAAAAGGCATCGTGTGGAAATAAATATTTCTCAGCTTTTATTTTCCAGTCAAAATAATATGCTTGAATAAAAGTAACTTTAAGACAAAATTCGCGCAAGGGGTATGAATCATTCCAGGCTTGACTGTATGTATATAGTCCAATAGATAGTATAATATAGATATGAAGCAATATATACGTAGTTCTCCGGGTGTGTAATTTTAAGTCGGGTGTTTATATGAACAGTAAAAGGTTTTTTTCTCATAGCGGACTTTTATTTGTAATAAAATAATCTGAATACTTCTTCAACCAACAGCATTACGTTACTACACTAACAGTATTTACAGCACGAAGGTCAGTTTTACACAGACCACCAGACTCCTTTGACAGAAAGACTAAATTTACTTAGCAGAGCACAGATCTACCACACAGTCTCTTTTTTGGCGTTAATGAGAGGTACTTTGCTTCACGAAGGGATCTGATAACTTCTTCAACCGCTGAAACTCACCCAGTCACACACACAGACTGAGCAGCTAGCTGCGCTACAGCAGCACCTCCCGTTACCTTACCATCTTAAATGTGTGTTTTTTTCAAAGGAGTCTGGCGCTGCTATATAGCGCGGCTATTTTCGGTTAACGTAAACAAAACGGACCTTACTTTTCAACAGAGACGGTCTATCTCAATACAAATCATATTAATGATGTCCTCAAACACTTTTCACATCACTCTGAAAGTGACAGAAGCAAACTCAGCACTTTAATGGACGTTGACAGCACACTGAGTCACAGTTTAGCTATATGTATAGTGTTCTTGCTCAGCACCGACTGTATATTTTTTGTACATATTAATAATTTATTCCCAAAAATATGAGAGAATAATGTCTAGATTCAAGAATAATGTAGGCTAATGCTACTAAGATAACAAAGTTGAAGAGAAAAATATTCACTTACCTCAATCAGATGACTGTTGACTTTGTGGTTGGTGCAGCCCTCTGATTCAGGCAGATTAGCTAGCGCACATAGCTCCGTGCACATAGCTTCGCACACACGGACACTCACACGCACGCCCGCAGGCACGCCCACACGCAACCCCACACACATACATGGAGATTTACTCTTCTCCCCATGGCAACCCGTGCATGTGTGCGTCCTCGTACGCGTGCGTGTGTGTGTTGGTGTGTAAATTTGTCAAAGTAGCTAAAAATGTTAGCTCCATGAGCCTGACAAAAAAGGCATTTTTGTGAAGGAACCGTAAATCCTATCAGAAATCTGAGCAGACCAGGACCACCGCAAGATCTTTCTGCACAATATTGGTGATCTTCAAGTCCCTAGACTCAAAAATGTTGACAGGAGAGCGAGAGAAAAAAGGGTGTCAGTTCAGCTCTTCTCCTGATATCTCCTCCTTAATTAATATGGGAGTCTATGGGACAGTTGGCCGGTAATCCCTTTACAAAAGGGCTGACAGTTCAAATTCTGTTTGTGTCTGAGCTACAGTTGGCAATTTAAATGACAGAGCACAAGCGTGCCTACTACTGTGGAAAAAATTATTTGTGTAGACCAAAATATGTGGCTGAAAGGACGATTTATCCAGAATTTTTTCAGAAAAATTTAAATAGCTTCTTCCACTCTAAGCGATGACATCACGCACTCTAGCACTGAACATTCCAGCAATACACACTAATGTTAAACTCAAAATTTATCTAAAATTGCACATGAAACTTTAAAAGTTACAGATCAAAAAGTATAAAATATACTCAAAAAGTTGAATACAAGTTTAATAGCTGACAACTTTGTGAACTTTGTGACAACTTTGAGTAACGTGTCAGAACACCACGACGTTCTAGAACATTCCAACATCACAAACGTGCGGTCGAGGGGCCCCCTGTTGCCTTGGTAACGGCCGACCGGTTGGATTATTTAAACAACTTTTAATTTTAAATATTTAACTTAATAACTAAATAACTAAAATAAATAGATATTATTGAAGAGATTATCTGGACTGGTAATACTCCAGTCAAAGAGTCAGGGAAATGATTTTTATTTAGGAAGTCACAGTTGGTTGGGCTACATTTCCATTCAATAAAGGTGCTGCGGTCTGAAATAATAGAAAATAAGCTCAGGCTTTCTGTACATATATGGTTAATGTGTACAATATTGTGTGAGTGATTTCTGGGCTCCTTTACCACTCATGTAGATTATATCAAACATAGTCTGCACCGTTCACATTTATGAACGGAGAAGGAAATTAATTTTCTTAGCCTTTATAAAAGCTGACAAGCTGTTAGTATAATCCAGACTATCCCAGATCTGGTGTCTACAGCTGTACACAATTACATAACATGTTTGATTTAAGAAACTCCTAGAAATGGAAAAGTTTCACTCATACAGCTGTTGGCATCTTCCTGGCCACACGAGGGCGCTGTCTCGAGCTCGACCTCATCCTGTCCAGCAGCTCCGTTGCCTACGTCACCACATTTCACGGACTGGGATGTAACAGCGTGGAAAAGCGTAAAGGTGGTCTCTGAAAACACTGCCAGAAGCTCGTAAGTTGAATGAAAAGTTGGACTAACTGTGTGTTTTTGTTGTCCCGCGTGTCTCTTCGGGTCCTCGTGGTCGCATAGAAACACTGTTGTAGCCGCTTACACGTGAATGTTTCTTTACCGGTTGGTGTGTTCAAAGCCTCTTGTTCTCCTGAAATCTGTGTTTAGATGCAAAATGAGGGAAGCGACTCTCCTGTTCACAGTCTGTGTGATTCCGTGTCTCCTCCTGATTTCCTGCCAGGCAGCCAGACAAGGACAAGACATCAGATGTGGAGGTTTGTGTCTCCATCGTCATCTCAACACGATCTGCTCAGCACACGCGCAGAAAAGTCCTATATGTATATATATATATATATATATATATATATATATATATATATATATATATATATATATATATATATATGTGTGTGTGTGTGTGTGTGTGTGTGTGTATATGTATATGTGTATATATATATATGTATATGTGTGTGTGTGTGTGTGTGGTTTGTGTGTTTTCTCAGCCTGCAGGGCTCTTGTAGATGAGATGGAGTGGGCCATCTCGCAGATAGATCCGAAGAAGATGATCCAGACTGGCTCCTTCAGGATCAACCCGGACGGCAGCCAGTCCATCAGGGAGGTGAGGCTGCTGAAGCAAAGCCACGTAGTGATCTGTGTCCAGCTCAGTCTGCATCAGTAAACTGTTGTTGTATACAAGTCCAGTATCGCTGGACATGTGGGTTTGGCCTCTAGAGTGTCAAGTTTCACACTGAGATGAGTCACAGTGAATGTGAAAATCTGTCTGTGATGATTTACTGTCAGGAGACCAAGACTTGAGCTGTCAAATATTGAATATTATTACTTTGGATCAGGCTTTGCATATTTTCATCATGTATGTTACTTTATTTAGTTGCTGTTGTAGGTTTTTGTGCAGCTGTTTGTGCTTAAACTGCTTTAAACTAATGCTTGTTTGAACTTATTTTTACTATATTTTTTCAAAAAGGGTTTTAGTTTTTAGTAAGATATTGATAAAAGGGGAATATTATATATATTATAATATATATAATATGTTACTATAGTAACTCAATTTCTGTGCTGGTACTAATATTGATCTTTGAAATTATACCCAGCTCTGCAAGTGAATATAATGTGTCTGTCGCGGAAAAGTTTGAAGTTTGTTGATTAATAGTTTTGAGTCTTTTCTTTCTTTCTTTTTTTTTTCTTCTTAAAATGTTAAAATTCTCTGGTTCCACCTTTTTATAAATGTGAAGATTTTCTGGTTTCTTTAGTCCCCTATGACAGTAAACTGTCTTTGGGTTGTTGGTCACAACAAAACAAGACGTTTTAGGTTTTGGAGACTGTGATGGACTTTTTCAGTATTTTCTAAGATTTTATAGACCAAACAACGAATCAATCAATTGAGGAAAATAATTATCAGATTAATCGATAATGAAAATAATTGTTGGTTACAGCCCCATATTAGATAACAAATGAAATAATGCAAACCAAAGGATAACTTAACTGGACTTAATGTAAAGTGTGGTATGAGCAATATTTTTTTTTTTTCAGTTGGACTCAGACTGAAACCTCACATCCTCGTTTAATTCGGACATTTTCATGATTTTTGGTGCTTCCAGATTCCTCTGGCACGCTCAGAGGGAAACCTTTTGGATCTGATGGAGAATGTGTGTGAGAGGATGGAGGACTACGGCGAGCACACAGATTCATCCACAAACAGGAAGTCCTATGTTAGGGTCAAATCTCGGAATGGGGAGCCCATGGACCTCTCGGAGGCCACGTTGGATTCAAGAGTTACAGCCAGTTTAAAATTTTCAGTGAGTACAAATTTTCTGTTTAGCTCGTTTTTAGCTCGGTTATATCATGATTTGTGCAGCTTGTTAATGCTTCATATTGACTCATCTCTCCAGTGCGAAACGATTGTGGAGCAGAATGAAGATGAAATCATTGAGTTCTTTGCTCATGAGACCGATAACGTCAAAGACAAACTCTGCAGCAAGAGGACAGGTAAGTTTTTAACTCGCCTTGTTTATTGGACACATGTCAGAGGATTATTTTCTAAAAAAGCTGAGTCATATTACACATTTTCAGTGTCTATTGCAGGGACTGTGTTGTAATTTGTTTTTTTTCATGTCCTTCAGACCTCTGTGACCATGCTCTGAAAATGCCCCATGATGAGCTTTGACATCCTGTCACCATGGCTGCCGCATCTCCTCAGCTGACACGGAGACTTTTGGTGCTGTAATATTTTCAGTTATCACCGGTTTACGCCATGGTGGAAGGTGGTGGAAGATGTACACAAATCCCTCTGTAGAAAAAATATAAGATCCTGTGATCATGGAGAATTTACGGTTCCCTTAACAACCATTTTTTTGCATCATGTCACCTCACCTCTTCATGTACTGTAAGTTATTATACGTGTCATCCCTGTTCCTCATATGACTCATCTTGCTTTCAAATTCATTACTTGATAATGTGAGGATGGATTGAGACTCATTTCTTTACCAAACAAAACTGAAACTGTGAAACTGTATAAGTGAAATTAGACTTCCTGCTAGATACAGGATTTCTTACAAGATTGTTTATATACAGTAACTTTAAGACAAGCACATAGAAATCAGGTTGAAATATTATCAAGTGGTGCTTAAATCCATATTCATAGGCAGCGAAAAAAAGTCTCTCATAAAGCTCACACGTACTGTCAGCTCACTGATGAAGAAAGGGTCATTTGATGCCAAATTACATTTTCAGCTCTAGTTTTATAAAGCTTATCAATATTTATTGAATTGTCCAAGATCACAGGAATCTGATGCCACTTTAATTACTTTTGGGTGGAATATGACTTTATGTGAAACAAAAAAAGTGAAAGATCACACTTTAAGGGTTCATTATGTCAGATCACACTATTCAAAAGCCAGTCTTCTTTCACCGTCAAGGAGCATCGGCATGCTTAATACTTTAAAATTTATTAGGGTTGTTTGGTGGGTCTTATTTTTTTAGAAACTGATCACACATTTGTAATAGAAGATTAATTGGAAATTTAGTAGTTAAAAAAGAAAACAAAGGACTTATATGTTACTGAAAAACTTAACATTCATGCACTTCTTTGTGAGAAATACTGAATTCAAACTTGAATTTGTAGCTTTTAGTAACCTGAAGTGAATTTAAAACTCTCCATTTGTGTCTGTTCATTTACACTCCGTTGGGAAAGTGATTATATAAACTGTAGGAAACAAAGTCTGAAATGTAGCAAACATTATGGATTAATAGCAACAGTAATCATGTCTGGAAATGATATACTCCCTCCATGCTGCCCTTTACAGAAGAGCAGAAAAAAACTCTTCATACCAGACAAAAAAAGTCATTTGTTGTTCAGTTGCAGCTTTATAATCAGGCAAGTAGCACAAATTTAAAAGCATATAAAGCATCTTTTGTCATTAAACACTATACCAGCTGCAATCTCCTGGTGTTTCATTTAAAAAGTTCTTTAGATTATTGAGTACTGAGAATACTGAGAGTTTTCCTGATGGTCTCGTCAACTTGTAACCCCACTAGAGTGTGCTGTAGTCCACAATCTGACTGTTGAATCTAAATTAAAAATGTTGCACACAGTTGGAAAATCCTCATTGCTGTACTGTTGATGTAGAAATGTCAGGAAGTATTTTTGGTATGATTTGATTTTACAATGTATGAAAAAGATGAACTTACAGTTTCATGTGAACATTTCTCCTCAAGTTTCCCTTTTTTGTATAAACTTCGTAAGTTTTCTGCATCTGTTTTGTCTTCAATCATTGGAAATATATTTGTACAACATCAACACCAGTTTTCAACTATGAATCAATTAAATCATGACATTGTATTTTAAAGAATATTTCAAACCACTATATATTGATATCTGCATAAAAGCCACCATTTCATGGTGACAAATAATTATCCCAGACATAGAGTTTACATGGTTTTGTGACCTGTGGTTTACTACTCAGTTTTGACCTGTGTATTTCTGCGTATCTGCTGTGGGAATCATAGAGGACTCGTTAAACATCTGATTTCTGTTGCTCCTTAGACAGCAACTCCACCTACTACTGCCTCCATGTTAGCATCTGAACTGTAATAATAGGCAGAAATGAAATGACTTAGAAAGGTGTTATAATAACCATTAATGATCAGTAGGATAATCTAATTACAGTGATTAACTATTTATTTTACACAGGCAACTACATAGATTTTCACCAAATACTTCAATGTTTGTACATGTTTAAATTACTTTTTGAATGACTGATAGCAGTTGAAGGATGTTTGCATAGAAGTTGGTACTAAAAGTTCATTCTTGACTTTGGAAACAGTTTCACCACAACACAAGAAGTTGTTAAAGGATGTGATATAAACTCAAACTTTGTGAATGCACTCCATCATTTTATTTACTTACAGTACAGAACAATATCTTGGCTTTCAGAAATATCACCACACCATCAAATCACACCAAATTATCAATTCTTTTATTGTGAACACTTTAAGTTCCCCTATGCAGCATTTTTAACCAGTATACAGACATTTAATAAATGGTTGTACACAGTATAATGTAGTTGTAAGAAGTGATAAGGACATTTTTAAAGTGTCTAATTAATGTACAATATTTGTGAACAATTATAACTTGCCCTGTGAAGACTTATTATTATTATTATTATTACAACTGTGTTTTACTGTAATGTCATTTATTACCTGTTAATATACCAGAATCCAGTTTGGATGCCCACAGGAGAAGCTATAGTTGTTGACAACTATGTTAATAAATTCTTATATCACAAATATATTATAGTGTGTTTAAAACCATTAATTGTTAATATATTGCATATAAATGCTGATTTAGGGGGGTTTAAAGCAAAGTGTTATTCTTCTATTCTATTAGTTTCAGAGTTTCACAACTATATATAATCTAAAAAAGAAAAAAACGTATCTAAAAATTGTACATAGATATAAATTAAGATTTGAAGAAAAATATGGCAAAGTCTGCTATACAAGAACAGTTTTGTAAAATAAATAGAGTTGGTTTTGATATTTTAGATTTCAGTAATGTTAAATTCCTACATTTTTATAACGACAGTAAATGCATCTCCA
This sequence comes from Euthynnus affinis, assembly GCA_029490765.1. Taxonomy (NCBI): domain Eukaryota; kingdom Metazoa; phylum Chordata; class Actinopteri; order Scombriformes; family Scombridae; genus Euthynnus; species Euthynnus affinis. The sequence goes on along the minus strand of CM055840.1, from coordinate 14,207,297 downwards.
GCCATGAAAAGTGAAAGACACAATTTCTGTTAAAATATCTCCAGAATGTTATAAGGGAAATGACTTTAGTTATTAGGCATGATGTTATATTATTGTTAGATTTTTAGTTAAAATACTGAACTGGTATTCTTTGTTCATCCAGTTATCTTATAGACTCACTTTCAGTCATCCATGTAACACTACAAAAACATACATCAGCACTTTTTCTCATCCTGTGATTTCATCTGAGACCATATTGATTTCTGAGGATGTGAAAACTTCCTCCATATTTTGGTTTTGCTCTGCTTCCATCATTTCCGCTGCTTCTGTTTTTATATTCTCCACCTCAACCTGGCCCACACTCTCATGTCCATCTACGTCTTCCTCATCTACAGTCTCATCCTTTACTTCATCAGAGCAGTGTTGCTCTCCCTCAGCCATGTGGAACTCCCTGTCAGTCTCTGTCTTGCTTTCTATTACAACATCAAGCATTGTTTCCTCAGCCTCGTCCTCATCTGCTATAATAACAGTGTCACCAGAGTCGTGGCTGCTGATGCTGCTGCAGGACAGTGTGTCTTCTTCAGCAGGTCTGGTTGGCTCTTCATGACATGGATCCTGCTTGATTTGTCCCACCTTTACGTTCTCCACACTTCCATTCTCTGAAACTTTCTGTTGCCCTGCTTCATCAAAAACTTCCTTCTCTCTAGTTGTTTTTTTACAAGGAGAAGACACAGTTGCTTCTTGCTTTGCTTCACTATAATAAGACATTACGTTCTCTGGGTTTAAGTCCACTACAACATCTAGGCAATCCAAGTCCTCCCCTACACTCTCTGGATCCCACAGTTCACTCACTTCCTCTTCTTCATTCTCAGAGTCAGGTGCTGTGTGTTTCCTAATGCGATTCACTGCATCCCAAAGGGACTTCGGATACTGGGGTTCCTCTTTGTGGGGTAAGTCAGAGGACAAACCTCCACTTTCCTCTTCAGGAGGAGGTGGAGTAGAAGAGCTGGGAGGCAGAACTGGGACAGATTTAGAAGGACAGGAAGAGAAACACTGAATGGATTCTTCACAAGAGTCCAGAAGAAGAGGAGGAGGGACAGTTTCAGCTGCACCAGGATTTAGAGTTGAGGAACAGACAAATGCCATTTCCGAAAGAGAAACAAACTCTGTGCTTGACTCTGTGCTTGATGAATGTTGCAGAGATGTACGCTGGGATTGTGAGAGCATATCCAAAGACATTTGAGACACCTCACAGTCTGAGTGTGAGGGTGAGGGAGGAGAAGAATTAGAGGGTTCGGTCAGGGGTTCAATATCCTGCAAAATTTCTATTTGAGCATCTTCTTTGGGTATTGTTTGTTCCAAAAGACCTGCAGGGTCATTATCTTCTTTTTTTGATTGTTCGTCAGCCTCTTTTACACAGAAAGCATCATCTGTTTGGCCACATTCAAATTGGTTCTGCAAGATTTTGACCTCTGTTTCAGTTTGACTGTCAGTCACATTTTCTTTGCATATTTCAGGCACCTTTTCCAAAAGGTCTGTAGGATTGTCTTTTTTTAATTGCTCCTTTGTCTCTTTGACACAAGTATCACCCTCTGCTTGGATACATTCAAATTGTTGCTGCAAAACATTAAACTCTACAGGATGTTCTTTGGACAATTCAGGTGTCTGTTCCAAAAGGTCTGTAGGATGCTCACTGATCCCTTTTGGTAATTCCTCTCCAGTTACATCACTCTCTTTTACACAAGAAGCTTCCTTGGATTGGCTAAATTCAAATTGTTGTGACACCAGGTCTTCTGCCATATCTTTGGCAAGGTCCTCAAGGGCATTGCTAATCTTGTTTCCCATTAGCTGTGATGTTTGTCCCTCTTCATCTTGCTCCTCAACACATAAGTTAGTAGTGACCACCGCTACTGAAGTTGGAACTATGAAATCAAGGGGAGGAGGAGGGCTCAGGGAATGATCTATACAGGGAGTGGAGCATGGGGAAGGTTCAGTAGATCCAGGAGGAAGAGGGGATGGCAGTTGCTGTGATGGGGTCTGAGGAAGGGATGAGGTTTCAGGTGGAGGAGCCAGGTTTACAGCTGAATCAAGCACAGTCACCTCAGGATCAAGACCTTCCTCTGTGAGAGATGTAAGATCAGAAGGTGGGAGCATGAAAGCAAGAGCAGGGTTGGGTTCTTTGCAGTGTAGGGAAGTCGAAGAAGAGTTAGAGAGGTCAGTGGGTGGACTCAGACAACTCAGACACTGAGAGGGATCTTGAGAAGAGGTGTTTTTTTCAACTGGTTTATTTTCTTCCTGACCCTGCTCACTTGTGCCCTCTTCACTGCTAGGTTCAAGCAGAGGATCCTTGATCATTTCAACTTCCTGTATATTGTTGGTGTCTGTTCCAGGTTGGCAGTCAATGGTAGTTGACGCCTGATCCTGAGGTCCTGTAAAATCTTCAACACCTTCATTCGCCACCAGATCTTTGGCGTCATCGTTCTCTCTCAAGCACACAGTATCCTCAGTTTGGTCAAGTTCCAGGAAATTCTTTGACTGTTCTTCCTCCTTTGTGCCATCTTCCTTATTGACATCATTATTCTTCATTTGAGAAGATTCAACCTCCTCATCCTGGTCTTCAGCACACAGCTCAATAAGTGATGTTGCACCTTTAGGTTCCTGCTGAGTGATACAGTCCTCTAGAGGGATTCCTAGGATTCTTTCAGCACGTTCCTCTAAAGTTTCTCTTTCAGGAATTTGAGATGAGAGCAGGCAGGAGAAAGGGATCTCACTTTCTGCCTCAAGTGCCATTTTCTCCACAAGATCTGGGTTCAGCTCAGTTTCAGGCCTTTCGATCATTTGCAAGGGTTTTATTTCTGCGTTTTGGTCCGCTGCCACATCCTGATTTGGCTGACTGGTTGATTGGATACATTCAGGAGGAATGGTTGATTGAATATCAAGTGGACTTAATTCATTTTGAGCTGTGGAGTCTAAAAAGTGAACATGCTCTTTCTTGGGGGATGGAATCAATTCCATTTTGACAACAACACAGGTTGTGTCAATAACCAGGAGACCCTTACTATCCTCAGATCCAGGGTCTTTCTTGATGTCCACTTCAACATCTACTGAATTATTACCATCTTCAGCACAATCCTCCAGGTTGTGCGCATCATCTGATGCTTCTCCCTCACTGTTTACTTTGCTTGTGAAACTTGGCTCCTTCCACAAAGGATATTTGACTGACACAGGTGGCACTGATTGAGCAACTTGTCTTGGTAACGTAGAATCTGCATCAATTTTGTTAGTTTTTTCTAGGGAAGTAACATCTGTCTCATCCTCATTTGATAGATTTTCTATAAGCATCTCACTTTCAATGCTAGTTGGTGTCCCCGTCTGATTAGCTTTGAGATTTTTGGAGGGCTGGGTATTTGTCTCCTCTGTGAGTGTTTCTGCTCTGAAGTCGACTTCATCTGCAAGGATTTGATTACCTTTAGAAACCTCTCCTATTTCTGTGCTTTGAATGATTGCTTGGGAGGTGCAAAGCGGCAAAGATGGGGTTTCTGTTGTGCCTGCTATTCGAGACACGAGGCAAAATATGGTCAACCCACCAGTCTTTTTGTTTAATCTGAACTTCCTCCCTTCAATGACTTTTGAGGATGTTTCCTCGTTAATCTTTGTATTCTGAACTGCTTGTATGCTTTGTGGCTGCTGGAGAGACAACAAACACTCATGCTGTAGTTGTGTATTCTGAATATTGAGAGGACTTTCTGCCTGTACAGCAACTGCTTCCTGCCTTTGGTGCTTCAGTGCTTCAAGCTCTGAGAAGATTTTTTGATTCCCTTCTGGTTTCTGGTAGTCCTCTTTCTCTCTGTTCTTCTTATCATACATGTCCTGCTTTCTGAGTGTTGGTTGTGTCCAGTAGGTTTGTCTCTTACCTTCCTGCTCCCAGCTGGTGTCACAGTGGTGCGTTACAGGTGAACTCTTAAGTGGGCTGTTATAGGGAGGAGGAGCGATATAGCCAGGAGGTTGGCTAAACATCCTCCTTTGGTAGCCTGTCTTTTCTTTAATGTCCAACATGTGACTTGTGTCAGGGGCAGGAACTTGTGGTGGATAATAGGTTGGAGCTTGCTGTCTGATACCTCTATCCCACAGTCCTGATTCTCTAATGTTTGCAGATTGTCTGACGTGCTGCAGCGTTGCTGCTCGAGGATCTGTCCCGCTCCTGATGTCCCTGCTGCTCTCCCACAGGCCGTGTGAAGCCCCTCTTAGCTCCGCCTCTATACGTCTCCTCCTTGGAAGCGAGTGGCTATAACGAGCCGCCCAAGCCTCCAGCTCTCGATAGCTGCTGTCAGTCCTCCTGGAAACCTCCCTGTTGTAGCGGACAGGACTACAGGGCTCCCACCTCCTCGGCCATCCCTCCCTTAGAAACCCTCTATCGTATTCCCTCGTTGCTCGTTGTGCTGCCGTCCACTCTCTGTCTCTGGCCTCTTGAGTCTGATAGTCTCCCAGGTCCTGGTGCTGCTGAGTGTGGCGGTCCAGAATAAAAGGGAAGTGAGAAGAAGTCAGGGCAGGCATCTCTGGCTCTGTCCAGTTAGTGTAATCCTGTAGAGCCCCTCCTGTTCTTGATCCTGGCATAGTCCAGTAACCGGACTCCCTGCCTTGGTCCTGCTGCTCACCATAGTACACTGGAGGATAATGGTGTGCCTGATGTCTGTCATGATAGCTGTGGGTAAAATGATTTAAAGATATGTGTATTAATTCAAGTGGGAATATATAATTTTCACCAAAGCCTCCTCACAGTTAATTTTATTATTTGCTGTATTTTTTGAAAATCTTCTAATGGTAAATTACTCCTTTTGAGAGAGTGTTGCTTTTGCCTTTGGTAGCAGCGTTTCTGTATAGTCCAATGCTAATGAAAGAAGTGACAATAATGTGTTGCTAAAAAAAAATTGATTTACAGTCATCTGCAGATATTAATTCCATGCTTAGTTTTAGTTAGTCTGCAGAGACACAGCATATGAACAACTTACAGAACACTTAATCATTGAGAGTCAGGACTGAACTGTAAAAATCAGTCCTAGTTCAAGGCAAAACATCATCTGTCTATCCATTGGACACACAGAGGAGAGAAGGAGAATACTTACTTATGTGTACAGTTTCTGCCAGGAACAGTACCAAACTTGGTGTATGGAGGCAACTGCCCCTGATTCTCGGGCCAGAACTCCATCATTTGTACTGATCCACAGATCTGCAACATGCAAGAAAAAATGATCATATATTTTTTAGAAAATAAAAAAACAAATTATCTAAGAATATGTTCATATTCCAACATTAGATGTTTGTTAGATATTGTTAGAACAGAAACAACACATACCTTCAATTGTTGATTCCAGATTTATTTCCTTGCTGCTCATGAGTTGAGAGTTGAGATCTAATGAAGTCCAAACAGGACAACTTGTTTTAATAGGATGGTGGTTTTCAGTCCCCCTCCCACTCTATAACCACACACACACACACTCCCACTCCCCAGTTGCTGTAAGGCCACCCTCCTCTCGTCCAACCAACATGTCCTGTTCAAATACCACTGAGGGATTTTTATTCAGGTTTTTAGAAATACTATATTGAGCTACATCATTCCCCTCTTACATATTGCAAAAGTAATGTGACGGCATATTTGGAATCAGACTATTCTACAACATGTATAAAACTAACATGGATTGAGCTCTGGAGCAGACACAGTCGAATGTGACGCAGCAAATGAAAACAACCCTCATCTCACACTAAAATAACAACTACATCCCTTAAATCAAAAATGAGAGCTGAGATTGTAACAGAAAAACTAAAATGTGACTCTGGCTTTGTGTTTAAACTGAAAATTCTCATTGCTTGGATGTTTTCTCATCAGTGCAAATGGTACTGTGAATGATGAATATCCACATAACCAATGATGTGCACTTTGCATGACATTGGTGTGGGAGGTGCTCGGCGTGATGGCGAGCAGACTCTGCATGGAGATAGGGATCTGTTGTTTTGTCGGCTGAATTGTAGCAGAGGGAGAGACAGGCAGCGGACGGGTTGTCTCCCTTTCTTTTAAACTCTCCAGCGTAACAAACAGGCTTTCCTTTTCTGAACAGAAAGTCTGTACATCAGCAGACTGCAGGAGAGAGGGGATGAAGTACGTACAGACAGCAGGCTGCAGGGAGGGCAATCTGTTGATGTTGACAGAATACTCGTGGGGATGAGACAATCTTTGTTTTGGGTTTCATATATCTTAATAATATATATATACATATATCTAATAACATGTTTAATATCTCACACACCACTTTGTGTCAGTCCAGACTGAGCAGATGTTAAACTTGACAGAAGTGTGTGGACACATCACAATGACAATATGGCACCATCAACATTTAATTATTGTATTTATTTATCAGGACAGTGTACCATTTTTAACAAATGATGCACTGTACCAGATTTAGCGTCAAGCTAATTTTCATCTGTAGATCCTTACAATTAAAACATATAATAGCACAATAACAAACAGTACAAGGCAAAAACACACACAGGACAACACTACACAAAATACAAAGACACAAACAACAGCACATCACATACACTCAAAATGTCAACCAGAAATCAACAATGCAAGCATGTGAAACCAAAAGTATGATTATTTGAGAAGACCATGAGGTCAAATCCAGACTCAGTGGCCACAGAGCTGAGCAGCCTTCAGCAGATTCTTCAACCTGGTTCTGAATGCACTGATTGAACTGTAGCTCTTCATATCATATCATGAAGTGTGATTGCATAGAAAAGAATTTTTTTAGCTTTAATGCGAGACAGACTTCAGCGTGTCAGTGCAGGGATATTAATAATAAAAAATGTCACTTGTTTTCTGGACACTGATATCAAGGTGATGTGGCTCATACAGTAGCACTTCTAACATTCTCAGTGAATGAGGAGAATGAGGGATGTCTGACTTTGCACCAACAGGTTGTCAGCCGCACTGATAAAACAATAGGCCTGATGAGTCACTTGTGTATTAATAAAGTAAAAAAATATGTCCCTCATCTTATCAGCTTCAATAAAATTCTGATTTGATCCTTTTTCTTCAGTTTATTTTTTGGAGAAGAGGAAGATAGCTTGATTTGCGCTGGTGAGAAATCAATCTAAGGTGGCAATTATCCATTAGTAGGTAATATGAGATGAGCAAAAGCACAAAAAGATCATTTTAGTTGGATTCATTGCCCTGAACTTTGTACAAAATCTCCAAAATAATACTTTAGATGCATTTTGAAGAAAAACAAATAATCAGAATACTTAATAATGAGAAAATTATATATCCATTTTATTCCATTTGTAATCACAGTAGAACATGTATTGTACATAGGTAAAAACATTATCTGTCGTAACCAGTGAGATTTAACAGGACATCAGATTTCTCAAGTGACTGAATACTCACAGAATAACCATATAAATATATAAATAAAAATAACATTTTATTTGAACAAACTGATTGTCAATTAAGTAAACAGGATATAGTTGCTCAACATGGTTCCACTTGTCTGCAACTGTAGCTTAAAGGAAAAAAGATTGATTTAAAACTCAATATGTTTAAAGTTTTAAGTGACAGAGTGGTCAGTCTAACAACAACAACTGAGCTGTTTTTCTGAGAGTTGTGCATTTTGTATTGACTGTTTTTTTTTTTTTTTTTTTTAAATTCTTTTAAAAAGGCAGCTTGGGAACCAGAGCCCGTAACTGGTCTCAGTGCAGTAACTAATCCAGGTCCCAGACCTGCAGCAGGCTGTTCCTGCTGTCACTGGTCTTTCCTTAAAGTTGCCCTGTAGATATTATTGTTTTGTTTGTCGTCACGGTGCACAAGCTCCACGTTAAATCTGCTTGGCAGATATTCTTCATAGAAACCTGGAGTCCCATGCTCTTTTCGCATTTTGGACGAGAGATATACCACGGCTTTGTTCTTGCACAAATGAGCAAGTGTCTCCACTAGCAGCGGATACGTCTCCTGGAGGTAAATTATATCTGCACAAAGCACCAGATCCCAGTCAGAGGGGAAGTTCATGTGGTCCTCACCCCAGGACAGAGGGAGCACAGTGGGAGGGGCAGAGGGCCAACCACTGGATGGCATGTTGGCAGAGACATTGGCCTGAAGTTGTGGAAGAGCCAGAGGAAGATCTGTAAGGGTCACAACTGCACCTGAAAGGACGATACAAAAAACTGATTCAATTGACGGCCAATTAAATTATCAACTGATAATCAGAGGAAATGAACTAAAGATATAATGTACATACGGCAAATATACTCTCTTTACAGATGGATACATACACTATGTGTATTCAAGTGCTGAATAAAGGATAATGTTAAATTTGACACTATAAAAGCAATACCTGCTCCAGCAGCAGAAGCAGGTATGCAGTGCCTCTGCTGGAGGCAACAGTAAGCTGCATAAATGTAGGAAAAACTGACACAGACAGCCGAGCATGTGAGTTAAAGATGCAGTGCAAAGAATTTAGTGGCATCTAGCAGAACGAACATGGCAGAAATTGTATATAATATTCTTAAGTATGTCTTAATCAGTGAAAATAAGAACCATTGTGTTTTTGTTACCTTAAAATGAGCCCTTTATATCTATATAGAGAGCACGTCCTCTTCCCTAGCAGGTCTATCTGTGGATTTGCAGTGTCTACACGACACACTCACTTGGTTGGGTGTAGGCATGAGCAGTGGGATGGTTAGGGTTGGGGGGTAGTTTCCCAATACTAGACATCGGAGTTCTCTGCCTACTGAAGTTTGAGGATTTCTAAATGCTAAGTAGTTGCTAGCATGGCCGTGAACAAACCTCTACCCCTTACATTTTGTCAAGGACACGTCTTACTGCTCTCCCCTTCCATAATGAACTGCATGTCACCGCCCGAATGTGAAGGGCTGCCCTAAAGACTTTGGATTGGTCCTGCAATGCAGGGTTTTTCAGAAACTTTATCCTCAGTCTCTATGAGTGAAGCATTTAAGATTGATTGGGGGTCTAGAGTCAGGGAGGTGGGCTGTCTAGCATGCCCTTAAGGTGACAACATGGAAGGAAGGGGGTCATGTAGTAAAGTGGGTGTGTCATGAAGGTCTATAAGGCTGCAGATAGATCTTTCTCCCTCTCCAACAGAGCCCATCATGTTGCACTGCCATGTTTCTACAGTAGCCCAGAATGAACAAACCAAACAGTGGCTCTAAAGAGGGCCCTAAGTGGTTTTTATGTCCACCACAGGTTCTCCTACATGCTTGGAAGGAGAGGGTGAGGGCAGGAGGGGTATTTAGTTGGTTGCAATCTGAAACTTCACCGCTAGATGCCACTAAATCCGACACACTGGTCCTTTAACTTAAGGTTACTGATTAAAGCATGTGAAGTGATTCTCCAGTAGAGAAGGGAAGAGGCTGACATAAGTTGAGATCTTTTACATTTTCAACCAGCCAGGGAGGGTTCACGAGCTTAAATCATAACCTTTAACATGACTGCATTCCTCCGCATTGCAGACAAATAAAGAGCAACGACATACCGAGGCGTGCTGCCACAATCCCAACCACACCGGTCCCTGCTCCCAGCTCTATGATGCGCTTTCCTCTCAGCACCACAGACTGATCCTCCAAGTAACCACACAGATGTAACGCCTGTGTGCACACAAATACACACGTGTGTCATTCAACACAACCCACACTCAGCAACACGATGTCTATAAGTGTGTAGCTAACAGCTCTTACAGCCTCCCACACCGGGGCAGCCACGCCGAGGTTGGCACCGAACACCTGTCGTATCTTCAGCTCTTGACCTATTAAGTTGTAAACGTTATCTTGAGAAAATGTTTCAGAGAACAGACAATCGTCAACAGGGAACGGGTCGTCTTCATCTCCGGCGCAAATCATAGCTGTTCAATAAAATCGGTTGATTATCGCATGTAGTCGATATATAAAGTCCGTAATGTTTATGAGCAGCAGCTGTCGAACGGTTGTTCGTCTTCCAGGTTGCTAGTTTGTTTTCCTAGGATGGCGAAGGCATGACCCGCCCTACTCTGTCTTTGATTGGTTAGTAGTTGTTGCCTTCGTTGGTTGGATTGGTTAAGGTAAGAATAAGGGTAAGCCAATCAGAGGTAGAGTAGGGCAGGTTATGACTTCGCTGTCCTAGGAATAAAATATCGCTTCCAGGTCAAGTAACACAAGCGTACTATTTAAATAAGTTGTATGAGGAGTAAAATAAAGCTTGTGTGAGTGTAAATTAGAATAGTTTATTAGCCTTCATCTTGTCTTTTCGCTGTACACTGTTATTACTAAAATAATTTATAAATTAGAGAACTATGAATTATACTCAATATAAATCAAAGCATAAATATATGTTCATGCATGCTTTGATTACGTTTTATCTTCGTATACCGCATATTACAGAGCAATTTAGTAATTTTTAAGCATGAATACCAGATATTCTGTGGTTGCAGCATCTCAAATGTGAGAATTTGAAGCTTTTCTGTGTCATGGAAGTTAGTAAACAGAATATATCTGGATTCTTGACTAAGATCTGAAGATGTCACCTTGAACTTAAGACATTTTTCTCTGTATTCTCACATTTTATAGACAACACAATTAATCAATAAAACAATCACCAGATAATTAGTATTGATTAGTTGTAGCTCTATTTCAGATGACATTTGGGGGTGAAATATAATGCACAGTTGAATTTGTGAATCAGTGTCGATCAGATCAACAGTATCGCCCCTAAATATTTGTATAGCCTGCATAACCAACAGTTGAAACCCCAACAATATTTAATTAGAAATGAGAAAAACATATTCCAGCTATGATGAGGACAACCTTCAGAGCTCTAGTATAGGGCTCAGAGCTCAAACTGTGTTTTTACAGTTGAGGTTATGTTTGATGTTTATCTCCACACATCTATTAATGATGCAGTTCAAAACACCGTCATGTTCCAGGTTTATTAAAAAAAAACAAAAACAAAAAAACATGTTGCCATCTCTTCACCAGTTCTGTTTTCCAAACAAAACATAAGTAGCGTACCACTAGGACATAATCATCATAACCATTATTCACACACAACTTCACATCAATGACAAAGATGATTTGACAGGCATAGAAAGTGTAAGAGTACATATGTCAGATAAAGCTCTTCATCATTCCAGCTTATCAGTCTTTATAAAACACTAGAACATATAAAGAATTTCCAACACAGCGAACTAAAAAGTGTCCAATCTGAAAAGAAGAAGAAAAAGAAAACCTAATGTTGTCTTCATATGGCTGGTCGTGTTGGATTACGTCACAGTTTCCTCAGTAGAGCGGACAATAACTGTTGGGTTTTAGACTACAGATACACTCAATGTACAGTAATTCTGCTGGAGACAGAACACCTCTGAACCTCTTGATTATTTGTAGTTATTAAAAAATAAATAATTCTTTTCATCATACAGATGACAGTAGTATTACATCCATAATACCCCCTCCCTCCCTCCCTCCCTTCCCCTCCCACTCAGGCCTCAATATGTGCAAACTGCAAGAGTTTAAAAAAAAAAAAAAAAAGGTAGCACTTAATGCAAGGACCATGAAAAACTAAAATAATCGAGTGTTTTAAAATGAGCACTTCCTGAGAAGTGCAGCAGGTGTGAAACGAGTGATTTTAAAGTTATAGGATGATTCGGTGGGAGCTTGTTGCTTGTCAATACCCTCCTCAGGACAACAGTGGAGTTACAAGAACCTCAATATTATTATTAAATTAGGGAGTAAAGGGATAAAAAAAGCAGGTGGTCCTTCAACCAAAGGAATATTTTTGGTAATTTATAACTATTCTATTCATATCTGGTGCTGCTTTAATACAAAATGTTTTCTTTTAGTCTTGCAAGGTAAAATACTGAGCCAGGTGTAATAATGAGATGAAAATGAATTTGCAGTAAAGTTAAATCTGCTGCATGTTTCTCTTCCACAAATGTTTGTTCTCGTCACATCTTCCCCCACAGAAAACAAAACGTTTGCAATGATACTGGACAGAAATTATGCATTTTCACACAACAAACATCACAATTCACGCTTTGAATTCAAGCAGAGAACGTTCTGCTTTAAGCAATTTAACGTTGGTTGTCCATTTTTTTTTCTTTTAAAAACACCACAAAGTGTTTTAGTTTGATAAGACGCAGATATGTCAACGTGGTCGGGTTCAGCAAACCTCTGTCAAAGGTTATCGGCCATTTTGAGTGCAGGTTGCTTGATAAAACAGCCATGGCTCAAACAGATTGTTGATTGTTTCTTTGATTAAAATCAACCACAAAAACATCTCCATGTCGCCCGAAGTGCACCTGGCAAAGAGAGACGTGGAATTCTTCAGACGTTTCCTGGCGGGTATGAAAGGCAGTCAGCTTTGTTTTGAGTAGAACTGAGTCCACACAGATGCACAACAAACACCCACACAGAAAACAAAAGCCAGAGGAATGTTTAACTAAAACTTTGTTCCAAAAAGAATAACAATTAGAACAATGACTATAATGAAGAGGATCAAAATGACCAGCATCTTTCTGTTTTTCTTCTGGTACTGTTCTGCCTGCAAAGAGAATGAAAACAAGGTCAAATCTTATATTTCACTTACTTTCAATTTAATGAGTAAAGACAAAACATTCAGTGAAGAATTATCAGCAGAGTTTAAATAATTAAGTGTAAAAGTTTGGTAAATTATATTATAACCATGTCTTTAGCCATGTCTGAAAACTGCTCCCCCTCCCCCACATTGATTCATTTCCAACCAAAAGTGCTGAGTAAATTCTAATAAATATGTATATGTGCTGTGCATGTGATAATAACCTGATCAAAACACTGTGGAGTGAAACACATCATCACTTTTGTCTTTACCTTATGTAATTGTTTCAGGCCGTCTTCTGTTTTAACACAAGCTTGCTCCACATTGAAGTCGATTCTGTCGAGGACGGTGCCCTTGAGGAAGAAAAAAAGAATTTTATTAGTGGAAGGAAATAATGTTAGTTGTGGATTATTTATTTTGTACAAGGATACTGCTGAGTATTTGTATTTCTCTTTCATGATCCCTTAAATTATTTTGAATCGAGCCTCATTGGTACAAATACAAGATTAAAAGTCAATGTGAAGGATGCTTTACATTTTGGAGGTTATTAGTGTAACTCACTGACAACCCTGCGATTGTGTGACGAGGACAACAAGTTTTTTTATTGGATCTCAGTGACTGGACTCGTGCTATAATGAGGAGTCCATTGTTGAATTCTGTGTGTCAGAGCTGATTGAGATACCTGCTCCACCACCATCCCCGCCAAGTCCCGGAAAATTTCATTCAGATCTGAGATGGACTGCACTATTTGTCTGATCTCTCGCTCTCGTTCTTCCACCATAACTGTGTTCTGCTGCACCAGCATCAGCTGGTCGTCTGTGAACCCCTGAAACAAAACAAAGAAACATTGATTACAGATCCAGTAAATCCAGTGAAAATACTATTCACTAGATAATAATTACTAAACCCTGTGATAGAGCTTTAGAAGTTTTAAAAATCATTTCAATGACATCAGAATGCTGCTTTGACTGCTCTTTTTTTATTTATTTATTTTTTTAAATGGCAAAAATATACTGTAAAAGTGTTGTTTTTTCTAAATTTGTTTTATTTCACTTGAGTGTGACAGCATTTAGTAGTAAAGATATATTTTACATTCATATTTCCCTCCCTTTAGTGAAGAGTCAAAAAATGAGTGCATGTCCAGACTTTGGATAGATGTTTGTTTTTCGGATCCTGTTTGTAATCATGTAATATTTCTGCTTTTATTCTTCCATGTACACAGGCCACGTGTGCAAATAACAACTCTCTCTGGACCAGACTGTATTCAATTTTACAGTTTAATTGAGTGATTTGAGTTTAACTAAATATATTCATTTTTCAGATAAATAAAGATTAAAGCTGCTTACCTTGTCATATACAGCTAACTCTTCATCCTCTTCCATTAGAGGTCCTGAGTCAAAAAAGTGCTTTGATCTCTCCTCACGATTCTTCATACCTGCAGGATGAAACCAAGATGTTTTGCTTAGACGGAAGGCAAATAAACACGACCTGTGAGTTGAATCTAGTCTCGATTATATATGTACAAATAAAAATGAGTAGCGAAAGTAAGAAAGGAGAATTTAAGCACCCTGTCTCACAGTAAAACCTTCTTAATGACATAAATAATGACAACATCATGATAATTGATAACAACAGATTAGTGTGGCAGTGATTATGGACTACAACAGAAGTAGATCTTACGTTTTAGGTAGCTGGACTGTGTGTGCCTGAAATTGGTGGACAGATCTTGCAGACTCTGTGCCAAAGACGAAACCACGTTTCTCAGCAGTCTCTCCTCCTGCTCGGTGCAGTGGCCGCAGCGAGACTGCAAACCTGTCACAGCTCGCTGGCATCGATGAAACATCTGGAAAGAACAGAACATTAGAGAAATAGCAGAAAGGAAAAACATGGATTTCAAATTTAATTTAAAACTTCCCAACATGCACCACCTCAGACAAGCTCAAGTAGAAATGAAACCAAATGAAAAACGACTGAAAGATGCTTAAAAAAAACCTGAGCAGTGTTTCCAATCGACAAAAGCTTCAAGGTTTATACTGCGAATCACTAAAAATAAGCACCATTTATATTACTACAGTGTTAAATTACCTGTGTGATCTCCTGAGTAGTGATTTCTATGGCATGTTCTTCTTCACTACTGTCATCCAGTGTGGGACGATTCATATGCTTGTCATGAAGTAAAGCCAGTTCCTTCATCTTCTGTCGAACCCGTGTGATTTCATACTGGATCTGAAAGGTGATACGTAGCAGTTAAAGCCATGAAAAGACTTTAATTAGAGGAATCCAAACTGATGCTTTTGTGAGCTTTACACAGATTTATTGGTTCAGTCTTTTCCTTTCCAAAAACATTTCAACAGTTCACAACCTAGAGAGATGAGTCTGAACATTTCTGATATGATCCAGTTTTGTTTTACCTCATCGACCCCTTCTATCCATTTGGGAGGCAATTTCTTGGTAACTCCGATGGCAGCTTCAGGATCCAGACTAATTCCTGACACCAACGCCATCCGATCGTCAGCCAACTTAAAAAAACAAAACAAAACAAAAAAAAGATTCTATTAAGACATTTTAATGACGTTTGATAGATTTGTTGTGCCATTTCGAGTGTCTAATGTAATTCTACCACAAAGAGAAACAACAGTACCTCATCAAGCTCCTAATGTGATTGGCAGAGAGCAGAGTGATCCCATCCAATAGAGACCCAAGGAAAAAGAGAGAAAGACAGAAGTCACAGGAAGTGAACCCCAGAAATTCAGCAGTGAGCAAACAAGAGTCACTGAGTCCTAATCTCACCAACAATTCAATTACTTTGAGATAAGACTGATAATTCTAGCCATTTTAACTTAGTTAAAAATTTTAACATTTGTCCTGAGTCTAAAAAAGTGTAAAACTAGAGCATGAATGCAAAAATAAACCATAATCATCCAGAAAATAGTAACAAAATATTTCCACTTTAAAAAAATGGTGAGAAAATGTCAGGGAAAAAAAAACAGCAGGTTGAAGCAAGAGAGAAAAAATGGTTGAGCCTCGAGATCACCTGAGGTGTCCGAGTTTAAGAAACAAATGAACGGAAACTTGAAACAATATAAGATGAGTAATAAACTTATTATGTAACAGAAAATCATGTATTTCTATTAATTCATGATCATCTTTGATAATTTATTGGTCAGTAAAACCTTAAATGATGAATGACTTGTTTTGGATAATGACGTCTTTCATGTGTCTGCCTTGTTTTGATTGATCAAGGCCCTGCTTCCTTCAGGCAAAGTCAGTTATTTTAAACCTGAGTAAAAAAGCAGCTTCATGTGTATCTGTAATGACAAGCAAATCATTTTAGTTGAGTCACTGCCTTTTAAAAACAGTACAAACACATTTCAGCCTGTGGAGATAGATGTGCGTCATAACTGCACACCTGTAAAATGAAATGAAACTGCAGCTTTTATGTGCACTAAAAATATATATAAAAAAGAACTAAATCTGAAAAGTAAAAGAGCAAAGTAACTCAGAGTTCAGACTGAAAAGCAGCCTGATGCAAAACATCACCAGTGTCAACAAATTTAAACAGTTTTCACTTTGCGGTGAATTGTCAGCCTGCTCTAAAAATACAGTAGTCCTTCATTTCTGGAGTAACACACAGAGTTTAAACACCAATTTAATGTACCAACGTCTGCTTGGTGACATTAGTAGAGAGTGACGAGACATTTACATCAAGTTCACAACAAACATGGACAAAACCTGACACAAGGACAACAAGACCAAATGTACACTGAACTGAGACAAACAAGATATTAAGACCATAAAGGTTATTTTACTTATAAACACTTGACATCCAACTACTTCAATCTGAAGTACTAAAAGTGTCCAGAATTGTGTTTGTACCATATCAACAAAGATACAAATAAACTATTTAAATTTATAATTGATCAATTATTTTGAGTAAAAATACAATTGCGGGTTACAGTTTCACTAAATATATTGAATGTTCTGGTCAGACTAAGCAAGCAATTTCACAGAATCATTTTGGGCATCTGTGATTGATGATGAAACAATTAATCGAAAAACAACAGATTACCTGACGCTAAAAATAAGAATTAGCTGCAGCCAAACAGTAGTAGTTAGTTTGAGAGAAATGTTCTGCAAAATGATGATGAACACAAATTGTGCAATTGAGAGCTTGGTACGAAGCTCCCTTAAAAACAAAAGCTGTTCCCTATTTTAAATCATAGGTTCAAGAATTTACTTTACTAAAAGCTATTTTTATGATTAAAGATGCTGATCACCACACTATGATGTGGTAATAATGATTTACAACCCTATGATGTGCTAATAATGAAAGTCTGGCAAAGTTAACAGAAAGCTAAAGCTATTTCCATTAGAGTGCATCATCCTGTGAGCCAGGGGGTGTCTAGTTTCCTGAAGCCAAATTGCTGGGCTCATCCATCAGAGTATAGCGAATAGTCATTTTTCCCCCCAGTAGGAGAGAGGAGAGATGATAGTGTTTGAGCTCTCTCTCTCTCTCTCTCTCTCTCTCTCTCACACACACACACAATTGAGCATGAATCACTGTTCACAAAATGTTCTCAGCTCTGGAGTACCAGACCACAGCATCTCTCCTCCAGCTGCTTTACTCTGATCCTACTTGGTGACGTTTGTGATGGTCCTGAGGTTAACCACAGCATATCACTCTACACTGTGTCATACAGAGAAATACATTAACAGACAGTGTCTGTGTGGGAGCCGTAACCACCTAAAAAGGTCTCCACTCTGACTTGTCTGATCTTTCCAAACCATCAGGGGTGGCAGAGAACATCAAAGATAATCAGAGAGAAATGAAATAATGAGGTGACATATTTTAGGAAGTGCAATACAGAAACCTTGATGGAATATCCTGCCATGTTCAATGTCTCTGAAAGCACAGGTAGGATGAAATGAATCCACCTCAGCGAGTAGGCGACTGGTTGGTCACAAACACTCTACACCTGCTTGCTGTGCTGAGCATCCTGCACCAGTGAAAACACTTCTGGAGAACTTGAATGGAGTTTTAAGAGAGTGAACTATTTCTTTACAAAATTACTGAAATGAAAAATGCGTACATTTTTGTTAGGAATGCACCAGTGCCATCCGCTGAATCACATCAGCCCCAATACTGACTGTATCACGTTGATCGGGTATCGGACCAATCCAAATTAAATACGGTCTCTTCATCAATGTAATTCCAAATTGATTAAAATGTAATTAAAAGTGACAGCAGCCCCCCCCCTCCATGTCTGGTGCATAATAGCATCTTATTGATCTCAATGACTTTCTGATATCTTGAGTTGAGGTTTTGAAGTCGGTACTGGGAGAGGAAGGGTCAGAGCGGTGCATCCCTAATTTATGTTAGAGAAGAATTAGTGAGAGAGAAGGGCAGAAATGAAGGCTGATGAGGAGCTGTTTTGCTTTTTCACACTAGAGATAAACCCAACTTGAGGATTAATTGTATTTCTGGATGAAAAATATACACTTTCAGGTATTTCATTCAGTATTTTTCCTTGCCAGAGTTTGTGTCACACAATCTCTACAATCACAGGAGCAAACCAACTTCATTAGTTACAGATAACAGGCACAATTGGACTCTAGACTAGATCACATTACGATGAAGGCCACAGCACACTTTATACTACAACTGAGGAGCACTATGAGGACATAAAAACATGCTTTAACTTAAAAAAAAACAGATTCATTTCGTTTTTCTAAAAGAAATGGCGCTAATGCAGACTAATAATTAGCACATTTTATCTCCCTTGTTTACATTTCGAGCTGGTGCCTGCATGCCTCTTCACCCTCCTCCTTCATCATCAATCTATCAATCAATCAATCCTGACTGACGTGGGGAAATTACGGGTTCACAGAAACACAAGAGGCGTGAATCTGAACGACTAGCACACAAGAGGAAATCTAGCTAACACAGCTCAGTGACTGGCTATATGCAAACACACACAGTAAAATGTCAAAACGATGCAGACCACTCACCGCAGCATTGCTACGTGTACTCAGACGGGGGTCGTTTGTACTCACTTGCTCAGCCAATATCTGCCGGTTTTGGATCGCATTGTTCCGCATTAACAAGAAGGCATCGGTCAGACGCCTAGTGGCCATGACTGCCTGGTTTATTATCTAAATTAACACAGGTCAAAGTGCGGAGCAGATGTTGATTTGTTAAATTATTAAATGATGTCTGCCGCTAAAAAACCGCTAGCTAGCTTTTAGCTTTAACTCTGCGGAGGATGATGAGGGAAAACTCGCGATACAGCGCCTGTAAGGGACAGAAAACGACCTTATTAACATTTATCTGTCAAGCATATCTAATACTTCAAGCTAAAAAGTGAGAAACATGACCGAGAGCTTCTTCACTAATGTGGGATTTAACGTTAAATTGGTAGCGTCACTCCGCTTCTCAGGCAGCTACGGAAGTAGGAAAACGTAAACACCTGCGTAACCGGTTCTTCTTCTACTACTTTTTAACGGCTGCTACCATCTACAACTGAAGTGTATTACCGCCACCTAGCGCACCGAAGAAGAAGAGACCAGTCCTCTCCAATGATTTTTTTAGATTTATATTAATTGTAATATAGTATTATAAGTATAAGTATAAGTATAAGTATAAGTATAAGTTATAAGTAATATAAGTATATAATTAAATTATGAAAAAACATTATCGATCCCTAGAAGGGAGATTGTCATTGTTACAGTAGTGCAAGAAACAAGGTAAACAGATAAGAACTAAGAGTAATAAATAAAAACTATATCATATTTTTTATATTTCATATATAATAAAAATAATAATATTGATTAAAAACATTATACACTTTACCGTATTCAAACAACTAGGTTGTAAAAATAGAAAAGTACAAAAAATACACAGAAGTAATGGTTCTGGTCAATGCATATATATATATATATATATATATATATATATATATATATATATATATATATATATATATAGACAGGTGATAAATTAAAGGAAAAACTGGTACAGATCTGAATGCTTGACCCCTGCAGTGAGGGGATCTGATAGCTCTGTTATACTGCGGGGGCATTTTGCTGACATGGTTTGGGTTCACTTTTCCCCTTAGAGGGAAGGATCACTGCACACACACACTCACACACATACACACACTCACACACATACACACATATACACATCAATATAAATATACATGCATATACATACAAATACATATATACACACATACATGCTAAACATACTGTACATGGAGGAGTACTAGGGTGGGATAAGAATGGTGGTGGTTGGCCTTCACAGATGTTTTATCCTCTTGTCACAGTTCTTGGGCACAAATGAACGCCTGCTCTTTGGTGGAATTAGTGTGTGACTGAATGAGCTGCCAGATTAATCTTACAGGTGACTCCACATATATGTCACAGTACATGCCAATAAAGGACAAGGTGAGTATAATCACCTAGTTGTTTTGTAAATTTTGATGTATAGCAAACTATTACAAAAACCTCATACATATTTTATCACAGATCTCAGACATTTCAAATGGAATAAATATACATGATGGATGAAACAGCATTTCACAATGAAGGAATTTTCATATACAGTCCATGAAGGAATGAACATTACATGTATGAAATAAGATATTTTACAAGTGAAAACATGAATTCCACTGTAGGAAGAGCAATAAAATAAATAGAAATGAATGTAAATATAAATAACAATATATATACTTTTTTTTTTTTTACAAATGTGCACAAGTAGCAGTATGATTTGACAATTCACTTCAAATATATTACATATATCACAACACATTATAATAATATATAAAAATATTTGTCAGTTGCATGAGGGAAGAGCGATCTATTCATGTGTCTATTTATGTCACTACTGGCTGAGGATCATTTTATGACACCTCTCTTCTTGCTTCATCCTCACTGTATGTTCATTTTAATTCTATGCCCACATTGCTGAATAGGCTCTAATGTTCCTTTATGATTTTCCTTTATTTTATTTGAATAGGATTTCTACTGTTGCCACCTGACTGGCTGACTCCCCTTCTGCTGCGCCACTGTTCATGTTTGAGATCTCATTTAATCCCTCCTCTTCAGTATTTTCAGTTGTTCCTCTAGTTGGACGCAGGTATTTGGAGAGCTCAACATCATTATAACTCATGTTTTAACTCATGTTTTTTTTTTTATTTATTTATTTTTTACTCTGTAGCCATGCACCGTGTTCTTACTTGTGAAGTGTGCAAGTGTGTGAAGTCCCACTGGCTTGTGATGGACAATAAAATTTTAAATATTCAGATGATCTCTTTCCTTTCTGTTTATTACACCTGTAATAGCCTGATAAAAGACTGGTATCTACAGTGTCACTTCCTCATCAGAAAATCTACAGCACATCAGTTTGTGGCATTTTATTTCCAGATCACTTATTCTGACTCAACATATCTTATCGTGGACCTCATCCTCTCTTATGAAACAAGGTGAGCTCATTGATTTTATATGTCCTCTTTTGGCTAATAAAATAGCTACAGGTGTGTCAACATGGCTTCAAATATTAACTTAAAGGGCAGGTTCACATTTCAAGTCATAAAACAACAGCCAGGTGCCCAAATTGATATTGAAAAAGGGGGTTTCTTCCACACAGTTCAAGGAAACACAAAGAGGGAATTTTATGCCAATGAAAGACAGTAAAAGATCAACTTTTAAATGCATTTTTGCACAAAGGAGGAGAAGGAGATCTTTTTAATAGCCAGCATGAACAGAAGGAATGATTATAATGAGGAAAACCTCGTTCAGTGTTCACATGGACACCTGACCGCTGCTTTAAGACAGACGTGAAAAAATTGTGAATCTGTCCTTTAAACAGCTTAAGCTGCAGTTGTGCTAAAGGAGTCACTTCAATCTGCTTCACCTAAAAACTACCAATCCTTGTGTCCCTGTCAGCATGATGGGCAGCTGCATTATTACTGAGATGGTTTGGTAGCGTGCTACTGAATTATAAGAAACTGTAGCATTTTGTCGTACAGGGGTAATATTAACTGACTTTTTTGTTTCTAACCTCAGTCCACAAATTGCTGATGTTCGTAGAAAATGTTGCACTTAAAAACCGTGAACCAGTCCTTTAAGAAAACAATTCACTGACCTGTAAATGGAACGACTAAAACAACAAGAGTTTACATTTGGTCTTTCATTCATTCACACCTGCTCATTCACTCCTTCAAAGCTGCACTCCGGTGAGCCTGAATCTCGCTCTGATTTTCATTTTCAGGCTTAAGGCTGTAGTGTTTATATACATATATAAATATACATATTTGTATATAAAAACGTGTCGTCTTCTTTGGAGGACGCAATAAATCAAACAAACGCGTCGGAGCACGCGAGGCGGTGCCACTAACTGTAATTATGTCGCTGAAAGCTCCTCCTCCGCCCATTAATCCCTCATATCCGCTAATACCGCTCTAGACATTTACCCACAAGTACCAGCTGCCGTCAGCCTACATATCAAAGTGCCGCTCCGTGTTTGGGACAGACAACTTCAGAGAGACTGACAAGGTAAGAAGTTCAGCTCCGGCCGTCTTCATGTCTGGATGACTGAACACAGGTGCGGCACCTAGACAGCATAATAAACTAAAAAGTCCTACCTGTCATTTCTTTTCTCTGCTAGGCTCAGAGTTGCAGGTTTATTAAACTGATGGGATATTACAGTGTTTTTTGACTAGAAGACTCATAAAAAGAATATAGCTGGACACGTTTAGCAGCACAGTCTCTATCTTTACGAGCTTGTTTTAAAATATCTTTGCTGAAGCTCTGCCTCATAAAACCTGCCATGTTGTATCACTCATTGCTTCATGTGAGCAGACTGTGGAGTAACCTCCTCCTCTTGTTAGTTCTTATTACAAAACTGTGACTAAATGTGAATTGTGTGAGTAAATATCTGCACTGTGGGATTCTGGTGATTCCTCATTAGAAAGGAAATCTCTATCTGTTTATCTGAAACTAAAATCAGTGTCTGTCCCTTATGAGGGGAGTGTATGACTTATAACTTCCAATGTCTAATCTCAGGAATGGAGGCAAACCAGTCTATTGTTTATGTGAGTCACTCTACAAACCCTCATTGACCAAAGTGCTATTGCACAAAAGACTCACTCTTTGCTTCTGCAACGTCTCTGCAGGTTGTTTTCCACGCTGTCACCTCTGCGTCTGTCCTGTTGTTGTTCAGCTGATAGACATGGCCTCGTCCGATGATGCAGAAGGGTCTCTGACTCCTGTGGATTTTATCCAGCTGCAGCACTACATGGAATGTAAGTTTCACCATCTGACTCGACATTATTTCAACAATCGCTTGCATGTAACATTCAGCTGCATTAAGTGTCCTCTGAGGTGCTTTTGTGTAGTTGACCCTTAAATCTGACCCTGCAATAGAAGAGAGGAAGCAAAAAACCATTTGCAATAGATCAATATGAATTAAAATATTTCTTATTAGGGCACCAACTAATGATTATTTTCATTATGGATTAACCTTTTGCTTATTTTTTGACTAATTGATTAATTATTGTGGTCTAGAAGATGGTTTGTGTGTGTATAACATGTAACTCAAAGTCCAGCGAGAGCAAGATAAATTTTCACACCGGATCAATAACAGAGCTCTTTAGATTAAATTCTCTCAGTTTATATTCTCAGCACAGGCGGGTGAAGGGGAGCAAAATGTGTCAAAACGTCTTAACTTTAAACATATTTGCATTTTGCTCCACTGTGCTGAACATAGAAACTGGAAGAATACAAATAAGAACACATTGAGATTGATTTGGGAGTGCAGACCTTTCTTGTTCCTGGATCTCTGATTTGCTTTCATGTGTTTCCGGTTACTCTCAGACTTGTGAGTGACTCTCTTGGGGAGCTTTAAGGTGGCCATACTGGGCATTAGTATCATAAAATAAATGACTGAAGGAGTTCCTCTGATTCACTCACCATCTGCAAACAAAAACATTTCAATATGCTTTCTGGAGGATCATTCACCAACACTATTGACATAAAAACACAAACAAGAACTCCAACAAGAAGGTGCTCGCTCCTGCGCCGGGGTCGCAGCTAATGCAGGTTTTGATAGACCTGTTGACAGGAAACAAAAAGTGGTGCAGGGCTAAAAATATTCTACCGTACACTCAGAGGCTTTTAGTGTTGGGGGGGTAGTTCCAACGCTGGATAATGGATGGATGGATAATTACACCTGCGCCTCCCTGGACCTGAGAAAAGCATCACTGTGTGTTACCTTTGACAGCAGGAGCCAAAGCCAGATTTAATGCAGTATCCACTCTGTGTGTCCACAGTTGATGGAGTGATGATCTCGCATTTTGTTCCTGTTTTAGCGCCTATGCAATTAACGCGCGGGACAAATGGCAAATAGACAAAGAACTGAATTAGTCTCTAAGCTTCTCAACTTCACTGCAGTGTTTTTCAGTTTTTTCATCAGTCGTGTTCGCAGCAGGCCGACGTGTTGATGGCATTAAATCTAAATCCTCTCTTATGCCCTTTTAGATTCATGAATTTCACTCACTTTTTGATCTCTTCAACATTGTGTTCGCAGACAGCAGTTTGAGGGTGAAAGATGTGATTAAGGAGTTTCACGCCGGGGGTCGGCTGGCTCAGCACAGCTTTGGAGAGGTCAGTCATGCAACAGCATCTACGCAAACACATCTTTCCAGGACAGTGAAACATGTGGTAACTTCCCAGCGATTTTCAAGGAAATCTTCTGGAAATAATGATTTAATTTGGTACTAATTAAAGGAAAAATAGGAATTTCCTAAAAAGAAATTCTCTTTTTAAACATAAGTAAATACTCATTATCATTCTTTTAATATTGGAAACTTCATTGTCCTTCTGTTTAACTAACCTATAACACTCTATACTGTAGTTATACAGAATTTATCAGGTTGAATTACTAATTGTGACTTTATTTTAGCATAATTACTTCCCAATTGTTTTGTTCTTTCTGGGAAACTTCCAAGGAAATTGCAGTCTGATTGTTTGATTTCTCTCCTCAGTGTGTCGACGCTGTGGGTTTCTGTCTCTTTCTCAAGACCTACCTAGAGGTGGATGACTTTCCTGCAGATTTTTGTCAACATCTTTTCCGCTATTTCCAACATGTAGAGCAGGATGGCTCCACGAAGAGCCCTCTGCCCAAAGGAGGTAACTGATTTTGCTTGTCTAATCTTCCTGGTTGAATTGGTCGGGAAAGCACCACAAAACCTAAAATATTCAAATAAAGAAATAATGCTACTCAGAGTATTTCCTGTTGGACAAATGTCAACTTGCTGGTCTGTTTATTTTTATCTTGGAGTGTTGTGTCATAGGAATGAGTACGTAGGGGTAGCTTTGCAGATTAGTGCACCTGCTCCAATAACCAACCAATGAAAAACTATTTGCTTTTTATACTATTGTCCCACATTTTCATCAGGAGCTTAAAATATCCTGCTTTGGTTATTAAAGTCAGACACAGTGTGTAGTTGTTTTAGACCTCAGTAATGTAATAAAGCTTTCCAGTTTGGTCAAAAGTCCCTGCATGTTTTCTCAGGTGGGGTCTTTCTTCGTGATGTGTCCTGTTACTTCTCGGTGCTGGAGGATGGACAGCCGCGGGAGAAGCTTGAATGTTGGTTTCATTCACCTTCTGAATACTTTGTGACACATTTATTAAAATGCAGCTGCATTTCATGTACACTCATGACTGATCAATAATCAAGAGTGATGATTTAGAAGGTCTGAGAAACTGAGGAAACGATGTTTGAATGACCGACTTTCTGTGTTGTGTTTCCAGTTACTTTCAAACTTTACGACAAAGATGGTAACGGACTCCTGGACAGTTCTGTAAGTTTCTCCAAATCACTGACAAGTTTCTTCAGCTGACATGTGACTAAAATCACATTTATTATCCAAAATTATGTGGGATTCTTTTGTATTCACTTAAACTAACAGTTGACACATGTGCATTTATTGTTTGCAATTAGTTCTGCAAGATGTAAAAACAAGTCAAATTTACTGTTTTGTTACTTGATCTAACACTTAATTGCCTGAAAAGCAAATCAAATTATTGTGGGGTTCTCAAACATTAAGAGAATAATTTTCTATTAATCTGTATTGAAGACATTTATTGCTATTATTTAATTTAAGTTTGTTCTAATGTTGAAGAGCTGCTCAGAAAGTATAGTGAACGTGCAGCTAATGTACATCTTGGTAGTGTAACAGCTGCTAATATGGATATAATCATGTCACTGCCCCCGCAAATTTGTCAAATTATAAATATAGGCTAATTAATACATATAACTTCTGCTCCTCTTCTGCTTATTTAAAAAGCTTTAACCTTACAGACTAACCCAAATCCAAAACAGAAGTATTGATCCAAGGAGAGAAAAAAAAAATCCTAAAACTGCCCTTATGTCGTCAAACAAACAAACCATGAATAAATAAGATGTAGAAGATGCAGAGGAAGATTAAGATTAAGGATATAGTCACACCACCACTCCACTGTGAATGTAAACACTGTTGTTTCTCCACCAGGAAGTGGATCGTATTATCACCCAGATGATGCGAGCTGCAGATTACCTGGGCTGGGACGTGACTGAACTCAGACCTGTATGTTATTTTTAAGCCTTTATGATTTAAACTCACAAAATCACAATATCACAAAGGTTTTAGGTTTGTCATATTTTTTACATGGTGGAAAGTATAAGGAAGTAATAAACTGGTCATGATAATCACAGGGAGGGGTTGTCATAAAAAAAATTAATGTCACACAGATATACAGGAGCTAGATAAAAGATAGTCAGGAGATATTTATGTGACAGGTGCTTCAGGACATGATGACGGCGATCGATGTGGACGACAGCGGCACCGTCACACTGGAGGAATGGCTGAAGGGAGGCATGACCAATGTACCTTTACTTGTTCTGCTTGGACTGAAGGTGAAAAATTTGGCTGCACATACAAATTTGAAGTTTCTGTAGAGTGTCTTTTGCCTTGTTAATGAATGCTACAACTTTAAATTAACAGCACAGCTCAGTTATCTTTGATTTTCTCCTTTTTTTAATGTGGAAATTTCCTTTTTTTCTCCTTCGTTGTCAGATGACAGAGAAGGACGGGCAGCATATTTGGAGGATGAAGCATTTCAACAAGCCGACCTACTGTAGTGTGTGTCAGAGCATGCTGCTTGGACTCGGGAAACAGGGACTCTGCTGCACCTGTAAGAGCTCACAGCCGCCACCAGGAGGCAACCAAGTACCTCATACAACAGTGCAAATGAACTGGAGGAGTCCAGCCTTTTCCAGTTCACTTGTACTGTCTGTTAATTGTCAGTGTCACAGTTTCCTATAAGTAAGAGTACATGTAAAAAGATATAAAACTATATTCTACTGGAAGTTCTACTGGAGGAAGCTATGTGTTTGTCTTGAGCTTCTGTAATATTTCTCCATTTCTCCTCCCTCAGGTTGCAAGTACACCGTCCACAGTCAGTGTGCCAACAAGAATCCTGAACCCTGCGCTCCCACCTTTGTCAAATCTAAAAAAGACATGGGTGTAAGAAGCACAACAGTTCCTCTTCATATCAAGTTTCTTCCTTTGGTTTGGTTTTATTCCAGCGTTTTCAGATTTACAGTAACATTAACATTAGCATTTTGTAAGTATATTTATCATTTGTCATGTTTAGGAAAGCTTATCATGTCACGTCTCTTTTTTTTTTTTTTTTGCAAAACCAAAAACCACAGTAAACACATCAACAACAGAGAACATTATAGTGCATTAGTCAGTAAGTCAGAAATAAGTTCAACCCATCAGTGTTTTTAAGCGCGGATTACATCTGGCACAGTCTGCTCTGTACATCTGTTAAATGTCCTAATTTTACACAAGCGCAGACAAAGTTCATTCACCGTTTTTCCAGTGCAGTGTGACGGCCACAACTCACTGATTCACACTCATCTGTAAACGCTTAAATTTCCTGAGCTGCTTGCGGAGGTGGAGGTGCCAGTGTGCTTTACAGATATTTGATCCAGTGATGTGTGTCTGCCAAGTCAGTGGTTATCCAAAAAGCCATCCGAGGCCATATTAAAGTTCCTCAGCTGCTCTGGAGGAAGGTGTGGTCTGTGTCAATTCTTTTCAAGTTAACAACAACATGATTTTTCCTGCAGTCATTCAGGGTTGGGTTGTTGTTGCTTTGGCACCACTAAAGTGAACATGAACATCGCTCATGGGGCGATGCTCATGATGACTTTGGACAGCATTTTAAGACTTGTCTAGACATTGTGAGTAGAAGAATATGTGAAAAAAACATGAGGTAATTACAAACAGACTAGTATGCAGTGGTAGTTGTGGTATTTGCATTCACTTCTGAGGTTTGTAAAGTTGTGAATAAAAGGATAAATAAATTTAATGCGGTTACACTTAGTCCTCAACCTCTCTGCTGTTTTCTGCTCCTCTGTGTCTCAGATAGCGGCTCATGACTGGGTCAGAGCGGATTGTAACTCCACAAAGTGTCAGGTCTGCCATAAGAAGATCAAAACTTTAACAGGGAGGCGTTGCGTGTGGTGCCAGGAGATGGTGAGGACTGTGTGTTCAGGTGCTTTAGGATATCATAATGAACAAAAGAGGGATCACTGCTTGCTATGTTCACTAAGTCTTGTCTCCTTTTTTTTAAGCGTCATGATGAGTGTATTTTCACTGGAATATCAACCTGTGAATGTGGGCCGCTGAAAGATCATATACTCCCTCCGTGGGCTATATACGCTGTCTCGAAGGTAAAGCAATTAAAAAAATACGAATATAATACTAGCGTCATTGAACATTTTCTTTTCTTGGGGGTTATTTTGGGTAAATTGCGGGTTTGTCCTGTTTTTTCCCCCCAGGAGGAGGACACCAGCCTGTTGAATGTCACCCCTGATGGCCACATCCTGCAGGTCTGCGCTTCTCAACACATATACTGTCATTCTTTTTTTTCCATTTGTACACCCATCATGGACTGCCATCTGCATATCCGTGATGCTTGGGTGAATCTCGAGTGTCAGTGATTAATCGTGTTGTTTTTGGTGATTTTTTTTTAGCCTGTTTTTTTTTCAGTTCAGTGTGATGTCACTGGAGAAATACATCTGTCATGGTTATCCGCTTTGACAGACAAACCCACTGACGCAGTCACTAAATTTAAAGTGATATGCCACCCAAAAATAAATCTATCTTACCCATCATAGGGATGCAAAAAACATTGACACAGATGATAAATGCAAAGAGATTTGTCTCTGCAATGCCTTAGAAGTTCCATATATGTGTATAGTATGAATATAAACCTGTATAGTATACTTACTGACAGCATGTGTCCTCGTATGTTAATGTACTGAAATACTGTATGTATTAAGTTGTATATTTTAGTAACTCTTATTTAATTTATTTTCCTTCAGATTGTACCAATTCCAGACATCCACCCCCTGCTGGTGTTTGTCAATCCAAAAAGTGGAGGAAAGCAGGGTGAAAGGTAAGTTTTCACAAGTATAGACTAAGGGTGGCACAAATAATCAATATGGCTTTAAACTGTCAGTCATTTCTTTGCAGATTATGTTATTGTGACACTGGCCCTGGCTCTGCAGCATTACCACAAAATGATCTGAACTGGTTGCACCTTAATTTTTGAATAAGCATTTGTTCCCTCTCAGCCTCTGGGTGTGTTCATTTGTTTTTTTTCCACAGGGTGCTCAGGAAGTTTCAGTACCTGCTGAACCCTCGTCAAGTGTACAACCTGTCTAATGGAGGCCCAGCCCCGGGGTACAGCACACCTTCACTACTCTAATCCCGCACATTAATTGCATATTGTGTTCTGTTTTTCTTAACGTTAACACTGACTTATTTTTTTTCCAGACTACATTTCTTCCGTAATCTGCGTGAGTACAGGATCCTGGTGTGTGGAGGGGACGGCACGGTCGGGTGGCTCCTGGATGCTATAGGTACTTCTGCATAGATTTAGAGAGATAAGAAGGATGACTATCTCTGAGGCTAAATAACTGACCTGTGGTTGCAGACAAAGCAAACCTCCAGGTGCATCCTCCAGTGGCCGTCCTGCCTCTGGGCACAGGGAACGACTTGGCTCGCTGTCTACGCTGGGGAGGAGGTAAATCCAAGCACTCAGTTGTAGCTCATGCCTCAACACTGACATTGGTACAAAGTCTTATACACCTGCTTCTTTCACAAAAGGATATGAGGGGTCTGATTTGAGAGAGATCCTGAAGGAGATTGAGGGCAGCGAGTTGGTTCCCATGGACCGCTGGAGCATCCAGGTGATACCAGATGATCCTCAAGAAGTAGGAGACCCTGTTCCCTACGAGATCATCAACAACTACTTCTCCATTGGAGTGGTGGGTCACAAACTCAGCAAGGAGGAATTAATGACATTGCACATGAGTATTGATTGATTTCTGCAATGCTTTAAACTCAATCACATACAGACATACACAGAAAACTGAATATATTGTGTAAAATAGGTCTTAACATGATTTCATTTGTGCTGTGTGAGCAGGATGCTTCTATTGCTCATCGTTTCCACTCCATGAGAGAGAAACACCCACAGAGGTTCAACAGCAGGTGAGGATTCATTTTAAATGTATGAACAAAGATGTTTTTTCATGAAACAACAACTTAGTTGTTTTTTTTTTAAATCATTGATGTTGAATATTGCTTCTGTGTTATTTTTAAGAATGAAGAACAAACTTTGGTATTTTGAGTTTGCCACTTCTGAGACCATCTCTGCCTCTTGCAAGAAGCTCAAGGAGTGTCTCACCATTGAGGTGAAAACGTCCGCCACACTCATGAAGCTGTTTTGCCAAATCTAATAATTAGCAGTTCAAGTTCTGAATTTTGTCTCTCTTCAGTAGTGTAAACACAAAACAACCTGTTGTTTTGCCTTCGCTAGTGCTGCGGGAGACACCTGGACCTGAGCAATCTGTCTCTGGAAGGCATCGCTGTCCTCAACATACCCAGCATGCACGGAGGCTCCAACCTCTGGGGCGAATCCAAGAAGCCTGACGGCGTGGCAGAGGCAGAGCATAGTGAGGTCATCACTGACCCTGAACTTCTCAAAACAATCTCACAAGGTGAGACTTGGTTGGTTCTGTGCTCCCATAAATCACCTCACCAGTGCTGTTGGTTTTAAACTGTTTCACCTCATTGCTGTGTGTCATATCTTTCTCCAGATATGAGTGATAAGCGTCTGGAGGTGGTTGGACTGGAAGGAGCCATAGAGATGGGACAGATCTACACTGGACTGAAGAGTGCTGGGCACAGACTGGCACAGACCTCTAAAATTACCATCAGGTTGTGCATTTTCACCTACAGGGTGATGAATATATCATAACATAATATGGCCCCATGCAACAACACCACAAACCACTAAAAACCTTAAAAATAACCAGAGTTTCTTGAGGCTTTTGTTTTAGATTGTATTATATAGTCAGGTGTCCCTGTTATTTATCCCGTGTCTGTTTTAAACAGACACACATTTAGACATAATGTTCACATACAATATAAATGATTCTGTATAATTAAAGCTGATTGTTATTCCTCCCTGTTTGTAGGACAGTCAAAGCCCTGCCCATGCAAATAGATGGGGAGCCGTGGATGCAACCTCCTTGTACTGTAAGTGTTATTAGCAATACTGATTCAGAGTTAAGACAAGTATGGTGATAACAACAATGTAATTTTCAACATGTTTAGCTCCGTAATTAAAGTTATTCACACATTTATTTTGATTATTGTGATGGAGTGTGTGTTACTGCTGCCTTTTTCTCCAAACAGATACATCAACAACATTTCAATTAGCATAACATAGTTAACATTTAGTCTGACTATATTTATCTGTGTGAACTGAGGTCGAGTGCCACTGTCCGTCTGTCCGGTCTGGACTGGCAGACGCTCATAATAAATCCACCAGAACTCAGGGCTGTCCCACTATGAACTCAATGACTGACACTCTTGCTGACTTTCTGAGCCTTTTTTGCTCACTTCCTGTGGATCTAGAATCCTGCAGACTTACATTATATCACATTGTATTGCATTCATTTGACTTTAATCCAAAATGATTTACATTTTTCCATAGGACACTGTGACATGTAGACAGGAACAGCTCAGCGTTCGGACTGCAAACCATGCGATTCATGGCATACTGACTGAGCCTCCCCCAATTACCCATAATTCATAGAATTCAAATGTTGAAAATGACGGCAGGAGAAGTCTGAAGTTATACACATACAAAGTTAGGCCAATGTGTCTAATATTTAGTCTACTACTAGTATAATGCAGTAGAATTCATTTGCAGTGCAAGCTGAGGCCAAACGACCATAAAAGTCATTCCACACCCCTCTAAAACTAAAAACTAAAAAACTAACCTTCATGAAGGTAAGCTGCAGTTTCATAGAGGTTGCACCATGTTTCACTCAGATGCTCGCTCCAGTCAGGCGTCTGATGTCATTTAAAGTCAGGGTTCATGGCTGAGGGTGGACACTGAAACTGGACCAGAGAGAGCTAAAATAACACAGGATGTGATGTGCCATCAAAGTATCAGTGCTGTTGTTTTTGTTTAATATTAGACAGAATAACGGTAGATCAAATTAAAGGGATTTGAACCCAAATAATTCAGTTGTAATTAACTTCAATTGTGTCTTTCATTTATTACAGATCCATATAACTCACAAGAACCAAGCTAACATGCTAATGGCGGCACCAACAAAACCATCTGGCTTCTTTCACCTCAAGTAAGACCACTGGTTTCACTGGTTTCACTACAGCAGTGAGACATGTTGTCCAGTTTGACGAGTGTTGCTCCACCAATGTTGCTGAAAAATGATGCAAGATGAGTATTGAAAACAGAACGTCCATAGCTCTGTGTTTACCTGGTGTTTTGCTTGAAGTATTGTTGTCTATTATTATTAATATTGTTTATTTGCATGTGATCCCTGATATCTAACTTATTTCAGACAGGTTGCACTTTTCACCTGATCACTGCTATTGTGTGCCAAGTTAGTAGTAATGCAGAGCAGAGCATGGTGTGTATTTACAGCATATGCAAACACATATTTACATGTTTTATGTTGTGTCAACTCTGTGGCTGATCAAATCTACAGTTGTGTCTTGGTAGTTTTATTATCTGTACTTCCTAATGCAGCTAGTGATGAACTGGTTTTGCTCGGCCTTCAGAAGCTCACAGCGACTCACCTTGTGAACCCTAAACCTACACTACCTGTCTGTTCTCGCACTGTCAGTGTCAAAATTACATGTATTTATTTCAGTATTTTAAATGTTTCTTAAGTAGATGTTGAAGATATAATGAACACTTGATTGAATGTGACTGAAAGTGTTTTTATAAAGATTTACTCTGCAGTTATAACCTGAAAGTGCTGTGGACTGACCGACTTTAGTATTAAAAACAGCATCCTAATGTGTTTAATACTTAAAGACGTACTGAAAGAAGTTAGTTTACTCAGTGTTCTTTCTAGCAATTTACACCTTTGGACCATCTTTGCACCATTGACCAGATTCTTAAAAACAGTCAAACAGAAACTAATGAAATATTACTGAATGATGATGAAATACTTGATGTTCTGACCAGATAAATGTTGGGGAAATAATTTTGGCTTAAAACTTTTTTTCAGTGATGTGCACTACTATGTTCTTGTAGGGTTTTTATTTAGTCTTAAACTTTGAGGAGTCTTGTGTTGGATTTCCATTGTACTTGTATACAAGTGAGGCTTTTTCATCTTAACTCTTATTATTAATATTTTCTTTATGTTGTATGTTCTATGTTGTTAATACTGTAACACTGAATTTCACTATGAATGAAAAGTGCAGTACAAATTAAATGTATTATTATTATTATTATTATTATTATTATTATTATTATTATTATTACATGAATGTTTATTTAATTTCTTGTCTAAATGTCAAGATGTGTAGACAGGCTTGCACCATAAGGTGTGTCAGTTTGTATAAGGAGAATAATATGAGCAGGATATTCATCTAAATGGTAATCTATTTTAAAGGACATATGATAACATAAGTATACATGGTCTAATAATTCACAGGTTTGTATTGATAACATACTAATTACACTGCTTTCAAAAAGTAGAAAATATACCTGTTAAAAAACATCCATTGCAAAAGTTTAGTCCTATACTTACCTGAGATACAGACTGCTTGTTAGCACTTAACAGTGGTTAAACTACATCATTACTTACCTCTATAATATATTGTCTGTGTATGGATGTTACTCTGCATGCAGCACACTTATTGAAATGCTCAAATCTCTCTCAAATACCACAGCATGACAGCACACAGTGAGGCAGGCTTTGTGTCAATGTGGGAGGGAGAGGAGGAGGAGGACTAATCCAGAGTTATTGAAGGAATGAAGGAAAGTGGAACAGACTCTGGTGGAGTTTCAGCAACGCAAAGGTCTCGTTTCTCTGCAGTTTGGTGTAGAAAGCATGTTGTGTGAAGGTGGGCGGGGAGAGATGTAGCCGCAGACATCTTGTAAGAGAGACTGACACGTGGGAGATCACACAAATCTTTTGCCGTTGAAGTATTTAAAAAGTAACTCTCCTCTCTCTTTTGCAGAATATTTCAAATGCATGGTACTTTATTTATTTATGTATTTATTGGGACCATATACAGTTTTAAACATAAATGTTACCATTTGATATATTTTACCAGAGTTAGCTTATAGCTAATTTCCATCTGAAGTCCCTTCAGCAGGTTGCAATTAATACATATAACAGCAAAATAACAAAAAATACACAGGACACTAACCCTAATACAAAATACAAAGCTATACACGGTGTTGGAGTAACTGCACACTACAAGTAAAATATATGTTTGTATGCATATAAATTACATCACTGATTAGGGTGATATTAAATAAAGATTTGATATCTTGACATGTTTTGAATGTAAACAGATTATCTAGAGCTGCCTGAACAAGAAGATGTTATGGTAAATTTCAAATGTCTTGTCTGGATCAGTTGTTTTTATTGGGTGGAGAGATGGGTTATAAATAGACGAATGTGGCGCGTCTACTCAGGTTTGTCTGTAAATCTTACAAGTCAAGGTGTTTGTTATCAAGTCAGAAAACCCTTATTAGTATAAATGCAAAAAAAAGTGAGTTTCTAACAAAACAGAATAAATCAGCCTGCTGCACTCAAGAAAAATGACAAATTATTCTAGAATTTGTCATGTTTTTAGGTATATAAGCTTACTTAAACAACAAGGCAGCAAGCACACTGTGTAGTTTTCTGACAAGATATTGCATAATTTACACATACTGAAATAAATGTTCTGCCTTTAGGGATTGTTAGGGTGTGAACTTTTCTGACGCTGACAGTTTGGCATCATTTCATAGAGGTGTGTGCTGCCACACCGCAACGATGACAGTTTATCATCACACATGTTGCCAAAAAAAATATATTGTCTTGAAGTTTCAAATTGCAGTCTTACATTTTTCAGTAAACCTATTAACAGTGATTAGTAAAACATTCCAGAGGCTTAAATTGAAATGAACCGTATGACATTCAGTATCTAAATGTTCAATTTTGAGTTATTTAACCAGGCAGATGTGCTTAATTGATGTTGTATGTGTGCTCTTTTGCTCTTTTTACTGTGTGCTGTGTGAAAGAGACAGAAAAAGTATGTCCAGTCTATCTGTTTGTTATTTAATATTTCTCATGCACAACCCAACATGATGCTCTGACCCTTGTAAATAACTCCTTTAACTCCAGGCTGGTCCACGCAGTGGCATTGTCTTCCTTCTTCCGGGAAATTCTCAACTTCCTCCTACACTAAGTGATCCCTCTGACTTTCTTCGTACGTAAAAAAAGAAACTAGATCACACCCAGGGATCCCCTGAGAGGCTTCAAGTGTGTGTTGGTTTTCCTAGTTGTTGGGGAGAAGTTATGACATAAGGGGTATTAGGTGATGCTTAAATTGTTGCTGACAAATGGACGTTTGCAGCTGTGACTGTGACACCCATAGTGCGAATGACCCAAAGATGACGTGACAGTATGAAGTGGTCTGTCGTTTCACATCTCTTGAATTCAAAGTGTGAGTTATATTGTAATGGTCATATTTCCTGGGTCAGAGGAAAATCTTTGTTCCCGTGGCTCAGGGGATTAATTATGTTGAAAGACAGAAAGTAGACAGTCTGTCTGGATCGGAGGGACTTCAGTATGGAAGGGATTTTCTCTTGTGATAATCATCCATTGTGCATTTTATGCAATATAATTGAAGTGTTTAATCCATAATCATTCAAAAAGTGCAAACTCTTTATTAAAATCCAGAACAGAAACACAGGATCAAACACAAGCACACAAACACATGAATACAAATTTGAGTATACAACTTGGAACAATGTAGAAATATTGAAGTTTGAAGTTTATTTTTGACTTTGGAAGCAGCAGTTAACTAAACAATCTCACCACAAGCTCCATTTTGTAGTTGTTCTGGACCTCTAAGTAAAAGCTCATAATGTAGATGTTCAAATTAACATGTTTTTTTAGATCCTGTATTATCATTGGATGCTTGATGTGTTTCCAAGGTCAAAAACAAAATTTCAATCTCAAAATCTCTTTTAAGCTAACATAGATGACAAGTCCTTAATTCTTTGATGGTTTTCTCCCTCTGAGGTCAGATTTGCTTAAAAAATGAATGTTACTTAACCTTTGTTGAATCATCTCTAGCACTTGACTAGAGTGTGTTAGGACGCTGTGTTTTTCAGAACCAGACCGTTTAGATGGTCTCCTTCCAGGAAGTTAGCAACAGGAAAATCTGTCTTGTCATGTGGCATGTGGAGTTTTCAAAGTTAATCCTTGTTTTTTTTTAAATTATTTTTTATTATTAGTTTAGTTTCAGGGGGCTTACTCATCAGAATGAATGCAAATAACCTCTCCAAAAAGTCAGACGACTGTACTATTTTTCTAAAATCATGCTCAAGTTGTTGATTGGAATGCCTGTCTAAACTGCTGTTTTGTTTGTTGAAATGATATCAGTATACTTTTTTTTATGATGTTTTCAATGACAATACAATGATTAGCAAGGTGATACTACTTATATTAACTCCACACTCTGATCACTGAGGAAGGAACAACTTCTGCCCAATAAATATGTCCACACTTAAGTGTATAGAAAATACTTACAGTAAGTACGAAGACCACGAGATGATCCATTGTTCCAGTTAAAACATGCTCTCGTACCATCACAGAGATGAGCAGGTTAGATCAGCAAAGACTACACTGCATTATATATCTTATTTAACCAGTCAACTTTTTGTTTTGTTTATTAGTCTTTACGAATGTTTCATGTTGTTATATGTAAAATACTTTAGTTTAGACATTGCTGTTTAG
This sequence comes from Euthynnus affinis, assembly GCA_029490765.1. Lineage (NCBI taxonomy): Eukaryota > Metazoa > Chordata > Actinopteri > Scombriformes > Scombridae > Euthynnus > Euthynnus affinis. The sequence goes on along the minus strand of CM055840.1, from coordinate 14,170,298 downwards.
GGGAGGCTAATTGTAAAAAACTATGTGTTCAGTTGGAAGATAATAAATGATGAAGATCACGTGATTAGAAGCTTGAATTAAAATATGAAATCATAAATGTGTTTTAAATATGGATGGTGAAGGGATGTGTGTGTTATTATCCTTCCAGAGTGTAGCTGGAAAATGCCAAATGGTTCATGTTTTGTTTCTTGTTATTTTTGTCTACATTTACTATGAAAACAAAAATCGCCTGTTTCTTTTTCCTGGTCTGTCACACCTGCCTGTTGTAAACGTCTATAATATCTACATTTCCAGTCATAAACACCTCTGCACCTCCAAACTGCGGCTATTTTTAGCACTTTTCATCCAGTAATAGCCCCACGTGAGAGCCGCTGTCGGCTTATATTTAGAACGCACGCTCCCCCGGCTCTTGCGTCAATGGAATCCCGTGCGTGCGTCACACGGAAGAACGTCTGCGTCGAACCCTGCGCTGATTGGTCCGCGCTCCGGAACGTTCCACCGCCCTTTCACCATATATGGGCATCGGCCCGCCTTGTTGTCGACGCAGCCAAAATAAAAAGTGTGTGCAGCCGTCTGCGCGGATCTGACCCAATGTGTATGTGTGTTAGTGTGTTTGAATGAATGTGTGTGCCGGCAGCAGCTGGCAGAGGTGACATGCATCTGTTTCATTCGTTTGGAATAAATGAAAAGCTTCAAAATCCGGATATTTACATGAACCAGGTGAGTGAAAGTGATGTTTGTTTGCATGTTTTTTGGTGTTTTATTACTCTTGTAATTTGTGTGCTACATTCATGCTTATGTTGGGTATATATGCTTCATAATAACTATTCCTGTAGTAGAGGTTAATGACTGATAGGACTGCTGAGACACCAATTCCATCTTTGCAACCTTATAATGAAATTAATTTGGTAGTTTAATGAAAAATAATGTTTAGAAACGCCTCTAATAAGTAGCTGTCAAAGCTTTATACTCAGTTACAAGTGTATTGATCACACCTAGCTGAAACTAATGCAGTCTAATACAACAGTTCCACAAATAAAACAATACTTTCATGCTCAGTTTTTGTTGAAAGTGTTTCAGAGAGATGTTGATCCAACTCTTCTACCCTCACTGATATGGCCTACATGATTCAGACAAAATATTAGAAACACACCACAACACCATGACAAACTACAGCTACAAGACAACAAGACCATGAAACCATACCAACAGCTCTGTAAACAGAAACTGAATATTTATGAAGATGTGATTTATTGCAAGGACGTTGTATCAGACTGCTTTAGGTCTAACTACTAATAAAGTAGTTCTTGTTATGTGATGATTAAGTGTTGAAGTTGGTTATGTTTTATGATTAGAGGAAATTTGCCAGTGTAATCTTCAAAGTGACTTCTGATATTAATGATAACACTGATACAACTATACTATGAGTACTTTGCTGAAAATTTCACAACTTTTTTCCAATAAAATATGAAATTTAGGGCTTATGTTAGCAAGTTTTCACCTTTATCACTTTAAAGGTTGTGTGTTTTATGTGTAAATTCACTGTTGCTATACAAGCAAACATATACAGTACAGGAGGGTATATTTATAGGACATAAAACTCCTGTTGCCTCAGCCATAAATTTGAGAGAATAGTTTAACAATTTGCTGATGATCAGGTGTTATCATTTTTGTAATGAAAAACCCAATAAAGAGAGGAAGATAGTGCCTGTGGATACACGCCCCATTCACCCAGCCACACACACACACACACACACACACACACACACACACACACACACACACACACACACACACACACACACATATGCACACACACACATAAACAGGCTTTGCCACCTTTCCCATTTCAGCTGGCGCTCAGCCCTGCCTGAAATACAATCTGCAACACTCCCTGGTACCGTCCCTGTGAAAGATGGTTGTCCTCCACCTCCTCTAAAGGAGGTTTTCAGAGCATTAACAGCCAGTAACACAATATCTGACAGCATCTGACTGCTGCACCAGATCGGCCCCTGCATTTTCTAAAGACGATTGATAGGACCCGAAGCTAGAGAAATGGCACGTAGAGGAAATGAGAAACATTCAAGGTGTTAATGTACGCTACTGTTTTGGATGATTACAGAGAGGATTAAAAAATTTTGACCTAAATGACTTGAGCAATATCTAATTAACCAGGACATGTGTACTTTATTCCCATGACTATAAACACTCAATTACTTATCAGCCTCAGTTATCGCCAGTGATTTAACTCACTTCTTTTTTAAAATATTTACCATAAAAATCACACTTGTAGCTCTTAGCTGGATATGTGACTGGTACATTATATTGAGCACAATACTTTATATTGATTTTAAAATACAAAATTTGTAAGTATGACAGTAGTTTGCATAACATTTGCATGTATGGAACGTTTTTTTTTGAATAATTGAGACATTTTCTTTGCTTATTTAGTACCTAGTGTTCATCTGATATCTACAAATGCTGGGATTTAGTTTCACCAGAGGTAATTGTTCTTGTTGTCTGTTCTAGCAATGCCCTGTGTACAAACCCAGTATGCATCCCTGCCCCATGACACCTACTTCAGCTCTGAGTTCTTGAATCCTGACCTCAGTGCCAAACTGGTGATGGACATCAGTGGCCAAAATGACCAGCTGTCTACATCTTCATTGCCCAGCATCAACACCTTGGTGGGAAATGGCTACATGGGAGAGTTTGATGCTTATTCCTGCAAGATTACCACCTCTCCTCCCGCCTCTACAGTTTCATTCAGCCATGCTGCGGTAGCTGAAAGCTCTCAGATGCAGAACCAAGCCTTCAAGCTGGATGACCTCCAGGTGTACGGCTGTTACCCGGGCTCCTTCGCGCTCAGTTGCCTCGATGAGACACTGTCGTCATGTGGCTCTGACTACTATGGCAGCCCAGTGTATGCCGCTGCTTCCCCTCCAACACCAGGCTTTCAGGCCCAGCCTGCGCCTGTGTGGGATTCCCCTTTCAGCCCTTATACCCCAGCCCCCCCATCATCTGTGGCTGATAAGGCTGCCATGGCACAGCAGTTCTCTTTTTTCACTTTCAGCCCCACGCCGGAGCAGCATTCTCCCCTGGGGCAGCATCAGGATGCTCAGCCAGGCCAGGACGACCCTTTCTTCCTGTCTCCTCAGCAGCATGTCTCTTCACTTCACTGTCCCCCAATGTCCCTGGAGCAAGGGCCTATGGAGAGCCCCAGGATAGTGGACGGGGCTATGGCGTCTCCTAAAACCCACAACCCGGGATCCAGTGAGGGCCGCTGCGCAGTTTGTGGGGACAATGCATCCTGCCAGCACTATGGAGTCCGCACCTGTGAGGGCTGCAAGGGTTTCTTCAAGGTAATGAGCTGAAGAGCATTTTGCAGGTTGAATCTAACTGAGTGGAGCCTGACAAATAAATTATTGACATACAGTTGATTTAGCACAGATATATTTGTATCATAATTGGCAACTATTCTACTGAGTTATTCATATTTAATAGGACATTTATATTGAGTATTTGACAGTAATGCACCAATGGTTATTGGCTGATACCGATATGTATTTTTCTTCTGGAGAGGCCCAAAAGAAATGTATGTGCAAAACAGGAGAAGCCGTTTGGATATGCCAATAATAAGAGAAATCATGTAAAAAACATTATAAGTCTATCACATTTCTATCATTTACAAAGTCACATGTGTATGGCATTATAACCCCATAGTAATTTAATTTTTTCCCTGTTTGACAGCGAACTGTACAGAAAAATGCAAAGTATGTGTGCCTCGCCAATAAAGACTGTCCAGTCGACAAGAGGAGGAGAAACCGGTGCCAGTTCTGTCGTTTCCAGAAATGTCTTGCAGTGGGAATGGTCAAAGAAGGTAATGCAATGTCAGACTCTCTTGAAGCTTTCAGTGACTAATATACGATGACGGGAAAACAGGGTTTGTAATGACAAACCAAAGCTAGGAATGACAGACGTATACAGTATGTAACCAGAGATTTACAGTGCCAGCTGCAGAAAACGGGAAACTGAAATGGATACAGCAGTTGTTTTTTAAAGTCTGGGGTGCAGTGACAGTCATGTGAGAGTCACAAACGTGTGCTTTAAGTCTTCCGCTCTTCTTTTTCTCCTCTCTCCCCTTCTTAGTTGTTCGCACAGACAGCCTCAAAGGTCGCCGCGGCCGTCTGCCCTCCAAACCCAAGGCTGTGGCTGAAGCTTCATCTACGACCCCCAGCGTCAACATCATAGCCTCTCTTGTCAGGGCGCATTTAGACTCAAATCCAACCATTGAAAAGCTTGACTACTCCAAGGTAAATAGAGGCTCATTTACACTTTGATTAGCTCTGTGACACAACAGAGGATGTAAAATGAAAGCAACAGAATCTTTCCTGTAGTGTTGACCCTCTTCTTCCTCTTCAGTATCAGGAGACAGTGGACAACCTGTCAGAGAAGGAGGATGTCGGTGATATTCAGCAGTTCTACGACCTGCTGACTGGCTCTTTAGATGTGATAAAAATCTGGGCTGAAGCCATCCCAGGATTCACAGACTTCTGCACAGAGGACCAGGAGCTGCTCCTTGAATCTGCCTTCGTTGAGCTCTTCATCCTCCGACTGGCATACAGGTTGGCTTACTTTATAGTTAAAACATGCCATGTGAACCATTACTCTGTTATTATTTTACTCATGGCTTGAAACTGTGCAGGTCAAATCCAGAGAAGAGCAAGCTGATCTTCTGCAATGGCGTTGTCCTCCACCGAAAACAGTGCGTTCGCAGTTTTGGTGACTGGATTGACTCCATTATGGATTTCTCCCAGAGCCTTCACCGCATGAAGTTAGACATCTCCTTGTTTTCGTGCCTTGCAGCACTCGTCATCATCACCGGTGAGTACTTGTGTTGACTGTTTGCATTTGATTTTTATAGTTATTTGTAAGACAGCCTTTCTCATGGTAACACTTGCACCTAGATCGCCATGGCCTCAAAGAGCCCAAACGTGTCGAGGACTTTCAGAACCACCTCATCACTTGTTTAAGGGAACATGTGAGTGGAAACAGATCAGAACCAAGCCGGACCCAGCCCAGCTATCTTTCTCGTCTTCTGGGTAAACTCCCTGAACTGAGGACTCTCTGCACACAAGGTCTACAACGTATCTTCTACCTGAAACTGGAGGACCTGGTCCCCCCACCACCTATTGTGGAGAAAATCTTTATGGATACCCTCCCATTCTGAAAAGAAACAAACACAAATGTGTTATAAAAATGATAGACACAAAAGGAGGTGGAACGCACCTAATGTGAGGTTTTTATCGCTGAACTCTACTGCTGAACATGTCTGCCTCACCTCCTCCTTCTATCACATGACACGCGTGCTGACAAATGTCTGACTGTTCAAAAGACCAGCTGACCATTATTTTTCATACATTAAGTTTAAATATGGCACCTAAACGGAATATGGTACCATAAAGATTAACTTCAGCTCATTGAGACTTGTCATAGACAGAGCTGAAGTGGTATTAACAGTTCAGGATATAGTTTAAATATATTTTTTGTGTGCATTTGTAAAATGACTTTATTGCTGTGCTAGATGTGTGAATGTTGCCCTGCTATGCAACTGAAAAGACACAGAACGTTGGCTAGATATACGACGCAGTGTTACATACTCAGCTAAAATGAAAGAAACACACTAATCCCTTAAAAAGCACATTTTCAAAATGGCTTTTTGATCCCACTAAGAAGCTGAGATGATAGAATAATTAGTACACAATGACAGACAGCCTCACCTTTCCTGTTTGTTCAAAAGAATTGTGGAGTCATAGTTTTCAAAAGGGAAATATTTACTGACTTCTTTATATCACAAAATGATAGTTGTAGTCCTAATCGTGCTCCTGTGGAAGGTCTTGGACCAAATTTTACTCTTGATTTTGATACTATCAGTTACAAACCTTATTGCCTTAAGCTAAACAAAATGTTCTGCCATAACTCTTGTGCTGCCATTTTCAACACCTTATGAAAACTGATCCTGGCAGTGTTTCTGTTGACACAACTTCTAAGAACAAAAAGAGACTAGCTGAATGAAGTGAAAGTGCCTTTTATCAAACCTCAATCCTTGAACCATATTAAGTGACACTAAGTGAATTTTCATTCCAAAAATCACGTACAGCGAGCCCAATTTCTTAAAGACATTAGGAAAAAAATATTAAATTCACTGTCACCATGATTTCAGGTCTATGCCAGCTGTTGAAATAAAGTGCCTGAGGCATGCGAGTGTCAGTACAGTGTGACAAAGAGCACACAATACTTGGACACAAACTTCATACAATTAAACTGAAAGGGCATTGAGTGATGACAGGTGGCTCAGGATCTACAATCCTGTTCACATGTTACTCAGGCAGGGAAATTTATACCTGCAGTAGAGTTGTCCAGTTTAAGGTTAAATTAAATCAAAGCAGATTTCAGAGTCTCCTTGTATCAACAATTAGATGCTACAGTCTTTACCCATTCAATGATTTGCATGAAAAATCCCAAAATGCTTGAAAAGTCACATGCATAAGCAGACATTTCATGTTTGACATGCACTGATTTCTCGCCTTTGGCTGTTACATATTCAAAAACGTCACCCTTCATGCGTTTTGAAGCTGTGTGCTTGTAAAAGTCTCTGCTACTGTCTTCCACATTCTTCTGAACTGTGCAGTTTTTTATATGTGATTTTTTTTTTCTTTTTTTGTATTTTCATCTCAAAATGAACTACAGAAATATCTTAAGAAATCACAGTGGGATGTGATGACAAGATGAGCAGCTAAGAGCACTTCAGACAGTGTTCAAATCGTATGAGGAATCCTTCTTTCTCCTACTGTATGTGTTTTGTTTGGGACGTCTGTGTGGACTTTGAAAATACCGCCAGGGCTTTCGTAACATGGTGCAGAAGTATTCAGAAAAACAGAATATTTGATAATAAACATTTTGAAAATACACCACTGGCTGCTTTCATTTACATGTGACCAAATGGGGTGTGTATTTTCTGTAGGTTAAGAGGCCTTTGTCAGGACAGTTTCTTTGTTTTTTTTTCACTCTTGCTTTGATGTTATTATTGTTTTAAATTGGCATCAAATAGTGTGCAATGAAATATAAAATCACATCTTCATTTCATGGAATCCTGGTGCAAAATCCAAATATTTTGTATTCTATGCTTGAAGGAATCAACTTACAAAAATGGTTGAAGGAAAAGGAATTTTCAACAAATCCCATGAAGACTAATTCCTACAATAGGCAGGCACTTTACTTACAGAAACAGGAGTAAATAGTGAAGCTCGTGGGGGCTATTTTCAGCGGCGGATTTATTGTGCTAGTGAGTACTCTGTGCAACAGTGTGGCTCGTTGATGTGTCTGCAGGCCACAGACTTTAATCAGCTCTTATGTTAGCAATGTTGGTCTGTCGGTCAGTCGGTTGGTGGGTCCAGACTAAAATATCTCAACAACTATTTCATGTCCTCGACATTTGATACAGACACACATGATGAACTGTAATAACTTTGGTGATCCCCTGACTTTCCATGTTTTTGGCTCAAAACGCAGCTGTATGTAAACACAGCCTTGCAGAACCTGATATAGAAGCGTGTTGAATCAGTTCTTCGTTGTTTTCAGATTTGTTTAAAAAGTATAGAATTTTACCTTGAAGAGAAGTCTAGTTGCTCAGGCAATAGATGCAGTACAGAGAGACAAAGGTTAGGCCGTATTTATAGAAATAGATAGATTTATTTGAGAAGATTTAAAGCATACATGATAAGCTGGTCACAAAGACAGACTCCATATAAGATTTTTTTTTTAATTGTCAAGGATTAAAATACACCAAAAAGCTCTAGGGCTTATTTCCATTGCTGTCCTGTATTGCAGTACAAGATGGCAGACTGAATAAGAAAGTGTCAAGCAAGAATGACATTAAACCTAAACAAATAAGCATTTGTTCATCAACATTTCTTGAGATCTGATTAAAGCCTCTCTCTCAACTGGGTTTAGATTGAGTGAGACAGGCTGCTTGTTCCACTGACATGAAGCTGTATATGAAAATGTATTTTTCCTAAAACATGTTTTAAATCCCATAGAAATAATGCTTGTTAGATTGCTTCTATAGTGTTGTGGGTGTGGTTGTTTTTTTTTACTAGATTAAAATGGTTGGAAAGGTAGGGAGGTGCAGATTTGTACACAATCTTGTGGGAAATACTCATCTTAATTTGCACCACCCTTTTATCCACGGGGAGAAGATTCAATTTTTTAAAGTGAACTGCATTGAGAGCTTGTTGCATATTAATGATGTGATGAAAAGTGACCAAAAGTAGTCAAGTCAATTTTATTTGTATAGCCCAATATCACAAATCACAACTTTGCCTTAGGGGGCTCTACAGTCAGCACAGCAATACAACATCTTCTGTCCTTAGACCCTTGAATAGGACATAAAAAATTCCTTAAAACCCTGTAATGGGGGCGCTGGGTTGGTGGAAGAAACCACAGGAAGAGCAACAGAGGAGGGATCCCTCTCCCAGGATGGACAGATGTACACTAGATGTTGTGTGTACAGAATAGAAGACAAATGACAAAATACAGCATTGAAACAGGACAACAAAGTCCTTCGTCTCCTTTTCACTGAGTCTGTGTTGTTTTGTCACACATGGCGTTAATGCTGGCACCAACCCTCTGACCAGAGGAAGACGACACCGTGCCACTCTCAGCCACAGCAGACTACAGCAGCGACTGCATTCAGCCGCTCGACACCTGATCCTACTGTACACCACGTTCCGGTCATCTGGATTTTGGTGTTGGCACACGGAGTGGAAAAAAGGGACAAGGGTAGAAAAGAGGAGGAGGCAATACGAAAACGAGCTTGCATTGAGATGTTCATTATGTTACAAAGTGGCAAGCGTGCTGCCCAAGTCAGATGTAATGTGAAAAGCAGACGAGTACTATTGCATAAGCAGGAACGAAATGAATGCAGCAGCTCAGAGTTCTTGTGTTTGTAACTGAATGTTTTTTAATTTAGTGTGATAATCAATTTTGACTTTCATTGTTTTCAATCTTTATAGTCATGTACCCATGTAAGGTCAGACACTTTGCCCTTTCACACTGCTCCAATCGAAATTCAAAATACATTCTCCTGTCAATATATGTCATGTTTGATCTGGCGGTGTTTCCTGGCACCCTCTTTTTCCAAAAGTGGAAATGTACCATCTGGAGTTGCCATTGGCCTCTTAACTTTTGACCTCGGCCTTGACATGTAACACTCATTCGCATTCAGGAACAAACTGTAGCCTTACACCCCGAACACACGAGACATTATGTTCTGACCAAGTAATATGTGGCTCATTTGTCATAATGATTTGTGGCCTAAACATGCCGATCTCCATGTTTTACACTTCGGACCAAGGAACATGTAGTACAGTGATATATTTGATGTGTCACTACAGCAAAACAAATTAATTCTCTCTCATAAGCTGTTTCAAGATTATTGTATCTTGAGGTTATTTTGAGGTCACTTTTCTACTTCACTCCCATTGAGAGGTATATTTTGTACTGTTTAGTTACTTCCCAGAATAACATTTCATACAAAAACCAGTGATGAGCTTTCTAAAATATGATGCATCTATAGGTCAAATTCAAGATTTAAGATTCACTTTATTGTCCCATGTTGTAGGAAATTTGTATTGGGTTTCCACTCATGCTGCATCCATAAAAAAACATTCCACATACATAAAAGTCAGGACATGACAGCTACAAGGAACAAGAAACATATTGAAGAACATAATAATAAAACATACAGTAATAAAAACAGGAAAAAAACATACACTGATGTTAAATAGATAGAAACCTATAGTACAGAAAAAAGTACAGAAAGGAACTACAACTGGAAAACATTCATCAATGGATAAGTAAAAAAATAAAAGCTCTGTTGGTTTTTATATTGTTTTCATCCTTATTTCATCTGCCACCATTTAAAATGTTTATTGAAATAGGGATAAAAGAGTTTTTAAATCTATTCAATTGACAGTGTGGTACTCTTAACCTCCTCCCTGATGGCAGTAGCTGGTACTCAGTGTGCAGTACATGGAGTGGGTCGGTTATTATTTTGTTGGTTTGCCACAGAAAAGCCTGTTCATAAGTAGACTGCAGAGATGGATGCTGTCTTACAGCTTTTATCTTCCATGCAATCTGCATGACTCAGACTAGTTTGGACTTCAGTTGCACAGAGAGTTTACCAAACTGAGATGTGATGCTGTAATTAGGCTCTCAAAGACTGCCTGATAAAAGACTTCCATAAACTTCTGATCAACACCATGAAATCTGAGTCGCCGGAAGACGAGCAGTCGCTGTTGTAGTCTGTTACAAATACTGTCAACATGCGGCCTCAAGGTCAGCGAGCTATCAATAAAAACACCAAGGTATTTGTACAAGGAGACCTATGAGATGGTTTCTTAGGCCTGTGGTCTCCTCTAGGGTCAAACACCATCTCCTCTGTCATTTTAACATTTAACAAGAGAAGATGGTTATCATCACACCATGCTACAAAGCTTTCTATTTCTAAAATAATACTCTGAAATGTCATGTTCCTTCTTTGGGTTATTAGGGTTATGGCTTCTACACTCAATAGAGTATAAAGAACAAAAAGAACAGGTGAATTAACTCAAGGTTCGGGTACTGAAAGAATACCATTAACACTGACCTGTTGTTTACAGTTAAGTAACAGGAATATTCAGATAGAAGGAGCAGTATGTAAGTCCGAAGACTTCTGGTAGATGGAGCACCAGGCCTCTGACATCTCTTCACTGCATGATTTCAGCAGGAACCCAGAAGCCAATCATGCTGGAAGATGGTGACTATTTAGCTGGGATCATGTTCGTCATAGATTTCACAGAATCTCAGTTTTTCGAAGTTCAATGAAAGGCAGTGAGTTTCAAGTTCCTCCTTCTGTCTCCTCATGAAAGTTACACAACAGTATAAAGAAGTAAAATTTAGTTCCACATTGACTGACTAAAACATTAAATGCTTCTTACACATCCGGCAAATGTATTAGTAAAACTAATTCAGTAAACTACTATACTGCATAATTAGTATATAATAGCCACAGGGACTTTTGTCTGCATAATGATTGCTTTAACTTTGGATACTTTACGTGTATTTTTGCTGTCAATACTTATATATATATATATAAGTAATATTTTGAATGCAGGACTTGTTATGGAATATTTTTACACTGTTGTAATGCTACTTATACTTCAATAAAGAATCTGAATACTCACTCCTTCCTCCGCTGTTTATAGTGTTGCCAGAGTGTGTTACTGAAAACTGAGGCGCGACAGAGGGCGAGAGCAGCTGATTGCTGGAGAGAATACTGTTCCTAGCGAGAGGAAAGCTAATAGGTTTGTTTGTGAGGATGCTGCACCTGTCTATTATTGATAGACCAAGCTGTAAATAACTTTGTGAAGCTGTTTTGTCTTGTGGGGGCTTCTGTGTTCCTTCCTCCGCTCTTCCTGCTCCTCTATACCTTGTTATACACACATACACCTACACACAGGTGCACAGATATTCATCTTCTTTATTTTCCAGAGCATCTCAGCACAGTGATGAATCGCTCCCTGTGCTTCAGATAAAGACAAAAGGAAGTTGGCACAATAATTTCAGGTAGAAATGATGACATGATGAACACAGCATATCCCAATCTTATCCAAACATACATTCATTTGTACACACAGTGTGTATCTGTACAACAGTCCTAGTGTGTGTGTGTGGGTGTGTTGTTGAGTGTGGAAAACCCTCTGTGAGTGTATTTATAGCAGGCCATTGTTGAGCCCATAGAAACCTCTGTAATTGGATCTGGTCTCCCTCGCTGAGAGAGTCTGGTGATAAATGAGTTGGCAGACGTCACTGCCATCTCCGTGATAACTGTACGCCCCACATCACTGTCTTAAGCTCTTTTAAGTCCCCGCAGGATTAAATTCATAAGTGAATTATCATTCTCAAGTGTGTGAGAGGAAGGGACGCTAAGAACCTGTTTGCACCGTGTGGACATTTAATGGCTGTCGTTGTTGTGTCCTTGGGTTGAAACTTAATTGACTGACCACTCGGGGCTGCACTTGAAACACTGATGTTTTTCTACAGCTGATAACCCTAAAATTATGATTTTTAGTTTTTTGGAAGAAAGACGTAAGATAAACAGGAAAGTTTTCATTTGGTTCTTGGTCTAAAATGTTTGAACTACTCAAAAAAAGACATATTTTGTTATATTTTGTGCAAATTAGTGCAAAGAGTTTGGGACTCCATAAAACAAGAAAACACTACAGTGAAAAAAGGCCTCACAATGTACTAATATAGTTTTAATTAGAGCATGTTTGATATATACACATTGTGTTTGTTGAATTATGATGAACATCACTTCTGCTAACCTGTTAAAAATGTGTATGGAGCAACACAGATAAGACGAAAAGACTGAATCGCTGAATATAAACAGAGAATTGCGCTTAAAAACATATTATAATCCATAAAGGCTTCATTATAACACTACGGCTTTAAAGAATTGAAGATACTATGAAGACAGAACCACAGTGAGCAATGAAAAAATGATATCCTGTGTTTCTGTGTGTGTCCGTCTGTCTCACTATGTTGGAAACTTCTCTCTGCTCAGCCGGAGAACATGAGAATGTTACAATTATAAAACAAGATTGACAGGACGGATAGTGTTGCACTGGCAGATGACAGTTCCTGGCTGCATGTCTGGAAGTTATTCACAGCAAAGCCGACACACACACACGCACATGCACATACACATACACATACACACACACACACACACACACACACACACAAACACATACACATACACATACACACACATGCACACACTTCAGAAAGCCCCAACACAAGGATCAAGTGTAAAGTGATGGCCGGTAGAGGAGGGGGGTTGGTGGGCAGGGTGTGTGTGTGTGTGTGTGTGTGTGTGTGTGTGTGTGTGTGCGTGCATGTGTGGAGGGAGGGGTTCAAGGTCAGGGAAAACACATGGTGCAAACCAGCAAACACACTAGCGAAGGCGGCTGCTCAAAGGGAAAACACACATGCAAATAACTGCATCAATCAAAAATTAACACATGATGCACATCTTTAACTGTTAATGATGATTGGTAACCATTACAAGAAATACAATTTTTTTGTACAAGCTCCCTGAACATGTGCAACATCTTAAGGGAGCTTTGGAAGTGATAAAGCATCACACGTCCTTGGAAACATGAGGAGCTGTTAAAAATAGGAATTAACATAGAGGCTTTCACACAGTGCAGAGAAGGATGTATGAGGATGGTTTTGATAAATGTTTTGTACATTTATTGATGTTTTCGGCTATTTTGTTGTCAGCTTATTTTAGCCAGAAAAAAGACGTGTCTGTATTATCTTAGTTGTCATCCTCCTCTTATTCTCATTCCTGGGTTGTTTTATTGTTAATACAGTACACACAAGAGCTAATAAATATAATAAGTACATAGTAATTAACAGTGAGTATCAATAATTAAAGGGGTCATAATGTGCACATTTACAGGTCTTCTCTTTTTGTTCTGGGGCTTTACTGGAATATTTTTGCATGATTTACAGTAAAAAAAAAACTCCTTATTTAACACATACTGACCCCTTACACAGCCACTCAGTTCAAACAGGTCGTTTTAGCTCCTGTCTCTTTAAGGCCCCTCTTGAGGAGCTCCCTCTGCTCTGATTGGTCAGTTTTCAGATGCTGCCCCTCAGCAGACATCTGCCAGATGCATAAACTAAAGTTTTTATTTCATTACTTTTTCTCATTCTTTTACTCGAAATGTCAACTTCTCAAATACATACACAATACGATATATAATTAACAGAAAACTAGAAAAAGGAAAAGTGTAACATTTTGGGAAACAAGCTAGTTTGTTTTCTAGCTAAGAGTTTATTAGAAAATTGACACCACTCTAACACATATACTTTATAATATAAAGCTAGAGCTAGCAGCTAGTTAGCTTAGCTTAGCATAAAGACTGGAAGCAGGGGGAAAAATGCCTACCAGCCAACCTCAATAGTTTACTATTTAACATGTTATATTTAGTTTTTTAATCTGTACACAAATCAAAATGTAAAAAGTAAATTGTGTTTTTACAAGTGTAAGGTTGCCAGGCAACCAGCAGAGACTTAAAAGTTCCCAAAATGCAAAACTATTCCTTTAATCTGCCACATAAATATACCTTAGATGACGCACAGAAAGGCCAATATTTACATTGAAAATCTTTGCAGCTCTGACTTGACTTAACCAGGTCAGCAAGGAGACAACACAACAAAATAACAAAGCAAATACACATTAACTGCTATTTTTCATCCATAAGGTGGGCAACAACACAAATAGATCCTCTTGGAGGAGTGACATGACAAAGACATGATTCCTGAAGGATCAGAAAGTTGAAGGCTGCCCATATCCCTCATGCAGCGTTACATAACTTGTCTGAAGTAGATGCCACTGGCACCCTGCTTGGATCACAAGGTGCTGGCTGTGAAGTCAGCTGTCAGGGGTTGACATGGAGGGCAAAATATGCAGCTCCTTGTAAGTGGATGGATGGCATGGAAGGTAGTCTCCAAAACCACAGGACTCTGCTGCCTTAATGTAGGCCTATTTTTAAATCAATATCAGCCACATTCAACACATGACTGAACACCCAAAAGGCCACACACACACACACACACACACACACACACACACACACACACACACACACACACACATACACACACACACACACACACACACAAACCTTAATGTAGCTATAAACAATATTTATTATCTCCGCCAGGCGTAAACCAGGAAGGGATCATGCATTTGGTCGTGTGTGTGTGCATGTGTCTGTGTGTGTATCTGTCTGCAGCTAATCTCTCATACTACTGGACCCATCAGCCTAACTTTTTGTGCACATTTATGACTGTATGCTCAAGGACCTCTCATAATTGCAGTGTTTCACTATTTTAAATAAAACAAAACAAAAACAAAAAAAAAAACCTATTTTACTACCTATTTCTATTGCAAAGCTTACACTTTTATCTTTTCCGCAGTTCTTTATAAAGAACCAACAGAGAATGACTACAGCTATACGGATCATTTTAATGTCTTTCAGCTCATTGTTTCAGTTTTCCAGGCCGCAGTGTTACTGTTTTGGTTCACTCTCATAACCTCATTTTCAGAAGCAGCAGGCAGCTGTTTTCAATAAAAATAAAGCTCCAAAAACCCACTATACTCTTCCTGCTAAAGACCAAACAGCAGACAGATAAAGTTAGCGATTTGGTGGTGAACACAGTGAAGCATTTAGCAGCTATAGAGACTAAAGACATTTTTTCAGGATGTGTTGCAGGACAAAACAAAAGCTCAAAGGAGAGAGAATGTTGGACTTTCATTCATCAGGATGAAATGAATCCAAATACTAATTGCTAATGTTGCTCTGTATACTGGATGTGTCAAGAGACAACTGTCTAAAATGCTCACCATATTAACTTTATAATGTGATTATATGGTGATGTTGTGTTCACAGCTTGTTGTGCTGCAGTTTTAATACCAGAATCCAAAACTTGTCTCTAATAAGCAAATGTTTTGTTCAAAGAAAGCTGGACACTCCAGCTATGACTGCACCGCTACTTGTCACAAAGACGAGGTTTAGGTGAGCACTGATGTCATGTTACAATACAGATAAATGAAGTCCGAGCACTGAAATCCTCTGAAATCAGCTTTGCACATGTGGCCTGTGGCTGTGATATCATAACAGGGTCATGTGCTGCTATTTCTATACATGCATATCTCTCTGTATTTGACAGCATGTGGTCTTACATGATAAACTAGAAGGCTTACACAGTTAATATGTCTTCAGACAGACGTATACTAGCCTTCATATAATAATCATTGAGTTTTTAATGACTATGTTTGGCATGGTTGCTTTATTACACATTTCTGTAAACTTTGAAATTTATTTCATTATCTTTTATTCAATATATGATTTTTGCCTATTTTACTGCAGTGAACAAACTGAGGTTAATGTTCTATAATTGAAACTTGGATTTTACAGAATGATTCCTGTATTTTTAGCTACACTATATTTAAAATTCTGGGCAATTTGGCTACACAAACAATCAAATCAAATAAAGAGATCATTATTTTTCAAACAGTTTTTTTCCTACCATTGTATGTGAAAAGACAATCATACCTTCATAAAGGGAAATAACATTTCCTGAAGAATTAATCGTATAAATAAAATTGTCAAAATCCAAATTATTAAGCAGACTTTCTTTTCAGCGTCTGGCATATTAGCATTAAAAACAAACAAAAAGGCTAATTGATAATTGATAAAACAGTTTGATTGTGGTGATTTATCCAGCTTACTTTATCCAGTCCATACTGTGCAGTGTTGAACACTTTATAAGACTTTGTGCGTGTCTCAGCAAACAGAGCTATTACTTTGAAGACAGCCCTGTTAAACAGGAAGTTTGATTTACCTATTTGACGCAGATGAACTCAATAACTCGGGAGAATGACGTCATGATAGTAAAAAGGGAATCTGTCCTGCCAGGAAAGGTTTCATTACACCTCCGTCTGCACTTCCTGGTTGGAATAATAGATAGACTTGGAATGTAAGTAAACTTCATTAAACTTGAGGGAAAATATTCTCACAAAATGCTGCCTCACAGTGGGGAAAACACTGACAGAAAACCAGAAAACCTGTTTCAGTTTGAGTTTTGCAAGTTAAAGTGACTTCATTTCCTCATTACAGAGCAGATTTCACAACTGTGATCCATGTAAGGTTGGAGAAAGGCTAGTAAAGCTCAGCTTTTAGAAGCTGAAATGAAAGTCTGTTGTAGTCTAAGTGTTATTGAAGAGGACGCCGTTTAACACAGATCGGATAGAGATTATCCAGGATTTGATGGATGGATGCCTTCTGGAGACATGAAATCATTTCTGTAAGACTGAAAACAATCACTGCAAATTGAACCAAAATGTATGTACTTATATGTAGGTAAGTATGTATTTTATTGCAAATCTGTTACTTCACACAGGGTAGGATGGACTTGAAGTATTATGATAAACCGTCCTGTGAGGTAATCAAGTAAATTTATTCAAGTACAGTAGGCAACTTAAATATGATTTAAAGATAATTGTGCTCTACTTTTCTTCATATTTCAATTCTATGCGACTTTAGTCTTGTATTATTATTGCTACTTCAAGCACGTCTTCTGCCACTGATGATGCATTAGATTAATTTATCATATAACCGCTAACCATAACAAGGTTGACATGTTAGTGCACATCCACATTGAACCATAACACCACACAGAGAGTCTTTGTCATCTCTGAATACCTTTAACACAGTTCAAGGCTAATCAAAAGACAGTGACACGGAGAAAAAACAACCTAAAAGCAATGTTCAGCTTTTCTATAGCGTTCCTGTCTGACACAGCACTAAGGGTCAAATGTGTTGAAATCAAACATTTGAGCATTCCTGCAGGCACTCCTCTAGATTAACTTAGATCTATCAGAGTTGACCAACCAACAATCAGAGACGGCGGCTTAGCTGTTGTATCAAATTTAAATCTGTCTCCTTCCTCTTTTGAGTTGATGGTAAAAATATTCTGCAGACTCTCTGTACTCAGACTCGGACTGTTAGAGTTAAACTGAGAAATTGCGAGCTTCCCTTTTGAATTGAAGGGATTTCACTTCCCTGTTTTTAAGAGCAACTTCCTTATCTTTAACATTTCCACACACAGTTACTGATTTACATGGGTTGAACATAATTTCCAGTTGCACATCCGGGAAGAAACAGACTTGTCATGACTTTAGATGGTAAGGTCTCATCTGAAGAATGAACGTCACAGCCACAAATCTGTTGTGGTCAGTGAAGAGGCTCCGAGGCTGGATGTGAATGCTGAGACAGCCTCTGATTCCTTCACAATAACAGGAAGCCTGTTTGAGATGGACGAGACTCGTCAGGAGAAGACGTTGAACCCGACTGGTAGGAAATAAATTCTTGGAGCAGCAACTGACGAGTTTATGAGGGGTAAGTAAATCAATATTGATATACAAAACACTGTTCTGTATGTTAGAGGAAGGTATTATTTTACCACAGAGATCTGGAACAAAGAAATCAAAATGAAGACATTAAGATATTAACAGGCTCCATGAAAAGTTGGATGGTTGTATATTTTAAAATGCTGACACAGTGAAAGTGCTCCACTCATAGTTTATGTGTCCAGAAAATTAAACTTGCCTCAAATGAAATATGAAATATATTCAGTATTGATATTCACAAACTGGAATTTTTGTAAGGAGGAAGAGTTTTCTGCACACATTCTCCCTTATAAGTAAATAAGGGAGATGTTTTGCTGCCAAAATCCCCACTTGCAGAAGGTCGATATTGACTGTTTTTATGTTAAAAATAAGAAGTCCCCCTCCCCTGCTTCAGAATTGTAATTCAGGCAGCACATAATCCTGCCATAACAGCAATTTGCCATTTTTATACTTTGGTTTGTTTTGAGCTTTAGAGGTACCAGTTTTACATAGTAGAGCTAAGCTAGCTGTTTGCCCCTATTTCCAGTCTTTATGCTAAGCTAACCGACTGCTGGTCGTAACCTCATATTTACCCAACATAAACAAGAATGGTATCGATCTTCTCACTAACTCTCGGCATGAAAGTGTATTTACACAAACTTCTCCTTTAAATGTGTCCCTCTTCTGTTTGGGTATACTTCAAAATGTACTGTCTAATCTCCCATGTGATATTTACCAGCTGCAGGTCAGTGAGCTTGTGAGATGGAGGAAGCATACAGTGAGCTGTACCAGGAGTTTCTTCGCCTAAGGTCACTTTGCCTGAGACAGGCAGCTCTGTTGCATAAACTCACAAAAGCCCTGCAGAAACAGCAAGGTACACATAAAACCTAAAACTAACACTCATAAAAAGGCATCACTCATGATTCACCTTCACCACATCTAAAACTGTCTGTCTGCAGGTGCCACTGTTCCTAATGGAGAGTTGAATGACTTGATGTCCATCCCTGTCCAGTGCACCCAGAAAATCCCTGTACATCCTCATGAAAAGCCAACCATGGCACACAACCCTGCAGCAAATGTGGGGACTTTTGCTGATCTCCTCACTGAAGATATGTCCAAGCTCTGCATGAATGTGGCCCATCAGAGGAAGGATGATGGGAAAGTTGAGCAAAAACACTTATCATCAAATGCAGAACACGCAGAGCAGCCTGGTGGAAACAGAACTCTGCACGCAATGAGAGTAGGTGCCTTTACTGGCTAAAAATCCCATTTCCTTAGTTCTTCTCTGTGATTTTTTTAGTATTCCTCCTCACAAACTCCTCTCTCTTTGTGTTAGCTGCCTGTGACAGGCAGTCTCTCCCTGGATGAAGTGAATCAGCAGCTGTCTGGTGGGGTGCTGATGTCAGATGTGGCACTGCAGTCTCACGTTTGTGACTTCTGCCAGGCAGTTTTTCCTGGAGACACAACCACCAGAGGAGAGTTCCTACGACATCTCTACACCCACGTCACCTAGACTGAACTGATTATTCTTTTTCTCCTGACAGATGGGTTAATATGATGTGCTATGATTCAGTTCAACTGATCTCTGGAAACAGAAGTGAAACAGGCCTTTTCTTCATATGGTTAGCTGTTTGTCGATGGATTAACTGTGCAAATGCTGATGCTGATGCTGCATCATCTTCTATAGAAACTGCAAGCTGGAAATAGACTAGACTAGACTTTCTCTGCGTCCATTGTATATAAAATCATTAAGATAGAGATTACAAAAAAAGAATCCCTGCTGTAGAAGTATCAAGCTATGCAGATAGTTTTGGTTTTATTAGATTAAGTTTTGAGATATCTGTCTCTTTTTATGCCTCCATCCTAATATGATGGACGTGAAAAGAATTTCACAGCATGCTCACAGGACTGATTCTCTTTGCAGAAACAGTGTCCCTGTGACTTTGGATCATCAACCTAACATGACCCTAATCTAATGGGAAAATGAAACCAAAGCTGCAAAGTGCAAAGAAAAAAATCTAAAATACCACCTACTAGAAATATGCTGAATTTATTCATATAATTACCCATAATCTCTGGTTTCAAACTTTATGGTCGCCCTCACCAGATGCTTTTAGCACCAGAAAGGTTTTTAAAAAAAAAAACAAAAAAAAAAACACCCCTCTGTAACATGAGGAAATGAATAAATTTAGAAAAAGAGTTGAATTTGTGATTAACTTTGTGAAACTCAATCAAAAGGCTTTACAAGCTGTACAGCATAATGACATCCTCTGTCCTTAGACACTAGAGTTAGTGTTAGTTTGATTATCTGCGATACCAGTTAAAGACAAAATGTTCTGTTTATGATCTTAAATTACTGTGCAAAAACATGATAACTTCTGCATGTTATTACCCTCAGTCTATCTCCTTGTCTAACCTTGTTGGAATCCTGTTACATAATGGTAGAAATGGGTTCAGCAGTATCTAATGGCGAATATTAAACCTTTACCTGATGTTACTTCAACTTTGTCTTCCTTGACATGCAGATTTAAACATTTTTATTCTTAGTGCCCATGTGTTATAAAGAAAGCACAATATGTTTTGTATCTGAATTAATATACATACTGTATATAGTGGTAGTATAAGAGTATGGCATTAGGAGTCTTGGCTGATCTTTGCCTTTCAGTGTGAACTTAATCTGCTTTAATTGTGGGACCATTTATATTATCTTTTTCAAGCTGATATAAGAAAAAAAAAGAATTAATTGAATCTGAGTCAGTTTATTAATGGAAACCTTTCCTTAAGAATCTTTTTGTAAAATATTGTTACATATAATGTATGTAATGTAGATATTTGAACACCCATGTGGCTAATCCTTAAAAAAAAATTCTATATATTCAAATCCAGATAATAAGAATTCCTAATTTCATGAATGGCCATTCGGCTGCTTTCTAAATGTCTGCAATCGAGCATTAAACTGATCAGCTGTCTGTTGCTCAGCTCTGTTACTGTGAAGAGAGCACGGGCTAAGAATAGACTTGAAGATTTAACTCCCTAATTAGTGGTGCTGACAGCTGATTGATGATGCTGTCTCCCTTCATCTGTTGCCACGCCGACTGTTGCTCTCACCATAAGGAAAACCAAGTTGGATATAATTGCTCTTGTGTAATCAAAAAGCTAATAGCATTTTTTTTTACATAAACATCACCATTAACATCTTTGGAACTGGTCCAATTGTGTAACTCAATACTGACGTCATGTTTAATGTGAGCCTTTATTTATTTATACTAACCTTTATGATTTGGTGTTGACTGTACAGTAACTGCAGTGAAATAAACTAACAATCGTGTGTTTTTAATTTTTTAAAACTGAATTCATTGAAGTAATCTGTGGTTTAGATTGTGTGTCTTCATTTTCTCTCATGTCTGTGTGAAAAGCGCGTGTGTGTGAGTGTGTGTGTCTGTGTGGATGAGCTCTGCTGATGACATCACTGGTACAGGTGAGTCATGCCGGCAGTGAGGCTCAGTGCAGAGCGTCAGCGCAACAAATGAGACGACAGCAGAGGTGTTGCTGGCTGTGTGACGCAGCTCCTCTTCCACACATCAGAACTGCCAAGAGAAGAAGAAGAAGAAGGAGAACACGAAGAAGAAAGGGAGTCTTTGTGGAAACACAATGCAACACGCTGTCGCTTTAAGCAATAAAATAACATTTATTGAGATGTAACAAAATAAATAATCTGTTTTGCAACATAATAGACTGAGGAAGTTACTAATGCTCAAGAGACAGGCAGGTGTAACTGATGCACAGCAAGCTACCTCACTGACATACTCTGTGATTAAGTATACAAAAAAAATCATTATCAACATGAGCCTTGTCGTTATATAAAGTCAGTTCTTCACAAGATTCAAATATTTTGATGTCACTTGTAGGAGCTGCTGTGTCAGAGGTCAAGCACCATGAAATTTCTTTCTGTAAACCTCTGCTTGTGTTTCTCTTTTTTAATCTGTCTAAAGCTTAGAAAGTAAAGTGACCTATTTTACTATAAAGCTTTAAAGGACAAAATGGGAAACTGACAAACTGTAGAGTTCACTTTGTTGATATCTAAGACTACAGAATACATCCCAAAAACACACTGTCCTACTGTAGGTTTCTGCTAAAACCTAAAAAAAAAATAATCAAAAATCTACACTAATCACCACATTTTCTGAAAATACCATTGTTAGTTTGTTTTAAACTTTTTTTTTTTCAAAAAAAAAAAAAAAAAAAAAAAAACTGGTTTCTTTAAATGTAATTTTGATGCAGGTTCATCAGAGGCTGTACAACGGCACCCATTAGACACAAGACATTGAACCCTGCTGTTCTGTAGCTGATGCTGAAACCTGATTTCATGTAGAGAGAGGAGAGTAAAAAGTCATGTTTTCACTGGAAATAAATAAAACATCAGTTTTCTTATTTCATGCCACTGACTTTAGCAAATGTGTTCTGAGTATATTTTCACATACTGTCATTAAATTAAAGTTAGAATGACAACATAAGCCTAAAGTATCAGCCATTTGTGCAAAATATTATGTAAAAGATGTGTGTGTGTGAGAGAGAGAGGGGGTGAGCCAAACCATGACTTGTTATACAGTTAAAGACAAAAGGCCTCTGAACTTGATGGTTGAACATGCTCAAGGAAATCTGAATCAACATATGCCATACATGCTCATTTTCTTCACTATTCCATCTTCAAGGATTGTATATCTTTGGATGTTAAAGAATATCACACATTGTCTTCACAAACCAGCAGATCTGTTTGTTTCCTGAGGGTGATGAGCTGCAGAGAATGTTACTAAACTGTTGTATTATATCGTAGCTTGCTGAAAATGTTAATAAAAGTCTCCCTATACTCAAAACCACATTTCCTCTACACATAACTACAGCATGTTACTCAGTCTGTAGTGAGTTAAGAGTCAATTTCCAAAGTTGCAGTGCCCCCTGCTGTGTCGAACCTGTTTCAAATGAAACAGGTGGCACGTCTGACACACAAAATTGCTCATAACAAATGGATTAATTCAACAAAATTTAAGGTTTTTCCTGATGAAATCAGTTACTTTCTTACCACTATCAGCTAAAATCTGTAGGACATAAAGTCCACGTATTTTAAAAATCAAATTAGAAAGGTTGTTTCCCCCTACGTATTTACTGAATAAAGAACATTTTGAACTTGATCCATGACTTCACAGTTTAGAAGTCACCGCAGGTTTATGATATCAGTCGCTGGTAAATTCTGACATTTACGATATAGACTTTGAAGTTGATAAGAGCGTTCTCCCCGCTGGATGCTCTTGATGTCAGTGATGCAAGCACACACATGTGGAAAAACCTGCTCAGTTGCAGCCTGTACAGCAGACTCTGAGCAGAGTTCAGTGGCAGGCCTGAGCACAAGTTCCCTGATGCTGCTGAGCGTTCTCACTTCCCCCGCTGGTTGGAGTCGTCTTTGGTAATGCAAGGGCTACTGCTCCTGCACGCTGTTATGGAGCTCCGCCTTTCTACTTTGCTGTCATGGTCTGTGGGGAGACGGGAAAGTTGAAGATGAGACTTACAAGTAGGAGTCACGAAAAGTCACCTTAGAGTCACTTTAAAATAAATACTTGTTAAAAAAAACCTCTGACTAGTATTTCAGGAGCACTTAAGATTAACCTGTAATATAATAACAATTGCGGTCTGACACAAATGGTTCTTGAAATCATGAGTGGATCAACTTATAAACCTTTAATGCCGTAAAATCAAAACTGTAAATTACTGTGAATCAGTTAGAAAATTAAAAGAAAACAATATATGTCTATCTTTATTTTTAAAACCTCTTTCTCAAATGATTTTTTTCTAAAGCATGCTCCTTGTGTCTGATTTGATGCTATTTTAACTCACACTTACATAGCTTTACAATGACTGGTCTTGACAGTTACACTGAAATAAAGGCTAAATGTTTTGTTACACGATGCAAGTAGTTTTTTAAAGACCTCTGAAAAAACAGTTTGGGGAATTCAGCAAGAAACTCTCCCACATGGATGAAGTCATCATAGTTCATATTATCAACCCGAGCTGTTGAGTAACAGAAAGTCTTATTGCAAAGATGAGGATTTCTGGGCTGGTGATAAGGCAGTCACGAAGTCAAGAAATCGAGTGAAGAAGATGGCTAAGTAAATCAAATAAAAGTTGATGTTCATTGTGTATTGCAACAATCACTTCTGAGGTGTGTTTATTAGCTTGCAAAGATGATCTGTGAATAGACACAACTTCATCTCTGAAACATTCAATTTACAACATGATCTCACTGTCTAAATAACATGTGAAGTGAGTCAAGTATTATTAATTTATTGACTTATTCATTCATTTATTTGCTCCTTTAGAGTCCCTCAGTGTCCATATGTTTTAACAACATGCAGTAATATAATAATATATGTACAATATTCTTTGTAACACAAGAATTTAATAGCAGATATTCAGCAAAATACACGGAAAATACAAAGGGTTAGATTTATCAGATTGATGAATGTGAATTATGTTAAAACAATGTGTGACAGATGATATCCTGACTAGATAAACAATGGAAGATAAGTTATGTGACGTTGAAAGGAAGTGAAAGAAAGAAAGCAATGATTAATGAGAGAGACATAAGTAGGAAACTTGGATGAGTGAGATAGGAGACAAAGTGAGGGAGATCGACGTCAGAGATGAAACATATGTCATTTTTTGTTATTTCCGCAGTCCTTTTGGTAGAGGGAGAAGATGTATAAAAAAGACTGTGCCATTTTGCAGCCCACAGGTTTTATTTTTGTACACTGTCGCTTGGTGAGTCAATGCAACGCCCCTCCAATTACCTCCCACTCCTTCGCCCCCACGCCCCATCCATCCCGCCCTTCAGCCCACGCACCTAACACACTCTGACGTCAGTCGCTGCTGAGGGGAGGGAGGGTGGGGGGGGTCCGATTCAGCCGCCCACAGAGTACTTCCTATCCCCCCTCCCCTCCCTCCTTCCCCGCCCCCTCATGTCTTTGCTGGCTTCCTCCTCCTTGCTTCATCTCTTCAACTGGCTATCACAGCCCGGAACGACTAACTTTCCTGGATCACTTGCTTTTCTTTTCTTTTTTTGCTCTTTCTTGTGAAGAGCTGTGATGCATCAGAAGAAGAAAAAAAATGCTACACTAACAGGGTATAAAGGAAGTGCGATAACAGTGTAACACTCTTCTCCCCTCTTTTTCTCGCTCTTTTCCTCTCAGCATATCTCTCTCCACCCTCCTTCTGTTTCCCCTTCTAACTTCTATCCTCTCTAATTTACAGTCTGGTGAAGTTCAGCTGTGCATGGTGGGAGGCGTCACCTCAGAGAGACTGTGACTCACTAGAGTTCAAGCTGTAGAGCTATAAAATATTCATTGTCAGGAGAGTTTAGGGAATCTCTGTCTGCCATTTTCAATTCAACCCCAACATCAACTTTGATTCCAACTTAAAGCAGTACTAACATTTTGGGCAATACGTTTATTTGCTTTCTTGCTGAGAGTTAGATGAGAACATCGATCTTCTATCTCACCACTGGAAAGCGAATAAGTGTATATTTCCCAAATGCTGAACTATTCCTTTAACCTGTACAGCAATGGGCAAACACTGTAAAACTTTTATTCTGTGTCAATTATTAAACACATAATATTGAATTTGAAAAGTCACCTGTGGAGTGAGTTCCTTCTGACCCTATGCTGAGTTTGCCAGCCCGATCATGTGACACCATCCGAGCCAATCGCAGCCCTTCGTCCATTAGCGTTTGCTGTATGAGATGGCGACTCCAGTTGGCTGGGTTGGAGGTGTCGGTGGGAGGACGGGGGGATGGAGACTGGTTGCACTGTGAGCCGATGTCTAACAGAACAGACAGATTAGGGTGTAAATTTCATCTTCAAACATAGGTTTCCCTAAAGGTTGTCTTCTAGGTTAAAAGATGTTGATCAACTGCAGACAAGTTCAGAGTAAAAAAAAGTTTTTTATTAAAGAGGTTTGAAGTATTTACCATGTGATACACTATCCAGGCTTTCTGTGGATAAGCTGTCATCATCTGCCCTCTGAATTAAGCCCTCTGAGCCCTCCACTCCGAGAAGTGATGACACACTCTCGGGCACAATAACCTAAAAAACATTATACACTGTTGATTCAGTCCAAGTGAGTCACTTCAAACATCTGACAAGTAAACTGAATATTGAATCCACACACACTGCAGGAGAGCCTGAACTCACCTCATGTCTCGCTCTCTTCTGGGACAGTATGCTGTTCTCATCTGCATTCGACCTGCAGAGAGAAAACAATCAAGAAAATGTTCTTGTACAAGTCGCAGCAACAAGCAAAAAGTCACACTGAATACAACTTTTATCCAACTTGTCAAATTTTGCAATAAAGCTATTTTTTATTTTTTATTATTATCTTTTTTTTTTTTTGGAGTGCCTCTGCACAACTTTTATTTGTCTAAGCGTTCACATATTTGGTCATTAGTCATTGTTTTATATCTCCCAGTTACCTTGTAGGACTTCACAATTAAAAAATATTTATTAAGCTCTGGGATTGAGACAATTTGAAATCATATTTGCCAAAGGGACTTTTTAAATTAACTATACTGTAGTAATGACAGTATAGTAATATCATTTCAAGAGTACTTCAAGAGTACTAAAATTATTTCTGTGCTCTTGCTGAGAGACAATGTGTCCACTGCTGATGTTTACTTTCATAAAGATGTATGAAAATGTTTTTTACACATTACATTTTTTACACATGCACAGGATTTGTGTATTCCTGTCGGACCCCAAAGTTAAGCTCATTACACTGTCAAGGTGAAAGTTTAATTCCCACTGTGATATGAGCCAGGTTCTGTCTGAAAATGAATGCGCTGGTGGGCAGATGACTAATATAAACCACCTGGTACACGTAGAATATGCTAAACACAAGGTGCTTTTTTTTAAGATTTCATTCACAATTATTCACATGTGGCTTTTTATAACATGATGTTACTCGGCATTGGCATTGAATGGCATTGCCGCCAAGTGTGCTGTGGAGGGTCCAGGCTTTACTTTTCTCTAAAATAATGGAATATTATTTTAACAGTCATCTAACAGTTTTTTTTCCTTGGGATTGAGGCTTTATCAAGACCCAGTAGGTATGACATGTGTTGGTCATCGGTTGCTGGTTGATAAATCAAGCACATTCTCTACAGGCAGCGCCCCTTACCTTGCATGCTTTAGTGTGGAGGTGTAGGCACATTTTCTTGCCACCTGCCGAGCCAAAGAAAAGAGTTCCACCCGTCTCAGTAAAAGGGCATTGTCGCGCATGCAGAACTGAGCTGCAGCCTCATTGATGATCAGCTGAGGAGAGAAAGCATTGAATGAAGGATGGATGGAAGCAGTGAAAATGGCACGCAGGCAAGAAATTGCTTATCTTTGTTTGACATGTGTATTTATTTCTGATCAAAGCTCCCTTCCCTTCATAAACAGGTGACTGTAGGTAGGTAACACTATGCTTTTACCTCATGATGTGTGAGCTGCTTGCCTTCCCTCCGCTTGGAGTCAAAGCGTCCATAAATGAGACTGTACTTTCGGATCTCTTCTTCCTTGTTCACATCTTGGGATCCCATTTTGAAGATATGGCCTACAGTCTTTGCCATCTTCTTGTTCAACCTCAACAGACTCTTCACCTCTGCAGGATCTGACCTGGGCAGGGTCCTGAGGAGTCTCTCCACGCTCTCCACCACCGCCCGAGCCGTCTCCCCATCCAGCTGTCCTCCAGGCCACGCTGACAGAGCCACTGGGGCAAAAGAAGCAGAGGAGCTTGGAGACGTGGAGGGACCAGGAGGACACGTTGACAGCAAAGGTGGGCTAGGCGGCTCCTCCTCTATTCCAGATGCAGAGGCCAAAGTGCAGTTTCCATCAGGCTCTGGGCTGAGCCAATGTGGGTCCATGGGTGACAGTTTTTCCCTGTAGTGTGTGTCTGGTGGCTGCGGTGAGGCCTGGGAGCAAGGGCTTCTTGGACTCCCACTGTGCATTGGTGTAAGACACGCCCGATCCTCCTTTTCACACGGTGACCCTGGCTGGCCATTGCTCACAGACTTCCTGGGCCCACTTGTGCCCGTCCCGTCAACTTTGAACAATGGGATGCCCCCGAGAGGAACGTTTGAGACTGGCTGGCTGAAAAGGGCAGGGTTCGCCGCCCAGTCTCGGAGGGCCTTCTGCAGCCTACGCACATGCAGTGGCTTGGTGGCCATGCCAACTAGTGCCATGATCTCCAGGAACTCCTCCTCCGCTGCCTCACAGAGCTGCTGCACGTCGTCGCCACCCTGCTGGATGAAGGTTTCATAATAGGCCAGCAGGTTGGCCCTTTGCAGCACCCGATAGAGCTGCAACTCCCCAAGTGTGCGTGGCAGAGACATGGCACACTGCACTGGAAAGTTTAGGCAGGAGAAATCAAAGACATGAACCTGCAGGTGGAGAAATTCTCTACAAGTTATTTATTTAGATAAAGACTTTTCCATCTAGATAACAATTAGTGTGTCTCCAAATTCTTCTATATTAAGAAAAAAAAGGTGAATGCAGGCAGTCAATGCATACTTTAAAGCAGAAGGTGACCCCTGCATATAGAAATTACTTTCACTTTTTGAGATATATTTTTAATTTAAGCCTTTGTGTGACTAAATGAGTACGTAAACCTCTCTTACCTTCTTCGGTTAGGTCCGGTGTGCAGAGAGGGCGACGCAAAGGTGTCTCTCCAACAATCGATGTCACAGCTCGAGAGTGAAACTGATGAAAAGAAATTAAAAAAACAAAACAAAACAATTTAGGTTGATCAATTAAAACCGCGGTAGATTTAGACTACATTAAAGTAGAAACACTCGGATTACTGGCTCCGGTTCAGATAAAACAATCGACTGGAGGCAAATGTTCCTGAGCCAGATGTTAAGAGAGAAAACACCCTGCTCAAAGACACATCGCAGTTATTTTCCTTTTTGCTTCTTACCCCTGCACCTATAACCGAAAGCCTCCCAGGCTCAGATTGGCGTAGTAAATCCCCTTTGCGTATCGTACCTCGTCTGAAATCACTGGCAGAAATCCTCCTCCGGCGCACCGTATTGGTTGCTGGCTGCCTTTTTGCTGTCTGTGTGGGCTGGAGAATGACGGGGGCGGACTGCAGCACGCCATCTGACCGAAAAAGAGCCTTCCTCTCCCGGTAGAGAGGCGGCTTTCAAATTGGAGATGTGGGTGGTGGTGGTGGGGGCTTGAAATTAACCCTGTGCGTCTTCAAGATTTTTTTTTTTAATGCAGAAGCTTGAAGGGGGGTTCCCACAGTTTGCCATGTCAAAGACCCCTAAACGACCAGTCAGCACACCAACACCATATAGAGCACAATAGACACAGTGTCTGATACAGATGCAGATTTTTACTCAACGGAGTTTTTATGTAGGAGGCGGGTGGTCGTAAATTATTCCGAGAGTACAGGTGAAAATTCCGTCCCCCACCCAATGCTTTTTGTATGTTTAAAGTTAAAAGGGCCAATTCACCCAAATACATCATCACAAACAATACCAAACAAAATGCGTGTTCTGGCCTAGGCACATCCATTTCTCAGCACTCACTACACTTCTATTTAATAATTAAAATCATATCATACCACACACATAATACTGAGATACTGATACTAGACACTGCACATTATATACTGTATATATTTTCATGACATAAGGAAGTACTGCACTTAATACGTATGTATTACGTGTTGTCTGGTTTGTCCACCTTCATAGTGAAACTAGACAAATTGTCATGTGCCTTGGAGGAAGACTGAGGGAGTAGTAAGGCTGAGATACACTACATGAACACCCCCCACCACACACACACACACACACACACACACACACACACACACACACACACACACACACACACACACCCACATACACACACATACACACACCAGCCACAAAAGCATCAGTTAGTCAGTTAGTGATGGGGCCTTATCCCAAAATGTGTTAGATAGGTTTGAGGACTGTGCTACAACTGAAACAATTAGTCGATTAATTGTTTGTCTGAAACTTTTCTGAATTTTTTTTGAGAATGACTTATTCATTTAAATCATTTTTGTAAGAAAAAAGAAAAACATTCACTGATTCCAGTTTCTCAGCTGTAAATATTTCTGGTCTTCTATGATATTAAACTGAATATATTTGGCTTATTGATTGTTGGTTAAACAAAACAAGCAATCTGACTGAGGACTTAGACTTTTAGAGAGATTGTGGTACAAATAGTGTATTTGTTTAAATTCTTAGACTTTTATGGACTAAATAATTAATCAGTTAATTGAGAAAATAATGAACACATCAATTGTTGTTGCAGTCTTTCCTCACCAAACTGTGAGTGACTTCACATCATGCATGAGGTACTGTCATGTTGTGCCACAAAATTGGAAGCACACTATTGTATAAAATATCATTGTTTGTAGTGTTAAGAAATCCTGTACTAGAACAAAGGTGCCTGTCAGTGCATTATGTTTTGGGTATCTTATTAGTGAAGCATCATGAGGGGATCTTATTGATCTTATTGAGATAGAGAGAGGGATTTATAAAGGGGTAAATGGTTGTGCTATATGATACTCCAAAACCAACAGACGAGACAAACTGTAACTGATCACATCAATAAATAATACTGTAGTAGAAAATGAGATGTGAACAGAAATATAAATCTTTCTACTTTCCCTTTAAGCTTCAGTCAGTTGGTAAAATAAATAGTGATACACTATATAGACTACTGTATGTTATTTAACAGGATGGTTAGACTGAAATTAATCCAGGGAAAAATCTATATAAAGTTGATTGTTACTGATCAACTGTGGCTCCAGGTCAATAGGTGGCAGTAGTGCGCTTGTGTTGTCTGCTGGCAGTCATTAAAACATAGAAAAAGAGGAAGGAGGAGGATGAGGAGGGGGGCGGGGAGGAAGAAGAAGAAATTGGAAGAAAGTGGGAAAAGGAGCAGGAGAAGAAGAAGTGGCTTTAAAAAAAACAACACGGACACTTGGCTGTCTGTGAACAAACAAGGTTACACAGTTATCTGACAGGTACATGTGACGTCTGGTTTGTTTGAATGCAAATGCAAAAATAATTCGCTTAAGTTACTTATTGGACTCGTCCGGTGTCCAAAACATGTCTTGGGTTGCTGGTGAAACCTCACAGGAAGGTGAAACAGGCGTTAATATGAGCTCGGTGCTGCTAACAGCTAACAGTTAGCTACTCGGGCGGTTAGTTAGCAGCTGTGTTGTAGTTTTTATCCTAATCTGAGACCTTATTAACTCAAAATGTTGTGCGGTTAGCCGGTCAGAGGCAAGCTAATTTTAGCCTCTGTCTGTCAACCTGCCTGCCTGGCTGCTTCCTCATGCTAACAGCCTGGCCGTCTGCTAACATTAGCCTCCTTTACAACAGCTGGTTTTGCTGTCAGAGTTAAATTAACATGAGATTTGTCACAGAGCCAGTTCAACAGACAGGATTGACCGTGCGATGATGGCTGGTTTTCTGTTTTTGATCGGTCTTAAAAGGTAAAAACGTTTGTTTATGCACCCTGTCATTTAGATACTCTTGTCTCTCTTTGGCTAACTGGATTAGCTTAGCCAACAACAAAACTGTATGTTTGATATTTGTTATATATTTAAACCTCCTCTCAGCTTATTTGTGTACGTGTTCAGGAAGGTTTGAATCATGTAATGAACTTCTGCCCTACAGCTAAGGTCACATAGTTGCAGCATGTGTAAGTTAAACTTTAATGAATGGCATTTCCTTCAGTCGTCTTTAGTTCAATCCTTTACTGAGGAACAACTTTAAAACCTAGTAGTATGTCTCATTTGTGAAGAAAAAACCTTCATATTAATTTTTAAGTTCTGGAAAACATCAAGCTACAAATCTGATCTGTTTATAAGTAGTAGTCAGCTTAAAGTAAAAACTGTTTTTCAATGTATTGAATTCACAGCTTTCCTCTTACCTTCAAGAGCCTTGTTTGCATTATGAAACTGAAACCATACTATGCAAAATTTACTGCAGATTTCATATATATGAAATGCTCTTTAGAGCTTAAATGGAAATTGTTTTCTTGATTGATAAATTGATAAATTATTTAGTCTATAAAACATCAGAAAGTAGTGAAAAATGCTTGTTACAATTTCCCACAGCCTGAGGTGACACACTACAAAACTGAAAAGATATTCAGTGTAAAATAACATGTGATGGCAACTGTAATGTCATATCTTGTTATCGATAAACTCTGTGATACAGTACACTTTCTGGAAATTTAATTGAACATTTTATAGATTAAATAATCCAATGCTAATGTCTGTTTTTGACTAATCCAATGAATGAAATGTCTGGAAGAGCACATTACTTCATCACACTATTATAATTATCACACTATGATAATTGATTGTATTGCTATAAATCAGTCTTTCATCCAGGATTTTTCAATTTTCCCCACAATGGTCTAATAATCCTAGAGAAGTTAAAAGGACAGTTACCACTGGTGTAAAAGTGGCAAAATCTCTGATGGTTGATAGTGAATATATGTAATCATATTGCATATCTTAACTGAAGTGTGTGTGCAGGCAATCTGTCATAACTATCATGTTGCTTTTCAGATATCAACCAGATCCATGATGTGAGCTGCATGAAACCCTTCTGACACCCTGAAGCGGCTGCTGATATGGTGGACCTGAGACAGACCCTCAGGAGCCCCCAGTCTCACTTTTTTATGAGAGTCTGGGGAAAATGTTGCCACAGGTTATGGATTTAGGATATCATCTTCCATGAAAATCCATATTCACAGCTCTTCAACCAAGTATCAGTGAGGAACATGGAGAGAGAAGCAGCTGAGAGGGAGATGGACGGCGTTACAGACACTGACGAGGAGATCTCTGATGGTGATCCCACCTCAGCGACCAATTCTAGTCAGTGGGAGGCCAGAGAGACTGAAAACGACTACAAGGAGCAGGAGGATAAAACAGCCTATCTCAAATCTAACGCTCAGGACACCCCAAACCCAGCCACTCCACAAGACTCTGGAATCGGTGAAGCAGAGTACTGTGGATCGCCAGAGGCCAAAGAGGATACTGAGGAGGTTTCAGATGGATTAGAGCATGAGAGCGCTGAAGGTCACGAAGACTCGCAGGTTATAAATCAAGAGGAGGATGAAGCTGCAAAGGAGCAGCACATGAACGGGGAGTCTGTTTGGAGGAGCGGGGGAGCTGGACGGAAGTGCAAACTGAGGAGTAGCGGATCGATTTCAGAGCAGAGCAGTCAGAGTGCATCCAGTGCGTTTTCATCTTCCTCCTTTCAAAAAGGCAATGTCGCGTCAAGCGGCGGCAGGCACAAGCAGACCCGCAGACGTAACCACCACCACCATCAGCAGAGCCGGGGACGCCGGCGGACGGGCAATCAGCTTGTCTTAGCTTTCAAGGAAATGCTGTCGGAGTCTCTCAGCTTCTGGTGCATCTCCTGCGTCCACATGATGATTGAGATTATTGTCACATTAACTCATAACTGTGGAGTCGGCGTGGAGACCGGAGGGGTGAAACTTTACAACTTTGGGCAGCAGCTATTTGTAAAGATCACAGATATACCAGGATTGAAAGCAGATGCAAGTCGGATTTTGAAATGGACTAAATGCACTGGAGCGGACCTGGCGGATAAAACTGTTAGGTCAGTCAAGTGGGTAAAGACAGCTGCCTTAACTAGTTTCGGACTTTTCTGTGCTTTGGTTTTTCTCGGGTCCCAGTGGCTAAAGGGTGCGTTAGTCCGGCTCGGTGGAGAGAGGGGTAAACGCTATTGGACAGCTTTTCAGGAATCAAGGTTTTGGAACAGGGTGGTTTTCCTGCTGGAGAGAGTCCGGAGCCGGTTGAGGAGGGATGGCCACGCACAACCGTCCACCCCTGAGTCACCAGGCAGAGCAGGGAGAAGCCAGCCAGGCCAGGAGCTGGAAAGACTGCTGGCGTTGGCTGAGGTCCCAGAAGACGAGCTCGACCCCTTTACGGTGCTCGGCGTGGAGGTCCACGCGACTGAGACCGAGCTGAAGAAGGCCTACAGACAGCTGGCTGTCCAGGTGTGTGTGCTGTGCATGTGTGAGAGTCAAAAGTATTAAAATATTACTATTGGATGCCTCTAATAATGACTAATAAGTTGTATGTGAGACGCCTTTACTCATGCAACCTGTTTCTCTGTCCTTTCTCTTTTAGGTCCATCCAGACAAGAATAAACACCCACGAGCTGGAGA
Organism: Euthynnus affinis; assembly: GCA_029490765.1. Taxonomy (NCBI): domain Eukaryota; kingdom Metazoa; phylum Chordata; class Actinopteri; order Scombriformes; family Scombridae; genus Euthynnus; species Euthynnus affinis. Next base: position 14,135,948 of record CM055840.1, on the reverse strand, counting down.
GGCGTTCAAAGTACTGAGGGCTGCCTGGGATATTGTCAGTAACCCAGAGACGCGTAGAGAGTATGAGTTGTGAGTACACAGAAAGTGGTGATCACAGGACAAAAGATACAAATGAAAAATGATAAAGTTATTGTAACAAATTGATTATTTAGTAGTAGTAGTGTTTAAAAAAATCTTTCAGTATTTTGCCATAATTATTTATTTTTCTTATTTCTTTCTTAGTTTGGTATAATTTATTATTGTCACTCTTTCTAAGCTCTACATTCATTTTCTTATCTTCCATTTGTAACTATCATGGTGAGGAGTCCCTCACACTCCTCTCACAGTCCAGCTGGCCTTGTATTACCTTTGTGTTCTGACTTAAAAAAAAAAGTTTCCTTCACTTTCTATATACGCACAATAGTAACATTTCTATTTACACTGTCTATCCTACAAATAAGTTACTTGAAATATATTGTAGGTTTGTTTCTTTTAAGATGACTCTTATAATAATGATTTAGAGTGTGTTTAATTTTTGTAACGTTGTGACACATCACCGTCTGTTTCGTCCCCACACAGGAAACGAATGGCAGCAACTGAGCTCTCCAAGTCTATGAATGAGTTTCTCACTAAACTGCAGGATGACCTGAAGGAAGCCATGAACACCATGATGTGTACCAAGTGTGAAGGCAAGCACAAGTATGTCGCCGCACACCCAACCTCACCCAACTGTGCATCAGCATAAAACGTTTCCTCAATCTGAAGTTAAACATTACACACATCTGAGTCCTATCTTGTGTAGTGGACTATTGCCACCGTCATGTGTGTCCCATGTGACCTGTATGTGTGTGTGTGTGTGCAGGCGGTTCGAGATGGATCGTGAACCTGCTGAGGCCCGCTTCTGTGCTGAATGCAACCGTTGCCATAGCGCTGAGGAGGGGGATCTGTGGGCGGAGTCTAGCATGTTGGGCCTACGCATCACGTACTTTGCCTGTATGGATGGCAAAGTCTACGATATTACAGGTGAACCTCGGCTTTAGTTCTGCTCATCGATACCAAAACATGAGCTCATACATAATTACAAGCGTCCACTCGATGTCTGTATCGACAGCTGCAAGAAAAACTTCAGAGCACACTTTCAGATTATTTTTTAATCATAATTTATCTCTGCGTGACTTCGTTGTGATGCTTCGTTGTGTGTTTCAGAGTGGGCAGGTTGCCAAAGAATAGGCATTTCTCCCGACACACACCGTGTGCCGTATCACATCTCCTTTGGTTCAAAGAACAACAGCAGCGCCACACGACACAGGTATGTCCCCTCAGGTGAACGTATCATCTGTCAGCTATTCCTCTCGACATTTTGCCTCAGATTCATTCACAGGCTGATCCTGGCTGATAGTTTTGGAGAAATTGACTTTGTGAGCATTTGTCATGGCTTTCCTGTTTGAAAATATGAATCAAAGACCAACAGCAGATTAGAGTTTTTCTTTTGGGCATGTGGCAAAATGAAGATTTAATCAGATGAATTTTTGATATATCAGTTGCTAAAACAAAATTGGGATATACAGGACTGTAATGAGGAAAAACATGGCAACGTTTCATTGCAAAATTTATTTTCTTAGAAAAAAAAAGACTCAAAATATGTAGCTGTGTAAAAGAGAATTTTATTTTGAATAATAAAAGTACAGGTTCTTTCATCATCTGTTTTTGGTCTTTGCTGACACAGTGGAAGGAAATATTCCTTCCACTACGGGGCACACAAAACTTCCCAGAACTGTTTAAAAAAAAAAAAAAAAACCAACCTGTTATGAATCTGTCAGCAGTATCTTTCTTATCCTCCTCAAAATTCTTTCCTTGAGATGTGATACACTTGTCCCATGGCTGCTAACATTTTCTGTACTCATTGTTTATTGAGTCATCTTCCTGGATTTCTTCCATGGTGGCAAATTATTTTCCTTTCAGTCCCAATTAGCAGTAAATCTGATAACTACACCCTATTCCTGTGCTTTTGATGGCTTCTGGGAACTTTTCTGGCCCCTCCTCTCATATTTCCAAGCTTCCCGCTGTGGGTGGTATAGGAGAAACATTTGTATTGTCTGGTTTGGATAATAATGATAACAGAGACATGCTTTATGGTCAAATTGATCATTATTCCATCACAAATGTCTTTTTCTTATCCCTAATTTACTGCTGCTGCCACATAACCATCCAAAGAAACAGATTGTCAGTAGCAAAGCAGCAATAAACAGTAACTTTTAACTTGAGACAAGATCTCTGAACTTTCCAATGTTTACTTTCAGGACGCCCTCAGAGCACGCCACAGGTCCAACCAACCCTGCAGACTTGCAGGACTTCTTCAACCGCATCTTCAAGGGAGGACCTCCTAATGACATGGCTGCCAACGGGGGCTTCTTCCCCTCAGGTCCGCCCCCTCATCACCCACCTGGTGCTGGAGCGCCCCCGTTCTCCCCTCCGCCAAACCAGACAGGTTTCTTCATGCCGGGAGGTCAACGGCCAGAGTCCAGCGAAACGTGGGCTGAAAGTGGCAAACCCCCCAGAAGGAGGAAGAAGGTCCGCAAACCCTTCCAGAGGTGAAGTCTGCTGACTTCTCAGCGCAACAACTTAGCAACACAGGGACACAATAAGTAATGGCCATGTTTGTCTTTCGCCTGCCTGTTGGCATGCCAAGAAGGCTGCGGTCAGATCGGTCAGAGGAGAGAGAGACTGGATCAAGAGGAAGAGCTGGTTCACTGAGTCAGAGTATTGAAGGAGGGTTTAAGAGGTGGCAGTGACGGTGCTTTACCTCTCAGTTCACCTTACTGTTTGTTTGTCTTTGAGACAACTGTAGCCTTGGCATTGAAATCCTTATCAGGATGCTGTAATGAAACATTTTCCTTTCATAATTTCCTGCCAAATCCTGCGATGCATGATTTTATTCACCTGCATTTTATCACTTCAGTTCTCTCACTTTTGTTGTTAATGTTTTGTGTAAGGTTAGTTTAAGACGTTGGAAGTGACAGATTTATGGAGCACCATAATCAACATGAAGAATATAATGATTCGGGCAGCTTCACTGTATCATTCTTACTCATGTTTAGTGGCTTGTGGATCTGCTTCCAGATCCAAGAATAAATCCAAACCAGCCGACTCAGCTAAATTTACAAAAACATCAGACTTGCTGAAATGTGAAGTATTTTTTACCATCTGCAGAATCATCTCTGTACACAAAGCAGCACATTTTGAAAGGCCACGGTTCTGTTGTTAAACTGGTCTGAGAGTGGCCTGTTTTCCCAGGAAAATCATTGGTGTGGTTCTCTGGTAGTAGCCATTCAGACAGCAAGAGAAGGCAAAACAACAAACCTCAGTGAACATCACATGCAGTCAACCTCCAGCATTAAGGATCCATTGAGACAACTAGCATTTACTTTTCCTACTACTTTGCATTAATATAAAATATGACAACTGGATTTTTCTATAGTGGAGAAATGACAGATTTTTGCTCACAAAGAAACGGTTAAGACGGAAAAATATCATGTTCAAGTTATTACTTTAAAATCTGGCCACATCACATGTTTGTTCATTCAGACTTGCTTATACTAGAATTGCATTTGTGTCGTGATTACCAGAGAATCACATCTGCTCAGTGAGACACATCACAAAAGATAATTATTCTTTAAATGACAGGCAGAAGAAATTTGATTTTAACATCTCAGACAAGGCGAAGGTGAACCTGTGATGTAACGGATGTGTAAGATCTGGACATGAACAAGTTAAACTAATAGAAGGGCTTTTTTTTTGTTGTTGTTGTGAGATATAGTGATTCAAATGTGCTTAATCTGCTTGCTGTTAATTGTTTCAGCTCCAGATTGATGATAATTACATCGCAGGTTCAAATGTAACAGCAGGGATTAGTTCAGCGGTGATCTTTAATGTTGAACCCCGGTCGAGCTGCTTTGAGAAGTGACGCCTTGACATTTTGAAATGTTGCTATTTTTCTCCACCCGGGTTTAAAAGATGCAGTAGGACTGAGCCTGTACTGCCCCCTGTTGATCCACTGTATAACTACACATCTGCCTTCTGGTGTTTTATTGAAAATATAACAGCTGATTGACAAAGTTTAACAGTTGAGAGCCACCTGAGTCTTAAATTAGTTGATGATATGTTAACATAAATAATTGTGCTAATGTTCAAATATTGAAGCAGAGTTGAACTGAATTTAAACTTGCAGTGCTGTCTGTCCTTTTTTTCTATCAGCACTGTTTCTCTTTTTTGGTTATTTTCATCATTATGTGATGCAATATAATATTGCAGTTGCAACTGCAAATTGTTCCACTTGTCTACAATTTTACACCATTTTCCATTTAAGGGTGTACTGCTGGTTTAGTGTCATTTTATAACCAGCTATGATGTGTTTGGGCCTTTTAAGCCATGTCGTCTACATTCATTACAAAAAAACTTCATTCAAAAAAATCAATTCAAAATAGGAGCGCTTCCCCTGAGCGAGTAGAACTCAGAACTCAAAATTATCTTTTTTTTTAAGCTCTGGTCTCCTCTTTTGGCTCCTGGCTGCCTGTAATTACAGAAAAACTTCCACCTGGGCAGAATTCAGCTTTCAAAATGTCAATGTCACACATAAACAGAAAATCTATTTTAGGGCAATGGTTGATTTCCTCTTTATGTTCCCTGCATCGCTGTATGTAACAACACAAAGGAGTTTCGAAACTAATAACTGGTTATATCGGGTTTGGTTTCTTGATCTGGTTCTTGCATAGAAATGACAGTTATTTTTCAGCGTAGGTTAATTTAAGAAAAGTTATTGTTTACACCTGATATGTGAAGATTGTGAGAGTGTAGTGAAACAGCAATTCTTGTGTGATAAGGCAATTGATAGCAGCTATTTTTTTTTTATATTGACTTTTTTTTTTGTTCTTTTGTGTTAATTTGCACACTCACCCCAGTTATAACATCAGAGGGCTTTTGAACAGTCATCAGTGATTTATCCTGAACCAGACTCCTCCAGCTGCAGCTGAGTAGGAGGTGTAGCTCGCTTGGATAACAGCTCATTTGCAAATCAAGGTTTTTTTTTTTTTTTTTTTTTTGTAGAATTAGAAGTTTAAAAGGAGTGACAAATTTTCAACAGCATAATTTGAATTGCATGACCGGTTGCCACTCTGGAGAAAAGCCCAAATATCAGAAATATTATATGGCATTGTGATGCATAAATGTGGGTTTGTTTGGTAGCTTTATAAAGATGAGTCTTTGTGGTCCATTTAAGCAGGACATTAAGTTTACCATGTTTCTCTTCATGTGTTAAATTCCTTTTTTTTTTCCTCTCCTGTACCTATTTGACCATTTTCCCAGACATGGATCAAGCGGTTATGAACTAAAATTGAACTAAGAATTGATCAAATTATGGTAAAAATACTCCTGGATTTAATTTTTTTCTAGTAAGGACTATTTGGTAGTTTAAAGATTAAAAAGCAATGCCAGAGCCATGATGGCTTCTTAATGGGGGACTGGTTGAATTCAGATTACTGGTGGTAGAATGAGATAAATCCAGAAAAAATTACTTGGATTAATATCGCTTTTTAGTACATTTAAGATTTGTTTTCAATTTGTGCAATTTTTCTTCTTGCATACTCATTAAGGCCTTGTTCTTATCTAAAGTTTTTGTACCATGATATAACTGTCAAAGACTTCCTTCACTCGATGTCTAGGAAACTGGACCCACAGCTGTAACCACGATAAGCAGAGTGCGTTGTTTTCCACACGTCCACCTTGACTTGAGAATGTACAGTGCTGTATGTGAAAAAGGTAGCAGTTCGAAGTCCAAGAAGTCAATGGAAGAGCCAACACTTCAGTTGTTTTTTTTTTTTGTTTTGTTTTCATTTAAAGTTTTTTAACAGAATATGCAGAAATATTGCAAAAAATATCTGACAATCATCAGGGTTTTTCGTAGGGAGTTATGAGGCGAGTTCCCTGGCTGGCAAAACAGTTTTAAGATTTCACTGTTGGGTTTCTTTTCCCCGCTTTCTCTGGTTTTCAAAATAAAGATGATTTCCTATATGCACAAGGTTTGTTCTGTTTTGTGCTCAATACATAAATGATTTCTCACTTACTAAACAATACAAGTTATACCGTATTTAAACACACACAGTGACAATGAAAGTGAGGTTATGCGTATCTACATTGCAAACATCTTGATAAGAATTTCCCTCTGAGGAGCTTGAATAGGTCTAAGCCTTCAAACCGGTACAATATTTCATTTTACTGTAAACCCAAGCTGAAAAGGGCTCCCTGTGTCATTGTTTTACCTCAAATGGCTTTTCCATTCTCTGACCTTATTAACTAATGGTGCTATAGCCTCGGAAAGAGGGCAGGGCATGTGTGTCCCTCTGCTCCTTACATGGAGTTGTTTCAGAGAGGTGCAGATTCCTGCACACAGTTTGATTTGAGTCTCATTCAATCACTTAGACTTGTTTATCACCATTTACAGATTATAGATTAAAGATTACCAAGATTAGGGTGTAACTAAAATCAATTAAATCTTTGACTTTACAGCTATAATTTAGACTCCTTTTTACATTCAGGAAACATCAGACAGAAGCAGTCTTGTGATGCCACGTTACCTTTCCTCTGGCAGTGAAGCGTTCCTCAGCTGTCCAGCAGTGAGCACTCAAGTTTCTTCTCACTATGATAACGTCTATTTATGTAGACACACTGTTACAAAGCTTAGCAATATTTAAGAAGTGCATACCAGGTCTGGGTTTTAAACACAATTCACAAATAAAGTTTGTTTTAGCTGCTAGGAGGAAGCCACAGCGTGACAAATGATCATTCATAGATGATTATAGTCAAATTTTCAGATTGTCTAAACGTTCTGCCTTCAACGGTCTGTCCAGTGTGACAAGAACCTCCCATCATATTGAGATGTAAACCAGTTGTTCCCAAACCTCTGTCATGCTGCTCCCCACTTCCAAATGTGTCAATTTATTACATTTCATTAATTGATGACAATATTGGGAACGTCAATTGCATGTTTCTCTTCCTGCACACACGTCTCTCCTGGTTTATCGACTATGAACGTGAGAGAAAGATGCTTTTGATTTGACGGACATGTTTGATAAGAATCACCTGTTTTTCTTATCTTGCACTTGTGTGTCATTTTGCTTTCTGAACCTGGACCTTTATTTATTTATTTATTTATTAAAATAATCTCAAATGAATCAGACTCATTCAAGTCACACTTGAGGCTCTTTAACGTTTCTCCCGCTGCGGCTGACCTCCAGTTTGGGAACAACTGATTGAGACTAAAGAGCAAACAGTATTTGCAGTAATAGAATTTGGCTCAGACTTGATGTTTACTTTGTCATATATACACTTGCATATATATCTGATTAAAAACAAGACAGTATTACTTATAATTAAAATATTTCTTCCTATGCTCCCGGCTAACTTTCCTCTAATATAGAAAACATGAATATGATCATATATGCAACAATGAGTGCACTCGCTTGTGTTGATTACATCCACTCTACAGCTTGCCTTTCAGAGCGCTGATGATGCTGCAGAGCTGAGAACAGTCTCGATAAGCCACCAGGCCTCCGTGGTTTGCCCAGCGGTCTGCACCTTTAGCCTCAGTGTAAGGCTGGTGATAGGTCAGTTCTGCCTGGTGATTCTGTGCCGCAGAGCTGGACTGTAAGCTCCTTGTCAGGTCCACCACTCCCCCTCCGAGGGCTCGGAGCAGGGCGTGAGGGGCGCAGGAGTCCCACTTAAAGGTGCTTCCCTCTGAGAGGACGTAGACGTCTGCCAGGCCCTGAATGACACACAGGATTTTGTAGCCGGCTCCGGACGCGTACATCAGCTTGTCAGGGCCGCACAGCGAGGTCAGGGTTTCCTTTACCACCTGCTTCTCACTAGAGCTCAGCACCGCCGACAGCCCTCGTGTGCATGCAGGTCCGTCTTTGGGCCGCGACACAGAGCAGACATTGACGTTGCCAAAGGACACCCCCCAGAAATGCTTCCCCCTCCAGCTGTGAACACAAATCAGTAGTGAGGTGAGAATATTTTACTTCAGGGGGGAAACAGAGACAAAACATCTCAGATGCGTTTCAAAAAGGTTCAGGAATTTCATTAAGTCTAAATAACCTCATTATCTAAACATTCCCCACAGTCTGAGGATCGATCTGACGTGTGGGGTATCTGGTCAGACTCATCACTGGATGCTTTTCAGTTAATGCTTTCCAGATCATGAATCTCAAAACAAAAACTGAGCTTGCAAGATGATCTCTGGCTATGTGAGGTCACGTGAAAGAGATCCAGAGACGAGTACAAACAGAATAATAGGAACATACAGTACAGATCCACCAAAGACAATGATATATACAGTGTAAAGGGCTGTCCACACCAAGAACCAGAACTATAATAATAACAATGCGAGCATCCACAATTATGAACATTAACTTTCTGTACACAGTGGCGCCAAACTCGTGCTGAATGTTCCAGCTGTGTCGGCAGCTTAGTAAAATGGATATTGATGACTTGTTACTGCTGGACTGCTGCTTGTGTGTCTTTGGTAGACAGTGTTAGTAGATAGAACGTGGTGTCATCACACGTACACAGAGAGCGTAATTTGGACTTTGATTCGGATAAGCCTAATGGGTTAGAGGAAAGTTTTAAGAGCCTGTAATGTTGTACATAAATGCAGTGACGACTGGTTGAACGTTTCTGGATGTTACACAACTTCTGTTGTTTAACTTACGCTCCACCTGCTGGATCTTTGTGGTTGAATGGCTGGTTGATGACACCCATGACGGGCTCTCCTGTGCTCCGGAGGTAAACCCCGATCAGAACCAAAGCACAGTGCAGACCTGAAGGAGACAGGTGGCCCTCCTCCAGCACCTCCTCTCGGCCCTCTATGTACTGGCTGGTGGCGTCTTAATTAAAAAACGAAGAGACAAATCGACATTAATGTACAGCTCTGCTCTCTGCAGCATCCTGCCAGTATGAGCTCATTACAACAGCAAGGAAAATGTCGAGCCTTTCACCTATGGGGTCGATCCAGATGCCGAGCTCTGAAGGGCTGAGGGGCACCGACAGACCGTCTGTGTTGGCGTCAATCGTCGCCGGGTCTTGGTGGATGGCGCGCGCCAGGAGAGACGCTGCCGTGTGGTTGCCATCCAGCACAGTGGCCAGCAGTGTGGCAGTCTCCTCCTCCGTGCCACACACTGTGACTGTCACACTCTCTCCTGCGTGACACAGAGCCGGTGAAGTTTCATGTAATTGATTTTCCATCAGAGCACAGATGATGATATTTACACAGTGAAATGCTATTTAAATATTAGCACAGTGACACTCTGACGTGTTCGCTTTAAGATCTGATTATTTCGGATGAAAGACTTAAGTCAAGTCTATATGTCTCCCTTCTAGTATTTAGTCTGCCTACATAAAGGTGGACTGATTATTATACAGCACTTGTTAATCTTGTGTGGTTAGATTTATAAACAGATAAAAACTGTCACCAGATTATTTTAGTTATTTCAGTTCATCGCTCTGATCAGTCAGCTGCATCTTTGCATTTAAATGCCTCACATTTGCTATAAACCACATCCTTCAGTTAAATGGGAAGTAAGTAAAGGCACAGTTTGTATTCAAGCCTCCTTCATTACCATCACTAAGGTGCCTTGGAGCAACGTTCTTACTCAACTGCTCCAGAGAGAGTTGAAACTTCCAGGTGTGAATGTAACTGTGAGTTTGAAAACAAAGAGCAGTGTTCTTAGTGAAACTACACCCATTAAAATAGATCAGGCCCCATCTCTCTCTCCTCTTTATTTCCTGTCTTCTCCTTGATATCGGCGATCATATAAAGTCATATAATGCTCTAACCTGATGCGCCAGATGGTTTGTTACTCAGAACCATTTAAGAAGTCATCCATGGAAACTGTCTATCACCGCCTTAACCTGCGAGGCAGCTGGATTCGGATTCTCACGTGTGAATACAAGTGCCTCACAAGTTAAAAAATGCCCTCAAAAAAGAACAATTTAAGTCGATAAACAACTAATGTCATGAATCTGAATGTCAGCCTTTGTAGAGAGCTTTTGCTCAAAGCAACATTCATAAAGTTCCCACAAATTATCCTAACCGACTCAGAACATATGAGCGGTGGCTTCGGCAAAAAATGATCCAGTGTGCGCCCAGAATATCCCAGAACAACGTCGGCTCTGACCTTAAAGTAAACAAAATACAATGTAGTATTTATCACTCATGTGCAATATCAAACCCGCGCATTAATGTGCAAAATATATTTTTAGATATTTCATTATATACTTTAACTGGAACTAGAGCTCGAAGAAGCCAAATTGCACTGCCTTCAATGTTACCATCTGCTGTGTTGATGTGTGCGTGACAATAAAAAAATCTCTTCGATCTTGAATCTTTTGTGTGAAGTGAAATTTTAAATAATTACCAAGCCCATTTTCAAACTTGTTGGACTCCTCTCCATGGATGAAGCCGAGCATTTCGGGGAACTGGACAAAGAAACAGACAGGACATGAATAAAACGCCAACACTCAGTCCACTCACAGTTCATTTCACACGTGACAGCGATTCCTCGTACCTGAGCACCGACATCATGTCGGATCACCTCCTGGATCACAACATCTGCAAGCGTCTTGAAGTCCTGGACGAACTTCTTGTTCTTATCATCTCCGGTTTTTTCTTGAACGAGGAGCTGAAACAGGGGAGCCTCCTGCCTGCAGACCCGAGCCACGTCAGCCGCTTTCTCAGCCACCCGGAGCAGCAGCCTCAGCAGATCAGCCATGCCTGAACAGAGAGGAGGAAGAGAAGAGATGAGTTTTTGTCAGTTCAGGGACGGAAACTTTGTGTGTTTGTGTTTGTGTGTGTGGTCCAGGTATTCCTCATATTTGTGGGGATGTAAATCTGTTTACACAGTCATGTTGTGACGACTTGCCTCCCTTATGGGGACAAAAAGCAAGTCACGTAAAGCATTTGTTTTAGGGTGAAGACTTAAAAGTTAAGGTTAGTTAAAGGTTATGTGACGGTTAGGGTTAGTTAAATGTATGTCAATGTAATGTCCTCTGAAATGATGGAAACATGACTGTGGGTGTGTGTGTGGAAACATGACTGTGGGTGTGTGTGTGTGTGTGTGTGTGTGTGGTGTGTGGAAACATGACTGTGTGTGTGAGGCAGGTCACACTTTCACACACAGAGCTAAATATAGCCCTGAAATGAAATGAAAACAGGGCATTTCTGAAAAAAGATGAGCATGTGAGGGAAGGATGTGGTCTTTGCAGCTCTGAACCAACACAGTATCTCTTGCTTTAAGTCAAATGTCTGATGGACCACCAGCTTAACATGACTCTCCAAAACACATCAATAATCCAAAATTTCAAATAAATATTTTAGGAAGTGTGCACAACTTCTAAAAAGTGACATAGAGGGAGAAAAAGCACACCAAGATCTGTAGAAAGTGATGACTGGCTGCCACCTACACACTGATGAGGGCTGTTTAAGTAGCTATATGTTCTCCATGGGTGGAAACACGGGCGTTTATGAAACCTAAATAATACCAATTTAGTTATTTTGACTTGCAACTTCACTCAGCTTTACTTTAGTCAACGATATTACTGCTCATAACGTCCCAGTTAAGAGGTTAATTAGATAAGGCAGCAAAGGAATTTAAACACCAGGGAGCAAAAGTGCCGTGAAATGACTGAAATCTTACCAAAAAAACAGGTTACACTCTGCTTACTTTCCTCTCGTCTGTCTCTCTCGGTGTAGCTGTGTTTTCCTGTCCGACCTGCAGCCACCAAACACGGATAGTTTAGTGTGACGGGACCGTGAGAGGACGTCGAGTTTCAGGTGTGCAGTAAAACAGTGGTATCAAGCTCTTCATTAACACAGATCTGCCTGCTCTGGTTTCTTGACGTCACTGCGAGTTTCCTAAGGAAGGGCGGACGCCCCTCTCACATCTAGGCCGACAGCCACAAGGTCCAGACAGACGCGCACCCGCACAGAGCACGGTGACCATGTTGTTCAAGGTAAAGACAACAGGAAACGTAGCCGCGGTGCGTTCAAGTGCAGTTTGCCACGCCAGAAATGTCACTATCATGAATTTTATTAGTGCGGTAAACCCATTAGGCATCATATATAACGTCCTATTACACATTAAGTTCGTGTTTGGTGACATTTGACATTGTGCCGAATGAAGGGAACAGCAAGCTAACAGAGATAAGCAGCTATAAACATGTCGCAAAAACAACAAGAGACACTGTTGAAAAGACGAGAGCCTTGGACCGGTTTGGACGCGGAAACAGTCGAGACGTCACGACCTACGTCACGATTAAACATTCCTTAACCCTAACCCAAGAATGAATATACACAAAAATAAAACTATGGCAAGCTATACAATAGCGCATAGCTACCATATTACCAACTTTTTTTTTTATTTTTATTTTTTACAATGAATTCTATCAGGTTATAAAACGTCACATCTTGTAGCACAAAGTCACTAATCAGCAATAGACTCTTCTTTTCTTCTTTGAAGCATGAAAACACTTTCTTACCTCAAAATTTTTTGCCACAGCGTGTTACTTCCTCACATTTGGAAGTACTAAATTGAGCATGTGTAGAGTGACTCAAGTGATTCGTAAATTGTTTTGATTGGAGAAATTGCAAGTGTTACAACTAACCCATGTTACAACCATCCCTGGTCTCCCCTATATTGTAATATAAGAACAATGACCTATATCTGTCTACCCCCTAAAACTGGACTGCTGTAGTCATATTGTCGGAATCACTCACTAAATCCAACATAATGAACATTAAACAAGTAAAATGAACATCACTAATATGGATTGTGGTGGTTTATTTATTAGCTATCTGCTGCTCTTCAAAAGGTGCAAATACAAACTCCAGAACTAAAAAAAAAGAAAAAGAAAAAAAGAATAATTTTACATTTTTTTTAACAACTCCATTCCTACCCATTCCCATCAAATACATTTTCTCCCGAGTTTATCACTTGAATAATTTCTCCCTACAGAACATCCTGATGCCTTGTCTTAACAGGAAATGCTCTATGTAAAACCAAGGAAATAACATGCTGTCAAACTGCCAGTTTCATTGTGGCAGTTTATGACTTTGGACATTAATGCTTATGGCCAGCAATAACCATTTTTTTTTAGGTTATTATAATCTCATTTTACTCTAATGGTCTTTTGAGTTCTTGGAGCTACCACTCAGCAACAGCTATCTTTAGTTTCTGTTTCTGTAAGACCATAAACTCACTGTTGAGTGCTAGTTGCATTGTTAGAAGAATATTACAGAGGTGATATGATTTATTGGATGGAAAAATAAGGAAACCTGGAAGCTTTTACAGCCAAAATCAGGGGGAAAGCAAAAGTCCAAAAGTCAAACGGCAAACTTCAGTTTGTGTATGCATGTGTATCTTCAGTGTGAGTGTGAGTGTGAGTGCTGCATTTAACAGTTTTCTGCTTCAAATCTCTACTCAGATGTTTATAAAGACATTTCTTCTGATCTTATCTATACATTCACATACTAATTTCTCATTTTTATCCCACAGATTTACAAAGGGTGATATGCAACCAAGGAAAGCCCAAAACCAAAGATATGAACATAATTTCACAAGCTCAAGATATTATTTGAGTGCATAAAAACATTGTTAATGAAAATCCATCAGAGGCATACGATGCAGTCTGTAGGCATTGTGCATTTATTTGTCCGTTGAGTATGCAAGATTTTATCACTGGAGTTTACAGGACTCAAAGCACGGTGTATCGACCCCACTTAAGGGGTGGCCGCAAAACATAACAACCACGAATGCACACACTCACATACATGCGCAGTCACTAAGTGAAATGGAGAAACCTGATCATAGTCAAATGATGCATTTTAGGGGTAAATAGTTTTCAGTCAGAGCGTGACCACTGATGCCCATTAGTTGCGCATTACATAGTACATTGCAGATAAGAAGCCTTCATGTGGGTGATCAATACAGTTTAGTGTCCACAGTAAACTGGGCGAGGCAGTTGCCGCTGGATGAGCCATCAATTGCACTTAGGATCTTTACAAGAAAGAGGAATTTCTTCAGATGGAGGTAAGACAGACTAAATGTTTATTTTATACATTTTGGCATCTATTCATAGATGATAATAATATAAAATGATAAGTTACAAATGCATGTACATATTACAGTGTATTTTATGTATAAAAACATAGAAAAAGAAATATCTCTATCACATCTTCATGAGGGAGTAATACACATTTTAATTGTTTGTTGCAGGCTTCAAAGAAAAAGGATATGTCAGACCTGGAGAACAGCATGGTTACCATCATCCAAGTGTTTCACAAATACTCAGGTCATAAATGCAAGCTGAAGAAAGCAGAGCTTAAAGCTCTTATCGACAACGAGATGAGTCATTTCATAATGGTAAGTTATGGATCTGAAAGTGTACAAATTGGCATGTTTCTGGCAGCACTTTACAGTATAATGCCTCATAAAAACAACTTACTTTTACCAAGCATGTGTTATTTTCATGTCTGCTTAGAGACAGCTGTGTGCCACAATTAAAATGTGTGTGGTTGTAAATGAGATCCTCGGATATGTTGAGAAAAACTGCACTAATGCTTTGATACTGTTGGTGATACCTAGAGTGAAATATCATGACAATAATGGATGTTTCGTGACAAGATACATAAACATCTAATGACCAGACAAAGATACTTTTGGCTTAATGCTGAAATATCATGCTAACACGACATTTTAGCACACATGTTCAACTGTTAAGTTATAGCTTGCTTGTGTTTAGTGATTCTGTGCTGACCAGTGGAGTCTGAGGTAGCACAAATTGGCAAAAGATACAAAGGTGACATTCCTCTGTCACCATCTTCAGTGTCCATTTTGTTTCCTGCTATTTAATGAGAATTGCAACCTCATGGTGTTGCAAGCGTGGCTAAAAGTTAGTAAGTTATGTTAAATTATAGTCAGTCACCGGTAATGTTTCATGTCTTATTCACTCTTGAATGAACAGAAAATCCAAGAGAATGAAACCCTGGATCAGCTCTTTGCAGACCTCGACCAGAACGGAGACCTGGAGATTGACTTCCAAGAGTTCATTACCCTCATTGCCATGGTCACCTCAGCATGCCATGAACTCTTCGTCCCAAACTACCAAAAGAAATAATTACCCTGTACCTTAATACTATTACTCATTAAATTATTACCCATTAAAAATCTGAGGAACAGAGAAACTGTGTGTATTTTATTTGAGGTGGGACTGACTACTGGCTGTCTGAGAACATTTTGACCCACATTAGCTAAATATAAATGACGGCAACACATGAAGAATCATTCATTCACTACAACATTTGCATACTGCAGAGCTGCAGTGCCAGCAGCTTCAGACCTGTATTTCTGGACCCGGAGTTCCTGTCTGATGCCAGCTAGAAAACTAACAGCAACAACATGGTATAGATGTGTGATGTTCACAATCAAAAGACAAAGATAAGAATCACTTTTTTTGTTACGTGTAAACTACTTGTTGAGTGTCACAAACGGAGGTGCCAGTATGAACTATATGTAAAACATATGGGACTAACCAGCTGCTGAGCTGACTTTTCCTTCCTGTATGTAGTGTAGTTACCAGACAAAGACCTGTTCTGACAGTGGCTGAACGTCTCCCCCTTGTGGAAGATCTGCAGCTTGTTAAATGTGAGTGAGTGAGTTTGTGTGTTTTTCCAAGTAGTTACAAGCCAGTTGCAGGAGGTGATTTGCATCTAAAAACCAAAACATGCATGTTCAGTCCTCAAATAAAACAAGATTTCACCCCCTCAGATTAGTTTCCATATAATCTAGGATTTTCTTCCAGGCGTCTTCCTGGGCAGCAGCGTGAGGTGCGAGGTGACCTCCCCACAGAGTGATGACTGCAGGAGACACAAAACAGGGCGGCATTTTAGTTATTATTACTTCACACAACAGTAGATACTTAATATTACAATCAAGAGTCTCACAGTTAAAATGTAATAAGTATGCAGTGGGATCTTGGCAGGCTCAAAATATAGTTCTGGGATAAAGCTCACGTTTTTTTGGTTTAACGCTCCACAACGACGATCTTGAGTTTGGTGTGTAAGGTGGTTCGATCAGGTGGCCAGCACCAGGATATGACAAACGGGTAAACAGGTGGGATTTATCTGCAGCTCTCAGAGTCTCCTCAATCTGAAGACCAGAAAAATTGTGACTTAACAACTGTAACTATACAACAAGCCCTCAATGGACTGCACACAAGAGCAATGAAATGTATTTAATGGCTAACAGTGTGTGTTCTTGTCTAACCAGTATTATACAATAAATGCTTTCTAAGATCAATGATGTGTAATGTTTGAAATAAAAGGGAAATAAGACAATCTACCACGTTTGCGTTCTCAGTGCTTGAAGCGCTCAGGTCATCTTCACCCACTATGTACATTAATGGACAGGCAACATTCTCGAGCTGCAAAAACGCAGGAGATCATTCTGAAGCAGTTGTATCATTGATATAAAATATCTATATGCACATTATCATGATCTTTATGTGTATGTGTGTGTTTGTGTTGGTCTGTTGAGCCTTTCACATTACCTTCACTTTGCTCTCAGGTAAAAGGTTTGCAGGCAGGGAGATGTCTCTAAAACTGACGTGGCCTTGATCATCATATGTCCAATATTTATCATCACTAAAAAGATAATTTAACAGAAGAAAAACACAAATCATATCTTGATTTAAGATTGAAATTAGTACTTGGGTCCAAAGTATCACACAGTAGATGAGTTTAATCCTAAATTACAATTTACCTTTCAAATTGTTCAGTCCTGCCATCTGGGTCTGAGAGCATGATGGTACTTCCTACTGGGCCGTTGATACAAATCAAACAGGAAGGCTGAAGAGGAGAATATAAATTGGGTTTTGTAATCAAATGATCCTCATTCTATATTAGTAAAACTCAAAAAACTTAATGAAATGTAAAGCTAACTTTCTATTTCCAGACATTAAGTTATGTTGTTTTCATACATTCTAAATAAAAATGTGTGGGCTATGTGTTGATCAGACTGTAAATTATAGAAACAGACACTGAACTTTCTGACATACTTTAAAACCGTGCTGAGTAGCAATTCGAAGAGTCAAGTAGACTCCGAAGGAGAGCCCAATGATCCCAATTCTGTCAGCACAGATTTGATGATGATCTTGAAGTAGTTGGAAAGCTGACTGTCCAAACAGAACAAACAAGATATTTCAAGGGAATGACAAAACACTTAAGGAAAATATGAGCTTTTATTAAAGGGGCACTCCACCAAGTTTACACACAATGTTCAGTTTACACATTATAAGGATTACTGCTCAGCTTGTGAAAACCAGATTGGGCTTGAAGCTTTAAATTTTTAATGAAAAGATTTGCAAGCTGGAGTTTTTGGAGTAAGAAAGAAGTGGGTATTTAGGAAGAGAGAGCATAATGAAAAGACGCTATTGAGGGAAATGTAGGAGACTGTTTTTGGAGCTTGAGACTTACTAGTGACTAGAAACAGGATATCTCAGCCTCTGTTGCTTCAAATTTTGACTGTTCTTTTTAAAATCTGTGTCTAACAAGTCCACCAACTTTATGGAAGTGCAATAGTAAATTGCTGGTGTACCTCTCTCAGTGAGTGTTGCAGAAAACAATGAACACAGCATAAGATAACATAAAACCTGCATCCTATCCTACCTTGAAATATGCATCACCAACGTTGATGCTATTCTGTGGGGCGGGTAAGTCTTTGTGCCCAAAGTAGGCGAGGGAAAGGCTAGCATAGCCCCTGGATGCAAACAGGGCAGAGCGGTACTCTACTAGACCTCCACCCATTCCCCACAGGTCCACCATGCCTGGAAACGGGCCAGGACCTGCCAAGAATCAGTGTAAGAGGTAAGAGAGGACACTACTTTTTCAAGCAAATCTTAAAATTTGACAGTGAATGCTTAAAATGGTGTGCTCACCGGGCGGTAAGAATAAGGTTCCAACTACTCCATTTTGGCGAACATCTATTCTCTTTACACCTGGTGCAACATACCAGCGCTCAGTAGTCACAGCGGCCAGCTCAGCACTCTGTCGTTCACTGGGTGACACGTGGCCCTCTAGTAAGGACATGTGCACCACGTATGGAGTCTCTACGTTTTTTTTCCTCAGCCTGTGTGAAAAGAGCACAATTATGTCAGGAAACACTCATCAACCATTAACCATTTATTTTAACAATGACAAGCATTTGAGTTTGGCAGCGTGGCTCCATTCTGATAATGGTCAAAACCAAATCTGTGTGAGCAAATCCTGGGATTCATAACAATTAAATGAACATGAACTCTTACAGATTTGAAAAACATGCTGTGTTCAAATGAGCCTAAATTCTATTACAGGTGGCGGCTGGAGGGACAGAGAGAAATAGTGGTTATAGTAGCAAGGTTTCAGTGCTAAACGGTCATAAATCTGACTACGGTCATAAATCCTATTGATTTTAAAATAATCTTGTTCAGCTCTCAGTGAGCCTTTTTTCTTCACCTGCCTCAAACCCTCTCGTCCTCCCGGAGCCGGTTGCAGTGCCCAGAAGAGTCCCATTGGCTCACAGCCCAAATACGAACCTCCGACTGAACGATCTCTGGCCACTATTGGAGACAAAAAGGACACAGAGGGAAAGGAGACTAAATTAACAGCCTTAACAACTGGTTAATATAATTTGATTTCTAAAATGTACGTACACAATGAACTGATTACATCTAAACTCATAACTTTCATCAGTCATTATTCAAAACTATAATTAAATCACAACTGCAAACACTTTGTTCATCTTAACTGCTCTTATAATAATCTAGTATTCAGTAACTGTATGTTATTCAATAATTTAATAAAATTCAGTTTTAATATTTGTTTTCTGTTATTCTATTTTCCAATATTTATCGGAACTACTGTTTTAACTGTCTATAATTTGTCTTTTTTCAGTAATTGTAACATGTTAATATGTAACATTTTTGGCGTTTAAATGATCACAAAAGCATTATAATCCATCAGTGAATATACTGTAGTGCAAAACTCAGTGTGACTCACAGTTGATAGTGCCATCTGCATTTGTATTATAGTGGGCAAATGCCTCCCACAGATCCCCATCATCACTGTGCATTTGTGCACAGACTGTAACTGGACAGTGTGGTGTCAGGAAACGTCCTTTAATGCTGATGTGTTCATCTATGAGGGCACGAACAGGTGTAGCTGTCAATACGGGGGCTTGTCTATAGCTACTCCTCCATCGAACTGCACCTACCAGAAGAATGAAAATATACAAGTTTCACAGAGGACATGATGTTGTAAAAGTTCTTAAGTAAAATTGTCAGATTTTATATCAAAAGGAGGATAAAGATCCAACAGTAACAACGTGCTTTGCTGCTGCAGTGTTATTCTTGATATTCCTATCAAATAGTGCCAAAGCCAGAAATTTCATAGTGTCATAATTAGAGTTGCGATGATTAGTTGATTAAATGATTAGTTGCCAACTATTAAATTAATTGCCAACTATTTGATGATCAATTCATTGTCTTGAGTCATTTGTGAAGAAAAAAATGTTCAAATTCTCTTATTCTAGTTTTCTGACATAGTGAGAGGATTGGGGGCAACAGATCATCACCCCAGCTCTTCAAATAACCCGTTTAAAAACACACAAAACGATATTCTTACCTGCTGCACGTTGCAAACATGTCAGCCTCCTGTGTAAAGTGATGCATGGGATCATCTTCATGTCTATGAGCTGCCGTAGTGTTACTACACTCAGGGGTACCCTGACCATTATGTTGTCACTGTCTGCCCTATAAATAAAAATAACTTAATACCAACATGCATAAAACAATGCTGTGCCACGTCTATCTAGTGAAAGAAGGTTCTGCCTACAGAGGTGCAGAGTTGAATATCAAACCTTACAGCTGATCCCGGAGTGAACTCTGCTACCAAGATTTGCCTGACTAAGAACTTCTCGTCTGTTAGAAATTAACCTCGGACCTTTGTCCTAAATAACTCTACAGCCCACAATTACATAAGAACACATGCTGCCTGGCAACTGGTCAAGTCCTGAAAAATGTGGATTTTTCCATTTTGCTTGCAGGTTCACAACTTATGACTACTAGATTTATAGCCCAAACTATAAACATTACATTCTGCTTTAACTCGCCCTTCAGCAAGATATCAGTTGTGCTCCCTGAGTGTGAATGTACATGGCTTTTTACAATTAATGTAGTTTCATTAGGGAAAATTTAATTAGTTCAACAACAAGTACACACAGTTGGTGTTGTTTACACAACTTTTACTCTGTGGTGGTTCAGATTCTTTACTTAAAAACCCTCTAAATGTGTTTTAAGACATAAAGATACCTGGGTTTGGATAATAACTTGTATCTGATTTGTTTTTTCCACAAAAATGTTCTGTTCGATTAAAAAAAAAAAAAAAAAAGTATATCTACTTATTCTCCCACACTGACAAATTCACAATCTATAAATATGTAAATACTATTCATTTCAACAGTTTAGCTGCTTTAAACAAGATGTCTCTTACTTCACTGTAAAGTTAATTCTCAGTTAATGTGCACTGGAGGCTTCAAGTTTCCACATCACACAATATTGGACCACGATTGGCTCCAAACTAGATGTAATTTCATAAACTATGCTGTTAGATACACGTGGTAAAGTGTAATTTAAGGTGAGCGCAGAGGTATAGATGACTGTGTAAACATGCACAGACTTGCTAAACTCTCAGCAAAGAGCAAACCTGACAAAACGTTGAAAACCACGCTGACGACTGGCTGACACTTTCGACAGTATTAGCATTTATTGTGCACACAATGTCTAAAGAATTAAATAAATTCTTTGGGAAACTGCTGCAGCAGAAAACGGGATTAATCACTGTTTAATATGTGACAGCTGCACAAATTATATGGAGGTAGAAACACAAGCTTTCTGTCTACGCAGCTGGCTTCCAGTTTACAGCTTCTGATCACTGTGTATGGACGTTAATTTCTTTTATTTTTTTAGGGCTACGTTCAAGAAAATACCTTAACTTACCATTTATAGCCCACCTAATTGGTATAGAAAGTTCGTGCTGAAAACAAAAACTTCAAAGTTGAATGCAAAAGACTCGCCTGTCTTTTTTCCTAGGATGGCGAGGTCACGACCCGCCCTACTCTGTCTCTGATCAGAGGCAGAGTAGGGCGGGTTATGGCTACGCCATCCTAGGAAAAAACCCGCTTATGTACCGTGACGTGTTCACCGTCATCTCGTCAAGTCTTCGAGACTCTGGACAGCGAGGGGAGGAAAATGCCCTTTGAGACGGGACTGAAGACCCGCAGTGTTTCCAATGAGAAGGACTGAAATCCCTGACCCTGTAACTCCTGTGTAACCCTGTGTTTTTTCTGTATGGTTCTGAATGAACATTGACTTGACTTCGAAACACATCTCACTAACACGTACCACACTCTTTAACATACAGCATTGTACTGTCTTTACTCGTACAAAAACAATATGAGTGTGTCTCAGAAAAAATGAGTATGTAATTTATAATTTGTATTTTCTTCGTCAGTATGTTTGATTCTCATTTCATGAATTACTTTGATTAAATCTTATTTTGAAAACGAACTTCAAAATAAATTTCACTCTTGCTTAGAAAGAAAAAAACAGCATATTTGGTTCATGATTAGAATAATATCAAAAGCAAGGTGGACCTCACGAATATGAACATTATCCAATAGCGTATTAGATATTTTGTATGTCGGTTGTCCTGCTGAGAACTAATTAAACAGCATTTTTCAGGTATTTAACGTTGAAAATAATTCTTTACCTGTCAAGTTTTACTTCCGGGTTCATCGCAGTGACTTCCGTGTTTTCAACAGGGTTTGGCCAGTCCATCACAAGGCCCGGTTTAGCCGAGTTGTAAACATAGTAAGCAACCGACAGGATCATTGTTAAAACGGCTTCTTTATGGGTCAGGTCTGTATCTGTCTTTCTGAGTTTCTGAAACTACTGCTCGTAAAGAAACCCGCCATGTTTTAGCGAACATGATGTAACTAGTCGCTAATCCTCCGTGTTCCGTTAGACGGTAGAAGAGACTTCATTGTTATTGCCAGACGGTTAGTTAGGTTAAATATCTGAGCTTTCTTGGCTTTTATTAATGTTTTGACTGAATGTCATAGCGGGCTTTTTGTAATATAGTCATCCACGAAACAGCGTTTATACCATGTAGCTGTTTAACGTTAATAGTTGAGTGTGTGTTGGTGGGCAGTTAACTAGCTGCGGTTATTAGCCTGCTACCGACGTTAAATATGAAGTAATCCCATGTAACACAGTCAGAGATAGTTACACCAGGGCGAGATTTAGTCCACATTTAGGATACTTTTCTTCCCTACAACGTCATGTCATCCACGGGTACGGAACTGGCACAATATTTATCTAACGTTACAGCACTCCTAGTCCAGTTTGTGCCTCTCATGTAACTGTTACCACCATGAATGCAATCTCGGAGGCAACCATCGGTTTCTCCAAAAAAACATTTACCGATTATATTTAAAAATCCCAGAAGGTCGTTTAAGACACGTACTGCTATTCTGATGTAGCGATATGGACAAAATCAAATATCATGATATTTTTGACCAAATACCTTGATGTCAATATTGCGACAATATTGCAATGTGGATATAACGACTAAATGAGTAACAAGGCAAATAATAGAACAGCTAGAACAATCTGGTAAATTCAGAAAATTACATCACTCTACTGTAACACAGCCTTTAAAACCAGGAAAAGACAACACTTATGCCATATCACGATAGTATGATAATCAAAACCTAAGACAATATTTAGTCTCATATCATGATATCAATATATCCACAACCCCCAAATAATCTTCTAAGCATCTGGATGGAAAAAATATTTTTGATTTTTAGTTAAAAACTATCTTGTAGCAGAATGTTTTTGTTTTTTTTATTCCATATGGATAGTCTTTCTGTCTTTATCCTTTTTTAGGGAACATTGTAAAACTCAATCCTTGGTTTCAGTGTATTGATTACATTCCTGGCCTATTGATAATGACTTGTAATAACTGACTGGGGTGGAGGGGATAGGCGGTTTAAATAAGGACTGTCTGCACTGTTAAACTAACCACATGTCTTTCACTCACCAAATGCTTCAAGAACAAAATACCTCTATGATATTAAGTGTCACACAATTATTACAAGCTAACAGAGGTTAACGCCCCTTTTGAAGTATTCCTGGTTCCTTCTGAGAAAATGGCTGTTGATAAGTTACTTTATACCAATGCAGTCAGATAAATAGTTTAAAAAATCTGCTGTAATCTGACATGTTTTGTCCTATTTCTGTGTAATAAAGCTGGTGGAGGTTTTAAACCCAAGAAATAAAATGTGATAAAGCTTTTTATTATGTTTAACTGTTTTTTATTTTTGTTTCAGATTTTTTTTTGAGCTCACACTCTGAATGGGCCAGCTGGTAACATCCTTTGGGCCTCTACGTGTAATATCAGTCCACGATGGCCAGTAACTTCCGTAGCTACATTTGGGACCCAGTCCTCATTGTGAGTCAGATTGTGCTGATGCAGTGCATCTACTACAGCTTCCTGGGCCTGTGGTTGGCAGGAGTGGACAGTCTGGTGCAAACTAGTCGGTCACTGGACCAGATATTTAGCTATGAAGTAAGTCATGGGATCCATTTTGTCTGTGTAACTTGTTTTTTTTTGTACCACATTTGTTTGCTCCTGAATGGTATTTAAATCTTTGCTGTGTTTTTGCAGGCTCTTGGTTTTGCAACAATACAGGGCAGGCTCTCAATGATGGCGTTCATATTGAACTCACTTACCTGGTAAGAGACAGCTTCAATCTGTTCTCTGCACACCAAAGAGCTGAATGATGAAGCTCATCTTTCTAAAATGCTGTTGTTTAAGTATCTTATGAGAAAACCCTTATTAAAGGCCATTGAAATATTTATTTACTCCTGCACAAGTGAATGATTTCCACCACTGCTGTACTTAAGTAATTAAGTAGTAATTAAGTAAAAAATATATATTGTAATCATATATTTCAATTTCTATAGATATGGTGTGTAGCAAGACTTGAACTTTAACAACTCTGAAAGTGGATCTTTGTATCCACAGGAATGTTATCTGAAAACAGAGGACAGTGTTGTTGATAACACCATTTTTATGTCTCGTTCCTGCAGCGCACTTGGTCTGTGGTTCTTCGTCCGTCGAGGGAAACAGTGCCTGGACTTCACAGTCACTGTGCACTTCTTCCACATGATTGGCTGCTGGATCTATAACGCTCATCTTCCAGCCGCCCTTTCCTGGTGGCTCGTCAATGTGGCCTGCATGGCGTTGATGGCTGTGATTGGAGAGTACCTGTGCATGCGGACTGAGCTCAGGGCTATTCCAGTCAATAGTGGACCCAAGTCTAACCTTTGAATTTTTGTTGACGCTACGCTGAAAAACGGTGGACACTTAACCATTCGAGGAACTTGCTCAGAGGAGGTTTTTTCAGTGTTGGCAAAAGAAATGGAACATGAACTGCCATCACCATATATATATATATATATATATATATATATATATATATATATATATATATATATATATATATGTGTGTGTGTGTTTTGGATTGAACGTCAAGTGATTCACCAGATGAACTGACCTATTTATTCATAACTGTCCATTAAATGTTGGGCAGTATTAACAGTGTAGCATATTAAGATACAGATTTTAAGGCTTATCAAAAGAGACGTCAGTTTACACCCTTCTCTCAACCTGATGACTATAGCTATGAGTTTTTTCTTAGTTATTCTTTTTTGTATGTGTTAAAATTCAGTACATTAGCATGAGCATCCTTTTGCCTCATCGAAAGACATTTTAAGGTTGATGATATTTGTTCTTGGTTTGCTCTGAAGATTTCCTATGAGCAAATATGGGAAGGCAAATGTCAACAACAGACATTGTGGTTCTCTCTTTGCATTGGTATAATTACAAGCTGGCTGGGTTGGCAAATGCACATCATGGCTACACTGTTATATACAGGATACTTTGGTCGTAAAATTAAAATCTTCCATTTAAACCTCACTGCAATTTGGAGATGCCAATGTACAAATTTACAGAGTGAAGCTTTTAATAATTTTTCTCATAGCTGCATCTGAAAGTGAAATGTTGAATTATGAGCTCAGTGTTCCAACTGGTATATTATAGTTTTCTGATATCATACATAATCAGACAGCTGTAAGTCAAAGTAAAATCAGGCTTAATTTTTACCTCTCTTGATAATGTTTGTATATTCAGTCTAATAAGAGCTCGTTAAATGCCTTCCCTGTCAAGCTTGTACAGCATTTTGCACCGCTAGTGCTGTTTGTTTCCATCTCTTTGTGTCATGATGTATTATGCAGACAAGGTGGCCACTTAGGGGACCGTTTGTCAGACACCAGCTGTGTTCTGACAGCAGGCTGTGTCTGTGTTCCCGAAAAAACTATCACCAATGTGCAACGCCGATGGTTTCTGGAACGATTTTAGCCTCCTCATTTCATGATGGCTTTTAAAATCTTTTCTAAAATAACAACTTATTATTATTATTATTATTATTATTATTATTACAGTTGCTCATCTTCACATTCTGTGCAGTGACTGTCAGATCAAACCTTTGCAGCTTTGATAGTGTGGACTATGCAGTGTGTTGGTTTGAAATTCAGTTTCTAAAATGTACATCATTCTGCTGGAGGGGATTTAAAGGAATAGTTTGACACTTTTAGGGAATAAACATATTTGTTGTTTTGACAAGAGTTAGAAGAGAAGCTTGACTTTATGCCTGTCAAATACAGCTGGTTAGCTTATCTTAACATAAAGATTTAAGCTATAACATGGTAATTAGTGAACTTTAGAGGTTTTACCTGCTTTGTTTTTTTTGTACAGATTGAACAGTGTAAAAACATTAAACTGTGTGTGTCTCATGCTGACGACAAAGACTATTGGAGGTCACTGCGCTCTGCCAAAACAAACAGGATAGCACGTGTTATTCAGTGAGCTTTAGAGGAGCTGGTAGATGGATTTTTTTGCCTTTGAACAGAGCCAGGTTGGCTTTTTCTCCCTGTTTCCAATCTTTATGCTAAGCTAAGCTAAGCGGCTACTGGCTGTAGTCTCATATTTATCGTACAGACACAACAGTGGTGTCAACTTTCTCATCTAACTCTCAGTAAGGAAGTAAACAAGTATCAAACTATTCCTTTAACTTATGTTCAACCTCATAACTACTCTTTCTGAGGCAGGATAAGCTAAGATTTGATTATCTCTAGCAACGGCTACTCTGCAAGTTTTCACATGCAATGTCACCTTTATATTCTTTAACATAACTTTGGTTTTTATAAATGGATTTAAATACGAGTTGGACCTATTCATGTGATTAAATTCTCGGACCTGTTTCTAGTGCTGAAACATCACAGATGGGGTGTAAAAAAATTTTTTTTCCACTCTGAGAATTAAAATGTAGGTGTTGAAGGACTTATTGTATAATTTAAGTACTGTCATGCAATTGTTGTTTAATAAAACGCCACCAGTGCATATTGATTGAAATAAATCTCAGTAGGTCAAACTGTAGGTGAAAAAATAATTGGCCATTATGCTTCAGATGTTAAAGATAGGTCTTCTAACGAGTGCCACAGCACAAGCGTGTCTTTGGTTCTCTGAAGGTTTTCCACCTCTGGCCTTGATCCCTCATTTTCTCCTATCACTGCCTCTTCTGGAAGTGTCCAGGTGGAAAGAAGCAGATGGGAGAGCACTAACGAGTTGGAAAAACACTAGTTGCGATCCTCATTACCAAGACTTTTCTTGAGGGAAGACTAAAAACAGAAACTCGGTCGTAAATGAGTCGTACAGGAGTGGACTCGCTGCTTTCTCTGAACCATTTCTGGGTCATTGATTAAACGCTCCACTGTTCCACCACTTCTGCTTTCACTTTCTAGATCTGTGCTTTCTATTAGTTTGCTAAAGGTGATGAATACAAGAGCTGTACGTTTTAAACATGGTGCTTTATTATTACAAACACAATACTTTGCCATATATTGCTTTATACAGTTGTAAATAGTGTGCTTTTCTATCAGTAAACTGAAAAAACCACATGGATACTGAACTTGTTTTTACATTCAGAAGTTCTTTCCATGTTTAAACTGTCATTAGGGTTAATTTCTTATGGTATAATGCTCATGATAACACAATCATTTTCATGCTTTCTTCAACAGCATATGAAGGGATAAGAGTCCTCTCTTAAGAAGTGACCATACATATTGCTCATGCTTTGAGGACGTTTTGTATTCTCACCACCAGACACACGATGGATGACGTTATGCTACCACTTGAGAAACATGAAATAAATAGAAACAACTACAACAAACATGCTGATGGAGGAAAGGCGGGTGAGGGCAGGTGGGTAATGAATCTGCATAAGAAAGGATGCTGATACACCGTGGGGGAAAATAGCTGATAACTTCATGCACAGATCAATACCACTGTACACTTTATGTAAGGTAAAATCAACAAACTGGCCATTTTTCTCTGAAGCACTGTCACAAAAATTATCATGCATCTGTGATTAAAGAGATGACGGAGAATATTCACGACTACAGTCAGGAGTCGCCAACGTTTTGATGATGCCTGTCAGGATTGTCAGTGTTAAAGGAGATATGCAAATGGTGACACAGTTTTGGGAAAATAATACATACAAAAAAATCTGATTGACTCTATTGCTTTTCAATTCTTAATTTGTTCTGAATTTTATTTGACTATTGCAGTAACTGACAAAGTCTTAAGGGAGATTTAACCCAATTACTTAAAATACTATTACAATTAGTGATATCTCACATGGATTATTGGCTATATATGTCAGATGAATTAAGATGATACCATAATAAATGTAGCACTCATGAGCAGATGAACATGAATATACGCTCATTCTTCTCTCTTCTTAATGTGGGTTTTGTGTAAAATCAAGTCTGTTTCTCCAAATTAAACTAATTAAATGCATGAAATAGGTACTATAAGCATCATAATTATGCAATGCATTAATAGATCTTTAGCTGAAGTATTATTGATACAATAGCAGTTGCATTTTTTAAAAAAACATGCTGTTTCATTACACAGCAGCTATTTCTTTGTCTATTGCATATTATTGGACTTAACTTAAGACTAATTGTCGGGGTTGAAATAATAAATACTCATGCCTGTAAACTGCAGGTGATGCAACAGATGTTAAAATAATGAACACTCACTCTTGATATTTTCTTTTACACAAACATCAACAAGTCAGAGGTTTGCAAGAGTTAACCAAAGCATGGGGCGAGACTCTGAGATAGCGAGAGAGGAGCTGGAAAAGTGAATGTGTGATGGCGTGTTGGATGTCTCTTTTTGGTGTCTTTGTAGCAGCCGTGCAACATCAGCCCCAGAGGGTTGAAGTGTTGAGGGGGAAAAGGGGTCAAAAGCTTTATACAAGTGGCTTGATTGTCACTTACACAAACATTTACTACACTTTGAAACAACAGGCCTTTTCACCTTTTTGTACATGTGAACATTGGTTGGTTGGTTCTACCTTTGGTGTGGTTAATTCTCTCAGATTAATGTCTGGTTTGAACTTTATGTTCGTCCTTTGAACACATTAAAATAAGTGACTCCTACTAACTCAAATGAAACAAAAATAGTTTTCTAATGACTCCGATTTGCTAAGATATTGCTGTTAAGTGCATCTTTAAAAGGTTTCTCGTAATGTGTTAGCTAATTACATCATTATGGCTTGGCTGATATAAACTCACTAGAAATTCAAATTTGTTTTGTGCTAACATACACTGTAGCTCTTCATTAAAGGAATAGTTCAACATTTTGAGAGACACTTATTTGCTTTTTTTTGTGCAAGAGTTAGATGTCTATACGCTAACGTCTGGTGTCAATCATCTCATCTAACTCGTTGAACTATTTATTTAACTATTGTGATAAAACCATACAATTCATAGTACAGGGCGTGGACACAATACCAGGAAAATATTAACACCTCCACAAGTACTACCTTAAAAATCACCTCAGGGTTGAATCCACAAAAACAGACCATGATAGTCTTCACTTATATATAATTTATTGCAGGGCAGATGTCTTGGATTGTATCAGGTTTCATAGGTTTCATGATGTTGTGTCCATCCCTTGTACATTTATATATTGGGCAACTCAGAGCCACAGGTGCCTGTCTGACAGTAGACTGTGCTGATCAGACTCTGCTCACATTGTATCTGAAATCCCTAAAATATGTGAGTACATGAGTGTTTGCTTTAGCCTGCCTGGACTGATAAATTGGCATGAATATAATTTTCTCAACAACTGTGCCAGCTTCAAGACATAAGGGAAGATCAAGCTGAAATATTTGAGGGGATTTCAAACATTATTCATCACAGCAAATATTGATTGACTTGCCACAGACATCCGTGGCTCTGTGTCAAAATAATCCTTATTGAAATATTCGTCCCTCTTAAATCCGTGGCTTTAGGTTTCAGCTCAGGAGGGAATTTGAGGCCCTCCTCACCCCTCCCATCTCCTCACCCTCCTGACTCCCCTTCAGTCCCCACCTATACTAAGGACCAACAGGGCCCAGTTGTGATCAGCATGCCTATCAGTGGCAGGGTAAGTGCAGCGAGAGGTGAACCTATACTGGGAGAGGAGCTGGGGCTGCACAGGTCGAACAGACTTCCCTGGAAGCGCATCTTCCTGGAGTCCTGCCTCAGCGTTTCCCAGATGGAGCTGACTTCCTCCTGACAGTCGGACAACGCTGTGAGGGCACATGTGTGGAAAGCTTCCCAGTGGCTGTGGCAAACAAAGGATCATCAGATCAACACATGCGTCTGCCATTCCCCCCCAGAATTCATCCCCTGTTAGGACATGCAGAACGTGTGCATATACTGGCTGTTGTGGATTAATTTGCTTGCCAATAATCTATCACTCAGATGGTTACGATGACTTCAAGTAAGTCAAACTGAGCTTTAATTACCATGGCAACTGCATCAGAGAGTGAAACAATATCACAGATGATATTGCAAGTGGGCAAATTTCAACAGAGGGCTTATGTGTAAATCTTTGTCTTCAATACACTGTGTTAGGGTTGTAGAGTATGTGCGGTAACAATGACAAAAAATCGTCCCCGGAATTTCATTACTGCTGCAGCAAAGTCATAAATTATTTAGTACAATGGCTCAGTGTCTCAGCACCATTCATTTCTGTATTCTCCCTCTGAGATTGTGGCAGCAGCTCTTTTCCTCTCCAGTATTTTGTCATGATGCATATCTCATACTTTACATGTCTGTATTATTCTACTCAATCATGCACAATTTCATACAAATACAATATGACGGTATGCACAGGGCTGTAGATCAATGAAGGTTTGAAGTTTCTCTTTGCCCTCTGTGGGGGAAAGTGAGCTAATCAGCAGTCTTCTTCTGATTTCAAATAAAATACGGCTCATATAAAATATGTTAGTATTAATGCAGACGTCCAGCACTTACAACAAATAGCTGCACTGTACACTTTCTCTTACTGATAAAGGTATTGTCACCTGCACACAGCTGCAACTCCCCTCTCGCTGGTCACATTCTCCTGATAGTTGTCCATGCTCTCTCCCAGCTCCAGGACACAGTCAGAAAAGTCCTTATAAATGTTCTCACACTTCACATCTGCATCTGAGTCTCCTGACACAGTAAAGGACAGGAATACTGGAAAAAAAGATACAAGTGAGGTGCTTAATTTTTTTTACCAGGCTTTACCAGGTAGGTTTGGCCTTTAAACTGTTTCTTTCAATTGAACAAGTTTGAAAGATAAAGCAGCAGCAACATCCCTGATAAGTACAAAGTTATCAGATGCCTTTGTGTTTTTTCAGTTTAAAAAAAGGTGCATCAGTCCTATTCAGGATTACAGGCCATTTGGTTGATTCAGTCTGGTTCCTGTTCCTCTGTATCTCCACACTTTGAGCTTTAAACACTGCTTGTGCTCATGCAACTTCTGCACAAAAATGATTAGCTACATTCCATCCAGTGTCCGATTTGCTCTGTCATTTCCTAAACCTGTATAATCAGCAGTGTAAATGTAAAGATGTTGCAGTTCAGCCATCTGAACTTCACTTAATAGAGATGTCAGTAGGTGGAAAGCTGTGAAGCAGATGTTACCACTAGTGACCACTGCAGCCCTTACAGATATATCTTTCTACATAGGCTCTATTTTAGCTGTTTGCAATTTAAATGATAAAACTTGTTGTGTAAGAGGAGAACTCAAAGGAGAACTCAAAGGATCTCATGTTTAATTTTTAAATGTTGCATGTAAAGCTTGCACTCCATCCCCTTACTGTAACACCCAGTGTCTCTCGTCGATGGGTGTACTCCAAGCTGTGGCCACAGTACAGGTCTCTTATTCATGCAACATCACTAACAACCATGATGAAACAGTGATGGGAATAAATACAGATGACAACAATCATAGCTGTAACATCTCTGATGCAGGTAGATAACACGATACAAGGCTGTCAAAACCGTCCGCAGCCTTAAAGGAAACCTAAGAGGAGCGTGAGATGTCTTACCCAAGGCAAACGCAAGAATCCCTCCGATCTTCGTCGACATGAAAAATCCCATATCATCCCATTTCAAGCCAAGCGGAGCGCACGGGATCATGCAACCGAGGCAGATCGGTAATAAAGGCGGTGCGCTGACTCACGCGGGGCTGATTAGCTGCCCATTATTAATGTGTGTCGGTGTGTATCAGTGATTAAGCGGCGAAAAACACACACATACACACACACTTGGTGGGTGTGTATGTACAGTCTTTTCTCTGCTCCGGCCGACTGCTGACGTTACCTGCCTCCCGGCGCGCGCTGAGCTCATCTCCCCCTCTCAGCACCGGACAGCTCTCACCTCCCCGAGGAGGAAGAACCACCACGTAACCCTGCTGCAACCTTCACACAACACAGAGATCCTTCTCAGGATGTCATTTGTATCTCTCATGTCATCTCAATAGGATCTCTACAGTATTGGATCATGATCCTGCTGTTCACGTGGTTGATGCAGTGCCGCACAAAGCAAAGGTTAGAAAACTTTTAACAATCACAAACTGACTTATTTCTGATTAAAGTTTTTTTTTTTTTTTCTAAAAATTTCCCATAAAATGCTATAATTTGGCATTAATCATAAGGGAGAGAGAGACAATCAAGTTATAAGACTTACTTTTAGACTGGTGTGAAGTTAAAAAGTCATAAAAGGATCGTTGGAAATGTTGCACGGGGGAAATAGGCAATCGATAAATGATTAAATGTGTTCCAATAAATAAATAACTAAAAAAGAAGGAGCTGAAAAATAAAATGAAGAACTGATGAAAGATACAATAGGGTCCAAAAGTCTGAGACCACTTAGACCCTACTGTAAATAGAAAAGTAAAAATAATTTTTAATTAATCCACTGACTAGAGGTTAGTTGGAAGAGTGTAGAGCTCTATATTTCTCTTTCCATTTTTATTATCTAACTAACTGCATTATTTATTGATGTTTTTAGGTATCTATATATAAACTGTTTTTCACTCATCTGACAAGCTTTTACTGCTTTATCAGCTTTGGGGCTCCATACAAAAGCAGCTGTCGATTTTTCAGAGGAACTCTTTTAATAACTGCTCCATTTAAACCCAAGTACACATTTATTCATCATTTGTGTTGCATCTTATGCTTGCCTTAGGACAAATTGCACATTTTTGCATGCAGACTTGCTGTGCACTGGCTGAGAGGCTCTAGGTTACACTAGCTCAGCATTTATTTGGAATAAATTAATTGAGGTGTACCAATTGAACACAGTCTCTTTTAATTAGTTGCACTTCTGTCAATTAGTGTGAAATGCTTCCCAAATACATTTTCTTTGGAAATTATTATAGATTTACAGACCTATAGAATTAAATGTTACTAAAAGTTTTAAAAAATCTCAAAGCATCTTTTTCTCAAGTGGCATCATCCGTTGTCATATAATTGAAAATATGTACAGTAGATTAAAACATCACTGCATGAAGCACAAACTGTTGAGAATGAAAATGAAGGGATGAGAAATAGAATATATGATGACGTTTCCAAAAGAACTAATAAAAAACACAAACTTTGTTCAACCTTTTATTTTTTTTTCCAAAAGGTGTTTCATCACAAATAATGGCAAACAATCCTAAAGACTGCACCATTTGCACCCATTAAAGAGTCTGAAATGCTCCACTGAGACTCAAAAACAGATGAAATAACCTGCATAAACCTCCAGAGAACACTGTTTCAATGTTTGTTTAATGATTGCAGCTGCCATTGCCCCACTATAATGATACCAAACCTTTAAGAAACCTCAGAACACTGACTGGTAGAAACATATGGTTATGAGTGGGAAACATTTTAATGGATTCCATCTATTTTTCATTAACATAAGGTCTTTGCATGGTCCCTTACATATGGTACAGATAAGGCACAATGGTGTTAATATGACAGACAGGAGGAGGATTCTGATTCAGCAGATTACATATGAATGCTTTGGAGTCATCAAATCCATTTTTTCCTAATAATGCAGATAACAAATGAAGTAATTTAATCTCAAATGCAATTATTATGACTTCACAGCATTCATATGGGCAGAACTTATGTATTCAATTCTCCTTTTTGGGGTCAGTTTGTACCATATTCCCATGTTTTTCCACAACATGTTGATTTCAAACACTTGGGTTTATCTTTAATTAACTTTCACACACGCACACACACATAGTGACAAAAAAATCCCTTTATAAATGAACTCAGTTATTCAGTTATTTTAGTGTCTAAATGGTCCCTCTGATCAGAGCAGTAGAGTCCAGAATGCTCTATAGTAGTGATACGAGCAGAGCAGCAGGCTGAGATCCATACAAACATCTTAAACACTTTGCTTTGGCTGGAAATTGGACTCCAGAAATGTTGATCCATTGTGAATGTGGAACTGGGTAACTGTGGTTAGGAAATGGGCTTTGAAAGCCTGACATACAGTATGATGATGGATGGAAACCAACAGTTTTATTGATCTACTCCAGCCGTCCTCTTGGTTCGCTTCCGTGGAGATGTTTTAGGGGATGCCTTGTCTGTAAGACAGGATGTAAAGATCAGCTGTTTGTGTCGCTTCAATAATATGGAGAGTGTCACAGTAATATGAACAAAAGATCACCTTTCAGGTAACAAAAGAAATAGATGTTGAGACAAAGAGGAGAAAGGATTCTCTGTGTCATTATGTGGGACAGTCAGGAATTAAAATGAACATACTCATGACATTGAGAGTCTCCTGAGGGATCCAGCTGATGTCCACATCGTTTACACCAACAGTTCCCTTCTCTATTTTCACTGAGAGTCTCTTTTTCTGCAACACACAAGTTAAAACACATCTCATGTTTAATCTAATATCCTGCCTCATTCTTAATCTATCTCTTTTAATGCTATCGACTTAACATGTAAATACAACATCTGATTGAAGATAAACACGTACCGTCCTAGAGTCCAGGACCTGGTACATTCCAAACAGCATCAGGGCAACCAGTCCAACCAGGAAGACGTACATGAACATGCTGCAGATAAAACAAAATCAGTTCTTTAATCAGTGAATAGAAATCACAAAAATAATTCCACAGTTCCTTATTTTTGACTTTGCAATTCATTTAAATATCTGTAGCAACCAAGAACAGTTTTCATCACTTGGTGGCATGAAAACATTCAGCATTTAACTTACTAAATAATGTGAGCACATTTTTAAGAGTACAAACAAAGCAAATAGCTAATTTCATCAATGCACATTTTTAGCAAGAACTTGTGGCATAAAACCTAATGAAGCAAAAGCTGGTCCTTGATTTGAGATTGCTGGGTGGAAAACACTTTCTCTTGCTTGACTAATTTGCTGGTGACAGTTCCTGTGTCTCACACCAGCAGCAGCACAATTCTGACAACTAATCTCTTTGTGCCAATTTCACACCTCCTTTTGCAGGCTCTTACATACGCTGCAATAGTTTGGGAAAGCTGGCATAGTGAGAGAGTTGGATTCTGATGGTACTATGTGGGAAAAATACTGAAATTTGAACATTTAAATAGAGCTGGGATGCAGAAATAGGTTTACTTTTTGACTTGTGTCATCAAGCATGTTTTCCACCCACTGCCTACAGTTAGCGTTCAGATTTAGTCATTTTTCTGCTTTAGCGATTAGCATGCACTCTCAAAACTGAAGTAAAGTAATATAAATAGAAACAATTTCATTAACTGGTATTTACATGATAGGATAAAACATAAACCCAGCAGTAGAAATACTTACGTTTCTCCATCCAGTCCTTCATCTTTCTCAGTGATGGTGACAGTCTGGTTGTAAATGGCAGTCTGGAACACGTTGCCCTGAAAAAAAAGAAGAAGGAGAAGAAGAAGACGAAAACAACCAGTAAGTAATTACCTTAAGTAAGCCACCTCCTTAAAACTCTCAAAACTTTCTTTGCTCCTTAAAATCAAAGGACTCAGCATTCTTCACATCCTTCGTTATCAGCATGAAAACAACAGTCAAAGCTCAGCAGGCAGAATGACTGGAAGGTGCCAGTACTAGCCCTAATTATACAAAAATTGAAAAAATACAGCTGGGAAGGCTTACATGGAGGCCAACTGCTTTGCTGAAAATGGCCTTTTCAGGTATTAATTTTCATGAATCATTCATAATTGTGGTGGGATGTGAAAAACCTTCCTGTGGTGCATCTTGACAGTCACCGGCTTACATCATCAGACTACATTTTATCTCTAATAAGTCACCCTGAACAGACAACCAGCACCGACCACAAATAATGAAAAACTTTCTTACCTCTGTGTCAAGATAGTTGAGGAGGATAACAAGGCCGAAGGGACGACCAGCCATGGGCTGAGCTGGGATGAAAGAGTACTCGAAGGAGGCCTGAGCCTGAGGCTGAACTACAGTGCTCAGGGGCAAAGCTGTGAACTACACAAACACACACATCGTTAAAATTAGACTACTTAAACTAGGACATGGTTTATGTTTTTAAGTAGTATTTATTGTGTTAGGTGGCAAGACAGACAAGAAAACTAACTCCTATCTAAAAAAACGCTAAAAATCAAAGAAATTACATAAAATTATAATAAAAAAATTTACATTATTAGGTCTTGATTATTTGAATTTACCACAAATGAATATTTTAAAAGCCCGTTTATCATTCAGAAGACATTAAAACAATAATGTTATACAACCAAAACCTTAACATTGAGACAGAGTGTAGAGAAACCTTTGATCGTCTCAAAGTCAAAACAAATTCAACAAATTATTGCATTTTTTTAATGACTTTGCTTTGCATCCAGCTACAGATGAAGTGAAGAGAAGTTGCAGTGATGTTTGTTGGTGGTTTTATTTAAGATCCCACTTACGTTCTGAATGTAAAACTGGAAGTCCTGGGGGTAACGGAAGGACGCCTCCAACGACTGAACGGTGAAATCCTGACTCCCCTTGTTGGTGAAACCCACCAGGAACCTCACAATTTCATTGGCAGGGAACTCTAAATTTATGATGGATGTGAATAAATATTAAATATAATAAAAAAAATAATGCACAAGTTCTGAGATGTACCAACAAAACCACAGAGTTTTTTTCATATTTCACCCAATAAAACAAAAGCAGCTCAGGATCTTGTATTCAATTTGTGTCAATTTTATGCTTCAATTTTTGATTTTTTTTTTCTTCGGTCAACAAATGTTGTGAGTATTAAAGCTCTAAAAGGTCAATGATTGAACAAAACAAAGCAGACCAACCTTCTCCTGTCATGAAGATGATGGTCGTGTCGGCATCAGGGTGAGAAGTCATCAGTTTATCGGCAGCTTCGGAGTCATCATCGTCTCCTTCCTGAAGATGAACACAACATGACTTTGTAACAGCCTGTCTGTAAAATCTATGGTATTGCTTTATGCACTGCTATATGATAAAATACACATACAGAGGTTTGTATCTGATCCTCCTCAACAAGAACCTCTTCTTCATCTTCCTCCTCATCTACTGCAACATCCGGGTCAGTGTCCTCAGCAGAGTCTGGCTCTGCAGAGACATGGCCTGCGAGTAGAAGATGAACAGCTTCATAGTGATATTATGTTATAAGATTAGATCATCAAGGATTGTGGGCATCATGGTGCTGATGAAATGTGGTTTTCTGGTCTTAAAAAACATTTCAAAAGTGTATTTTCACAGCCAGCAATCTTTGGACTGTTATCAGTGAATGAAAATGACAATAAATGCCCATATTTGTTTGTCAAATCCAGTTTACTAATAATTTTCTCCCTTGAAACTATTTTGAGTGTAAATATTTTGGCAAATACCAATAATCTTCCCTAAAATATTTCCACTTTGTATAAATATATGTCAGCATCAAGATATTTAATTTAAAAAATATGTAGGTTATTTATTTTCTTAATATCAGCCTACCCTAGCTGCTGCCTCCTGTAGCATTAAAATGTGTTAAAACAATACAAACTTATCATTCAGAAAATAACTAATGCAAAAAGCAGAGAAAAACCAACAAGTGACATGATTTAATCACGCAAAAGTTTTACATGGATTTACCTGCTAATACTTTTAACAATCATTCAAATTTAGTTAAAAAAAATGAACGGTTAGATTAAACAAAGTTTTTTTTCCACACATTGTTAGTGTTGATTAATGTTTATTGCAGCCAGTCTGCAGCCTGAACAATAAAGTGCCCCTGTTGATGTGTGTAAGAAAAGCATCCAAAGAGAAACGCAAGTTACCATCTTATCTATGGTGACGTGTCCCAGCAAGAGGCAGCCGTTAACTGTTGTGCTGCTGCATCCAAAATTTGTATATAATGTTTGGCCTAAAAATCCCCTCTGAACCTCAGAAAAGTGAATCTTAACTTAACATTAACTTACATGTTATTTTTTTAAGCGGCAGCAGCTGGAAGTTGACGATCGTTTTCATTCATTTCAGAGTATCGACTCTATCCCATATTTACGAATAAATCATGTATAAAACGTTTTTACATTCACGTAAGTAAAGCAGCCGTGAAGACAGAAAACAGACGGAGTATAGCTCTGTGACTATATGCCACGTCAATATGTTTGGCTGTCTTCTTTTTCTAACTTTTTACTTTACAGAGGCGGATGGATAAACCGACTCAAACGTAACATAAATATGACTTACCGATGGATATCAATCCACAGGGGAAGGCCAGGAGGAACAGCAGCAGCAATTTTGATCCGAAATTGAACATTTTTGTAGACTTGAAGGCTGAAGTTAGTAACACATCAGCGTTCAGGAGCAGAGAGGACAGCAGTCGAGAAAGGGGCGGGATAAGAGGAGGTTAGACCCGCCTGTTGGAAAAGGGTCCCGCCTGCGGCCTGTAGAAAAGGGGGCGCAACGTGAGCCTCCACTTAAACCCTCGGATGTAATACCATCTCCGACCACAATATGGGTTTCAATAACAGAGTGACGCTGTCCGCATTTCCACTCGTTGACTCCACGGGAAGTAAAGACAGAAGAAGCAGCAAGTCAACGTTTATGACTGGATTAGCTGAAAACTTTCTCCAAAACTTGAGATATTGGCTTTTGAAGTTTGTGGTGAATGAAACTCGCAAGACTTTTCATTGTTCGAGTTGATATTCATCTACCGGCCTCCAGTTCGTTCCTGACATTTATTCAACAGTTTTTCCGTTGTGGAACCGAGACAGTGTTGTTTTATCTCTGAAATTATGCCTTGTAATTTATCTCCATCTAAGCGGTCATATTCGTAACGTAACGTTATTGATAATCTCTCCACGCAATAACATTGGTAATTTTAACTGGAAATAACAACAACAAACGACTATACTGTCTGTCTACTGTATTTGTGTCTAGCATTATTTATAGCATTATTTCCTCTGATGTAGTCGGAGAGATAAACAAAGCCACGTCATCCTTTGTTAGATAAACAGTA
Source organism: Euthynnus affinis (assembly GCA_029490765.1). NCBI lineage: Eukaryota > Metazoa > Chordata > Actinopteri > Scombriformes > Scombridae > Euthynnus > Euthynnus affinis. The sequence goes on along the minus strand of CM055840.1, from coordinate 14,096,866 downwards.
CGTTAGAGACAGATGTGCACGATGTACCTCAGTAAATATATCATAATGTCACTCAGTAATATTTGAAGTGTGAGTTATATAGATGACTTGTGTGGGAATTCTGCACCCTGTTATTTGAGCTGGTCTCATCGTCAGTCCTTCAGTGCTTCACTGCAACATGGTTAGGAATTAAACTTTTACTGCTGTTGGTTCATAAACAGCCATTTTATGTGCATTATATCACATTGAGTCGTGCTGACTTTAGTCCCTCCAACCCCTGTCCAAACTCTTCTGGTTCATCTCTCTGGTCAGATTGCAGCCCCCAGTGCTGATAGGACGACAACAAGCCAGACTTTTTTGTTTGCCATGTTTGTATTAACTTTGTACATTCAGCATCATCAACATGTGTGTAAGCCTTCATAAGCTGATCATATGGGCTGTTATGTATGATTTGATCAAATGAGTTGAATTATAAACCCAATAAATGTCCTGAATCTATCTGTTGCCTGCCTTGGTTGGTTGTGTTAATCACATTCAGTGATCTTTGCACAGAGTATATAGTGAATAGTGTTAAAAAATGACAATGTTGAGAAAATGTATGTATGAAAAGAAGAGAACCTAATAATATTTAATTATGATCATTGTCACTCTGGGCCAAGACACTGTTGAAACAGATTGCCAGTGTCATCTCAATGAGACTTTCTAGATGAAATAAAAGTTAAGTAAAAACAAATAAATTTATAACAGCAACAATATTAATATCAATATATTAAATGGTAAATATCATAACTCTTTCATGGTCAGATAACCTTTTATTCAAGCAGTCCTAACATAATTTTACTGTGTGAGAGTTTGAAACATTGGAAATAATCTGAAAAAGAGTAATTTAGACAAATTGTCCATTAATTTCTCTCTATAGTTACTGTTATCAAAATTATATTTACACAGAATGCAGTGATGATGGTAAATTAAAATATATCAGTGACTACAGGAGTAAATATTTACATATTTGTTGTAATGTAAATATGTAGCCTACCTCATAATTGTACTTGAGTAAAATGTTGAATTACAGTTTTCTTAACACTGTGACAAAGGATCTGATCACTTTCAACACTGATCATTTTGCAACAGGAAATGCCCACATAACATTAATAACATTAATAGACACCATTTCTGTCTGCTTCAGAAATAATGGTTCAGTCTCTGGTTTGCTCTATCAGAGTTTAGAACATAGCTGAAACCATGAAGAAGAAAATTAGAACAGCAAAGAATGTGCATAAAGCAAAATACCTCAAGATGTCACTGTAGCTCATTTAGATGAAGTATATATGTATATCAGATGAACATTGCAAGGAGCTGCACAAACCTGAACAAGTGTTTGAAACATTAGCTGAATACGAGTGAACCCCATGATCGCTGCTGAGAAATTTACTAGAAAATTACCAATGCACAGTGGTTAGTTGAGCTTTATAAGGTTTTGGGTCAATGCACCAAACAATACTAATAGTGCCACAGGGTACAATTTTTCTGCTGCTTCTGTTAAACTCAGCACATTTGAATGAAAGTATTGGACTGGTGTGTCCTATGTGCACTGTCTCCTTTCATAACCCATTTCCTTTAAAAAACTCACACATCCTGACTGCTTACTTTAAATAATTACATACAAATGTGGATATAGTTTGACCTTTATAGCTTTCTCACCTTGCAGGAAACCACTCATCCAGGGTCAGTGGTGGGATGTGTGAAAACAGACTTTAGAACTGGCTAAAAGACGTCAGATCCGAATACACAATGATCTCAAATGTGAGAAAAGTGTAGATAAGACATAAGACAAAGAAATAAAATATTTTTCTGGTGTTATCTTTTGTCAATTGTTATACAAACTACAAAATTTTAATTTATCTTTAAAGATAAGCAGTCCTTACTGTAATCTTTGAATTCGAATGAAGACGGATGGAAAACACCTTTGTGGCTTTGACCACTTTCATTACATATAACACCTTCCCTCTTTGTTGTCACAATGACAACCAAATATAACTCTAATCTTGAAATAGCTCTTACTAAAAGTGATTATTGTGGCCTTACAGAAAAATAGTGACAAATGATAATGTTCTGCACCTGGATTAGAAGACAAAAAGAACCAGAAATCATGCAGGACAATACTGCCGGAGAATCCAAATGAACCTGGCATGTGTGAAGCACATTTGAACAATGGCTTATTATACTCAACATTCACTGATTACCACTGAGTGTGCTTACATGTGCACCAGCATCCCAGTTATGATCAGGTTTTTGAAGTAAACATCATATCTTAGTTTTGAAAAACCTGGATAGTACACTGATATGTTAAATCAACTGTTGTAAGGTGAGGTAAGATTGTATTGTTGCTCTCATTTTCTAATACTGGTGACATAGATATATGACTTGTGATCAGATGGAGAAGATAAATCCAGCACAGTGGAAACAGAGCAGAGTCCAGAAAACAAACTCAAATGTTGAGAGGACTCAGAAAAAGATCCACATATATCAAAGATATTTGATGGATGTGGAAAAGCCAAATATGTGGCTGCACCGACACATGATGAGAAACCCGGATAATATTTGAGTGAAAGCCATGTTTTATTACGGTTCATCTAAACATCAAGAATCACCCTTGAATATTATCAAAATCAGGGGCCTGTTTCACAAAAGTGATTTGTGAGCTCTACTTGCATGCAGATCACAAATCATGCCAGTGAACCATTTCATAAACGTTTGCCACTTGCAAATTGCTGATGAATTTGTATGTGCTACACTCCTCTCATATGCTCGTGCATGGGTTGTTAATATGGTGTTTTCTTTTAATTAGTGTCACTGATACATGTCAAGATTAACGGGAGAGGAAATGATCTCATTTTGCAAGTTGCAGTTTGCAGGTTGCAAATTTAAAAAGGGGCCATGGATAGTGCGCATGCAAACACTAACAATACTATAATCTGGTCAGTTCTAGAGAAACGATTTGATGTATTATACTGATGGTGGACTTTTTCTTCATTCTTACTGGTTAGTCTCAATTTTAAGGCTGTCTGGACTGGTGTATAAAGAGATTTAGCTAATGAATTCATGATTCATTTTTATTGACTTATGAATGTACCTGTTTCCCATTTGCACAAAAGTGTTGATTTTTTTTTCTTAAAAAATAAAATATTACAATACAAATACAAATTAAGTAGATACTAATATCAGTCAAGTGTTACTCTTATAGATAACCACATAGATTTTATGGAAAATTTAAGCAAGAAATTGTTGGATCTTAATTAAAAGAAGACTGTTTTCAGTGCCCATATTCCTGAATACCGTCAGAGGAAATTCAGTCTTATTATGTATTACCTTAACACGATTCTCAGTCTGAAAAAAGTTTGTGGTTTTCTGCAAAAGCACACATCCTGTAACGCGTCGAACACTCCCCTGAAGGATCATTTGCTCCTCCTGTATAACTTTACGCTAAAGACACAAAGACAACAGATGCTGACGTCGTGTTTATCACACATATTGTAAGAGAGACAGAGACAGAGATAGAGAGAAGTGTTCTCGGTCAAACCTTCATTGTCATGGAAGGCTGTTGCAATGTGACACAGACAAATGGTAAGTCTTAAATTAAGAAAATGTCATGTAAATGTGGGCTGCAAATGATGATTTTTGATGTGAGGGTTGATTTGAGATTGAAAGGACATTTATGAGATTTTCTGCTCAAATGTCAGTGACAAAGATGCCCAGTATTCACCATCAGGTCAACACAGGCATTTAGCAGTAATCACATTTAATATTAAGTGCTAGAGGTGCAAGTGGAACAGCTAGGAACTCGTTCTCTACACCAGATTTACATGAAATAATACAGGGGAATCGTTTATACCCTCTAGATTGAAGAAAGGACTTGTTTGTTAGATGGTGCATGAAGGAGAGATATCACAGGTTCTTCCTTCCTGTTGCTGGCAGACTTTGCAATCAACACTGCTCCCAGTAGACCACATGCACCAAAACAAGCCAAAAAAGACAAACTCATTCATGTTCAATATCAGTGTATACTAAACTGTGCAATATCAATATTTGCTATGATCAATAATGTGAATTCAACCGTCTGTTTACATATTTATTACATCTTGCATTTTTACTGATGCTACTTGCTATCGCGTTATCCCCTTTGATGCTGTAACACTGCAAATTTACCTGCTGTGGGATTAATGAAAGATTATTTGATCTCTTATCTTACAGAACACAACATACAGCGATGTTATCACAGTATGTAAAAGAGAACATGGAGCTATGTGGTTACTATGACTTAGTTAGTGAACATTGTATGTTGAGCTCGGGCACAAGTCTTGAGTCTTACTTCCTACCAGGAGATTAGTCTATCAATGGGGTAAATATAGATATAGAAATGCTATAATTTGAGAACACAGTTTTAAAAAGTAAATACATAAATCCATTGCGTAAAAGATAATTTACAATAGCTTCTGTCACTTTGTTCTTTGGTTACCAGTCAGTTGCCCCTTTAATTTTCCAACTCTGACAACTCAGAGTCACAACAGGGCACTGGGCTGCTTTCTGATCACTAACTGAAACCAGCGAGTGATTGTGTAATTCTACAGTAAAGAAGCGTTCATGTCTGACTTATCCATTGTTTAAGCTTTCAATAATTTCAATAACTCTGGCAATACTTGTAGTATATGGAACAACTTTATCATGTGACCAACACATTTCAGCTTGTGGCCTCCATCACAATCAGTAAGCTATACAACTCATTTACAGTGAAATGTTCTTTATACAAGTGTTGCTGGAGTCTTGACCCCTTCAGACTTCTTTGCTTCTCTATACACCTTAGAAGTAGGTGAAGTTGTACCAGAAATCTCTCACTCATGAACATCTTGAAAATTACCCAGCACCATAAACTAAACTGATGCTACCATGGTATCAATTTGATGTAATTAATAATATCCTTCAGAAACTCTCTGATGAAAATGCAACTAAATGAAAGGAGTCAGTGTAAACCACTTAAAGGCATGTTTGAGTATTACTTGGTGGGTTAATTAGGTTGATGATTTCTTTGCCCTGTGGAAACCTGCATGCAGTATTTCACACATCAACACAATATGAAAAACAATATTCAAATTATGTGATTTATATTAATCACAGAGGCCCTGTGCATCAGATAATATTCAGAGATAATGCGCTCTGTTCGTATTTTAAGTGTGTTTCCTCTTTCTGAGCTGCTGTTTAACCACTTCAACAACCACTTGGGTCTATTATTAAAACAAGCACTGGGTGGCCACATAACCAACACCACAATTCATCAAATTTGCAAGACTTTCAAACATACCAACATGCACATTGATCTGTACATCTGACTTAATTCAAGTGTGATCCAGGTTCAGTGAAACGTGAAAGTATCTTCCGCAGTAAATTGGATTGATGTGCATTTGCAAATGCTGTTTGAGGTAGGAAATGCATTCAACGTGTTTTGCCGAGCATGTACTTTTGCAAGCATCTCATAAAACCGCATATTTTCTTGCTGATTACTGAGCAGATCCACTGAAGAAAGTGGAGATCACATCTCTTGGTTAAGAGCACCACATCTGTATGCTCATGATTTATTTTATGACCTGTTTTTTTTCCCAGGTTTTTTCAGTAGAGATTTAAACTGTCCACTGACTACAAGTTTACATACCTGTCAGTCATGCAATTTCGGAACTTATTTCCCTACATAAATTCATCATTCGTTCATCTAACCCAGAGAGAGAATGTCAGAGAGAAATGTTCGGTACTTAAATGTTTATTCTGGCACTGATCATAACTCAACATAAGAGTGTTATCCAGTGTTATCTAAACTCTCAGCAAAAAAATGAATCGTGTATTTCTCATCATGTTGAACTATCCTTCTAACAACCCCAAATCCCTCCATCCCTGACTGACTTTCAGTGACCGTTGCAGTAGACAAAACCAATCAAAGCACTTTGTGAACAATAAACTATATTAAGTCAGCTGACCACTGTATCCCAGTTTTAAAATGCTGAAATCATTACACAAGAAAAATCAGCTCTCTCCAGTTAGGTGCATAACTTACCTGCCCTGATCATGAGGTCAATGATCGGCCTGGCCATGAATTGCATCAGTGAATAGCAGCATTAGAAAAAACGGAATGATTTTCCAGTGATGTATTTTCCCATTGGTTTGTCTTTGCTGTGTTGATGTCTTTAATTAATTATTATTATGGACTTTTTATTGCTTCTGCTTGTATGAAATGTTTATTTCAGATATTTAAAATTTGCAAAAGCCATTGTCATTAGTTCCTGAAATAAACATTGTTTGATTCAGCCTTGGTGCAATGGTTTATACTGAAACCAGCCAGTGGGGTGTTCCTGTGGGTTTGCACATTGTCCTCATGTCTGTGAGGGTTGCTAAGTGCTTTGATTTTTTTTCTCCCATAATTCAATTTGCTTTGTGTGTGTGTATTCAGGGTGTTACCTGGTTTTTGCCTATGTGGGTAGGGTACGATCATGCATAGGATAGATAATCAATGAATGGATACGTTTGGGAGCCAATCGTGGTCCAGTATAAACCTACAGCACATGTAGACTGAGAATGGTGATTTCAGCGATGTAGAAGGAGTTAAACTTTGTATGTTCACAGTTTCTCAATTTTTCAACGACTGAAGGAGTAGATATGATTTTAAGAATTTCTAACCAGGTGATTATTAGATACAAATAATTATTCAAAGCAGGGATTTTTTTATATGTCTTAAAACATGTCTGGTGGGGAAATTAAATGATTTTGAATGATCTGTAATGAATCTAATTATTCTTCTTTCTTTCTTTCTTTCTTTCTTTCTTTCTTTCTTTCTTTCTTTCTTTCTTTCTTTCTTTCTTTCTTTCTTTCTTTCTTTCTTTCTTTCTTTCTTTCTTTCACTCTTTCACTCTTTCACTCTTTCTTTCTTCTAGGCTGGAATTTTATATGTATGTCAAATGAACTACAGGCAGTATTTGGGATCATCGGTGCAATTCTGGTCATCTCACTGTCTTGGAATATTTTTTTCTGTGTCTCAAAATGTTGCTCAGGTAATCAAATTATTTTCTTTTACAAATTCAGTGAAAACAAGTTATTTTTCTATATCTGAGGGCAAACGTGTTCTTCTGTGTACTGTAACAGGAAGGACATGTCAATCAAGGATAAAACGAAGGTATGTATATATTCACTGATCCAAAGAAAAGGCAAAATATTAATTTTATGTCCTCTTAAATAGTCTGCATGCCAAACTGAACACTAAAAAGTGTTTTTCCCTCTCTTTATGTCCAATTTCAGGAGCACACGGCAGATGGAAGAAAATCCTATTTATGGAAACCTAAGCTACATGCAAACAAGTAGGTGAAATTTATGTGCGTGTATCTCTCTCACAATTTGCCTTTATACGTTTGTGTCTGTTTACAGTGTGATGTTTATGTCCACAGGCTTTACAGAAGTTGAGCATCCACATTCGTCACTCACTCCCTTGACTTATGAGCAGAGAGTCAATTCTGACTCACAGGTAATGTTTTACACCCCTGCACTAAGACAGATATCTTTACTGTAGGTTTACATCATGCTGTGCATCTGCTATTGATTCATAGGCATTACTAACCTTCACAGAAAATGTTGACAGAAGCAGCACAAACAAAAAATAAAAAAATAAGGACTTTAGAAATGGCTGAGATCAACAGTGTATAAGAAAACATAAATGTGTGATCAGAAAAATGAAACCATTGGTCTCTAGGGCATTAACAAAATTTCATGAATGCAATAAGTTTATGATGTTTTTTTTCTTATTCCTTTCACTCTAACTGCAATCAGGCTGAAAGAGTCTCATTAAGATGTTTTTATACAAACTATTGGTTCAGAGGGCCTTCATAAGGTCATTTTTATTTTTTGTTTCTCCTTCCAGTCCAAAACTCAGGACTGCTATGCCAACCTGACCCTGAAGCCTCCCCGGCTGCAGTCTGGCCGCAGCTCTCCACAGATCCAGTACTCAGATGTGGTTCATCTAGAGGATCCAGACAAGGAACCTGGAGCCAACGCAGACACTGTCTCCAATATGTCTGATCTGTATGCCTCAGTGCAAAATCAGCGCACCAAAACCATCAACAATGCGGACAGTGGAGAGGATTATGCCAACCATCTCTGAGGACAGCACTGTTGCTGATGCTGAGCCGCCAAAAGTGGCCTTTTTGTAACTTGACCGGCTGCCACAGGATGGCACTGTTTGTCATTATATCAAAATCAACAACCTTTTGGTGTAGTGATGTGCTGTAAATAATACTTTTCATGCAAATTAACTGAGTGGTACATTCATATTCATATTACTAAAGAATGTACATTTCTGTGAATGCATTATTTTTGCATACCTTGCTTTTTGTTTGACTTAAATTAAAAGAAACTAGAGAAACTAAAGAAAAAGAACTAATGTTTCTGTAAGAGCATTTTATTAAAAAAAATCCTATTGTTTGTACTAAACTAAATATGCACATGATGTGATAGATTATAACTTGTATTAAGGCATAAAAATACTCTGCTTTCAATAACAATTTGTGTCTGACATAATTTTTTTACTAAAAAGTTCAAATACCAAGTTAAACATTTTTAAAATCCAAGACTTAGGAATTTGCAAATATGTTTTGTTTTTTGTTTTTCATTTCAAAAGTTTAACTGCTGAACACAAGATGTTTCCTTCTTCACTGTAAAGCTAATTCTCGTGTTCTCACGTTTCCATATCACACTTCTGCAAGTTGCACACTGGGCCATGATTGGCTCTGAACTAGTTGTCACTAATCATAGTCGTACTGTATGTTCAGTTAAGATGTAATGTGACCACAGATAAGCTTTTCCTTTTCAGCAGATGAACGTTAAAACATGTTTCTAGTGTCTAACTCTCCACAAGGAAAGTCAAACATACAAATGAAGTAACAATAAGCAAAGCACCTTTTTGAGTGGAAGGGGACTTTAAAATACATCTCAAGTGCCCATAGATAAGTATCTGACCAGTCAAATTTAGCTGATTTCTAATTTTCCTCAGATTAGGTTAATGAGGTTGTAAATGCCAGTTCCTTTCCCCAAGGTTAAATTAATGCCACTGTCAAATCACTGATTAAACCTGTATAAATCAATGATTCACTCAATCAGATCAGACAAAAAGGCAACCTCAAATTAAACTGAATGTAAAAAGCACTTTATCATATCTTTATCATTTATAGTATATACAGTATTTGTCCTATTCACATACAGAACAAAATATGCTGAATGTCTGTTTTACATGTTCACTACATCTCACTCATTGCTTCAAGCCATAACATCTACTGTAAATATATTGTTATACAGACATTCAATTAGGCTTTTTGAAGAAAGGTCATACTGGTCTGTACTTTGTATTTTCTATCATAGTATTTATGATGGCAGTAATAAGAGTTAAGGAAGCAATAATCAGCATGGAAGATACTACACTTTTTGCAGTTGTAATTGTCCTTGACAAAGGCGCTTCTTTTGATGATTTGTAATCAATCATCCTCCTTGAATCTCTAGAGTCTGAAAAGCCAAGAAGCACTAATTAACCACTGAAAAAAAGAATCATGCAATTTTGATTCATGACACTTCGACTCCTGACATTTGTGTATTATGTCAAAATGTCACAAAGCTGAAAAACACATAGATTACTATACATACATGTCTTTTTTAGTGACATCTATAACCATTACTTTTATTTTATATAGTTATTGAATGCTAAAAAGAGAAGGCTGCAATTCAGATAAACAGAGACAAGAAACCAACACCGACAATCTGAATATGAACTGAAATCTTTGTGCAGCAGAGGTCATAATCGACCATCGCACTTTCACTCATCATACAGTCCACTGTAGCTATTTCTTGGAGGTCAAATTTCAAAGTGGTCACAGCAGGGTTTTGTTCTTGATAAGGCTGATGAAACTAAAGAGGAAAAATGTAATAATGTAATGTAATGTGTAATATGTGCCATATGCACTTGAAAATGTGATGCTTGTCCTTATTTAGTATTCCCAACTCATTCTTTGTCATTTTTAAACATTTTCAGAAGAGGAACCTAAACTTATGTATCAGCACTCTGCAAGTTATAAACTTTGAAGGCCATTTTCTGATTGACATGGAAGCTATCCTACTTTCCATGATTACATAAGACACTTATCTCTAATAGATAATAACAGATACTACGTCGATAGAGAAACCTTTGTAACTAATGTCAATCTCTCCTGGCTGACCAAACCAACACCTGTTAACTGTTGTTATCAGCATTGTACAGCACATAATAAATGTTTAATTTTATATCTTTTTTTTTTAAAAAAAAAGTGGGACATAGACAAGAAATTTGTCAAATTAATCAATTTATAGTTAAACAATGTAGTAAATAAAATACAGACACTTGTGTGTTAACTTTGCTTGCAATCTAAAATACACTTGAAATGTAAATCAATAAACTTTCTAATCATGGAATCTTATCAATAAACTGGGGTTTATTGGTAACTGAGATAACAAAATTGCAAAGATTGATGTTTTACATTCTTTGGTTAGCATGAGCAGGACATACTGTATTATTGGGGCTGTTTATGGAATACCAATAAAACTGTGTCTGTAGTACCAGACATTGAAAACTGTCAAATACTATAAAGTGCTCAGTCAGATTCTTGGTGTAGTTTGTGTGTCAATTGATCAGATGTTGCCTTATTTACAAAAAAAACTCAATTTACTGTCACATGTTTGACATTGGCCACCATCAGCTATGTTCCACAACGTCCACATAAAAATACAGTGAAACGTCTAATGATGAGTAAAGTGATGCTTATGTGTAAAATCAGTGGAGTAGCCTGCACAAAAAAGCACAGTGCGCCTTCTAAGGCTACTTATTTGAATTTAGACATGAGTCTATAGACCATAAAACAATTTCAGATTTTGCAGTTGAAAGTGTTGAAAATTAAAATGTTGTTTCATTACAAATGTGGTGTTTGATGCTGCAATTTTTGTGGGTTTATAGGTTAATGGAGTCACTCCCGCCCAGTAATTAATTATACACAGGAACAGACAGGAGATGATACAAATGGAGAATATACATTAGTTAAACACTAACAGCTTCTCATAGCACCATGACTCTCATGGAGTAAGCCCTGAGTAACCATTAATTATAGATGTATGATAAAATGGAAAAATGAAATGAAATGTTCTACAACACAATATCAACAGTAACAGTAACAATAAATAGATAAATCAGGATCTTCATAAAATCAGTTTATTTCAAATGAAATGAATAAAATACAATACATTACATTACATTACATTACACATCTTCACATTCAAAACTGTCATATTTTACAATTGTTGTCATTTTACATACAAAACACCAATTGTAAAATTCATATAAATAGTGTAAACAGCTTATGTTCATTTTTAAGAACCCTTCATCTTAGATTCCAAATATATTTTATCCCTTCAACAGGTGTAGTAATCAGTCTCACCTCTGCTGAACACCAAGCTGAAAAATATCTACATTTTGAAATAGTTGTGATGACAGTAATTCTCAGGTGATGACATACATTTATATCAACATTGATTGTCAGCGAAATGCTTAAAATGCCTGTCTTGGTGTGGCGGCTCAGACTTTGCTGTTCATAGTGGTGATTTGTCCTTTTTCATCATAGCTTACAGGGGTCTTGAGCACTTCTACACTGTCAAAGTCAGAGGGCATGTCAAAGAAAAGTTCATCATCAAAGCAGTCCTCGTCATATGGGGATGCCATGAAGGGGAGCTTCATGACCAAACCAGTGAGCACCCCACCAAGAGCAGACACTCCGATGGTACTGAAGATAGCCGCAAGCTGGTAGAGAGCTTGCTCCTTCGCAGTACGACCCAAGCCTGGCTTCAACCCGGGAATCAGCTGCTGCAGCTCCAGAAGCTTTGGATCTCCCTCGGGTGGAGCACGATGGGAAAAGATCTGGTACATGCTGGGTCCGTAGGTTTCCTCACTGGCTAGGAGAATAGCACAGATTCCTGCTGTGGATGATATGAGGCCAGTGAGTCCGTGGAGATTGTGAATGCCGCACTGGTCTTGGATCCTGAGGCGCCGTGCTAAAAAGGGGGTCAGATACCTGTATCCAAAGAAACAGGCAGTACAGCCTATGATGCCCAGACCATACGCAGCTGCAGGGGAAATCATCATGTCCACTGAAGCCCCAACAGTCACACCACCCGCCAAAGTCACATTCTGAATATCAGCCATTGTGAGCTTGCCTTTCTTATTGAACACTGCTGAGAGGGCGAAGGCAGTGATAGTGGATGAGCTCAGACCTATAAAAGTGTGGAGTATTGCTCTGTGTTGATCGTCACCCTTAAAAGTAAGAGCAGAATTGAATGAAGGCCAGAACACCCAGAGGAACAGGGTTCCCAACACAGACAGGATGTCAGAATGATAACTAGTGGTCTCTTTCGCATGTCCATCATTTAGGCTCGGCCGGTAAAGAACAAATGTCACCCCTAAACCAAAATAGCAGGCAAACAGGTGAATAAGAATGGTGCCACCTGCATCATTTATCCTAATGTATTTCAATACAGCCCACTCAGTCACAGAAAAGACAGGGATCTCCAGCAAAGCCATGACCAGGAGCTGCACAGGACTGGTCTTCCCAATAACAGCTCCAAAGGAGATGAGCACCACGGCACAGGCGAACTCAGCATTCAGCAGGTTGATCACTCCCAGGTGAATTTTACCATCATGGTAAAACTGGAAGTAACCTTGGACTAGGATCGCCCACTGGATCGCAAATGTTGCTGTGAGAAAGTTGAAGACCATCCCGCTAAAGCCATAGAATCGGAAGAAGGCCAGCAGGCAGCCGAAACCAACAAAGATCATCACCTGAACATCTGCAAAGTAGGGGTAGTCGCGATACAGGGAGTTCTCCATCGGGTTGGTCTCATTGTTTTGCAGTTTAGCGTTGGCATTGTCATCATAAGTGACAAACATAGAATAAAGAACTAGAATGATGATCTGCAGCACTAACACCAGCACCGGCAGACGCACCCTCAAATTTGTAGACGTATTCATGATGATGATCAACTCACAGTCCACAGAATGGCTCCCCCTGTGCACAAACACCCCTTTTATACCTCTATTTTATCAGATAAGAACTGGTGATAATATTGGGTAAAGAGCACACCTCCACACAGGCATATAGTTATCTAACACTGCATCACCTTGAGGGAGGAATGCACTTTAATCAAACTGACCTTCTCTCCTGTCTGTCATTAAGGTTCTTGTCTAAAGTTAAATCTTATTTATTATACTTATTATAAAGATACTGTACAGCAGTGGTGTGAGTTAATATTTACATTAAACTTGACTTTTCTCATGTTAGATGTTTGGTATATGAAACTTGAATTGCAATGGCTATGAGAGTCATCATTGCTGGGTGTTGTATTGCTCTATTCCAGGCTTTCATCTTTTAGTCAAACTTTTTTATTAACAGAGTTTTTGCTTGTATATGGTAAATGTCCTTGGCTTATTTGAAAGGCACTTAAAATTCAACCTATGAATAATAATAATAATAAATTCTAAAGATTCTTTTTTTTATTTTTATTTTTTGTGGTAAACCATATAAAATAAAAATTGTTATTCAAAGTAGAGTATTTTATATACACTTTAAAGGACTGATTAGGATTTAGTAGCATCTAGTGGTGAGGTTGCAGATTGCAACCAAATGAATACACCTCCTCCATGGATGTATTATAGGAACTGGATATTGGACCGAAAAAGGTGCCTATTCAGTCCAATATGCATTGCTCCGCTGGAGTGTATGTCCAAAAATGTTTCTAGTTTCTGAGTCTGCTTCTACATAGTAGTAATGTTTCCCCCGCCGGCCCACAGACTTTACATTGTGATGATGTCATGGATTTTTAAATTGTTTTGTTTGCTTGCAGAAAGGCCCTCTCTAGAACCAGTGTTTGGTTTGTCCATTCTGGACTACTGTAGAAATATGGTGGTGCAACATGATGGCCTCCATGGAAGAGGACCTGTTCCCTATATGAAGGGTTCATTCTAAGGTAACGAAAATGCAATAATTCTCATTTTCACGGGATTATACACAATTAAAACATACTTATGTATATCAAATTCCATTTCTGCCAAGTCAATTTCGCTAGATGCCACTAAATTCTACACACTGCACCTTTTAATGTCTGGAAGGGGTCTTTTAGAGATTTTTTCATTTAATTTTATTTTTTATTATTTATTGAGCAAAAGGAAAATGTACAGAACAAGACTGAGAATAGCTATACAAAATAAATGATGGAATTAAATAAACAATGGTTGAAGTGATGTTACGAAACATTTGGGTAATCATAACACACAAAGAGGTACCACTGTACTGAAAATCAAGAGAAATATTTCTTCACAAACAAACCATATTAAAACAAAGTAACAAAACAAAACGAACAAACAAACGAAAAAACCTTGTGAGCCTTAAAAGCACAAGAGAGCAAGGTAAGAGACCTTTTAAAGAGCAAGTACTGGGATATAGATTTCTTTCTTAGGCTTTCTGTTCATTTTTTCCATTTTTTCAGTAAATATTTTTCAGTAAAATAGTTGGCAAAGTAATGCATGAGCACAGTGAAAGAGGGAGTACTGCCACTCCACGTACAAGTATGTACAATAATTACAAGATTAACAGTATCTGAAATGGATCTTTAAGACGTGATCATACCTTTTTATGGATATCAATATCCTTGTTCACACTCCGAGTCAGTGAAGGCAGCAGAGACAGAGACAGAGCGAGAAAAAACACAAACGAAGAAGAAGAATAAGCACCTACTACCATGATGCATTGCACTGCCAACGTAGGCAAACAGGAACATGGCTACCGGTGTTTAACACCAACAGTCCGCTTTTACGATACACTTCTGTCGGCCTCACACAGCCTGTGACAATAATATAACGTTTTCTGTACCTCTGCGACTGAAGGAAAACCTCCGTACAGTTTACCAGCGGAGCCAGCAGACCCTCTGGAAACAGCGTCTTCGTTGTTCATCAATCAAACAGGTAACGGATCAATTAACGCCGGCTGGGTCCACAGCTAATGTTAGCATCATCAGTTACCAAGACACATCACTTTTAAACGTTTGACCATCAAGGAAACCACCTCTTAATAATACACAGAAGCAAAATACCGCAAATTCGTCATAGTGTTTACACGTGCATCGTTAAATGTACACGTAAACATCTGTATGACATCTGACTGAAACTGTGTGGGGAAACCTGGTCGTAACTTAACATGACTGAGATTTTAATCTCTCCAAGAGAAGGAAGTCATAAAGACCTTAGAAACAAACCATATGTTGTCTCACTAGTGATTATGGACTTGCTTGAAGATAATTTTGATATTATAAAAACAATACAGCAGGGATGCACCGATACGACTTTTTCAATCCCGATACTGATACCAATATCTGGGCTTTGGGTATCGACCAATACCGAGTACTGATCTGATACGAGTGTTTAATTAATAAGCTGTAAGCCTCACTGTGTGGAAGAGATTCATTCTTTCATGTGTAAGGAAAAATTAGACTTGACTTAATCATTGCTTTCTTAATTTTGGAGAACAAAATGTAACAAATAAACACATGGATGTAAATTTACTGAATTGTTAGTTATTAAAATAATGCTATCCGATATCAGATTGGCTCATTGTCATCGATATGCGATCCAGCTATTTGAATCAGTATCAGATCAATAACTGATATCAGTATTAGTATCAGTGCATCTCTCTAAGAAGCTAGTATTTGTAAAGAATAGCCATTAAAATCAACATATCTTCCTTCTGAATCCCCCAAATTGCCAAAGGTCTGTTGAGGTGAGAAACACATTTTTTCCTGTGGTTGCTCAAAAAGGCAAATGCTGGTTTGAAGAATGTAAACTTACCAATGGACTGAGACTTTTCTTTGCTAATATTTACCCTCATATCCATATGTCTGCTTCGCTGTGTCTCCGTGAAAACATCTCACCTGTCAACGTGAAAGTCCACCCTAAAACAGAAGAGGAACTGTATGTTGTACTATTTAATTGATTTTGAGGGTAGATTAAGTATATTTAAAATATTGTTGAACTTATTAGTTGGTCAACAAACAATTATTGCCAGCAATGTTGATTGGTGATTCATCTTTTAGGCATTTATTGAGCTAAAAGGACAAATATTTGCTGTTTTCAGCTTCTCAAATGTGAAGATTAGTGGCTTTCTCTACTTGTCGTCATTATATATTACTGTAAATTTAATACATTTGGGTTTTTGCATTGTTAGTCACGCAGAGGCAACAATTTGAAGATATCAATTTGGCTTCTGGGAAATTGTAATGGATATTTGTTGACAAATTAATCAGTAAATTAATTTAAAATGTTCCTGACAGTTAAAAGAATAAGGATGGTTTTATTTTGTCCTTTTCCACAGTTTTCACTTAAATTATTTTATTGCCTTTTCCCTTTGTAACTGCCGATTTTGATAATTGCCATATGAATTTTATTATCATTCTTTGTTTTTTTTCTATTGTCCACAAATCTCATAAAGAAACAAAACAATCGTTTTCTCTGTCTATTGATAATTTCCCTGTCTGTGGCACTAAGTTCCAAGCCCATTTGTTCTTACAAATGTCAGTTTTCGAAAACTCTTCATGTGTTTTTCATTATTAATAAAAGCTACTTCCTTAATTGCTGGCAACTGTAGTTTTTAGCAAATTTTGTTCAAACAGGATTAAACAACTATTTTCAGCCATGGATTAATACTCATCTGATGCTCTTCTAGATATTTACAACGGTAGGATTTTGTATACTAGATTGACTCAAAATAACAGTGCCCATGTAAAACATGTCATCCCAGTGCAGCGGTGCAATTCACTGATGTGTTTTTAATCATTTTTTGGAATTGGCTACACAGGAAATACTTGTTAATAGGATCATAGTTTTGACATTCCTGACAACTCTTCTTTAAAGTTAAGATAGAAATCAGAATACCTATGTCCTTTATGTTGAACCATTGACACTTTTGGGGTGAAGTGTTTGTGTTTATTTGTGGTATTCTATCTGAAACTAGTAGTAAAATGGGTCTTTTTCACTGAAGACATTTTGACATGTCACAGAGGGAAAGAAGAAGGAAACAATTGCATTTTCAATGCTTAGCTGCTGTTTAAGGGCGCTGTTACTGTGCATACTGGTTCACTGTCACAAGGCTTATTTTTACCCATCAGTAATGTTATTAGTTACACCTGAGCTTTTCCTACTGTGACAAGTCAAAAATATCTGCTCTGAAAAAGGCAGATGTCTGAAATGAAAGCAAAGGTAGTGATGACAGCTGTGAATGTGTAGCCATATCCCAGTAAAATGATCACTGGTGATCACTCTTTATTTGAAGATGGGAATACATTTCAGGTGGACAAGAGTCATCGTTACTTGAAATTTCCATGTAAAAGACAAAAACATGAATTGAAGAATGAACACTGATGAAAATTAGTCGACAACTGTTTTAATGATCATTCATTTTAGCCATTTATCAAGCAAAAATACCAAGCATTCACTGGTTCTATTGGGAGGTTTTTCTGCTTTTCTCTTTTGTATTATATTATTGTAAATAATATCTTTGCATTTTGTATTGTTGGTCGAACAAAACAAGCAATTTAAAGACATCACCTCATTATTTCTTTCAATATATTCTTATACTTTATAAACCAAATAAATAATTGATTAATCAAAAATAATCCAAAGATTAATCATCATGTAAATAATTGTGAGTTGCCTTAATCACCATATATAATCATATATTGGATTCTCAAATGGCTTATCCTTCATAACGTCCACATCAGTAAACAACTATTATTTGTGACCTTAAAAGGTTGAATACATCATTTTATAGCAAGTTTCTATGGCAAGAATCCTATTTGATTTGTCAGCAGTAACTTGCAGTCTGTATCATTCTGCTAAGGCTCTTTGTCACTTCCCCTAACTGCAGACTGCTGCTCTCAACCACTTTTCAGGCGAGACGCAATTCATCACGACCCCCAAACGCGTCTCCGGTCTATGGAGCGGGTCCAAGCTTTGTTTGTTGATGACATCATGACTACAGTTTTTTTTTAGCAGTTGAGGTTTTGAGATAAGGTTTCAAATTTACAAAGGACAACTAAACCCATATGTAACTTGGTAACATGAAGTGATTAATTGCCAGGGGTATGATTTGTTGTTTTGAACACATTTGAATGCATATTTTGATGATCTGTTTTGATAAGTAGATGATGGTCTGTTATAATTTTCTTCAATATCACTCTCTTTAGTGGGTCAACATGGCAAGTCCAAGGACCAGAAGAGTTTTGAAGGAAGTGAGAACCCAAGATGAGAATAATGTAAGTCCTCACAGCTGCTTATTTATGTGGTCATGTGCTTTCAATAGTCAAAATAGTTTCAGTTCTTTGGAACCTTATAAATCATATAACAGATAGCAGATGTTTGACTTCAATACGTCACCTTCTTATAGTCCTACACAAAATGTTAAGGCTTGTCCTTGTTAAAATAAATGTTGATTGTAATTTTGAGTGATGATGTCACAGCCTGTGGACATGCAACAAGGTTTGCATCTTTGACAACAGCAGTAGAACAGATTTAATGTCTTCTAAGAAATGCATCATAAAAATAAATACATGGTTCTGTATTATTCAAATGACACATCTTTAGGTGAAACCTGCTTCAAAATAAACTAAAGTAAATGTTAACATGTCCTGGCTTTTATCTTTTGACAAGTTCAGATGAGAAGTGTAATTTTTAAATCTTTGCTGCCAAACGTATTCAGTATAAATGTTTATATACACTGTCTAGGTTTTAATGGATGTTTTCTAGCATTTTTTTCTTAAAGCAAAATGTTTAGAATATCTTCCATAGAAGTGCAGGGTCAAGCTACAAATTACCTTCATTGTACAAAACTTCTAAAAATCCATCTGGGTAATTTTTTTTTTTACAGAAGATACATAAATTAATTATTTGTCCAATGCATCTTGTTCTTTTTTTTTTCTCAGCTTTGCTTTGAGTGTGGGGCATTCAACCCTCAGTGGGTCAGTGTGACCTATGGGATCTGGATTTGTCTTGAGTGCTCTGGCAAGCACAGAGGCCTGGGAGTCCATCTCAGGTACAAATGCTGAAATCTATCATGATGTTGTTGACTTTGGTGATTACATTTGGCATCAGTTAATTTCACATCTGGCCCAAATGACAGATTTTGTGTGTTTTCTGATGTTTACATGTTTTATGGTTTTATGTTTATTGTGACAAATAGCTATGAAATAATTTTATCAAGGAATACTTTGAGTTTTTAGATCAGCTCACCTGCCAAATCACCAAAATTCCCCCAAATATCAGTGTATTTCTTTTGGTCATTGTTACTGAAATATTAAATCACAGTGGTGATTAATTCAGTTATTAATCTTTTCTGTTTGTTTGCAGCTTTGTGCGCTCAGTCACCATGGACAAGTGGAAAGATATTGAGCTTGAGAAGATGAAAGCAGGAGGAAATGGAAAATTCCGCTTGTTTCTGGAACTCCAAGATGATTATGATCCCAACTGGACTTTACAGGAGAAATACAACAGCAAAGCTGCAGCACTCTTTAGGGACAAGGTGAGCTGTGCAGATTTATTGAAAGATGCTCAATATCCACGCAGCGTACAGACAAAAACTATATTATTTTCTAAATTACTAGTCTAACTGATTTTCATTAAACCATATGAATGTATTTCTTTGATTGTCTTTAGTTATACCTTACACTAGATAACATTTAACATTTAAATTAGTTGGACAGTGATTCACCCTCTTGTGCTACCGTATATGACAGGTTGCAACTTTAGCAGAGGGTAAGGAGTGGTCCATTGAAACATCTTCTGCCAAAAACTGGACATCTCCTCAACCCAAGACCAGCCTTTCATCCTCTCATCGGTAAGAGTGAAGAAAAGTTCATACACAAGCACCATGTTGACGACCAGAGACAAAAAAAACAGTCATTAAAACAGTGATTTCCTGTTTCTGTTGTATAGCTCCGGAGGATCTGGACAGACCGCGGCACAATCTGGAGACAAAGCTTTTGAAGACTGGTTGAGCGACGATGTGAACTCTTATCAGAGGTTAGAGCCTTACGCACTTCACCTGCTGCCTTATATCTTCTCTGTTATTTTCTTGAAATTAAGTTAAATTAAATTCTTCTTTTTACGCTTCTTCAGTGGAGGGGGTTACAGCGGGAATCAAGAGAATCGTTACGTTGGCTTCGGCAACACAGTGACCCCAGAGAAGAAAGAGGATGATTTCCTCAACAATGCTATGACTTCAATTTATTCAGTAGGTCACAACATATCTTCACTCTGAGTTGTACTTTCCTTCATTGGAGTATATTTCCATGTGATGATTGTTGTTGTTTTTCAGGGTTGGAGCAGTTTCACAGTTGGAGCTAGCAAGTTTGCCTCTATTGCTAAAGATAATGTAAGTGTACTTATGCTGTATTGCTTTTTTTTTTTTACCACATTTCTTTTGTGTAAGAATATCTTTGACCCTTTTTCTCTTTTTTGTTCCCCTCATACAGACATCTAAACTGGCAAATCAAGCAACCTTAAAGGTAAGACTATATAATTGTGGGTTACTGGTACTGCTAATAATGTTTTTTTTTTTTCTGTCAGGATCACATTTGACTTTTCTCTGTCCTCATCTCTCTATGATATTAATGTCGTGTCACTTGAGGGTATTTGCAGAGTTTTCACAAACTTGATGCTGTTTTGCTTGATAAATTCCTGAAATTTTGCCTGGTAACTCTCATAACATATAATGTAAGTTTCAAGCTGTAATAACTGTGTTACTACTTTAATATCTCTTTGCTCACTCTGGATATAGTTAAGGGGCTATAAGGCACCCCCAGAACCGGTAAAGCAGATAATAGGTGCATGGCGCTTTTTCCGCATCATGTTTTTTCTTTTTTTCTAAGATGCATATTATTTTTGTCTGCTTGCCAGTATTTCTTTTTTTTTTTAAACAGTGAAACAAACATTTTGCAGAATGGTGGATGTCATCTTCACACGCTTCAGCTTGGATAACATGAGGCCTTGTGTACTTTGAGTTTATGGATAACCTGTGAAAGACAGTTGATGAATCTAAACTGTCATCATGTGGACTATAGTAGAGGATGGGAATTAGCTGTAATTCCTTCCCCTAATATAGAAATGTTTTCTCATGAACTATTTACTCACATCCACTGATACTGGGTTATCCATTCATGCATGAGTTTTTGTCTTGACTGCTAACAGTGCTGTAGGGGTGTAATGGTATGCAAAAATAAAAACATATCAGCATTTATCTGAGCTCAACATATAGCTAAATTTAGCATTTTTTGTGTTTTGTTTGTTTTGTTATTGTCTCTATAGGCAAGAGTTCTCAAACGTATTACTCAGAGATCCACATCTGATTTTTATTTGAGGTTTCAAGGACAGAGGTCCAGGAGGTGATGCATAATCAAAGTGGGCGGCTTTAATGGGCAGCTCAAGCAGCCCACAGAGCTACATTCACACTAGTTGTAGAAATTGTGGACCAGAGAAAACGTGACACATTCTGTATCTGCGATTTAGGAACTGAAAGCAAATTTTCCGGTGTAACGTTAATGCGAGAACTCAGCGACGACACAGAGCACTTTCTCCAGCAGTGTACAGTTTACATCACTTTGACAATGATGTCCACAATAGAGAAATAAGCCACATTAAAACCACATTGATCTGAGGACAGGAACGCTGTGAATGATCTCCAGCTACACTGTATGTTCAACGTCACTAACAATTTATTGATCAATAGAAACTGTATTTCAAAATAGAAAACGATACACTTCATAATGTATTGTATTTATAATGTGAAATATTGGCTGGATCTGGACTGACTTGCCTTTAGGTCTGCATTATGAGAAGCAATAAATAATCAATATTTAAGCAACATTTTATATGATTATATTTAACATCTTTTATGCAACGTGTCACTCTGCAGAAAGAGGCAAGTGTTGTCATAAGGCGAGGGTGCTACCCCAGTAGAGATGTATACACTGATATGCAAGTTTTTTGAACCATTACACCCTCTAGTGCCTGTTTAGTGTCACAGTGAATGGGATTGATCAGTCACTTCATGCATCTGCAGAGCAAGCAGTTTGGTGTTTTGCACTAACCGTGAATGTTAAACTGTTTCATTCAAGTGAACTCTCCCCTCTGACTTTCAACCAGGCCACAGAGTTAGGACAGACATTAAATGAGAATGTTATCAAACCTACCCAAGAAAAGGTAACATTGATGTTTGAAGTTGTTGATTTGGTGGTGGGATGTAGTGCTTTAGACAAGAACAGCTTCAGATGTGAATGTGCTATTTTCTACACCGCTTTTCTGTGCCAGTTTATCTGCTTTATGCCAGCTTACACTAAACGACAAAAGCCCTCGTTTGAAGAATGTAAAAAATAAAAAAAAATAAATTAAACCTCCCAGTCCGTGACTCAACCATGTGATGGCAGCAGCATACTGTTTATACAAGAAAGGGTGTGAGTCAGTGTGAACTCTCAGCACAGTCACTGGGCAAGCCTTAAAAGTACATTTTAATATTTCTAGAAACCACAGTCTCTGTTCACATGTCAGACTTCCTTTCAAGGCATTCAATTTTCACACCAGAGTTCCTGTCAGTTTCTTCCTACTAATATGTGTTGTAGAAGCAACACAGGGGTGATTTAATGTACAAGTTAGTAAATCCTATAATCCTTTAAACATTTGAATCTTCAATGCAGCTTCAAAACTGATCCACACTCACCTTCACAAATGGATGAAATCTATTTTTAATACAAAGATCTGAACCAAATTTATCTTCCCATTCATCTGGCAAGATATCTTAGCCAAGCCTCTTGGCAAAAGAAAATGAGCCAGTCTTTGTCCTCAGGCTTCTAACATCGAGTGAGATTTTCTTGTGGAGTTCTGCAAACATGAAACGACACAGCTCGGGAGTTTTTCAGTTGACAATTAATTGCTCGCTGGCTTTGTGGAGGCAGTGTGTTCGAGCCTTTGCATCAAAATGAGCTTTCTGTTTTGGAAACATGTATGAACTGAATAATTTGTTACCATCCTTGAAGTAATGGTGAGTGTTTTCCACATCTGTAAATGCTTCCACATAACTGCTATAACTCGCACTGTCAAATGAGCAGCTCCTGGATGTGTCCTTTTTTAATGAGAAAAATACAAGAAGATAAAATATGTCACTTCATTTTTTATTTAGTAGGAAATATCTTTCAACATTTGAAGTGGTTTACCCTTTCCGCTGGATTGAGTAAAAAACTAGGAACTGAGAGAGACTGGTATTAACTATTTAATCTGGCTTTTGTCTTCTAATGTACAGTTGGCATTGGTAAAAGGTATCTATAGTTTGTGCTTTTGTAATTCTTTCTTACAAAATGGTTGTAGTTGCATTATTCTGGAGTTTCTCTTGAGAAGAACAACCTTCTGTTAGTCTAACAAAAAGTTGTTCTTCTCTCTATCACTGCCCTCGGCAACACATGCGTAATCACTTATCTCACAACCAAGATGATTGTTGCTCGCTACATGTTCTGTTTGACAAACGTATTTTCTTAAAGATGGCTATTTTTTTATTGTGTTTGATAATGATTAAATGATCACAATTTGGCTCATCCAGGTGAAAGATGGAAAATTGCTAGATGAAATGACAGTAGGCATCACTGGGCTGGCAAACAAGGTAGGATGGGCAGACTTCTGCCACACTGTACAGATCCAAAACCAGTCTCCTGAGCAAGGAACAACAACAACTGCTCCGATTTAACAGTTCACTATTTACACCTGGGTTTCTTCATCTTAATGTGCACAAAATGCGATTGCCGTCCCCCGATGTTGTCGCACTCAAAGGAGACTGGTTTTGTTTCGATGTTAAATGTTTGAATACTAATTGCATTTAATCTCTTATTTTTTCTTGCTGCCATTTTTATTCTGGTGGTGAGTACTACGTAGATGTAGATGTTAAAAAATAAGTCTGTTGCAGTTTTATTATTACTGCCTCTACAAGATGGAAATTACAGTAAAATAGTCTTTGTCTTGTAACTAATATTGAATGTTTGTGGTATTTAAGTTCCATCAATTATCATTTAGTTTCCTGAATATGTTAAAGACTTCATGCATTAGTCATTTGTTTATCATGATGTAATAAATATTTGATACATAACAACTACATAAACATTATGTCAACTTAAGTGTTCTTTTCTCTTTCCTTAGGTTCAGGGAGCTGGTGCAAAATTGTCCACTCTCTTCATGGGTAAACCAGAAGATGGGTAATAACAACAACTTCATACAGTTTAAAAACCCTACATATAATTTTTTTGGTTTGGTGTGATTTAATCCTATGAAACATTCAAGCATTTCCTCATGTTTCAACTGTGTTCAGGTCTACCGGAGAGAGCTATCAGAACATGGATGCTACTGAGGGATATCAGGGCAGTTCTACCCAGCCTGTGACAAAGGACTTCTGGGAAACCTTTGGTAGCAACAGCTCCCTAAAGGCCAAGAAATCTCCCAGTAGTGACAGCTGGACCATCCCAGATAATTCTGCAAAGAAGAGCTCTGACAGTTGGGACAATTGGGGCTCCGAAGCAGCGTCCAACAACAAACACAGCACAGAGGAGAGCTGGGAGGCCTGGGACAACCACTGGGACAGCGCGGATGGTAAGCCGAAGAAGAGTCCCACGAAACCTGCCGAGGAAACCTGGGATAATGCAGACTGGTAGTGATCTCATAACCATACAGATCCTCACCTTTTTTCCCCACTCTGGCCTTTTCTCTATCTGTCTCTCTCTCTCTCTCTCTGTCTGTCTCTCTCTCTCTGTTCATCTCACTGGCACTTTCAGGGAAAGAGCTGCGTCCAGCTTACTTCCTGTCAATGCATTCAAAATATATTTATCAAACACCCAAGAAACAATGAATGAAGCTCTGGGTTAAGTTGAGCTCATGATGAAATTAATATTCTTAAAAAAAACTTACAACTATATTGACTTGCAGTCATGTATATTATTGTAAATTATATTCACCAGAGGAAAGAAATTAAGATAAATCAGTGTAGATATGGTCATACTTTACTGCCCAAGCTCCCAAAGCATAATACTCCTAATGGTGCCAGTGTTCATACTGTATAATGGTTTTAGTGATACTGGTACTCAATTCGCTACATTAAAAAATTATGCATGAGCTACAAAATCAGACATTGTAAATATAAATCATTGTAAATACAGTATGAGTGACTAAACACTAATCACATCCTTTTCTGTCATATCGACTTATTCAGCCCCTGGACCTTTAGCACATTTTGTTTTATAAAACTGATTTTGAATTTCACTTTTGATGAGAATAAAGTCGTTATATACTGTAGTCCCAAAGTTTCATAAAATAAAATGAGCAAATAACCATCATTACAAATTGGCTACCATTGGTGTCATTCATGCAAACTGACTTACAACTTGGTCAAAATGTGTGCTTTACTGCAACATTTTGCAGTAAAGTAACATTACTTGACATTATATTACTTTGTTCTGTTCTCTTCTATTCTATTTTTTTTTACTCCTCTGCAGTACACAGTTGAAATGAATCAATTTGGATTGAAAAATGTCAAACTATAATATACCAGGAGTCAATTGCGAAACGAAATCCAGAAGCATTGAATTAGTACCCGCCATTAGATTGTGATCTACTGAATAGGGGTGTTTTTTTGTGATATTATAATATGTATTTGTCATTTCTTTTTCTGAACTTGAAGCTGGCTGGTGCTTTTTGAATTAATGTTAAGTGCAGGCAGGCAGGATATGCTGTATTTGCCCATATAAAGTGATTTAAACCAGGCTCAGGTTGTGTCAGGCTCCTAAAAACTTGCATTCTCTTCTAAATCCAGCTGATGTTCAGGAAAAGAGATTTTGAACAGATTTTCTTTTTCTTTTCTTTTTAAGACACTCATTTGGGAATTTTAAATAAATGGTGTTAAATATGAAGCATACAGTTCGATGTTAATTCCATGTGAAAGTCACTCATTGCAGGATAATATACTGCATGTACTGTATGTGAGTGTGAAGGTTTTGAGAACTGGACGCAGATGAGGGACTGTAGACTGAATTGTTTAATGCATGGTGTTGTAACTGCCAAACCTGTGAGCCTGTAACCCACCGTGGGGTCATTGTAAATTTCAACTTGCATGAAGCAACACTGTGTGAACTGTTCTCCTCATTTGTGTCAACTATCATTGCACCTAGGTCAATATAAATTGTGAGGATCTGGTGTCCCATGTATCTTGACACTGGAGTGTTAACATCTGAATTGTGGAGTAATCTCATAATATGCTGAATTCTTAGATGGGCATAGCTCTAAAATACATGTGAATTAATTTAATCAACCTTGTGCATCCCTCAGTCAGATTCAATGGCATCTGCATTTATCGCACGTTGCTCACTGTAGACGTGATAGTATCATGGAAAGCTCATTTTTTGGAACAAGTTGGAATGTAATTAGGGTAAAATTGAGCATTTTATAAGCCTAATGGTCTGGTAATCTTAATTTTTTAAATGAGCTATCCACGTTTAGAACTAGGGAAATAGTTGCAAGATCTCATTTTCTGATGTGGCCTTTAATTCTCTGTGACATAAAGTGTTGTGACTTAATCATACTGTAAACAAACGTAAAGTTTCATTTGTTTGTACATGTAATTACTGAGAGATGCTCAGATTTCATAATGATTCGAACCACTCAAATTCAAGTATACGTAAACCAATTTGTCTGAATTTCAATTTTTACATTACAAGATGCAGTAAATCACTAATATGAGAAGACATCACTCATCTGACTCTTTGAGGCTTGGTGTCTGTTATCATTGGTCAATAGTCAGTTATTAACTGCACACAGAGCAGTCCACTCCACTGCAATATAGCTGCTGGATTGTAGTCTGTTATTAGGGTGTTTTAACAATTTGTTAAGTAGGTGGTCCTCATTGGGTCTCATAGTTGGCAAAAATGTAATTTTACTATTACAGATTTTAACTATTACAGGATAAAAGATCCTGTGAACTTTATTCCATGCCCATTTCCTACCTCTGAAAAGTGTTCAGTTTACTGCCAAATAACCAGTAGTGAACATCTTTTTTTTTTCTTAATATTTCAGCATTGTTTTGATGTAGATCTCATTAGATTTCTCATTAACTGTGATCCATTTGATCTTTGTTGAAAGAAGTATGTTTAAGCAAAGAAACAAAGGATGGGTCAATATTCAGCCATTTTTTTTAGTGGGAATGCAATGATGTAAACAAAAAACAAACAAAAGATCACTCCTGGAACATTTGTGTTGCTGAACCTCTGCAGTCATGTGTTCATGTATATTCATGTGTTCAAAGCCTTAACAGCCGTGTTTGCTTTCTGTTGATTCTGATGTCAGTTTGCTTGTGTGTGTCTGATGCAGTGAGGTGTACATGTCGGTAAATGATCATCTAAGATAATGTCAAATGATATATTGTCACTCTGAAGCTTTATAATTTTTTTTTCATTTATGATGGCATAACATAAAACATATCAAATGCCAGGAAATGAATGGAAGACTGCTGTGATATCTTGCAGTTTAAAAAGGGATATATTTGAACAGTCAATCTGTAAAAGAGCTACAAAATATAATAGCTTTCCTTTTTGGTGAATGTCTTGTTTGGATTACTAATACACTTGATTCGTGGTTAAATCTCTGAATGTGTTATTGAATGATCTGCATCCAATAGGTCTTGACATAAAGGTGATGATTTTTTTGGTTTTGTTTTTATAAAACCGGATATGATTTATTTTACCACATAGTCTAAATCTAATTCTAAACTTTCCAGAGCAGCGGTTTAGCTCAGTGTCTGTGCCTGTTGAGCATTTGAGATCGGGTATGTCAATGTTTGTTGAAATGACTATTGTGTCAGAAATACTATTTTTGATGTCATGCATGAGATGTAACGTGGAGCTAAATACATTCAGCTGTTTTGAACTTTTCCGAAGTCGTTTCCTCAGTGATTTTAAGTGCAGTCGTCTGCTTGCCCCTTCCAAGTTTCACCAGCAGCCATCCCATGAGGTGTGCCAGTGTTACCGACACAGTTTCGGCTGTGGATATTTTTCCTGTACACATGGTTTCTGTGTTAAATAAAAATGTATTGTGAATGTCAAAAGTATTTTAATTATTGTTTGTGTGGTGCAGAATCTGGAGCCAACGTTGAAAACGTGTGGAGGGAAACATGATGCTTATGTTGAGATAATTCTAATTTGACAAGGTTTAATTTAAAATGTTGGTAATGTAGGTAACCAGAGATACAAACCTATTAACAAACTGTTAATGGAATTTGTAGGGTGAAATTTCACATAAACCTAAATGAGATCTTGAGATGTACTATGTATTAGTGGGTGATATTATACTCTCCAATAAATGAGAAGATTATTGTTAGAATTCCAATGATAGACAATCAGCCAATTATTACATCTAATAGTGTAAATAGTCTAATGTGTTTCATCTGCAACTGAAACACCACCAGTATAATCGTATCAAAGGCAGATAAATGCATTATAAATGCAGTTATTGCTACAATCGTGTGACTCCTGAATTTTGTATCATGCAACAAAGATCCTTTTACAAGTGGGTGCATGAGGCTACAGTACAAGGATGCTGTATTCAATTTTTATTAATTGCATTGCTCCCTGTTAACACTTCAAGAAAATTATAAGTATAAATATTTGATGAATGTTAGTAACAATGATTAACAAATGATCAATCTAAAAAAGTAGAGTAACAGTAAGAAGTTTGCCTTTATTGTCCTCTGAAATTCCCTATAAGTGCATTTCTACATATATTAGAATTAAGCAGAGGCTTTTAATGTGTGCAGATGGAGTTTGTGACTTTCTCTCATAGCTTTGAAATCATGTCTCATAATATAAAATGACCAAAGAGAATGATAACGTTTACACATCACTAAATACTAATTCGGGCCAAGATCTGAAAAACATGTGGACCACATGTTTCAGATTAGGCATCTTACGATATATCAGTTTTAGATTTTGTTGGTTTGATCTTGCAAGATACAAACTCACTTTGGAGAGGGAAAACAATCAAGAAAATGAATCACAGATGGTAAATAATGACATAGGTAACCACATCATTTGTATAGTCGCAAATAAATACACTCCACATACTGTATCTTAGTGTAATTAAGCCATGCGCTGTCAGTGATATGACCGTGCATTACTGTTCATGCAGAAGTCAAACATTTAAACAGAGAAACAGTAATGTTGCATCCTCAGTACAGTCTCAGAGTCCATTTAATGTCCCCCTCTGCTCAAAAATATGTTTTCATTCTTGTTCCTACTGTTGAATGTTTGAGCTTCACTGTGCAGAGTTTGTCACCAGAAGGCTGTTTTCATGTTCATTTGCTGGAAGTGGAAAGTTTCTCTGTGCTCATCAAAAATCCATATCCATATTCAATTTACACAAGTGTGACGTGGAAACTTGAAGCCTCCAGTGCAATAACACTGAGAACAGACTTTACAGTGAAATAGGAGACATATTGTATCCAACAGTTAAACTTCAAAAGTGAAATATATTTGCATATTCATAGATTGCGTAATTTTAATGAGGGAGAGGAGTAGGTCTCATTTTAAAGATTTTTAGGAAGATAATAAACTTTTTTTGTGGAAAAAAAAACATCAGGCACAAATTATCATTCAAAGCAGAGTGTTTTACATACATCTTGAAGCATGTTTGGAGATACTCTTTAAGGAAGATATCAGTTTGAGTGTGCACAAATGATAGAGATGATAAAGGGCCTACCTTATTTGCAGACAGTGACATTTACATTGTGTCCCGCCTACAAGGCGTGGAATAAATTGTGTCTCCTCTCCAAAAGTATTTCATCTGAAGAGAGAGGAGGGGGGGATACTGAGAGCATCATCGATGGCCCAGTCACACAGGGTGAGTAACACGGAGCATCAACATTATAGCCGTGCAGTTAAATCATACAGCTGGTCAGAGTGAAGCCTACAGGCATCAGGACATCATCTGAACAGCCGCCGGCCGAGATACCAGCTGCATCATGACTGCAATGGAGGAGCAGAAAGGGACTGGCTGCCTCACTGAATAACATTAGCCGCCTTCTCAGAGGAATAACGCTGGTGCTGACTGTAAAAGCGAGTGAGTGTGCCCTTCAGTGTTACTTCCAGTAAAAATTAAAAAAAGAAATGATTGCAGGAGGTAGTGTTGTCTTGTGTTTGCCGATGTTTAACATACCGACGTTATCACGAGTTGTGATTGATTCCGCTACATTACCACAAGGTTGCAAAAGACGCCGATGCTGCATCTGTCAGAGCTCCTTCTGGTCATCATAGCTCCATCCAACATGATCGATTAGCAGTTATTCAGGCCTTAAATCGTTTAATAACTTTTAATGAAGGACTCTAATACAAGAACCGTGTATTGATAACAGTAATGTCTGAGAGATGGTAGCTAACGGTAAGTTAGTGCTGGATCATGCCAGCCAACGGCTCGTCTCTCGGGATGCAACAGGATAGCATGTGGCGTTTTATGCTAAGAAAAAAAATACTGCAAATTAGTCTTAATTAGTTTATCTCGTGACATGAATATGATAAAGGAAAGTTATTTTTCTCCACTAATGGAGCAGCCATCTCTTTATAAGGGTTATGTAAGTTAACCGGAGGGGGCGCCACTCCGCCTCAACTAGCTGACTAGCTATCATAAAAGTTAAGCACTTCACAGCAGACATTTATATTTTATGAAAAATGTAACCAGCTCAAACCACATTATGAGAATGGTAAAATTGCGTGAGAAACATTTTGGGTGTTGGTGGAGGAACAGAAAGAAGAAGTTTGTCCTTTGACAAGAAGCTCCGACCTCATTGTGGGATTTCTATTCAGGCTGCAGCTCCTTAGCAGTTGTTGCTATGCTACCACAGCGCGGTGGCCACTGGTGTCCAGTTAAAACCACTGACTGTATATAAAGATAAAGATTTATATACTGGTCTATGGTTTAAACCTCCTAGTAAAGCAGCTCAGAACCCAGTTTACACACCAGTCAGATGTCAGAGCTCCAGAAAAGGGATATAAAAACAACAGTATCAAAAGGACAGAAAACACTTCACATTACTTCACTTTTCTGGGACTTTTGAGGCATTTATTATCAGCACATGTATTTCTGATAAACTGTCCTGGGACATTCAGAGAAATAGAAACATCTGAATTAAATGTAGTAAACATGTTTATATGTCAGAGCAGGAAAAGCACAGGTGTAAATAACATGATGCAATGATGTGTTATATTTATAGCACATATATAAAATTGTAAGGTCCTGGTATTTTGTACATCTAAATGAAACAGCCTTTGTTAATGTAATCAGTTCCACCTGTGCTTCTCCAGCTATAACAAGTCTACATTTGCTGTAAAAAAAAAATAAAAATAAAAAAAATAAATAAAATGTTCAGTTTAGTAGTTCAGTTAAAGTTGATCTCTTTCACAGCAGACTTTTTTTTTTTACTTTTTTTTTTTATCATAGCAGGAAAAGCACAGATGGAAATACAAACATTAATGATGGCTCAGTTCCATGAAGTGACCAGCAAGCCACTCCTGTGATCCAGCATACAAATACCAAACCCCTGGAAATAGCACAGTTGAAAGGATTGCAGACTTAATTAATATTATTTCCTGCTATGTGAAATCTATATATCTGTCTGCCACAGAGAAGTCATATTCTGTGGAAAACATAAACATTCAAAGGTATTTCTAATAATGTGTTCAGCTCATTCACATGAGGAGTAAAATGTTAGAAATGCCTTACAATATAATACAAATCAATGCAACCACAC
Source organism: Euthynnus affinis (assembly GCA_029490765.1). Classification (NCBI taxonomy): domain Eukaryota; kingdom Metazoa; phylum Chordata; class Actinopteri; order Scombriformes; family Scombridae; genus Euthynnus; species Euthynnus affinis. Next base: position 14,064,878 of record CM055840.1, on the reverse strand, counting down.
AACAAAGTACAGACTCAACAAGCGTTTTGTTGAATCTCTCTCTAAACAGTGTCAAAAACTGTTAAATCAGACAAAAGTAGGATTGCATCGATGTGCATGACCATTAGTACCTGTCGCAGAAGTTTTTTTTTCATGTCTGAGTATCGATGCAAAGCGTTTTCTGTTTTAATCCTCTGTTTCCCTCCTTTACACATAGTTTTGATTCAAAGCTTGCTTTATAACTTTGTCTAACTTGTCTTTTCTGATATCAATTATTACTTAAGCTTGAGAAAGAATTGCTAAACAGAACTGCAGCAACCATATTTTCCAGATGCATCAGGTCATGGTATATTTACTGGCCTATGAGGGTTTAGTAAAGTTTTTCGTCTGTTGCTGTGATTTCTGGCTTTCAGTAAGTGGCTAACAAGATGCTTCACTTTCAGGTATTTTGCAGAGTGATAAATTACCATTTCACAAGCCATTTCTGTTTGGATTTAAGCTATGATCCATGATTCACTTTGCTTTCTAAATGGTGTTTTTTTCATTAATGTCTGTCATGAACCATTGTAAGCTTTCCCTGATTGTGCGTTCTTCCCTGGTGGCTGAAAGAGGCTGATAAAAGTCACATAACTTGGAGCCCATTTAATTTCCTTAATATTCCCCTCGGTATTTGTCTGAAAGTTTAGTTAACACATAGAGTAAGTGAATAATGGCAGAGTTCCAGTGTGGCCCTCTCTGATGGTTAATCAACAATAATCAGGCTTTTTAATAAAAAACTGAATTTAAAACTCTTTAATAATATTGGATAAGAAACCCTAAACATTCTCAGATAGCTTACCATTAGGAACACAGATAGATTTTCTGTGTATCATCATCTGTTTATTTACTGTATCACCTGTTAAACTGTCTAGTCGATATTCCTTAAATAATGTTGGGAAGCCAAACTTGTCATTTCCAGCTGCATTCTGAAATTAAACAATTATTATTTCATTACTCTGTAAAACCTCTTTGATGTCATTTTCATTTATAGATGATCATAAACCATAAATATCAAAAGTTCGACATGCTGCATTATAATTTTGGTAGCATGAGTGCTGATTGCAAATTAGTACCAGAACTTGTGTCCTTTCTTCCAATGTTGGAAGAACAAACTTATTCAGCAGGGCAGCGTCAGAGATCACACGTTATGAGACGTGTTGGACCGTCTGCTTGAAGGTGCGGGGGTGGTTCTCTACATCAGATGGTTGGTTGAAATCTGAATTTAATCATCAATTTTCTCTCTGTATTATTTGCCGAGTTCGCATTAACTTGTTGTAGTCAATGTTAATCACATACAGTAGATATTATCCCCATTTTACTCTATTCATCTCTGTTGTGACATATTTTCTGAGGTATTAAATGCAATAATCCAGAGTTGTTGAGATGAAAGGATGCAGGCGAGCTTATTATTCATAGAACTACAGTTTAAATTTTTATTCCAACTTTAAGATGTTTTTATCATGAGGAGCAAGCAGCTGCAGCGCAAAGATGCTCTGTCTTCTAAAAAGAAAATGTTGGAGGACACAACATGCTTTATTTTATGAGTTATCAAAGGATAACGGTGTCAGGTGTCACAGCTGTTGTTGACGTAACATATTAATAGATTCAGACAAACATCCCAACTCAGAAAAAACTGTGCTGCAGTGCTGGACATGAAAGTACGGATCGGGTAAATCTTCAGCGAAGACGGTCATTTCAGGCTGGTTTGTTTCACCCCATAGTTTGGTAATGATTAAGATTTCCTTTTCAAATGAGCAGCTGTAAGTGTTTTGTATCCTGAAAGCACCCGGAATTCAAAGAGCCATTCAGAGAACAGTTATGTCTTTTTCTTCCAATCACCAGCAGAATCTGTCAGACAGCTTTTCATGCTCCCTTTAAGTCAGAGTGGAGAGAAATCTCTCTCTGTTGCCAGAGACTGTTCCCAGCTGTGTCTTTCTTGCTCTTGTATTTTAAAATGGTCGTTCCTGATAATGAAATAAGTTTATAACCTTCCGTCCACTGGTACAGTTTAGTGTTAAAGTTGCGGCAGAAGGGGGTAATGAAATGGGAAGAAATGTTAATGAGTAAATAACAGTCTGACTTTGCAAATATGAAAATTAAACAGTTGTAAAAATTGAATGACAATTAATATATGATCAGTGTGAGAGTTAGGAATAAAATGTAGTTTCAGAGCAGATGGCCAGACAGATATTTCCCATTTTGTTCTCGTTTGTAACCATCTGCACAGCTTTTGGGGCATAACTGCAATTAACTGATATATTGTTTAGCATGCTGTTTAATATCTGTCCTGCTGATTTATTGGTTGGGAACTATTTCAGTTATTTTTTAACAAGTCCAGCCGTTGAAGAGTTGTGCTGAGTATTAAATTGTGTGTTTTTATTCCTTCACAATAAAAACACCAGAACTCGGCTGGCAAAAGCCTCGACCCAGTAAGGATGAGTGTGTATGTGTGTGTGTGTGTATGTGTGGGTGTTTTTGTAAAACAGTCATGCTTATTGATCCGTTCACTGACAGATTCAGTTCAGAGCAGAAGAAATGCAGGGATGGGGAAAAATTAGCTCTTGGAGTTTAAGGATAACAGCTTTTGCTTTTCCGTGACCAATGTGTGGGTTTCTGTGTTCACAGGGGAGCTGACACAGTGGTTTGTACAGCAGAGCTGTGAGAGCGACTCACCCCATCAACACTTCTTCACTAGGTGACATATAACCTCTACAGTTCTTCAGAAATTAACAAATGATCAAACTGAAAACCTACAATTCAAAATTGTTCTTACTCGGATATGGTTTTAGTTGCATCACCAATAGTGAATACAGTTACATGAGTGTTCCCACTTTACAGTGTTAGTGACATTTATTTCCAGGACACCATTTAAATGCAATTCAGTGTTCAAGAGAAGTTATAAGTGCTTTTAAAAAGTGCTTTGACAACCTGTCTGAGTACTTTTTTTTGTTAGAAATCATAAATTACCAACCAATCAGATCTTTTTTTCTCCTTTGTAGGGTGCTACCATAAGACAGCCATGCCACCCCCAGCTGACATCGTGAAGGTGGCTATTGAATGGCCTGGTGCTAATGCTCAGCTAATAGAGATGGACCAGGTCTGTACTTGTGAAAACGTGACATTAAAGATGTCTCCAGTTTGCCTCTAATGACGTCAGCTAGACTATCTAATCTGTTCAAGTTGATTGATTGCTAAAGGGAAACATTACGCATTGCTTTGATATCTTTGAATATGGAAGCTATGAGTAATGCTGAGAGGAATGCAGGACAGCGCCTGCAAAGGTTGTCATGACAAATAACCTGTCAGGAGTAATCGATTTAAGAAATGTAATTTTGCTCAGCCTTGTTTTATAAAGTGTATGCTCCCGCCAGAGGCTGTCATCATTGTGGTATTAAAAGAAAACATGGCAGTGTGATTAGTGATAATCTGTGTTTCATTTCAGACTTTTTGTTGAGACAATTTTGCATGTCTGTATTTTCTTTTTCTGTTTGCAGAAAAGACCTTTGACCTCAATAATTCGTGAAGTATGTGATGGGTAAGCATTACTCCTGATGATTTTTTGATTGTCTGTGACCTTCTGTTTAATTACCTTTATTATATTATATTGACATATTTATTGGGTCTTTTTTTCTATTTAACATAAAGAATGTGAGAGTTTTTATTTAGGATAAGTATAGGAAGTAGTCAGAATTGTGATCAGCTTGCTCATCACGGTGGTTTGGATGGATAGACTAACACAGCAGATCATCATCACATGCAAAGATTTATTGCTGTTGACACTTATTTACAAAAGGTTAAAGTTTAATTTTAAGCATCATTAGTTCTGCGTCGCTCTTGTAAACAAACAAGACCATAGTCAAGATAATTGGTTGCTTGTACGTTATAATTTGGAGAATCTTTGCTTCTTTGTTCAAAATGTTCTCTTTGGCTTCACTGCTAATGATGTATAATGTTAGAAGTGATTTATCTAGTTGTCTATTGACTTGAAAGATCTGAAAGAAGAACAGCAGCTCGCCTCTTTCTCTGTGCTGTAAATTAGTCTCTATTTGCGCAGTAAATCCATAAAGAAGATCTTTTTGTGATTTCAACCGAGAGGCACACAAATGACACTCTGCCAGTTTTTAGACATTAACACACTTGAACAGGTCTATGTTCAAATTGTTTATTTATTAGACAGCCCAGCCTGTTGAGTTGTTGTCAGTGAGGGCTGGGCTTCCTGGCCCAGGCAGAACAACAGGAAGTACGGAAAGAAAAATGTTGATGTTTCTTTTGCTTTTGTGTCAAAGTAGAGCCTGAGTTTTGTGTTTTTTGATAAACTGGGGGTTATGTGGTATAACAATTGTAATTTCAGTCTTTACCTTAAAATTAAGTGTATGGTTCTGTATGGTAAATCTACTGTAATATCAAATGGGTGGATGATTATGATGTAAGACTAAAAACACACCAGTCCACACATAAAAAACATGCATAATCATTCTTAGCCACTGTTTTTACTTTATCGGTTATAATTTCTATCTTTGTGTTTTTGATTTGCTGTTCTGTCTTTATTACTTTCATGATGAATATTGCAAATTTTATCTCACCCATCCACCTCTTGGCTGTACCTACCTACCTACTGCCTCCATTTTTTTCCATTTGAAAGAGAAAATTCTTTGCACTTTACTGTGAACACCTACTGAATAATTCTCCTCCACAATCTCTCAGTTTGCTAGTCGTGTAAATACAGCAGCTGGAGGGAGCAAACTGACTTTCAGCAACCTTTTGTTCATGCATACTAGAGTATGCTGCATAAAAACATTCCCACACATCCTAATAAAACATGAGTGTTTCAGTCTGTATCTTTACATAAAATGAATACTGCTTCTCATCAAATGTTCTCTTTCCATCCTCAGCTGGTCTCTGTCAGGCTCAGAGCAGTTTGCTCTGCGTTATGCTGATGGCCCTCAGCTTTATATCACTGAACAGGTGAGCTTTGCTGTTTTCTCCCTAATCTTGTGACAATGACATTGTAAATGAGTGCTGAACATGTGGCAATATCCTACTTTATTATCATTTAGAGCCGCAGTGAAATCAAGAACGGGACCATCCTTCGATTGGCCATTTCTCCTGTGAGTCACTTTTGCTTATTCAGTTGCGTTTTTCATTAGAGTGTATTTGAAATTATAATATCCTTAAGACAAGACACAGTAATCTGGTTTTATGATTCACTCGTGTATATTTGGACTCTTCATCTACTTCACTGAATCTAATTTTGTAGTGACTTGAAAAGGTCTGAACACATGAACAGACTCTTGGTGCCCAGTTTTTTGTGCAGCCACATGCCACTTGACTGGCTTTGCACTACTGATTGCACTTGGTGATTATAGATTGGACTTTTTGTGTCTCTAGAATTGTGACTTCAACCAAAAAGACATAATTTTCTTCTTGGACAAGCTGGTCTGGACTCCATTACTAAACTGTCAGTATATCATGGTGGGGAGCGCATTGCTTTTAAAGGAAGAGCTGACGTGATTTGCCACGGTTGATAGCAACAGCTTCTAACTTGCTCACTAATAATGTATGATAATATATTCTTTCTAATCCCACCCTGCTTCCAAGTGCACTGTTGGTGCCTCTCACGCCTCTACCACGAATATACCAAAAGTGCTACAAAATGCATTGCGCACTTGGCTGTGCTTTATTTATCATGCCAATGTTTTATTCTAGTTGTTTTGGCCATCATTCCTATCAGTAATAATAACACTGTATTTGCCAAGATAATTGCTGAGATGTGGGAATGTTTTGACATTTCTAGAAAGTCAGACAGGAAATAAACACAAGCAGTCAGACGACCAGGCATGTTGCAAACAATCATGTTGACCTCAACTTATTTTGTAACAGTAAAATAATTACATCCTTCATCCATCCATCATAGTCTGGTAACTGACATCTTGGTTCAGGATTTCCATTATATGCAAAAGAAAGTTTTTAACTTGCTCATATGATATATAATTAGGACTTACATATTATAGTTGTTTAGCACTAAAAACATATGAAGACAACCCACCAGTGTACAAATACATGGAGCCAACAGAATGACAACAAAGCTTTCTCAAGTACCTTTACATGAGTCAGAACTACCAAAAATCATAGTCTTAAGAATATTCTAGAGTAATACTGATGTATTTGACTCCATAAAGGTCCAGTGACATGGTTGTTGAGGTAAACTGTATCACTGAAGTAATATTTGTCATGACTGACAGGCTCGTGCTGCTCGTCAGCTCCTGGAGAGGATCCAGTCTCACGGCATCGACGCTCGCCTGGAGGCTCTAAAAGAGCTCGCCAAGCTGTCTGCAGACCCGACCTTTGCCACAGAGTTCATCAACATGGAGGGCATAGGGACACTGGCCCGTCTTGTTGAAAGTGGCACCCAGTAGGCACTTTTTTGTTTTTCTGAAACTGATTTTCGCACATTATTGACAGTATTTTCTGTGTAGACTGTGTAACTGGCAGAGTGTCTGTGTAATCCTCTCATGTAGGGTTTCCAACTCAAGGTTGGATCAGGTTAAATATTATAAAGATGCCTGCATTGACTGTTTACTACTTCCTTCAGCTTTGGTGAAATGCTGGCCTTCACTCTCACTGCTTTCCTGGAGCTAATGGATCATGGCATTGTGTCCTGGGACCTTATCTCCCTCTCCTTCATCAAACAGGTATGGGTTCTTCATTAAAAAAAACAAATCATCGGACAGACACATTAGAGATTCACAGAGAGCTAATGGACAAATTCCCACAGCTTTAAATTCCAAGGTCTATCTTTTTTAGCCCTTTTTTCATGCTCTTTTATTTATCTTAACTTGACCTTCCTTTCTTCCTACATGCCGGAAATGAGGGGGTGCTGCTGTTGCCTAGCAACTCCCTGCATTATCTGGAGCTTCCTCAGTGTGTATGTGACTAGTTTTCGTCTGAAAACTTCAATGTGGCCTTGAAAGTCACTCAAAGGAAACTTACAGAACTCTTTTACATAAAGATGTACTTTTTCATTGCACAACTAAAATGCTGCCCAGTAAAAACTTTGAAAGTAATGATTTTCATGTTTTTCTCCTTTTGAAGATTACATGTTTACACAGCGGTCATGCAAGACTGTTTTTTCCAAAAAGTCGACCTGTTGAAAACACAAGTCTGTTTTTTCAATGTTCTATGTTTTGTTATCTTCATATTTTCTCTCCCCTGTCTTTACACAGATTGCAGGCTATGTGAACCAGCCCATGGTGGATGTGTCCATCCTGCAGCGCTCTCTGGCCATCCTCGAGAGCATGGTGCTCAACAGCCACAGCCTCTACCACCGAGTGGCACAGGAAATCACCGTTGGACAACTCATCGGGCACCTGCAAGTGTGAGCACACACACACGCACAGGGGCTTCCCGCACTCTGATATGGGGGGCAGAGGAGTGAATGTAATCGTATGGAGTAACTTAGGAATTAAAATACTGTGAAATTTGCCTATTTAAAGGGTGAGTTCAGGATGTTTAGATTCACTTCAATTTAATACAAAGGCTGCCATTATTCTGGATTTGATTTCTTCTCAACAAATCCAAAACCAACAATACATTAGTCTGTCTCTCAATACTTCCGCACCCTGTCTGTGGCACTCAGTCCCAAGGTCATTTGTTCCTACTGAAGATGTAAATCTTTAACATGAGTCATAAATGTAAAGTTTAATTATTTAAAAAATGTAATTTCAGTAATTTCTTTAGGTTTTAGCAAAAGTAGTAAATACTGCATTTGTTCAGGGACTACTTTAAATTATTAATACACATTTGCTTCTCTAGTGAGTTTTTACAGCAGCAGGACAGCGTGTGGGATTGGAATGAGCAGAATGATAGAAATGAGCCATATCAGATTTTGGCAAGACAGGCAGTATGAGTTAGATCAGTTAATTGTTGGTTTTTATCTTTTTTTAATGGGATTTGTTGACATTAAAAGATAGAGAAATGTTCTGAGCTCTGCTTACTCTTTCTCACCATGACTCAAAACAAGAAATAACTGTCTTGTTTGAATCTATATATAATTAATTAAAACTGATGGTGTGAAAGAGAGGTGTCTAAAAATCCTGCACCCACAGTCTTGGTATTAGTAGAACTACTAAAAAAAGTACTAAAAACTAACATTAATTTTAACATAGCATAGTTTTTAGCCTGTAGTTTAAATTCGGTATGGAGAATTATGGAACATGATGCTTCTAACTGGTTGTTACGTTGCTTGATATTCCTTCAGGTCAAACCAGGAGATCCAGACATACGCCATCGCTCTCATCAATGCTCTTTTCCTGAAGGCACCAGAGGACAGACGGCAGGTCAGTGTACAGCACTCGTGTATAGAAATGGAAACTGAATAGATATAATAGATGGACCTAACTGGAACACTAATAATGTCTCACCTTCACATGACAGTCTGAAGAAAACCATCAACACATAATAGACTGACATTTATCCATTATAGTCGTATGTTTTTTGGTAAGAGAGAGCTGCTAGCGTCCTCAGCTGTAGGTTAGTTACTAATTACTCTCACAAGTAGACGTCTGTCTGCCAGCTGTCATGTTGTGGACTCTGTCTGGCAGTCATTGCTGTAATGATGTGCTCACTCAAAATAGTACTTGCTTTCCATTTTATGTTTTCACATTTGTTATGCTGCAGTTGTTTCAGACAAGCTTAGTGAGGTAGATCAGCCATCCAGCTGTAAGTGAAGGATGACTGTGTCAAACAGACAAGAGCTCAGATGGCACTTTTCAGAATGCAGTCATGAAGGATTTATTTTTAGGTAAAAATCAATGAAATGCACTCTTTTCTATCAAAGTCAAGGATCGATGCCGTCCAGTGTTAGGTCATCACTGAGATGAAACTTTATTAGCAGTGTGTACAATTTCACAAATGTGACTTGAAAAATTATTCAAATACATCCAAATAAACTAAAATATGACATGAGGTAGCATGTTATGTAGAATGTTGCATAATTGTTGAGTTTTCTATTATTTGAATGATATATTTTCACTAATATCTGCAATTTCCTTCCAGTTTGATTTAACATTGTCAGATAGAAACATCCCAAACAGATGAATTCTGAATCTGAAATATCTTTGTAGCGCAGACAAATGTACAAAAACTAAAGGAAGCTTCTTTGAATGTCTGTCCAGTGCGTTACTGATCACTGTCATAATGTCTCATATGTCTGTGCCCTGCTCACTCTGCAGTGATAACCCCACATAATGACATAATGCACTAGCACACTGCAGCGTTTCACCCTGTTTCACACTGTCTTGTCTCTGTATCATGTCTTTTTTGTAAATGAAGTTTCATCGTACTTAATTAATTTTGATTTGTCACTTGATGCTAATTTAAAACACTAATGTATTTTCAGCATTGAGACACTTTTAACACTGTTCTATTACAAAGTAGTTGTCTTGTTATATATCAGACCTAGAATATGATTAGTTAAATTGGAGGAAAATAGAGAGAATACAAAAATTGAACAGTAGAAGCTCAATAATTGCACTCTGAATTGTCATATAATATAATTTAAAGAGCAACAGGCATTTACAAATAATTAAAAAGACATCATTTCATCATACTGACATCTCCAGATGCTGTTGTTGACCACTGGAGGGCGAAGTGAGTCAGTATGAGTGAGATAAATACACCAGAGACATGTTGGATAGTTGAACAGTACTAAATGCCTGTTTACAGCCCATTAAGTACATTAGTGTTAAATTCCTCTATAAAATTTAGATTTATGCTTATTTTTCCTCACACTTGCAGTTTTTATTGTTTTGATAAAAGCAACTTGTTACAGTAATATACATATAGCTTCTTGAAATCATGCATCACTTCTGGTCACAAGCCAGTATCTTCAATTTTTGTGTTTTTTCTTTTAAGAATATTTCATTATTGGAAAGTTTTTTGTTTTTTTTTACAGTGAAAGAAAAAAAATCCAGGGTTGGTTTTAAATCAACTGTAATCAAAAGATTGTGATAAACACGGCAGTCAGAAGGGCAACTAGGACATCCCAGAGATTTACATGAGTAAACCTTATTTGAAACTGTTCCTCTGTGGGATGATAACATTTTATGAATCGTAGGTTTGTGTAATAATTTAAAATCCACTTGTATAAAACCAAAAATGTGTGGTCGTCAGATATGTTTATCATGATTACTTGACTTTTTTATTTGACATTATACTGTTTCATGTTCTTATTCCGTTGCATGCTGTGCCGGTGATGTATCCCTTTATCTCATGGTCCATGTGTGTGCACTCTTTGTTTCCATTACTGTTACACCCACGTCCCTCCTCCCTCCCTTCAACCTGTAGGAGGAGTATACTAACCCGCTGGAGCAGCACCTCACTGTGAGTACACATCCCTCAGCATCTCATACCATCCTCTCCACCCCACAGCCCTTCTCCTCCTCCTCCTTTTTTAGTTCTTTCTGTGTCACAGAAAGCCGTTACATAATTCATGCAAATTAAGATAGAACCATAGCGCGCTGCAGCAGCAGACAGACTGTGTTGACGGATTGAAGTCAGACTTCAAGTTTTATCATGTTTTACAGAAGGTGTGAAGGACAAATGGTCCAAAGCAGTGCTGGAAATGTAGCTTCAGAGTTGCTGCATTTCAGAATTTGTCTAAAGTTTCCATCGACTGTATGTGGTGTGAAGTAAAATTACTTCTGTGCACTTCTTTGCTGTGTGCTGTTAAGCGTCTGACCTGTGTGTTGGATGGATGCATCTCTTTCTTTACCCTCAGGAAATGGCAAGCACTCTGGCCCAGAAACACCTGCGATCCATCATCCTCAATGTGAGTAACAACCCTGAAGCACAAAACAAAATGTTGCTGGGTATTTCAGCTGCACACCAGAGTTCACACGACTGTGAAATACTCTACTGAAAGATAAGGAGATAAGCTGAGTTGTTAAAATCAGAAACATATTGTGTTTGAAATGACTCTGTATTAAAATCTTTCTAAATGCAAAATGTTTCTGTTCAACCTTCTTTGAGACTATTCTCTGTTGGATTTGGTGGTCATTGAGGGCTGTGAGTTTCATCCCTGAGACCAGCAGTCCGGAAAGTGGAAAGATTTACTCATTTGGAGAGCTGTGACACAGTACCAGCAAATGTGATATGGCATGAGTTCCATGAAGTGGATCAAAATCGGCTCTGAAAATGATTCCTTTTGGCACCGACTGGAAGTTTCTGACTGAAGTGGCTGCAAATGTCAAGCGAGGGAGACGCTGCAGTTCTGCTTCCTGGAGCAAGAAAACATCCCAGAGCAGCTCCAATGATTAGGATACCATCTGTCAAATTAGTTTCCATTTTCCATGTTTCACAAACTTTACATATGAAACATAGTCAGCATATAATAGGATTATTGATTTTCTGTCTCTTTTGTCTTTAACGGAAGAAAAAGATTCCTTTTTAGTTTTGGGGGCAGATTTGTTTTGTGCTCTGTAACTCGATGCATTGATATTAGTGCATAAATTGTAACTCTGCTCTTAACTCAAAGTTCTTCTTTTCCAGCATGTTATAAGAGGAAATCGACCAATCAAAGCAGAAATGGCACATCAGCTCTATGTGCTGCAGGTGTTGACCTTCAACCTTTTGGAGGAACGAATGATGACCAAAATGGATCCTAATGATCAGGTAAAAATTTAAACAAGCTGTGTATTTCTTAAATGATCCATAATCCAGTTACTGTTTCCCACATTACTAAGTGCATCACAACAGATGTTTGATTTGAACAGAATTTAACTCAAAAGAAATGTAAGTAATCAGTGGGTTGGCAAAATTAATGGTGGATAATCAGACGCTTTCTCTCACATGGATAGCGGTATCATCCCAATAAGCTACTTTTGAGGTGAAAATTGGAAATTTTAATGCTCTTAACACTTGTTATATCAATTCTTCTTTACCTTTTCTATGTGCTATTTGAAGATGCAAACACACCTGGCAAGTCTCATACTAATCTGTAAAAGAACGACAAGCAAAAAAACAATTTTTCCTGATCTGAGATTTTTTTTTTCTCAGATCAGGAAAATTTCCCATCTCCGGACCATAGAATCACCTATCTATCTATGTTTTTTATTATGCTGCTATCATGTATCCTATGACTGCTGATATGCTGTGTTGGCTTGCTGTGGTTCAGGCTCAGAGAGACATCATTTTTGAGCTGCGTAGGATTGCCTTCGATGGAGAAAATGACCCCACTGGTACAGAAAAAAGGAAGGCAATGTACACAAAGGACTACAAGATGCTGGGTTTCACTGTGAGTCTTGACAACAGATTTAAGTTTGTCCTGTGATACTTTAAAAAATAGCTGTTTACATAGATTTAAAAAAAAAAACTGGCTCACATTACTTCTATTTTTGGATGCAGAATCACGTGAACCCAGCCATGGACTTTACCCAGACTCCTCCAGGGATGCTGGCTCTGGACAACATGCTGTACCTGGCCAAGGTTCACCAGGACACGTACATCAGGGTTAGTTTTGGCATCAGGCATGACTTTGATGTTCAGCTCTCAACGGCAGAGTCGGCCACACCTAACATGTCTCTTCTTCATGACAGATTGTCCTGGAGAACAGCAGCCGTGAGGATAAGCACGAATGTCCGTTTGGCCGATGTGCCATCGAGCTCACTCGGATGCTGTGTGAGATACTCCAAGTTGGAGAATTACGTAAGTAGAAAGAAGAAAAGTAGGTTTTGTTGCTGTAGAAGTCTTCAGAAACTGTACACCGTTCAGGATATATGTGTGTGTGTGTGTGTGTGTGAGAGAGAGAGAAAAACTCACTTTCTTGTTTTTTGAAATATTTTCATTTGCGTAGCCAATGAGGGCTGCAATGACTACCACCCCATGTTCTTCACCCATGACCGGGCATGGGAGGAATTCTTCTGTGTCTGCATCCAGCTACTTAATAAAACCTGGAAGGAGATGAGGGCCACTGCTGAAGACTTCAATAAGGTCTGGGATTAAAACACTTTCTCAGTAAACTCATTCGTATTCATATATAGTATATACACACATGTTAACATTCCTTGCTTTGGCTTAACTTTCACTCTGACTTGCCTTGAAGACTATAAAGACATATTTTTAGTCATGTCATACATTGTTCGTGGCATACATGGGCACGTAATGAGATTTTTCCACCATTGCAAAAGTCATGGTACAACAACAGTGCATATGACAGCCGTGACAAAAATAGAACTGAATTCATTGTAGAGCAAAATCCTTTCTTGCTGCAGTGCTGTCCAGAGCACAGTAAATTTTAATATGGAAAAGACAGGAGCAGTAAAACATAGATGATAGATTGAGATGGTTTATGCGTTGCCAAAGAAAGGGCTCAAAAAAATGCTGAATTTTTAAAACTGCTAAAGTCAGAATCTTATTAAAATATGCTGCTGTAAGAATCAAACAGCTAAATATTTGAATTATGCTGCCTTCAATTAATCAGAGATCAATGCCAGTCTCCACATTCATACAGCTCTAGATATTCATAACTACTGTAGCTGCTGCTGAATTCTCCTGCTGTCTGTGACTGAGCAGCCCACTGGAGCAGACAGCTGAAAGGTTTTTGGTTTATTAAATAATACATGACAGTTAAATTCTTAATGCTGTGGATTTCAATTCAAAGCACTTTGTCCAGATGAGCACATTTAAATCAATCACATTCATTGGAATGAAGAAGGAATTAATTGTTACAGAATAGTTATGACCATTTAGTATATATTTTAAATATTGATGCCTTTAGATGTGGAAAGATGTTTGTTGACAGGATTAGATTTTAAATGGGAAAATGATGGCTGTGAGTTACAATTTAACAACTTAATAACAGCACTCACGGTTCATTAAAAACCAATACAGGTAGATCTGAAAATGTAACAAGGGATGTCTGTAGCTCTGCCAGCTGATGAGAATACCAAGCATGTATCTCACCTCTTAATATTTAGGATGTCTGCTGTGTTTTTACTATGCCACCTTTCCTGACTCATCCTGTGTGTGTGTTCAAACCCTGACCAGGTGATGCAGGTGGTCCGTGAGCAGATCACCAGGGCTCTGGCAATGAAGCCATCGTCTCTAGACCAGCTGAAGAATAAACTACGAGGCCTCAACTATTCAGAAATTCTGCGTCTGCGACAGTCAGAAAGAATGAGCCAGGACGACTTCCAGTCTCCACCTATCATGTCAGTCTGTCTCTAAACTACTGCTATAGGTTGAACAAGGTCTTTTTTTGTCATTTCCAGACTTTCACATAAAATTTAGCAGTGTAGTTTGGATAAAACATGTAGAGGTGTTACCTCACTACCTCATGATATTACTGCTTAATCCATATTAAAAACAAAGTCTTCACAAGCACTGTAGTACTAGTAAATAGTGTTTTACACGTTATACAGTATGTGTCTATGTTTGTGCCTGTTGCTCATTCTGTGTTGTGCTGCAGTGAACTACGGGAGAGAATTCAGCCCGAGATCCTGGAGCTCATCAAGCAGCAGCGACTCAACCGGCTGTGTGAGGGAAGCTGTTTCCGTAAGCTGGGGAACCGCCGGAGGCAAGGTACTGTATCAATACAATCACTTTACTTTTCCTTCTGATGGAGTGTTGCTGCTGTGCATTATGAGCTAAGTATTGTATTCCCTGCATCTTTTGTAGAGAAGTTTTGGTTCTGCAGACTCTCTCTGAATCACAAAGTGCTGCACTACGGGGACTTGGATGAGTCACCTCAGGGTGAAGTGCCTTTCGAGCTACTCAGTGACAAGAGTAAGAAACTCTGACATATTACTCTGACATATACATTAGCAGGTCATACTGTAACTGTCAGGAGGTTGACCTCACTAAACCGCTCAAATTATTAAACTGTTTCTTTTGCATTGCTTCTAGTCCCCGTCTCTGATATCAAGTCTGTGGTGACCGGGAAGGACTGCCCTCATATGAAAGAGAAAAGTGCTCTGAAACAAAACAAGGTAGTATTATCTTATTTTAATCATCATTCTAGTCATATACAATAGCCGTTGTTTCATTCTTTCCTGTCATTCAGTGAAGGAACAGTATTTTGTCTGACCTGTCTGCTTCTCTCAGGAGGTGCTGGAGTTAGCCTTCTCTGTCCTCTACGATCCTGATGAGACGCTCAACTTTGTTGCGCCCAACAAATATGAGGTAATTTGATATATAAACAATAACAAAGCTGCACTAATTAATATTTTGTATTAACAATGAATCAAATTAATATGCATAACATGAAAGGGCTGACCACTAGCTCTGTGGTGCATGCTAGTATGTCTTTCAGCTTATTTTTTGGTTTTACAGCCCGCCACAACTTTTAGTTCACTCTCACCGCTTACTGTTTCCAGCAGCAGCAGACAGTTTTCAACAAAAAAACTGTGATAAATCCTCTCTAGCTAGTGAACATTATGAATACTACACTTAACATTTATCAGGTGGCCAGAAATATGACTTTAAATGCATTTTGCTCTGTGTCTTTTATAAAGTGGTACCATGTGAATGTTTAGCATTTTCTCTACTCTCCAGTGGCCAAAAAAAAAACCCACACACACCACAAAAAAACAATTAATAAAGCTTTAACCTAAGAGCTTGGAGCTAGTATCATTTGCAAATAACAACAACAACAACAAAAAGAAATATAGCTGCTAAGAGAGATGAAGCAAATTTAATTTCATGTGTTTCCATAAATCTGTGTGTCCAAATATTGTAACTTTTTTAGGTAATATCTCTTACATATACAAAACATAGCTTTTCTGTGTGGCAATTGTCAGCTTTCATATATATTTCTCTGTCTGTCTTTGTGTGTGTGTGTGTGTTTAGTATTGCATCTGGACTGACGGGCTGTGCGCGCTGCTGGGCAGAGAGATGGGTAGTGACCTGACACGCAGTGACCTAGATACTCTCATCAGTATGGAGATGAAGCTCCGCCTCCTCGACCTTGAGAACATCACAATACCAGAAGCTCCGCCCCCTGTGCCGAAGGAGCCTAGCTCGTATAATTTCACCTACAACTACAGCTGAGATGTGTGTTAGTGTGTGTGTGTGTGTGTGTGTTTGCAAAGCATGCGTGTGTTTGACAAGAATGAATACACTTTTCTTCATCTTTTGATGAATTTAGCGGCAGATGTGTGATCCGGAAAAGCTTATTTTATGTTGTTTTTTTAACAATTCAGAACCTGGGAGAGTTTCCTCTATCTGTGTTTTTGATGTTATATGGTTTGTCAGAAGAGGAGTCTGTTTATAGCTTCACACGGAGGTCAGCGGTCCACTACAGAGCAGAGAGTGAATCTCATTTATCGGTGCAGTCTCCAGGCAATGTCTTGATCTGGATTCGCCTTTCTTTGCTATTTAAAGGTATAAACCTGCCAAGAAAGATAAAGAATGATGGTGTCCAATGGTGAATATGGATGGAAAGCTGTACAAATCTGCTAATTAGTCTTAGTCAATCGAGCCATGTGTGTGGTCTCCATGGCAACAGAAGATGAAGTAGCTTCTTTTCCAGATTCTTCGATTTGGCACAGTGAAACATCACATACATCCCCACTGTCAGAATGGAGTGAGTTGGGCTCAGAGTTTAAACTATATTCCAGCAGGGCTTGATGTGTCTGATTAAAGGACAGTCTCCCCAATCAATTCAATGTTCTGCTGCCCATCATGTTCCCAATGTCAAGATATCTGATCAGCAGTTGAATACTTGAAATACAGGAAATACGTAGCACTGGAATTTATTTGTTTAATCTGTAAAAAATCTAAATCTAAAATAGGGAAAATGTCCATCACAGTTTCCTGGAGTCCAAGTTAATATTTTTAATTTGCATGTTTTGTCTGATGAAAGACTGACGACACAGGCTGGAATTTTTGGCATTTATGTCTAAAAAATGTCTCAAACAATTCATAGATTATTGAAACCGTTGCAGATTATTTGTCTGACAGTTGACTAATCTGTAAACTGACTCTATAAAAGTGTTTAATAGTATGTATCCATCAAGGCTTTTGTTTACTCAACATTCATGCTGCTTCAGGTGGTTTGAATCACTTCTCGCCTCAGCCAGGTACACCTTTTCATAGCCTATTATATTGTGTGAGTAAATATATCCCATTGGATCAATGAAACTGTAAAACGTATGTGACGTGTGATCACGTTTGAAGATGCTCTTGCCTACCATACTGTATGTGTCTGTGAGTGTGTATGTCTGCGTGTGTTTGTGTGTGTTCAGAGTTTGAGACTTAGTGTAAATTGTTCATTTTAAGGAATTGTTTCTGAATCCCACACAATCTTAATATTTCTAAAGCTCTGACATCCAACACATTAAAACACATGAACGATATGAACCACTTTAGTTGAATCATAGTCACTGCATTGCCTTATCAGTCATACACTCACTATATAGTTTGGCATTTATAAGCAGTACATGGACAATCAATGAATGGTTTATAACACATAACACACTATAATGTAGTTGAATGCAGATATAAAGACATTTTTAAGTGTTTATTAATGTTTTTGTTGATTCCTTGATAGGATGGTATTAACAGTTAATGAACTTTTAATGGCATAGTATGATGTTGTTGTTATAATAATATATAATCATATATCTTCAGTAGTTAATAATTATAAGATATATAGTGCCTGTATACTATGAACATGTAAAGTAGGTTTAAAACTATCAATAGTCTATTTAAAACTACTGAAAATGTGGTTATATATGATGTGTTATCAAACATTGATAAACCGTTCATACAGCTGTCACGAATGTCTCATAGGATGAGTTACAATTGTTAACAAAGACAGTAATAAATACTTAAAAATGTCCTTATATTTGCTACAACTACATTACAGTGTGTTATAAACCATGTGTCCATTGTTTATATACTGCTTATAAATGATAAACTGGGGTTGGGGTTAGAATAGAGTGTTACCATATTTGTAAAGATTATAGTGACAAGTTACAGTGACGTTTTTCTTATAGCAGTTTTCTGTATAGCAGTTTTGTTTGAAACAAACTTACCTTTACATTTCACATGTGTTTGCTGGTGCTGGTGTTTGATTTTTAGACTAGTTGACACACTGTGCACAGACAAAAGGGACAAAAGAGCCGCCCTGTTGGCTTGTTTTAGCTCACGTCCCAGAAGCACCACCCTCAGATAACAGGAAGCAGGTCACAATCATGGCTGCGAGCATCAGGAATGTCTAGTACTGCTCATGTTTCCATGTGAGCATACTGTATTGTCTGCTTTGTATACAGTGATATAAATTAGAGTACAATTGCTTTGGACCCACAGTGTTAGTTTTAAACATTTTTCAGTATTTTATTCATGTCACTTAATGTCCTGTCAACTATTAATCTAGTACTAATCACTGCTGTCATTTGTCCATGCAGAATAGAATTATATTTTTGTAAATGATTGTACAATCTTATCAGCTGTGAAGAGAATCGGTCTTGAACTAACACAGCATTTAAACATTGCGTCACTCTGTACAGTACATTCAACATGCTCACTACTGTGGAAGGACATTTCACCACTAAATAAAAAAAAGTTTTTCGTTTTCACTTTTTTTTTTTAAAGCCACAACCACATTTCAAACCACAAGCGCCTCATATGGGCTTAGATTTAGTGATGACACCCACTCCAGCACCTAATGATGATGTCAGTGTTAATGTATCTTATACTGCTAATGGGAATGATAAATATTCCCAGTGCTGTTGATGCTGTTTGTGAAAAGGAATATATTTGAAATGTTTTCTGTTTGTTTTTAAGTGATGTTGGAGGTTTTAACTGCTTAAAAGATTTTTTTAATTCCAGTAAACCCTGAAGCTGCTCTCTGAAAATTAAAAAAAAACAAAAAAACATCAACTACAAAATGCCACAGTGAGTAAAGGGTTGTTGCATTGGATGTACTAACAGTATGACTTGAAGTTTTTGCATCTGGTACTCTTTCACATGACTTGCTAAACTATTTATTTACACTTGCTAGCTATAGTAAAGAATGACATGTTGTTAGTTGAGAAGTAACAACAAAAAAACATTGTATGTATATACAGTATTGTGTTGCCTTATTGAAGAAAACGTATTATGTTTTGTGTGAATAAATAGAAAGTCTAACTACTGTTGGATGTTTATTTTTACTGGCCAATCCTCCTTTTATCTACTTTTTTGTATTAAGAGCCACATGAATTTAAGGTATATTGACATACATAATTGAAGTTGAGTTTAGATTTACATTTGTGTTTTTTAAATTTAATATGTAGGGCTATTTTACTGCAGCATTAATAAGCATTACTGAATTAAAAAAAAAAAAGAAACAACTTATTAAGTTGTTTAGTTATATCATGTTAGACCTGGGCATGTATTTTTCCTGGTAGTCCTTGTGCTTACACACTGTGCTTTTAATGCATATCAGGTTTAAGAACTATAACTATAATACTAAGGAATAAATACATAACATTAAACATTACAACCCATTTCACTCTTTTGACAGTAACAAACACCAGCAGGCAATTTGTATCAGTTGTGCAAATTGTTAGTACCTATCATGGTGCTTTTAAGTATAGATTCACATTTTTTAAAATATATTTTGATATAATACTTGCATGCCACTGGTCATTGTAATCATTCCTCCTGTGCATACTGGCAGTTAAGTGCTGTGGTTACAAGTGTGTTACAATGATGGACACAATCCGCAGTCCTCATTCTGTGCAAAAAGTGTTCCACATTTCAGCTGAAGCTCACATGAAGCTTTAGTCTAAATTACAAAAATCAAACAGCTCTTTTCTGAAGTTATAGTATTTACAGTATTCTTTTTTATACTAAATTATGAAAATCCCTGTTTGTGCCTTGTACCTCAGGAAGCACAGAGTGTATCTCGTCTCTTCTATGAAAAAGATAACTTTTGGAAGATGGCCTTCTAATTTGTCTAAACCTATTTGCTTCAGCTGAAATTCAGAATGCATTTTTTTACAAGGACTTTGGATTTTGACTCCCATCTCTTACTGTAGATTTGACTTACATCAAGAAGGAAATTTCTTTACTTCCAATATGAATAGAAAGAAATATTTTAGCGACCAGTGACACTTTTAATATACAAGTGGGCATGTAAGATATGTACAAAGATTGACTTGCAAAAATTTGAACCTACCCTTTAACCTGGCTGAAGCCTCTGCTCAGTTCCAGATCTCATCCAGCAGGGGACACACTGTGTCTTGTGTTTACTGAGTGGGTGTGAGATGTCCTGAGCTATGATACTTTTGGAGGAGCAACAGCAGCTGCACAGGGATAGGAAGTTCTAGCTGCAGATATGATGTGGTTACAGATGTGTGTACTAGTTTGTGTACTCCCATCAAGCAATCATTGCATTTTCAGTATAATCTGAACTCAGTTTGTGGTAAGAAAAGAGAAAAACAGTAAATGTAAATTAAAAAGATTTTATTGTATAATAGCTCAAAATAGAATTTAACACAATCACTTTTAATTACTTTTATGCTCAAAGAGGATGTGGGATGTTAGGCGGGGAATCTGGATGAGTATACTGTATATGTACTGCAACTGCAAGATGGACAACCCAGTCCAAGGTACTGAAAGCTAAGCAAAAGGGCTGTTTACATCGATCATTTTGACTTACAGAGCCAACACAAGCAGGAATTTCATTCAGTATCAGCCTCAAGACAGAGTTTCATCTTCTTGGATAAAGTACGGTTCAGTCTGTGGAACATCTAGATGGGAAATGTGACAAATACCCTGGAGGTCTGAGCCAGTCTCTGTAAATATCGGTCCCTTGATTGAATCAGGTTTTCTTTAGTTTCAGTTCAGCAGTCATCAGCAGCTCAGACTCAATTATTTCTCTTTTGTTCACCTGCTGTGCAGCAGAAGTATGATTGTCCAGTTTAAATTCCCTGGCTAGGGTTTAGGCATTCTTTACAATCCATCTTAACACAGAAACAATGTCAATATATACTTTATACGGTATATAAAATAAATAAAAATCTCTTCCTATACCACTGCTCTGATCTACAATTCTTCTAACTGTGATTCACAAAGTGTATATTTGACATTTTGTATGTGTGTGTGTGTGTGTGTGTCAGTGTTTCTTGTCTGCATTTGAATGTGCACAAATGATCTCAGTAGTCTTGATCTAATAGCAGTTTCTCATCTGCTTTGGCTGATGCTTGTTGCCCCCTTCTGTCTTTTGGCTGATGATCGGAGCCTTTTGACTTTTGATTTCCTGTAGGAAGATACTGCTGTGCTTTCCTTCCTCTTCGCCAGGCTCAGCATCCCAGCCCTGGCCTGCTAGCAGCAGCAGTATGAGTGCAAGGAGCAGTAGTGTGACTGCTGTGGAGGTCAGCTCTGGGCTAAGCTGCAGGCTGGGCTGTGGCTCTGGTGCATCCTTTGTCCTGAATGAAACACACTGAGGCTTTCTGCTCTCTCTTGATCTCCTGCTGGCATGCTTGATGCCCTCACTCATCCCTAAATGTAGACACACTTGGTAAAATGTCTCTGCCTGCAGATGGGTCAGGTTGAAGCTCTGTGTGCCAGCCAAGATACGTGTGGTGTATGTAGGCGTGTGTGCGTTCGAGTATATGGCTTGCCAGGATAAGCGAGTTGAGGGGAGGTTGCGCCCGCTGTGCCAGGACAGGATAGCAAAGTGTTCTCCGACTTCCCTCACCTCTAACCTCGCATCTGCTTGGAGTAATGGATATCCCTTCAGATTAGCAGCTATTCCCCTCTTTCTTTTCTTTTCCCTGCCATGCACGCCCACAGTAACACTGCGTGTATCTGCTCCCAGAGCATTCTCAGCTATACATGTATACAATCCTGCCTCATTGGAGGTGACCTTGTTGATCTCCAGACTTCCCTCAGGCAGTAGCCGGTAGTGTTTGGTGGGGTTACAAGAAGTATCATCTTGAGCGTGGTTGGGAGAGATGCTGGAGGTGGATGTGTGATTGAATCTCTCAGAGGCTGTCAGGCTGTGGCAGGGAGAAGGAGCTAGTAAGCCTTTAGATGCATAGCTTGGAGCAGGACCAAGTCTCAGCCCAGAAGGAGTAACCCAGTAAAGTTCAGGCTGTGGATCTGCAAGAGCTCGGCAGTGCAAAACCAGTTCTCCTCCTTCTCTTACACCCACGTAGGAGGGGAGGGAGCTGGAGGGGATCATGGGGAGGCAGGAGGCTGACATCTCCCTGGTAGACACCTCTCTCACCCTGCGAGCTCTCAGTTCTGGGGGTTCAGAACAAAGGGTGGCCTGGGGTTGGATGAAACGCACCATCCGGGGTGTTTGTAAGTGGGTTTGTGTGTCTCTATCAATGTGAGGGTGGGAGGCCTCCTCCGCGGCCCAGTGGAACAGGCAGTCACAACGGAGTGGGTTGGAGTGTAAGCTTACCTCCTGAAGACTTGGCAGGGAGAGCATGATGTGCTGGTGCAGGGCGCTCAGAGAATTGGAGTTGAGCATTAGACTCTCCAACCTTTTCAACTGGACAAAAGCCAGAGGATGAATGTAGGACAGGCGTGGGTTGTTGGTGATCTCAAGCTTGGTGAGCTCTGGAAGGTTCTCCAGGGCGGCTTTCTCAATGGACACCAGCTCATCCATGTTGTTCAGGCCAAGCTCCTTCAGGTGAACCATATCTCGAAAATCTCCTGTCTCAATCAGCTTGATGCGGTTCTTGTTGAGGTCGAGGAACTTCAGTCCTGGCACTCTCTTCAGGGCCTGAGTGGGGACCTTTGTCAGAAGGTTATCATAAAAGGAGAGGCTCTCCAGTCCCTCCAAACCTTCCAGTGCTTTTTCAGCTAATGCCCTCAGACCCATACCACCAAGGACAAGACTCCGGAGGGATTTTAGGGCCAGGAATCCCTGCTCAGGCAGGGTCTCTACAGGGTTTCCTCCAAGCATGAGAACTTCCAAGCGAGGCAAAGCCTTGAACCACCGAGGTTCAATGGTGGTGAGTCTGTTGTTATTAATATGCAGACGCAGGAGGGAGTCCAGACCTGTGAAGGCTCCTGGTGCTACTGAATGTAAGTTGTTGTGGCTGAGAAAGAGTTCCTGCAAAGCTGGCAGTGAGGAGAAGGAGGCCTCAGGGAGGTGACTGAGATGGTTTTCCTCTAGGTGTAGAGACAGCAGAGAGGGCAGGGATGAACTCTGTGTTATTGTCCTGACACGGCTGAAGCGATTCTGTGATAGGTCGAGGTCAGTGAGGTTGGGGAGTCCATGCAGCACCGCAGTGTCCAGTTCGGACATGAGGTTACTCTGCAGGCGCAAGGTGTGTGTGTTTGGGGGTATGGGTAACGGGAGCTTGGTCAGCAGCAGGTTGTTGCAGTCCACAGTAGGAGCTTCATGGTAGACAGAATCAGGTGAGAACCATGGCTTAATCTGACACACACACCGCACAGGGCAGGAGACGTGCCATGGCAGCACGTGAGGTAGTGAGCCCACAACACCGGGCACACACACACCAACAAACACACACAGGAGACACTGTGACTGTAGAAGCACTAAAGTCGGCCTCATAATCCTCACAGGTCACAGGAGCTGATTTAGACAAGGTGAGGAAGGCTTGAAGAGTTTGTTATGAGGATTTGAGATTAATCATTTGGACCACAGATATGTGTGACATTAACAGTTTCAAGGTATGTGTGCAAACTGTGAAAGGGAGGCCAAATGGTTTAGTGTCATCATTTACAAAATTGAAGCCAAATAAAAAGTGATTATAATGTTGACAGCGTTCTACGATGGCTTCAGACAAATAAAAAAAAAAAGAAATGTGCAAGTTCTTTTTGTAGCCAAGATTGACGCTATAATTTCAAAAAGTCTTATATTGTATAACTTTGATTGCAGTGGTAGTACAGGGACTGCACAGTGCTTGATGGCGGCCTTTGTTGTCACACCATCGATCTCACATCCTGGCCACTGGTGGAAGACTCATGGCTCGCAGCATGGCGGCTCACTGCTTTGTCAGAAACACAAGAAAAGAAGATAAACAAGAGAGATAAACAAAACATAGATAAGACTAAAATGACTAAAAATTCAAATCAGCTATCTAATACAGTCAGCTGTCAAAAGTGTCACTAAAACACAAACATATTTCTATGCATTATACCACTCTAAACTGAGTCTGATGGATTTAAAATACAAAGGATGTTTTAACAGTCTCAAGGCTGTATAATGCAGACTCATAAAGTAGAACGGAGTCTTTGTTTTCTAAAGAGAGACTATAGCAGCACAATTAGACAGACAGAATAATGACAAATAAATGGAGATGACCATGGTAAAAACAGAGAGAGAGAAAGTAAGATAAAGAAACGCTCTAGTCTTACTTTCAACCTAGAGGAGAATAGGTAAATATTTCATGTCAGTATTTCAAATTCAGTGCCTGATAGAACATAGCATCCCACAATTGTTACTTATTGTGTAACAGTTAATAATAATAATACTTGAGGCTACAATGGGAAAGACTGTGTGAATGAAGCTACTGCTGGAACGCACTTCTTTGGTTGTCCATCAAAAGCTGATGACGATGTCTGCTCCTTTAACAGTGATGGCTGAACAGTCCTATCCTGAATATGTGGTGGTAGTGGTGGCAATCATGGCTGTGTTTCTCTTGGCTCTCTTCTTCTGGTTATCCTCGCCTTCTCCAGCATATGCACCCCATCCCTACACAGCTGTCGCCAAGTAAACAGCAACATCAGGCCCTTAGGTCCAATCTTGCACTTCCTGAAAGCATTCTTCATCTGATCCTTATAGTGCTCCTTTGGCCCTCCAGCTGAGTGTCGACCATGATGTAGCTGGCTGTATAATATAATATACACTTAGTACATAATATAGTATAATATACTTGGACAAGACATTGTACCCCAGCCACTGCAGCTCGGGCTGGGTGACCATGGGCTCAATACTTCTGCAGTTGGTCTTCACAAGTATTTCAGTGTGAGGCACACACTTATGCCAGGTAATTCCAAGGATGCGCTGGAGGCAGCTTATGTGGAAGCGCTCTAAGGATTTGATGTGACGGCTGGAGGTTAACCAAGTTTTGAAGATACAGAAGAAGCGGGTGACACAGACTGCTTGATATATGGTGACCTTGGTGGAAGGATGAAAGTTCTTGTTCTGAGAGACTCTGTGCTGAAGTCCCCGAAAAGCAAGAGATGCATGTATAATGCAGCTCTGGATATAGTTGTCAATGCTGCTATCCTCAGAGAGAATACCCTCCAGATATTTGAAAGATGGCACGACTGACATCTGTTCATCACCAACAGTGAAGGCAGGTAGAGTTGGTGGGACGCTGGTATTCCATTGACAGACCACCACTGTCTTGGTGGTGTTGACAGTCAGCCCCATCCTGCTGTATGCTCTCACCGCTGCTTCCAGTCTGAAGATCCTCCGCAGTATGGACCGAAAGAGCATAGTCTACATAATTCGGTGGTTGTTTGGTGGTGGTTGTGGTGAAGCTTGGTGACAAAACACCCCACAGGGAGTAATTCAGTGTGCTGGACTAGAAGGTGTCACCCTGTTCTCTGATTTTAATTTGTAGTGTCAGATTATATTTTCTATAATAAAGTAATGACTAAAAATACAGGCCAAACTGTTTAACCTGAGTTATTGTATGTTTGGTTGCATTCAATAAAATGTACAACAGTTTTTTTTTTGTTTTGCTGGTTTCATTAAAACCTGTATTATTTGGTTTTAGCCACTTGGGGGCAGCACAGGAGGATAAACACAGCAGTGAAAATATCCAATTCTTTCGCTGCTAAATTTTCCAGTATCTTTGCCAGCTAGTCGTGAACTTTATCCATCTTGTGTTTGGTGGAGGGAAGGTAGTGTTTAATGAGTTTTTAGAGTGTCCTTGAAAACAGCTACCTGCTGCGGCCTAAAATTAAGTTAAAGTGAGTGAATCAAAACAGTAACGTAGCTGAAAGACACTAAAATGACAGATGCAGAGATGAAAGTGTGAGTGACACCTTTTATATTACACATAGTAATTCAATCCACTAAATATTAAAATGTTGATTACAGCAGCTTTAAGTTTCACTGGCTTTATTCAGATTTCCACCTATTACATGATGAAAAGCTACACAAAAACGATTCATACACTATCTTACAGCCCCCATTCTGTAGAATCTTTATATGATTATCTTTCAAATAAGTGTGATGGCACATGTTTTTGTTAGAAGAAAAATTTGACGCTGGAAGTGTTGCTGCAAATGTCTTTTTTGATACAACCACTAGAGTCAGAAATCTACAAATCAATCACAGAGGGGCTTTAACTCCTTAACAAACCAGATTAATCCTGATTTGGCAAACTTTTGAGAAATGTTAGAAAGCAGAAAGCCTCATGATTCTTTCCGAGTAAACCATTTAAGAACCTAATATCATGAGCAACAACTAAACTGGTTAAAAACTGAAGTGAATGAAAGCAGTGGACAATAAGCACAAAATGTTGACTAAATGATCTAAGATCTAACTGCATGATCAGAAACAAACACATTCACACACATACTGAGAAGCTGTGCAAGGCTTACTGCACAGTTACCATGGAAACAAACCTCCCATCCTCATTTTTTCTCCGTGTTTTGAGATTTACTTCGAAATTTGTTTTGGTAGTTGATAAAAACACAGACAAAATAACACTGACTAGACTAAGGAAAAGTGCATCACAATGACATTTCTGAAATTTCTTTTTAAATATGAAATGAAACTTTAACCTTTCCAGACACCAGCAAAGTCTTTCCATCCTGCCAGTTGGTGAGACAAAACTCTACATCTGCCGCTGAAGTCTGCAGGCAACATTACTGAGAGGAAGTACTGTTCAATTCTGCAGGCTTTCACGTCTGTTAGTGGATGGGGGAGAAAGTGTGAAGAGATGATTGCCAAGTTTTTTTCTCCGCTAAAAAAGAGGTAGAATAATTGACTGATTAAATTTAGCACATCTATTAAGATGAACAGAGAATCTATTAGCATTTAAACAGCATGTGGTTTGATTACACAAGTAGCACAACATGAGCCTTGTGTGGCTTTGTAATTATGTTTGTGTCAGCTAAGTGCAGAATGTTATCCAAACACTGAGTCAATTGAATGTCTGAGCAGTAACAGGAGCAGACCTAACCCTCCTGGGGCTCTTCTCACTCTTCTATCAGTCATTCACTTTCATCTCGACTCTCTCATCTTTTCATATACAACCTGCCCAATAATGGATTCATCATTTAATTTTGATGTCTCTTGTTTTTGTCATTTGCTCTCAAAAAGCTAACAGTGTTTTTTCAGTTTCAGGACAGCAGAGCCGAGTGCTGATGGGTATACAAAGGACTTGTACAGCTCTGTAAATTGAACCACTCAGAAAAAGACTGTAAAACAGATCTGTATGACTCAGCGGCTACTTTCATGTTCCTGTTGATAAGTAGAGAATATTTTTGCACTTTGTCAAGTAAAGCCAACTTTATTTATAAATCACATTTCATATAATGTAAGTTCAATGTGCTTCACACACAACAAATATGAAGAAAATAAAATGAATCATGAATACATATTTAATATATGAAAAAAACATAAATTCATAAAAATGAATCTCCTGCCCACCCACCCACACAAACATACCCACTCACACAAAACTAGAGAGAGAGAGAGAGAGAGAGAGAGAGAGAGAGAGAAAAGAGACAGACAGAGAGAGACAGACAGACAGACATATGGAGGCACTAGCTAGCCAAAGGCCTGAGAGAACATGTAGGATTTTAGCTTGCTTTTAAAAAAACGACACAGTTGTGGTACATCTTATATCATCAGGCAGTTTGTTCCAGAGAGTGGGCCCATAATGACTGAATGAACCTTCAACAGATTTACTTTAGATCATGGCTAGAGTTAGTAGACCAGTGTCTGATCTGAGGGTTCAGAAGGGTTTGTAAGCAGAGATCAGGTCAGAGATGTATTTAGGAGCTCAACCATTAAGTGATTTGTAAACAGTGAGCAGTACTTTGAAATCAGTCCTGTATTTTATTGGAAGCCAGTAACATGATTGATTACTTTTAAGTATAGATTGTATAGATTGATTACTTTTAAGAGAACTGTTTCAGTGTATTGGCTAGTCCTGAAACCAGATTGATACACATCATACAGATTGTGGAATTATTGGTAACTGTGCAGCTGTTTGTAGACAGCCTTTTCAAGTATTTTACTGAGAAAAGGGATATTGGAGATTGGTCTGTAGTTGCTTATCTCCATTGAGCTTTTGGTGTTACAGATACCACTTTGGTTTTTATGGGTGGAATGCTGTCATACATTTGACCAAGAACACAGTTGAAGTAATCCACCATGGCATCGTGCCTTGTCAGCATACTGACTGATAATGATATCTACTGCACCTTCATGGATAAAACACTTGCTTGGCATGCTTAGGGACCCAGGTCACACAAAAAATGTACAGAAATGATCCGAGATTGCAACATATAGAATGGATATAACTGTAATATTTAGACCCTTTCAGATAACCAGGTCAAGCGTGTGGCCTATTTGTGGGTAGGTCCTTTACATGTAACATGTTGTGAGAATTGAATTGACTCTAACAGATCAGTAAACTGTTTTGTATCGGCATTATTGGGTTCATCAGTATGGATGTTGAAGTCTCCTGAGATAACAATGCAATCAAATTCAATTAAAATTTTGGATAGTATGAAGCTCACTGAATTCTTGTTGTGGCCATGCTTAAACTTAGGAGGGTGATACATTATAATTAATTGGGTGGGGGATACAGATTTAAAAACGACAGCAACATATGAGATGAGATGAGAAATTGCCACAAGAAATATTATTAAAGCTTAAATGATCAGCATAGAGGGCAGCAACCTCCCTGCCCTTCCATTGTATCTTGTGCTATGTACAAAATTGAAATTTTCAGATGTTTCTATCAACTCTTTGTTACCAGTCTCATCCAGTTAGGTCTCAGTGAGCATAGTACAATGGAGTCTGTTGTTACATATAATGTCATTAACAATGAAAGTTTTGTTAGATAGGGATCTGACATTTAGCAGTGCCAGCTTTAGAGAGCAGCAGCTGGATATGACATAGCAGGTTTAACATGAACAAGATTCTCCAAATGAGCAACATGATGACTGATCTAAATTATTGGTTACAGCAATTGTGTCTATTGTTGATTATTGCTGGAATAGTGCAGCTGCACATCTGGCTCAGTGGCCATTATTACTCCCCTGACTCCTCTGAATCTTTGATTGTTTGTTGACTGCACAGTAGCTAACATATTATCCACAGCAACGTCATGGCAACAGGGATGAGTAATGGTTTCTAAAAAACAAAGCTACACTGACCTTATTCCAAAACAGCTGAGGAAGAACAAATTTTCTTTTAACTACTCATAAATGGTTGCAGGATATGCTGCAAGGTTTTATTCAATGATGTCAGTGGAAACAGTAAGTGGAAATGTAATTGTACTTTCCACAAGTCCTAAGTTTATTTTTATTTTTTTATTATAATTTTGTGAACAGTTTTGGCTTTTGGCAACCTTTGTTAAATGCTACTGCAGTTTCTACATATCCAGTTGCATCAAACAAAACATAGTCATAATATTGTCTTAAAAAGAAGAAAGCACAAGTTCAGATGTGTATTAATGTGCATTAATGTGTAATGTGTTTTAAATGCACCATTCAATATTTTAAAAGATATTTTAAAAGATACTACTCAACACACCAAACATTTGTGCACTTTTCTTTAATATCCATCCTGAACCCTAAGTTAAGTTGAGTGCACATTTCTCAACCAATATCTGAAGACAAAGTCAAAGTTTATTTATTTAAAGTGCAAAATCACACTGGGGTGTCTCAATACACTTCACAGCAGTAAAATAGTATTAAAAGAATCAAACAATATCTTATCTATGCACATTTCAGCTGGACAGATTCTTGTTTTTGTTTTTAACCATTTTATTCTCTCATATAGGAGACACACGTCATCAGTTCAACTTATTTCACTAGTTGGTCATTTTAGTGGGCAGCCTTAGTGATATACACAACAAACTCTGCATCTGATCCTATTTGCACGGAAGCCTGTCTGATACTTTGTCGAATAAGGTAAAATATTTGACACTTAATAGATAATACAAACAAAGGAACAGGCCAAAACAATGATACAGTGAGGTAGGACCTCAATCCTTCAAACCCTACACATGGCTGACACACAGGAGAAAAACATAACATGTAGGTTTCTTTTATAATAAGTTCTACTTTTGGGAAGTAAATCAGGAAGTAAATATATTGCTTGAAAGTTTTCAGAGCCTCTTTGGAGATGAAAAAAAGCATAGGAATCAAATGTCTGTGTTATTTCACACCAATCACATGCATGTTTCTCCAGAAGTTAAATGACAAACATGCCACTCTCTCTCTCTGTTGCATTTGATTTTGCTTTTTCCAATCTGAGAAAGAGCCTGGGGAGAGCTGAAGAAAAGACATACATGGTGTAATGGACAGAGGGAGTAAAATATAGCAGAGAAGAAATATATGCTCGCATGAGATGGTCCATTGCATAAGGTTTGTTTGTGCTGTGCAGCTATGACACAGAGAGACACTGCAACAGGGCGGAATAGAGAGAGGGAAGATTTAGAGAGCAGGAGAGAGAGATGGTAAGACAGATATAGAGGTGCTGGATGCAGATCCTAATAAAAAAAAGAAACAGAAAAAAACAGACGTAAAGCCCTGCAGCTGAATCTGTTCCAGCATACACATAGACACATATACACAAACTTGTGGTTTATTCTCCCCTCTATCAACACAGATCCCCAAGCTTCTGAATTTCTAGCACACATATATACACACCTGCTACATCAGCTTTGAATAAATACTGCTACGAGTGACTGCATGTCTGTGTGAAAGCTATAATGTCCTATCAACATATTTCAGGATTCTTACCGCAACAGAGGGGGCGACTACATCTCTGTCTGTCGTTTCTTTCTGTCTTCATTTGTTTTCAGTCTTTCTTTGCAGATGCTTCATGTGCTGGGATGTTTCTTCTTCTTTTTCTTCTTCCTCTCTCTCTCCCTCTCTCTCTCTATCTCTCTTTTTCATATAAATGTGTATTTATGGATCTCTTAAGATTCCTGAAATATCACTTCCCTAGCTCTCCCTCTCTGTCACTGGAGCTGAAGAGAAAATTGGCACAAACTGAATCTCTCTCTCCCTCCCTCCCTCCCTCCCTCCCTCCCTCTCTCTCTCTCTCTCTCTCTCTCTCTCTCTCTCTCTCTCTCTCTCTCTCTCTCTCTCTCTCTCTCTCTCTCTCCCTCTCTCTCTCCTTCTCTCTCTCTCCCTCCAGCTAAAGAGGAGATGAGGTGTGTTCTGCAGCAGAGCTTCTGTCCCTCTCATCTCTCCTCCTCTCTTTCTATTGCCTGCCTCACTCTCTCCCTCGTTCTTTTTCTGTGTGTCACAAGCCAAAGGTAAACCACTTGAGTTAGTTACAGCATTATATTTCTGCTGGATGATAGGTTTCCTTTGGCCTCTGGTGATGAGTTTTCTACCATTGTCTACAGATTTAGGAGCTGCTTATTGTGACAAGTTACAGATCTCAGCATCTCAGCATACAGTCAGCATCTTTAGCACAGTATTTATTCATTGCAAGATGAATAAAATAGTCTCTGCGCCCTTAAAAACCTACAGTGCAAATCAATGAACATGATCAATTTTGTACTGCGTGATCTTAGAAAACTATGCGTGAACTTCACGTTTCAATAAGGATGAAATGAACCTTATTCTAATTGATGTAATTTGTATCATTTATTAAAGAATGTAATCTGAGAACAAAGCATACATTCTGACACTTTATGCACAGGGCATGCTTAAAAATCTGTATCATTTAAAGCTCTCCTAAGAGCTTCCATATAATTTAACACTGACACATGGTGGCTACTTGTAAAGCAGTTCCTCCCTTTCTCATCTGTATTACTGCGGAGTACCTCCTAATTTTTTACACTAATGCAGGATATTGCTACTTGAAACTGATACATGTAAAATATTCCACCTTTAGTGGCCGCGGTGTAAGATCAGAGCACAGTAAAATATAGAAAATATACTAGAAACAGACAAATTAATTAAAATTGGATTCTGGTCGAGTGGTTTTTATATTCTGTTTTAAAACCAGAATAGCTCTCCTAACAGCCTCTGTATAATATATATTGACAAATGGTGGCTACCAGTGGTAATTTATGTATGAAAGAACAGTAATTATTAATAAGTAATGAAGGTGAAGATTTCAGTACAGTTTGATTATATTGGAATGAAGTGATAACACTACTCTGTGGATGGCTCCAGGCTATGGCAATACAGGAGCAGGATATATGATAAATAATATGCATACATCTTTGCAAGTAATCCCTGTTTTAATTATCTTGGAAGTAAAAGACACTCTGCAGCTCATACAAATACTGTAAAGCCAAAGCAGGTGGAGGCTGAAGTGGATAGGGTTTGTGTAAATAGCACCTACAGTAATGGCAGTGAAGAATATGTTAGTGTGGAGAGTAAATGTGAGCTGGAAAACCTGCTGTTAAAGTAGTGCAGTGAGATGTGATGATGGGTGACGTAGGATGATTTTCTAATTGGCCCCTAATTTAAAGTTCTGTAACTGGATCTGAGCCTGACAGATTTTGATGAAGCACTGAGTCTTGGGTTAGGTTTGTTGCTTTGAGCTTTGGGTTCAGGATACCAAAAGTAATTCTTAAAGATGTTTCTTTTTTTTATCTCTCTCTATGGCCAATCTCGATGGTCCATGTTGGTCATGTGTTGCAAGTAGGACACTTACATAAGTTGAAATTAACCACATTAAAGCCGCTGCAATCAATGTTTCTATATTAAGAACTAATCACTACTTGTATGTGAAAGGTGTCGCTTGTCGTCATAAAGATACAGGGAATTATTGTCAGACTCTGGTTCCCCGGAGCTCAACATATAAGTGTGTTTCAGGTCATTGTTTTGGTTTTCTCGCCCTCAACTTTACTGTTTCAGTTCAGTCTCATTGTTGTAAACAAACAAACAAACAAACAAACAAACAAACAAACAAACAAACAAACAAACAAACAAACAAACAAACAAACAAACAAACAAAAAACAGCTGCCCAGCATCAAAAAGCAGATAGACAAAGTGACTAACTGCTGACAATAGTGAATGTGAAAGGAAAGGGAAGGAATGTGGATGTTGGACTTTCATTCATTCATCAGGTGGACAGAAACACAACTCTGAATGAATGCTAATGTTGCTCCTCTTTTGCCAACATGTTTGCCATTTCAGTTTTATAAGACAACAATATGTCACTGTGCTATTCACAGCTTGCTACTTGCCACTACAAGTGGCCAAAATATCAGTAAATGCAGGTTTAACTATACTTCTTTCCATCTCTCATTGGTATATTGCGTAAAACATGTCCTTCATTTCTTTTCTATTACTACAGAGTACCACTGATAATGTTTGCAAAATATTCTACCTGTAGTGGCAGTGTTGTATGATCAGAGCTCCCATGACTTCCTGCCAAGATACCTAGAAATAAAATATTTCTGGCCGTCAGACAGAATATAATAAGTCAAATTGCATCTTTGGATTACCAGAGTTGGATACCAATGTCTATATACACATTCTGCATTATGGGTAAGATCCTGTCAGCCATTTATTATGAGATAACTGTTACAGCATAGTAAAAGCTCAGGATTTCAGCAGCAGTCATTACCAAAAAGTGTGTAGGCAATGCAATAAAACAAAAAATGTGCATAAATAGACCTGAATCTCACCATTGTTTCTTTTTTTTTCAAACTTCCTTTACTGATTGTATTCAATAATGAAATCAAACGAGTGTGTCATTTGAGGTGTGTGTTAAACATAATTAAACATTCAGACAGTCTGAAATGCCATGACACTCAGGTCTTTCTCAGGTCAAATGATGCTGGCAGCTGAGGACATACATTTTTTATTCAGTACTTAGAGAGCGTATTAAATGAGGAGCTTGTGAAGACAGGTATAGAAACAAAGCCTCTGGTCAGTGCTATCTATCAGTTCTAATGCTGTATCACAACAGATTTTCAGTAGTTCTTCCACAATATAATAAACAAGCGCTATGAGTGATGATATATACAAAAAATGATATATGATATACAAAAAAAGACTTTTGTGACTTTTCATAATTCATGCCATTGTCATGCATTATATTTCTCCATGCAGCAAATTGTGGGATGACATTCAATTTTAGGGAAGTACATACTTTGTGATGTCCTGGCTCCTATGACAGTTCAGAGGCGATTCTGTCTCACAGAGTGGGATTCACTGTTCACATTACTGACCACTGCCCTTTCACTAATGGGAAAAAAGAGGCACACACTCATATGGCTCCCTATTTATTCCCACCATTTTTCTTTTCACTCACATTTACAGAAAATAGTGGTAGAAGGGCTGTTTGTGTATTTGAGTGGGTGTGCGGTGAAAATCAGCCAGATTGGTTTTGAAAGAAAGCAAAAGAGAATCACTGCAAAATTGAAGAAAAAAAAGCACAAAATGAGAGAAAAGAAAAGAGGAGACATTCAGAAAGATAGAACGAGCCAGTTAAGTTAAAAGTACAAAGCATTTTTCTAGCTTGAGGGTCTGTATTAATGTTTCTTAATGTGTATTTGTGTGTATATGTGTGTGTTGAAACAGTTCGACTCGACTCTCTAATGGCTTTCCCCTTCATTTGCTTGATTCATTCAGGAGCTAACACACAAAAGCACACACACCCACATGCCCTGCTGACTGAAAGGCAGCAAGGATAAGTGGTAGCTCGCTGAAAGGAAAGGAGAGAGAGGAGGTCGCCATAGCAACACTGGGGGGGTTGTCGCTTTTATTGGAGAAAGAAAATAAGCTCTGCCTATCCTCCGATCTCTCTCTCTCTCAATTCTCCGTTCTCTGTCTCACCTATCTATTTTGTCCGTGTGTTTATTTCATCTCTCATCAGCTGACGTCAGCCGCTCGGGACGGCTACACAAGATATGAAAATTCAACTCATGTCTGGTGTTAAATTCTTTACTTGTTAGTATTTTCATTATCATCATGAAATTGTACTTTAAAAATATATGTGTGTGTGTGCAAGGAAATAAATATATTTCTGTCTCATATTTTAAGGGTAAGAAGTAGAATTAAAGTATATAATCCTGAGGAAATGGTGACACCAACAGTGTTCTGACACCTTGTGACACAAACATGCAGTATCTGAAAGTGTGTTTTCAGCTATCAGTGAGTCAAGGTCCTGAGTCACATTCACTGATATTATTAGTAAATTGAGTCTTTGTTACAGGTATATCTGAACGGAGGCAAACATGTCACTCTGTCAAGTTTAGGAATGTGACTCATTAGTCCATGGACCCAGGCCAGAATTTTCACTAATTGGTACCACCCAAAGTGGAAAATTCTAGTTTGGTATTTTGAAAAGGTCTATATTTCTAGATGATATTTCAACATGATAACCCTTCTCAAGAGGTAACTTAGTCACAGTTACCTTCAATGACTCCAACTGTTGATGAAAACTGATGACAAAATCTTCATTCATTTTATTTGAACAGAACATGTCATACATACAAAAAATAGGAATTCTACTTCTTTCAATCATTTATTTAATACATATACCAATGATCAACATCATTATCACAAATTTGTGTTATACTATCATACTAATATCCATTCTCGCGTATTCATGTTGAATTGCATTCAAAATTGGACCCCTGCAGGACTCTGCTGCTTGATGCCACTAAACTAAAAAAAGAGGGAATAAGCACAATTTACCTCCGTTGGTAATCTGGCTGGTGAAGAAAGCGGGACCTTCTCCTAGCATGGTTACACTCTCCAGTCAGTACTTAAAGGAGTGGTGATGTCATGGCTGATTTGCCATGGTTTCCTGTGGTGTTGATGTGTCTCTGCCAATCAGACAAGAGTTTGAGGCTTCCTGCTGATTTCACATTTAGGTGTTAAATTGTCAAAGCATCATGGGAAATTGGTGCTGCTCCTTTGTTTCAGGGGACAAAGGAAAAGGGTGGCCTCATGGCCAGGCCTCAGAGTTTAAATGTAGGCCTACGTTTGTCTGACCCTTTGGTTGAGGCCCAACAACACTTAAGAAAACAAGTTGCAGGGAGAACAGTATAAACAGTGCCCCAGACAATGAGATCCAAATTCTAGATGGCTCAGCAGTCATAAACATGCTGTAACTAACTCAGAAGCAATGAAGGGGACAAGAACAAGAGTGGATAGAAAAAATAAGATACCAACCAACTGGAAAGGCTTCCTGAGTGTGGATGTAAACAAAACAGAGCTCTTTCACTTTCTGGCCAGGAACCCTGTAGAAATGTCAACCAGCAAATGAGTTGTTTCACTTGTGGACCCAATGGTATATAATCTCACCCACAAGAAATGGATCAGATTGCCCCTTGGATGCATGAAGAGAAATATACAAGGATGCCACTTAATGTGGCAGATGCTGCAAGAAAAGGAGCTAAAAAGATCTCCCTGTGGACTGACGACACATATATTGTGGTCCTAATTGTTGTGTATGTGTCACAGCTGGACATTGAAGAGATGTGGGTGGCATCTGGGACTGGCAAGAACTTAATGAGAATTGTCAAGTCTTTGGGTCCTGACAAATTGAAAACCCTTTGTATGTCTGTCAAACTAGGCAGTGCTGATCAAATATGGGTCAAAATTCTGTTCCTGCATTGCCTTTTTCTCACCTCAAATGTTTTCAGAAGCATATTTGAGTGTACTGTTTTAGCTGTAATATGAGAAAGTTTGTAACCTGGTTGCCATTTTGAAAATTGACACAGAGGGATTAACTTGCAGTAACATGCACATGCAGCTGGACTGGCTATCAAAACAAAAAACAGGGAAGTTTGAATATTCCTTCTCTGGTCAGGTAGCCACTACTCCACTATATGTTTACATAGCAAATAGTTGTTTGCTGCTCTATTAATTTTCAAAATGTCATATATAAGACCTTTAAGCTTTTAAAACTCGACACAACATGCATGCAATATACATGATATTATAAATTCTAACCTAAGTATTCAAATACTGTGATTTCATTCACATGGCATTCAGAATAGTTATATCGGTTATCATATTTTAAAGAACTTGTATGGACCCTACAAACAAGCTGGTACCAAAGAGGTTTTGCCACCTTAGGTGGTAAATTCTGGCCTGGCCCATGGACCCATTTCTTGATTAACACCCAACCCATATTAATTTTATCAAGTTTTCGGGAAAATCACCTCTTTTCATTTTACCCATTTTTCGAGTAACACGCATCCTTTACTCACTTTACTCATCCCTCCACCCTATGCACACACACACACACACACACACACACACACACACACACACACACACACACACACACACACACACAGCTAAGTGTGAGTGTGTGTGTGTGTGTGTGTGGCCAGGAGAAAATGATTGAGAATTTGCTGCCATGGTGACAAGCCCAGCAGTATCTAATAGCAACGGGTTGTTGAGAAGCCTGCATTTTGCGGGGGTGGTGGTGGAGGGAAGCGGTAGAAGGAGCTGAATACGAAGTGCTCGTACCCACATTTTTCATAGTATTCATATTTTGATCACGTTCTTTACAATTTGTGCAGAGTGACATCATACCTACAGTACTCAGTGCTTTTTGTCATTAACTATTTGCTCCCTCTGCCTTAAATATTCACCAATGCATCATCAAAAGCAAAATCACACACATATAGAGCAACTGCTAATTGTTCAACTTAATCAAACCTGCTCCCCTGCTGGCAAACAACTCAGAGTAGATTTTAATATATTCCACTCCATTACACAGAGCGTCAACATTATTACGTAGTATTTTGTTTAATACACATGAGCAGAGGCACTGACTTCATCCTGTCTCTCCAACAGAATAGACAACACAAAGATAACACAATTAATGATTTTATCATTAATTTATCATTAATCTTTAATTATCATTTCCACACGCCATGTTTCAATTAAGTAGCATGTTGTGTGTGTGTGCTTGTGTGTGTGTGTGTGTGTGGTATGCGGTTGTGTATATTGCGTGGGTGATGGCAACAGGTCTGTGTTTATCTGCCGGTTCCCTGTGCCTGGTTGCCATGGGGAAAAAGACAAGAGAGAGTTTGGTTTGTGGTTCAACAAGTTCAATGTAATTTGTCTCCACAGCAAAAAAGAACAAGGGCTGTTGCTTCAAAGGTTAAGATCTATTTTGCTCACAGCTTAAATTAAAGTTTTAACCATTTCGAAGAGCAGATGATATCATGGGAGGGAGAACTAAAATGATCCAGAGAAAAAAGAAATAAACACTCCTTCTTGAACATCTTATGCAAAATGGACCTGGACTTAGGACTGTACAGATTATTGACTCTCTCTGGTGGTGAGATTTGGTAGTGCATTTAAACACTGCGGCCATTTTTCACAAAACAATCATACACATACATGTATATTCTTGTAAATTTTGGCATTCACTCGACTGCTTTCTCCTCCTAAGTGCACTGGAATAACTTCTGCTGACATAAAAGTAAATAAAAATAATAAAACAGTTGCCCTCTAAAAAAGGAGACATCTCAAAGTCACCACAAATGCAATCCTAACAGTTCCACACATGCTGAAACTTAGTTGGATAAAGTAGTAACAAAAAA
Source organism: Euthynnus affinis (assembly GCA_029490765.1). Lineage (NCBI taxonomy): Eukaryota > Metazoa > Chordata > Actinopteri > Scombriformes > Scombridae > Euthynnus > Euthynnus affinis. The sequence goes on along the minus strand of CM055840.1, from coordinate 14,026,199 downwards.
ATCCTTTTAAAAATGTACCCATAATGCATTGTTATATGAGTAATGATGCAACTGTGATGCAACCACACAAAACAAGGGCAATATAAACTTCAGTATGTTGAAATTCTCATGTAATACGCTGGTATTTTCACTCTGTGTTTATCAAGCAGTTTAGCAATGAGTTATTAGTTAGAAGGAATAACAATTGAGAGCAAGCTTACTAGCTGAGCTGCACAGAGGTGAACTGGGGAATGATGTTTTACGGAAACCTACAGTATGTCTATCCACATTTCATGTACACAGAAATACACATAAAGAATTCTTGTTTTTGTTGGTTAGCTCAAAATCAGCTAAAGAACGATAAATATTGTACATAGTGTCACAGCCCAGCTGAATCCAGTCACACAGGTTTTCAAATAATGTAAGATTCAAAGTGCTGGAAACATTCCTTAGAGGTGTTTCCAGCATTTTGGTCCATATTGACATGTTATCTATAACAGTTGCTGCAGATTTGTCCACTGCAAGGACATGATGCAAATCTCCTGTTCCACCACATGCCGGAGGTGCTTCACTGGATTGAGATCTGGTGACTGTGGGGGCCATTTGAGTACAGTGAACTCAATGTCATGTTCAAGAAACCAGTTTGACATGATTTGAGCTTTGTGACATAGTGTGTTATCCTGCTGGAAGTAGCCATTAGAAGATGGATACACTGAGGTCATAAAGGGATGAACATGCTCAGCAACAATACTCAGGTAGGTAAACAGTGCTCAGTTGGTACTAAGGGGCCCAAAGTGTGCCAAGAAAATATCCCCCACACCATTATACCACCACCAGCAGCCTTACCCACTGATACAAGGCAGGATGGAGCCATGCTTTCATGATGTTTACGTCAAATTCTGATCCCATCATCTGAGTGTAGCAGCAGAAATCGAGCCTCATCAGAACAGACAACATTTTTCCAGTCCTCTATTGTCCAATTTTTCTGAGCCCATAGGAACTGTAGCCTCAGTTTCCTGTTAGAGGACAAGAGTGGCACCAAGTGTAGTCTTCTGCTGTTGTAGCCCACCTGCTTCAAGGTTCAATGTGTTGTTCATTCAGAGGTGCTCTTCTGCATACCTCAACTGTAACGAGTGGTTATTTGCCTTACTGTTGCCTTTCTATCAGCTTGAACCAGTCTGGCCATTTTCCTCTGACCTCTGCTATCGACAAGGCTTTTTGCCCAGAGAACTGCTGCTCAATGGATATTTTCTCTTTTTCAGTCCATTCTCTGTAAACCCTAGATATGGTTGTTTGTGAAAATCCCAATAGATCTCAGCAGTTTCTGAAATACTCAAACCAACCCATTTGGCACAGCCATGCCATGTTCAAAATAACTTAAATCCCCTTCCTTCCCCATTCTGATGTTTGGTTTGAACTTCAACACATTGTCTTGACCTTGGCTACATACCTAAATGACCTTGTCTACATGCCTAAAGGCATAGAGGTGCGGCCATGTGATTGACTGGTTAGATATTTGCAGTTACAAGTAGTTAAACAGGTGTACTTAATAAAGTGGCTGGTAAGTGCAAAACAACACAATATATGTAAAGAGAAGATCTAGTTTTAAGGATAATACAAGTGCTACAAATGACAGATGAACAATGAAGAATATGTAAAACAAATGTTTAAACCTATCAAGCCTTTTTAGAGCAAATGTGTCATCTTTAATCATCTAAAACTGGACTTTCACAGATGGAGCATAAACGGTGACTTTGAATGTCATACATTAAACAAGATAATTCAGTATCTGTTAATGAAGGTTTAAAAAGATGGTGCAGCCAACGTGAGACTAGTTTCAAAATCACATTACAGTCACCAAACTGCTTCACAGTCACATTCAAGGGCATGAAAGGACAAAAAGCCGTTTTCAATTGCTAGACTGTGGGCCTAATTTCAGGTGACAGACCAAAAAAACAAAAAAAGCAAAACAGTAATAACTGATATTAAACAATGTATAAGCGTGATAAAGCAGCCAGCAGAGAACTTAAGGACGGCTGAGTAAATATCAGTATCAAACGAATCATGTAAACAGAAAATGATGCAAATCAAATTTTTCCAAGTACTATCAGTTACTTATAGATATTGGAAACATTCATTAACTACTGAAAAGCAGGATGAAAAGCCAAGTGTAAATTTAGAAACTTGATTTACAATGCTGTTAGTTTGTACCGCACAGTATAATCAACAATAATAACCTTGACAATATCTAATTTAATCAGATCATATCATTATCAAAAGACGCTTGAAGGATATCAGTTCTTTCCATAAATCCAATGCACCACAGGTCAAACAAATGAATGAGCTTGACTTTTCTGTTACGCTGAATTGGCAAACCATAACAAACATAGTTAACAGATATTGCAGATATGGGGACGAACCAGTGAGTATATAAGGGTGTCCCAGCCCTCAGTTCTTTGTACAGAAGCAACATGGGCAAGCTACTCATCTGCATTGGTAAGCTGAACTTTTTGCTCAAAGGAACTTTCCCATATTGCACCTGAATTTCATTTTGTGCTCAAAAGAATGATTTATTTAACATGCATAATGCAGAACACCTAACCTGCTTCCTCCTCACATTCTCTCTGTAGGACTGGCTCTCCTGCTGCATGTGCAGCTAGGTAATTATAAATTTTAGACATATGAGATGTGTAGACATGTGTTAGTTAATAACAAATAGAGAGCAGACTAATTGTTCCATGTGTTGCAGGATCATCCTACATCCTGTCCTGTTATTTCACTAACTGGGCACAGTACCGTCCTGGAGCAGGCAAGTATCTCCCCACCGACATTGACCCATGTCTCTGTGACCATCTCATCTATGCCTTTGCTGGAATGGACGGCAACATGATCAAGACCTACGAGTGGGACGATGAGAAACTCTATGGACAGTTCCAGGCCCTGAAGAACCAGTTAGTATACATAAATGCTCATGGTGATTTTGTGTGTGTGAGACTCCAGTGTCAAAATGAATCAAGTCAATTTTATTTATATAGTGCCTAATCACAACAGGAGTTATTGTATCTCAAGGAACTTTTCATATAAAGCAGGTCTAGATTGTACTCTTTAATTTACTGAGACTCAACATTCCCCCCCTGAGCAAGCACCTGGGAGGAGAGAGCATAGCAGAATGCAAGTTCTTCATAGAGATGTATAGTAAAAATAATAATAATAAAAGTAAGACTGTAGTGGTTAGCAATCACAGATCCAGATTCTACAGCTCCGGAAGCAGAGAGACCTACCTGTGAGACGAGAAAGCACAAAACTACGGGAGAGAAAAGATGCTGAGTTAGTAACATACATTAGGGTTGTGAATGTGTACAGAAGGAGAGGGAGACTCCCATGATGTACTGAGAAGAGCTCAGAGCATCATGGGAGTCAAGGCCCATAGCAGCATATCTAAGGGCTGGTCTAAGGCAAGTCTGGCCAGCCCTAACTAGAAGCTTTATCAAAAAGGAAAGTTTTAAGCCCACTCTTAAACACAGAGAGGGTGTCTGCAAACTGGAAGATGGTTCCACAGGAGAGGAACCTGATAGTTGAAGGATTCTGCCTCCCATTTTACTTTTGGAGACTCTAGGAACCACAAATATCTGCATTCTGGGAACACATTGTTCTAGTGGGGTAATAATAGGGTACTATGAGCTCTTTAACATATGATGATGCCTGACCATTACAGGCTATGAGGAGAATCTTTTAAAATTCTGTTCTGGATTTTACAGGAAGCCAATGCTGCGAAACTAAAATGGGATAAATGATATCTCTTTTTCTAGTTTTTTGTCAGTAGATGTGCTGCAGCATTGTGGACCAACTGGTGAATAGTATTGGTCCAAGCACAGAACCTTGTGGAGCTCTGTGTCTAACTATTGTGTGCATGGAAGATTCATTGTTAACGTGAACAAACTGAAGTCGATCTGATAAATAGGTTTTAAACCAGCTTAATGCAGTTCCTTTAATTCCAATTGTGTTAATGTCCCAGTCTCTGTAATAGGATATGATAGTCAATTGTGTCAAATGCAACATTAAGATCTAACAAGACAAATGCAGAGAGGAGTCCTATGTCTGATGCAATTAGGAGGTCATTTGTAACTTTCACCAGTGCTGTCTCAGTGCTATGATGCGCTCTAAATCCTGACTGAAAATTCTCAAATAAGCTATCATCATGTAGAAAGTCACACAACTGATTGGCGATTGCTTTCCCAGTTGCCAGTCAGTCGTGTTATTTGTGGTAACAGCAGGTTTATTCCACATCTGACAAAGGACAATAGAGTAGAATGGTCATCTCTTGTGGACAAACACTGCATGCTCCGCCTGGAAAGACGGCATCATGTTAATGTTAGCTAGCTATACTGAAAGATTTTTACTGGCAATAAAACACACAAAAAATGAATAGTTAACAAAGACAAATATCCAACGAAATAAAGCCAGCTTAACTTTTATGCTTTTATACTTTGCTAGTACTACTCAATGCAGGTACAAATTTACAACACCAGGTAGCATCGTTGTTGCATTTAGCAGGATTTAACCTTAACAGAATACAATGTGAGCGATTAAAGTTGATGTTGTTACTGCTTGCAGGAACAGCAACCTGAAGACTCTGCTGGCCATTGGAGGATGGAACTTTGGTACTCAGAAGTAAGTAATGTTCATGAGGGTTAATAATGTCAGCACTTTTTAGAGACTTTGATGCACAGGTAGAAACACTCTGACCCTCCTTCCAGGTTCACAGCCATGGTGTCTAATGCTGCCAATCGTCAGACCTTCATCAACAGCGTGATCCGTTTCCTGCGTCAGTACCAGTTTGATGGTCTGGATATTGACTGGGAGTACCCTGGCTCTCGTGGCTCCCCACCTCAGGATAAAGAGCGCTTCACCACCCTGGTTCAGGTCAGCCAAACAGTTATCTTGCATCTGGTCAAACATTTTGGTTTTAAAAAATGCATTCATACAGCAACTTTAACTGTCTTTCTCTCCCCTCACCCATCTGTAGGAGCTGATGAGTGCCTTTGAGGCAGAGGGCAAGAAGACCAACCGTCCCCGTCTGATGCTGACCGCTGCTGTTGCTGCTGGAAAGGGAACCATTGACGGTGGATACCAGATCGCTCAGATTGGATCGTAAGTTTATGAGCAGACACATGAGACATGCCCTTATGTGTATTGTACAGAACACTTTCTAAGCTGTGACCCTCATGTCTGATCACTAGTGTGCTGGACTACTTCCATGTCATGACCTACGACTTCCACGGTTCATGGGAACACAATGTTGGAGAGAACAGCCCCCTGTACAAAGGACCTGCTGACCAGGGATCCAATATCTACTTCAATGTGGTGAGTGAGGGGATCATTATTTCTCTGCATTTCAACAATTTAATCTTGGTGCAAATTATTAAACATTATAGAACAAATGCTCACACTGGTCTGTATTCTCTCATGTGTAGGACTATGCCATGAACTACTGGAAGAGCAATGGTGCCCCAGCTAAGAAGCTGCTGGTTGGTTTCCCCACCTATGGCCACACCTTCCGTCTGGCTTCCTCTAACACTGCTGTGGGAGCTCCCGCCAGTGGACCTGGACCTGCTGGAACCTTCACTCGTCAGACTGGCTTCTGGGCCTACTATGAGGTATTTGCTTCTTTGACTTTATGTGTGCATGTAGACACTAGCCAGAACAACATACGGTATTCACACGTATTGTGCATTGTGTATTGTGTATTGTGTCCCTAACCTTATATCTCAACCTGCTGTCAGGTCTGCTCTTTCCTGAAACAAGGAGCCACCCAGGCTTGGGACGGCCCCCAGGATGTGCCATATGCCTACAACCAGGGAATCTGGGTTGGATATGACAATGTGAAGAGCTTCCAGGTTAAGGTATGAAGATATATTTCCTTATCTACACCAACTTTTATATGTTGGGCTGCACTTGGTTTAACCTCTTATCCGCTCTACAGATTCAGTGGCTGAAGCAGAGTGGTTTTGGAGGAGCCATGGTATGGAGTTTGGACCTGGATGACTTCACTGGAACTTTCTGTGGCCAGGGAAGATACCCTCTGATCAACACCCTCAAGAGTGGACTCGGAACTGGAGCTTGTAAGACACACATAAACTGCACATACTCTAGTAATCTACTAAATATTACTGTTTCCATCTTTTTGACTTCTTTCATTTCTCTCCTCAGCCTGCACTGCTCGTACTGACCCCTTGCCTCCAGTCGCACCCACCCAGCATGCCCAGCCCCAGCCTGGTGGTGGTGGCAGCAGCAGTGGTGGTGGCAGCAGCAGCGGTGGCAGTGGAGGATCTGGCTTCTGCGCTGGCAAGGCTGATGGACTCTACCCAGACGCATCCAACAAGAACGACTTCTATCATTGCCAGCAGGGAAAAACCTATGCCCAGCACTGTGCTACTGGACTGGTGTTCGATAACAGCTGCAAATGCTGCAACTGGGCTTAAACAATCCATGATATAGCATAGAACTTCATGTTCTTGTTTTTCAGTTAGGAGTTGGGTCAACTATCATGTAACACAAGACCATTTCACTAAGGCCCATTCAAGAACAGCTCTGTAACACCTGTCACTGTTCTAAACTGAATAAATCCAATATTTACAGCAACTTGTATGTCTGATGGTTTTATGTACCTTGTTTATGTTTTTCACCAGTCAAATCATCAATTAAAGAAGCAAAAATACATTTTTTGTAGTAGAGGTTTGGACATCAAAGATAAGCAACATATAAAATGGTTAACAACCTTTATTATCCTCATGTATTGAACATGGCATTACAGTCAGAAACTGAACTGCAATAAACATTGATCGTACAAACCAGAAAGGGCCACTGCAGACAAAAGGATGATAAATTTCAGCATGAAATTAGCAGTACTGGAGACATTGGGAAAAGGAACCAGGAACAAAGACTACACATGAACATCAAAGATAGTTAGACACAGGAATAAAGGCCAGATGAAAAAAACAAAAACAAAAACAACAATAAGCACAGTCTGACCACTAAAGGCAAGCCTAATGCCAGAAAGTTCCTCAAAAAGTCCAACACAAAACTGAAAAAGTCTGAGGGCACCTGATGATAATAACAACCAAGAAATGTAAAAGAACAAAAACACAAAGAGTCCAAAAAACAACTGAAAATCCATTCAGGATGTGAAACAAATGTTATTTTGACAATATACTCACAAAACAGACTACATGAGTACATACCAATATATTCTCATTTAAAACAAACATGAATATATCACTGCTTTAAATAAAATATTTTCTATGATTTCTGTGCTCTGTCAAAATAAATACTTTTTAATGTCTTTACCTAACAAATAGTGTATTACCCTGTGGTTGCATAGAATAATAATAATATGGATTAATTAAAATATAAGTAAAATAAATGCATCATCATTCAAAACACAAAATCTCTGGGTCATTTTTAAGTTTTCCTTTTGAATATTTTAACATAATACTTACACATGATATAAATGCATTCCTGTTTAACAATTTTCATACATATTTTTCAGACACATACCCCACAACTCATTCACACAGTACATACAAATATTTAGAAAATATATTATATATGTAACGGTTACAGTTCTGTCTGTGAATGTGCAGGTACATTTTTAATGTTAAAGTAAATATGTAAAAGCACCAAAAGCACTGAACTTCTGTTAAAGACATATACAGATTCCCTTAATATACTTACAGTTTCCCAAAAATGATTTACTTAATGAAATACAGTAAAATCAGAATTTCTATTTTCTATGTGCCTGACATCAAACACCATCAAATGGAGCTTTTGTAAGAATGATTTCATCAGCCGAGGGACTCAAGAGCAAATTAAACTCACTACCTGACATGTAGACAGATTCTTAAAACTTTAAACAGCTCTTCAAAGAATGAAAGACATCTGATTAAGGTAGCAAGGTAAGTTTAACACCATCCAGCATGAGATAAAGAAAATCTGCCCTTCACATAACCTTCCATTCAAACAACAGCTTTTTCATAACTTGATCTTGTAGATGGGTGTTCAGCTTTAACCAAAGCTAACTGGTTGAAGAAATGTGTGAAGACTGAAGATTGGATTTACATTTGCTTATCGCTTGTTGACACTTATCGTCTTTGGCCGCAATGTTCTTTTGAGTAGCGTTCTCCTCGATGGATGTCCAGGTAGGGATGCCATTCCTCAGAGGGAGAGCACAGTGACTTCAAACGCTGCGGACAGTACAAGATTATAAAATCGTATTTATAAATCATGAATTGGGTACAAACTTTGAAGGGCATCACTGCCTGCAAATTACAGAAGAAACCCAGCTTGCTTAAAACACTTCTCGTCTTAAACAAGATGACACACAAACCTTCCAGGGGTTTCCCTTTGCACCCATCATCTTATACACAGCGCCAACAGGAATCCAGAGGAGGACAAATGCAACCATGCACCAGCCCAGAGCCAAACCCCAGGCTGGGAACTGGACTGCTCCATAAGAAGGGGGCACAAATGTCAACAGAGACCAGATCAAGATCCCCTAGACAACAAAGGTAGTTGTTAATATAACATTTTACATGTTTATTCCCAGATTACTTTAAAAAAAGATAAAAACGGACCTATATAGGTATAGAAACTACAGAAAGTGCCCCGTGAGGTAGTTGAAAGCCAGTTAGGTAGAGCACGTGTTTAAAGTGTTTCTTTCTGCAACAACATAAAGTAAAAGAATAAATGTGAGGTTGTAGAGGTTGTACTCACCACTATGATGCAGGGGCTGATAAAGAACCAACATGCTCTCCACCACAGCCAGAAACCGAAGGTCTTTTCTCCAATCATCATCTCAATGTCTTTAATCAAACGGTTCCCTCCTGCAGGGCAAGAGAAGAACATGAATATGTGCACAACTCAGCAACAGAAAGCTGTTGTACCTCTGATGCTAATGCCTACATCATTCATATTCAATATTAATCTGTCAACAATGTAAAAAAAAATCCGACAAAAAGACCAAAACCAACAATGAATTGATCACACTAATACCAACAAGTATTATACAAGCCTGATGGCTTATTTTGGTGTGCCTTTCATTGTTCCAAAAAATTATTGAAAACACATCAGTGAGACATATGGTTGCAATTGATGACATTTTCCTTCATTACTACAAACATGGGCACTGTAATTTATTTTAAGCCAGTTCCACATGCACTGTTTAATTGCATGAAATACTCAGTAAAGCATTAAATCTGCAGCTACAAAACCACCAACAAATGCAATATTCACTGCTGACATTTGCTAAAAACTACAGTGCCCAGTTGTTTTAAGAAGTGAATCAACATTTTTTGTAAAACTTGAACCATTTTTAAAAATATTTACTGTATGTCTTCAGCAGGAATAAATGTGCTTACACCTGGGCACCACAGAGAGGGTAGGAAAGTATTTGGGTGTCTATACCTTTAATAATATGACAATAATTAAAGTATTACTTTCATGTTTTGAAATACATGGGATATGATGTTAATCTAAAGTGCCAACTCTTAAATGTCCATGCTCCCTGTGGTGATGGAAGGCTTAAGTACTGCCCTACGCAACTCAGATGTTGAGAAAGGCTGAGCAGGTATATCATTTGGGTTGTCAAGTGGGCCTACTTTCATCAGTGTTTCGTGTGCCAAACTAAGACTTTCTTGGTTTTGGTCTTTTCATTGGGGTTATTGACAATAAGAAAAAAAATAAAGAATATTACCAGCTTTTGTAACTAACAAGCAAGATTAAGCTAATCTAGGTAACATAAGTAGCTGATAAAGGTAGCAAATTAGTAGACAGCTGGATACTTCCAGCAGACCTCTAACTTCTCACAGCCACACCAGTCAAACTCATACTTGGTCTGATTCTATAAGAAGTCCGCATACACATACAGATATACATACAGTAAATACAGCCAATGAAACAGACATGTAAAGTTGTATAAAAGTCTTTCACATTTACCATATATGTAGCAGAAGCCAATGATCTCCATCAGAGCCAAAATCAGTAGCATCCAGCTGGTAGTAAACTGGTCAATTAGAGTCACCCAGTATATTCCTGCCTATTTTAGACACACGCACACACACACAGTGCACGTAAAGATAATAATATCAGGCAGCAGTAATACAGTCACTCTCAGTAGACCTACCCTTGTGACACATGGCAGGCCCAAGAGGAAGATGATGGAGCTGGTGGCAATAGTTAAAACAGCACGTCTGGGTTTGAAGATTTCAGGATATGCATCAGTCAGACAGGTGGTAATCACCTCTAATGGAGAGAGGAGAGATGAGAAGTAATGAGCCAACTGAAGAACTTTGGGCTGAATGAAAAACAATGATTAGTTGCTTCAACATGGATCAGATGTGTTTTAAAAGGTGTTTTTGAATAGGTAAGTATGAGGTATGACAGCATAGTTGGTAAATGGCAATCTCACCTAAAGTTGTAAACTGAGTGTCCAGGCCAACTATGAAAAGCATAAAGAAGAACAGGATAGACCACAGAGGGGAAATGGGAAGTTTAGCCAGGGCAGCTGGATATACAATGAATGCCAGGCCAAAACCTGCACAAAGATCAAAAGTAAAAACATCAGAGAACATTTAGCAGCCTTTCGACATTTTCTAAAATCAAGTGGTATTACAGGTGCCTGACCTTCCTTCACCACTTCTGCAACAGGTTTTCCATAGATGTGAGCCATGTGACCCAAAATTGAAAAGATGGCAAAGCCTGCAAACACACTGGTGCCTAGAATGAGAAGAAATTAGTCACATAGAGTAGATTAATCAGCTTAAAGATGCTTTATTTCATATATACTGGAGATTTAACTGCTCAGCCAGTTGAGCCTACTCAATGAAAAGAAAGCTTCCTGTCAAAAAGGGCAGCACTAAAATTTTATTGCAGCTTTTATTTAGCCATGGCAAATGAAAGAAACAGCTATGTTTGACTCCCTCAGAGGACTCAGCCAGACTCAGAAACATCTGCCTTTTCTTCCTCAGTAGACCCACTGGATATTTCACTACTGTGTCTTTTTTTATACTACCACTGGGGGGTGCCCCAGACATTTTAAAAATCCATACATAGTAGCTTTAATATTAACTAAATTGAGTACTTACAACATTATAATGTTATATATTTACTTAGCTCTGATAAAGGAGCAAAATAAATACACTTTATTTGAAAAAGTGCTCCAACTGAAACAGTGTTTTCCTACCATGGTTAATGAGGGTAACAACCACTGAGTCCAGGAACATGTTGTTGTGGAAGTTGCTATAAGAAGCAAGAGTCACAACTCCACCCCAAGCAATGGACAGGGAATAAAAGGTCTGTGTTGCTGCATCTTTCCAGACCTAAAAACACATCATGTTTTAATAGAGTTTTTTAGGACATATTTTACAAACTTATGCTACTGTTGCTACAGTCTGTCAGTCCACCACTTTGGTCCAGAGTGATATAAAGAAGAAATGTTGCACAGGCATTCATATTTCCAAATGATGATGAAGACTACTGACTTTGGTGATTCCCTGCCTGTTGCGTCACCATGAGGTTGACATTTGTGGTTTTGAGTGAAATGTCTTTACATGATGAATTCCCATGAAATGTACACATTCATGTCTCCCTTACAATAGATTATAATAACTTTGGTGATCCCTTAACTTTTCATCTAGCACCATTATCAGATCAAACTACTTTGGTTTCTGACCAAATGCCTGCAAAACTAATGTCATGCCTCAGTTGTACTTTTTGTTCAGTGGTAATTAGCCAATGCTAAAACAAGCTAGTGGGTGATGGTGAATGTAGTAAATATAATAGCTGATAAACCTTTTAGCATTGTCAGCGAGAATGTTAGAGTGGCTGTTAACTCTTACTCTTGTTGTGTTGTACACAGGGAAAGTTGGGTCCTTACCTGTCCTTCAGTCAGTTTTGTCAAGTTGGATTTGGAGCCAATGTAGAACTCTATCCCATCTTTAGCTCCCTCCAGTGTCATACCTCTGATCAGCAGGATCAGAATCACCAAGTAAGGGAACGTAGCTGTGAAATACACAACCTGGAGAGACAGAGTGATAAAATTCAGTGAACTTGATTGTGAGCTGACTACAATAGGCCAAACCTGCCCTCAGCTGTGTGTGAATCTAATGTGTGTATCATATCAGCATTGCTTAACAAAGCAAATGCCATTTACTGTGCCAGCACAACACCTGAAAATTTAAAGATAAAACTTCAACTAGTAAATATATTCTGTACTTGCTTGCAGTTGTGGTGTCTGATTCTTGTTTTCATGTGCTGGAAGAAGAGGTAAATTTTCACAAACTGTGGATAAGGACTTGCTAAGGTACAGTAGATGTTAACTTACTTTGCCGGATGACTTGATACCTCTGATGAGTGCTGCAGCAACAAGCATTGAGCTCAGCAGCAGACAGAGAGCTAAGTGCCAAACTACTGGTCCTGTTTCATCTAGACCACTGGATCTCTGCAGAGCCACATGACTGAGGAGAAGACACATCTGACTGTACAACAGCAGTATGGCTGATGTGTGTACATATTATTATTTGCTTAAGTATGATACTTACTCCCAGTACTGCTCACTTGGGCTCTGCACTGGAACTTTGATCATGTTTGATGAAGGACAGGTGTTGTTTTCCTGAGTCCAGTTCATCATTAAAACACCGCTTACATTGCAATACACTAGAAAATGAGAGATGACTAGTGAATGGCTTGCTTAAAATATCAGCCAATTTGGGGGCAAATCTGATCAATACATCTCACAAGTAATAGTGATGGTGTTGAAAGCACCTTTAGGTCTTTCACCGCAGTTACTGTCAGCCCAGCTGTAGCAGCTAGACCACGGAAGAGGAGACTGGAAGGAGGCGAACATGTAGAACAAACTGTAGGCGATGATGACGTTGTAGTAAATTGACAACAGTGCATTCACCATAATTATGGCTAAGCCAACACCTGGAGAAGATAAAAAGTTATAATGCAAAGTATATAGCACTATACAATATTTCACAAAAAAATCTGGTGTCTGACCTCACTGAGCCAACCAAAACACAAAAAGATATTTTCTCTCTTTTGTATTTCCTGATGATCGCCATTGTTAAAGAATCACTTCCCTCTTCTTTAAGCTTTAGTTTAATGACCAATATTACTGATTTAGATTAACTTTTGATATTGCACATGATGCTAAATCCATATTTTTCACCTAGTGCTAGGTATTAGTTGAGATGTGTATTTGAAAATCAACTCTCTTTGATCAATTCACTGTATAGGCTTACATTCAGAGGTAAAGCAATCAATAAAATATTAGGTAATTAATTAATAGCTTGAGTCATTTATCAAGCAAGACTGTTAAACTTTCCAGTTATAGGTTTTCAAATGTTTTTCACTACTTTCTGTCTGTTTTATGAACTTTAAATTTAAAAAAATCTATCGAATAATATAACTTAAACAGGGCTGATAGTTGCAGCCCTACTTTTACTCACTAATTCTATAAAATTGTGGCAATACGGAATTTAATTTTGATCTAATAGAGAATGAATTTACTGTTTACCAACTCTAAGTATCAGTCCTGTGTGTGGGGTCAGTGTATTACACTGACACTGCAGGCTCACCCTGCAGTATCGGCACCGCTCTCCACATGTTGATTGGGCCTTGGCTGCAGAACTGACCAATGGCGTTTTCCAGGAAGAAAAGAGGAATTCCACACAAAACCAACATCACAAAATAGGGAATGAGAAAGGCACCTGCTCACAAGGATAAAAGCAAGTTTTCATAACATTCATAATACTGATAGAATTATCAAAATTGATTGATTTCTAAACACTGATGTCAAATAATTACCCCCTCCATTCTTAAAGGCTACATATGGGAATCTCCAGATATTTCCCAGGCCAATAGCGAAGCCAATCATAGAGAGGAAGTATTCTGTCTTGTTGGTCCAGTTCCCACGTTCAAGGTTCTCATCGCCATCATCGACAGGGGAGTCCTGCTCAGAGCAGAGTTTTACAAGTTGTGATGCACTATCTGTGGTTTAAATTAACTTAATAAAAAAATCTGAAAAATACACTGATGATACTGCAGGACAGTATTTCTTACATTCCAACCACAAAGCAGATGATTTCTCTGATTTCTCTAAAGAGCTTTTTATGCTGCAATGAGATTCACTGTTGGTGTATTTTGTAACTTTAAATGGTAGCTACCTGTCACTCAACTGTCAGTCAACCTAAATAACTGTGGGGGACTTCAGTGAATTAAGTAAATGTATGTTAAATTCAGTCCCCAAAGGCAACAATGTCTACACGTTTTTCTAATACCAAAAAAGAAGACATATTGGAGTAATAGTTACTTTGATGGACAACAAACTATCATAGTGTTATTATATTCAGTTTTGTTGTAGCTACATAGACTTTAAATGGGAATGGGGCATTGCTGTGTTACTGCAATAACGACATATGTTTAGCTTTGTTTTATTTTCATTAGTGCTGTTAAATTCAACCATCTGCAAAGAAACCAACCAACAAACAAACAAACAAAAAACAAATATGTGTAGAATGCTCAAGTTAATTATGCACTTAGAGTAGCAGATGTCTGTAATCCTACCTGATCAGCAATAATAGGAGGGTCCTTGGAAATGTTTGAGCCATATTTCCACATGTTGTTTTATCTGTTTTCTGATGGTCATAAGAGAAACTCACACTGCTCAAAAAAGTGTCTCAACTCAGAGAGACAGAACTGGATTGTGTCAATGACATGTTAACTGCAGAGGCAGGAGAGCATGTGCAGGGGAACCTGTCCACACTGTAAAAAGATGTTTGTCAATTTAACTAAGTCAAGCTTTTCTAGGGTTTCTTCCACGTCAAAAGTCAAACAGAATAATGTTATGTCATCTGCAATTTTAAAGGAACAGTTCATCTCTTAACGATACATGTATCTAATTTTTAAATAAATAAATACATAATAAGGCTATGTCAAACACCACTGACTTGTGAGGCATTTAGTATCAAACTATTCAGCATTTTTCTGTCTTTCCTACAGTACCACTGTACATTACATCAGAGACAATATAGTTTGTATGAGACCAAAAGCTGGAGTGCATTACCTCGTGAAGCCTGTTTGTAAATAGTTTAGATACAAAAATGTAACATTTAATGGGACACCTCAGTGTGGATAATGATCACCATTCTGAATCATTTGAAGTATAACCTACATTAAACTGTAAGTATCCATAGTAACAGTCAGGCTAACTTTTGGGGCAAAACAGACAACTATGGGTTGACATGCCTACAAACTATCTTTGAGTATAACCGTTAAGGTAAAGCTTCTCTTTTTGCCTGTAGTCATGGTGTAAGCAAAATAACTGTCAGACATTCAAGCATAAACTGAACCTTAACCAAGGAAACCCCACATAATTAAACATTATACTATTTTTCTGCTGCACCTCCAAATCATCTTTTATTTTAGTGCTGGACACTTCCTCATGTATTATTGCTTCCATTCAAATTATATCCAATATGTGAACAAATAATACAAATTTCCTTTAGAGGGAACCTGACCTGATGTTTTGAAAATTTCCTCTTGCATTAAAGCCTATTTAGTATTTGCACTGCTGAAGCAGCTCTCAAAAGTAAATACAGGATATATTGAATTAATCAGATATTCTGGAATTGCAAGATGAGATATTCTTGCCTTTCTCCAGCATTTTATGAATACATGCTTTGTTAAGGTTTTACAAGTTGTAACAAATGGCTTAACATAAACTGAAAACCATGACTGTTTATTAATGAAACTTGTCACCCTTTGTTAATAGCTTGCAGACCTGCTATACATAAGATTTAAATGATAAGATTTAAATGATGAGGCAAATGAAAGACTAATAACAGTAAAAAAACGAATCAGTTAAACTTTGATATGACCATTATTATGTCATATAGTTCTCAAAGGCATAAAAAAATCATCAAAGAGTTACAGAGACAAAGAGTCAGCTGCTCAGTTCAATGAACCCTTCAGCTTAATCAAATACTGTGTTGCTGCTCACACCCACTGAGATGTTAATTTGCAAACAAGACACATAGGTAAATATAATAAGAAACGCTGGGTGCTCATGGTTATAAAGTAGCAAGCTCCAGGTGAATGTAAGAAGCTGTGGAAGTTAAACTGGTCAACTATAGAGAAAGGGAAGGCTTTGGGCACACTAACACTGAGCCAAGGATGTAGTTAAAATGCCTTTATTGGTTTTAACATATCAAAATAAAAAAAATATCAGCAAAAGTAGAATGCCAGCTGGTTTTGACCCATACTGGGTCTTCCTCGGGGCCTGGAGTCAGCCACACATGGGTAAATACTGGATTAATGGTGACAAACAAACACATACAGTATATTCATATTTATAATAAATATTTTGTCTTTCAGAGCTGTCCATTCTTGACAAATCACACACTTATAGGGTCTCAGTTGATTATAAAAATGTTAAGTCAGCTGAAGGTGCAAATAATTGTATTTCCTTAACTATTTCCCAAAGAGTTGCTTTGGTCAAGAACTCTTATTCATACCTACACTTATGAGTATACACTAACCATAAAATAAGTCATTACAGGAGAATACATTTCCCTCTTATCTCTGTGAAGCTTGAAATCAAGACAATAAAATTCAGTGTGAATATGAATACTTACACACCTGAAAAACCATGCATAATGGTTTTGTCTATTCATCTTTTTTTATTAAAGATGTATGTATGTTTTGTTGGTTTTCCCTCAGCTCTCAGGGATCCAGATGAAGATGAACAGAGACTCACACCAGCCCAGAGCCAAGTCCCAAACTGGGCACTGGGCAGATCCATATGAGGGGGGCACAAATGTCATCAGAGACCAGACATTGAGAACAAAGATCCTCAGATATATGCACAAATGTTTGTGGCTTCTGTTTGGTAGTTCCTTACTGATATGACACTTAGGAGTTATTATGAATTACAAATGTATAAAGTGCGTCAACTGTCATTATAATCTGGAGTCAAGGGGAAGAGACATTTGCTTCTCTAGTGTTGTAAATTACTAGACTATTTTATTTAAAAGAAAAAAAATGCTATGCTTTTTTGCACAGTATGAAAAATGTGTACTGTGCTCCTAGCAAAGTTACTCAAATATATAATGTTTGAGTCATGGAGTCATCTTGGATGGGGAACCATTGTGTAACTCCACAGTAGCTTGTGTCACACTCCTGATCAGCAGAATGAGAATCATAACACAAGGAAACATGGCTGTGAAATACACACAATGTCAACAACACTAATCAATTACATGTTACCCCCTCCACATCTTATTGGCCAAATATGGAAATCCCCAGAAGAACTCTTGTTGTCATTACCAGTAAATAAAATAAAAATAAAAATAATGACCTTTTAGGAAACAAATAATCAAGTACAGTCAATTAAAGTAAATTCAAAGCATATAAATGTCCTATAGATGACCATCTATAGCAGTGATTGGGGAAATAACAGGTGACATTCACTGCTGAGATATTAAAATGCCATAAACGACAACAATCATAAGTTGTTGCATCACACTGCTTCAAGCAAGACAGTGAAACAGGAAGACTCACCACTCAACACAGGATATTGAAAGTACTTCACTTGTCAGCAACTGTCAAACTGAAATTAATTTCTAGAAAGGTTTATCTTATATCAAACTACAGTGATAACTCAAGCTAACATAAAGTGTGATAACTTCACTTCACACTCCCTCTGGGACAATCTGTACAATTAGATTTATTTCATAGTTGAGTAGTTGTTGTGATTTTGATAGTTAAGTGTTATGCATGTCCATTATACACAAAATTAATTCATAAGTGAAATAAAACTGTAGCTTGTTGACCCTAATCATGAATTCTGCTTGAGCATTTTAAAAGAAAGAAAATGACAAACACCAGTTGGTGGTGTAACTCCTTCATTATGGAGTTTAAGTCTCATTACAGATATCTCCAATGCTTCCAGCAATAACAGCATGTTTGATAAACCAGACATTTAAGCTGAAGCCTCATTTTGTTTCACTTGCTCAGGAAGGTTTAAATTGCTTTGGGAGGTTTTCTCAAAGCCTAGACACTGACAAAAGACACTGACAGTTTGTGTACATGCTCTGCCTGCTGCCCACTCTGGAGAAAGCATATCTATTAAAAGATGTTTTGTCTGTTGAAACTTAAAAAGAAACTGGCCTTAATCTTGCTTAATGTAAACTTTATTATGTTTTGTGAAATGAATTTGTGAGCTTATTATTGCCAGCTGGCCCATCTGTTATCGGGGAGACCACCTTGTAAGTGTAATTGCATGAAGTGAAACAAAAACAAAATATACAAGTTAACTAACAATGCAGTCTGGATTTTAAAAATACACAGTTAATGAAAAAAAAATGCTAAGTGTGTTTTGTTATGTCTAACCCTTTTACCCATAATATATTGTTGTGAGCTGTAATAACAGGGGTAATGATATGACCGCAACCAGTGACACTGAGATAAATCTAAAACTCATGCACAAGCTGTTAATCAACAGCTTACAAGACACAGACAGTCAGACTTGTTTTTTCACACACATGACAACCCACACACGCACACACACCTGCACTAACCCTTTGCTCAGGCAGCTAATATGAGCCCTTGAGCTTAATCAAATACTAGTTCACCATTCAAACACACTGAGGTTCTTTTGTAAATATGACTTGTCGCATCGGTAAATACTGGATAAGTCTCACATACACACACACACACACACACACACACACACACACACACCAAAATCCACGGATCATCTGGTTTTACAAGTGTTGCTGGAACTAAGACAGCTCCTTTTGCAGCTGTGAATTCTGTTGTACATTTTTTTTCAGTTCAGATTAATTCAGTTAAGTTTAGTTTAGCTTTAGGTTTAGTTAAGTTGACATGATGAGAGGGGATACATTACACATAAGCATAGAGCAGTACATCTTATATCCAGTGTGGTCTCTGGAGTTAAGAGAATAGAAAACCACAACCAACAAAACAGTTCATAGTTTAAGTCCAATCCCTCCTAATATGTACAGTAAAGTAAATGTCTGTAAAGTAAATGTACAGTCTCAACCCTTCAACCATTGGACTGGCTCACTATGAGGACTCCACCTCTACTTTTGATTAAATTTGATTAAATACAATTTAAAGAAAAGAAGATTCATATGCTATTGTTTTAGGCCCTACTCATTAAATTATTAGGCAAAAAAGACACTGTGGCAGACAGCAATGCATGCAGTTGGTAGGAATAACCACTAACACACAGACATGAAATACATAAGGAGTTCATGGTAAACTTTTATGGTTGTTCTTTAAGTTGGATGTGAAATCAGTTAGAAAACATTTAGCGATGTCTGATTTAAATGAATACAATATGTAAAACAGCTTGAAATCTGACGTTTTTGCCTCATCCATGTTGAATTTCAAGTCAGTGTAAATAGAGTCATCACATATCAGAGATGCCGAAATAAATTATTTATTGCAGAAGTTTTTCTGAGGTGAGCATGATTTACAAAATCAAATGTTTTGGATTGAAGACAGTAAAATAAAGAAACTAAAAGTCCATGGATTACTGACATAACTAGACACATTACCTGATTCTAAAGCACCATTAATATCATAATTTTGTTATTAACATTGAATCAAATGATCCCTTCTGATGAGAAAGCATTGCTATTATTGTATGTATCTTTCAGCCACTTTAAACTAATTATTCTAGTTTATCTGACTGTACAGTTGAGTTCTAAACGGCTCTCATTTACTGTAAACACATGACTTCACACTAGTGTGTTGAATGCTACCTGCTCCATCAGGAAATGACAGCTGTTATATATAATTTTCTTGAAGAGAAAGAGATAGGGTAGTGGACCAAACCACAGCTGAAACACAAGTGAATATTCAACTTGACATTTGAAGGGTGGAACATTTGATTTGATTTACTTCTGCTTAAATACTGGGGATGTGTTTTAACACAGTAGCCATTAGAAATTGTTGATCTGAGAGTTTGCCTGAAGGTCAAAAATCACTTGATTAACTTTCAGTATAAGTCAGTTTGCTGCTTCATCAAAGGGAAAAAAGAGAAATGTAGAATGACACATGTTGACACACAATCACAGACATCACAGCCATGAGCTGGAGATCACATTTACATTTACGTTCGCTTCTGGTTTGTTGTTGTGATTCTCCCTGCGATGGCAGTGTTCTTCTGCGTAGCGTCCCGTGCGATGGATGTCCAGGTAAGGATGCCATTTTTCAGAGGGAGAGCACAATGACTTCAGACGCTGTGGAAAGTAAGACATTAGGATATTGAGACAGATTTTTATCTGGAGATCACTTCCAGGCATTTATGGGAAAAAACTCAGTCTGTGCACATTTTAATCTTTTGTAAATGTAAATCAAGAAAAGAATAGTGTTTTAATCCACCATATTTCCTCCAGATATCATAACACACACACACCTTCCAGGGATTTCCCTCTACTCTCATCATCTTATACACAGTGATAACAGGGATCCAGAAGAGGATGAATGCAACCATGCACCAGCCCAGAGCCAAGCCCCAGTCTGGGTACTGGACTTCTCCATAGGTGGGGGGTTTAATGGTCATCAGAGACCAGACCAGGATCACCTGTAGACAATAGAGGTTTGTCTAAGCGTTTCATTCATGACATTTAAGCAGATCTAATTTATGCATGGAAGTCTTGAGGAGAGAATTTCAGGTATTGAAGAAGTTTGTGAGGCAATAATGTTCTTCTACTGCAGAATGGAGGTTTTTTGTACTCTTCCTGTTGAAAGGACCCTGGCTCTGCCACACCTGAATGGAATGCAGCTGTTATCAATGATATTAATTACACCTGTGTTTTGCATGCCAAATGAGAGAGAGATGTATTTCAACGTAGATGAAGTTCTTTCTTTCTGTACTACTTTGATTATATGGGTGCATGTGCTATAGTTAGATACTAGTGCCAACGGGTATGAAGTATACAAATACAAATAGGAAGTACACATTTTATACAAATATAGTTAATTTTCATATTTTAAAAAATGCTAATTCCATGGACAGAAATATCAGGCCATATTTCTTCATTTCTTTATGTGGCTCTTGATTATTCTCTGAACTGCTTTGATGGCATTCATCAGCATAGAGTATGCATGTATAAACAAGTAAAATGGGTGCATCCAAATATTTGATTAATACGAGTCTTTTGTGTCTAGTTTAGTGCAAATATAAGCAGAAAGTCACAAGCATTTTACATCAGAGTGTGCTGGAGATACTTTTGCTAAAAGCAGTGTGTGAGGTTGTGCTCACCACTATGATGCAGGGGCTGATGAAGAACCAACATGCTCTCCACCACAGCCAGAAACCAAAACTCTTGGTGCCAAGCATCATCTCAAGGTCTTTGATAAAACGGTTTCCTCCTAAGACACATGAGAAGAACATGCACATGTACACAGCTGAAGTTTAAGGCTATCTACTGTAAGTCACTGTTATATGCACTATAGATATCACACTTACCATATATGTAGCAGACACCAATGATCTCTAATAGAGCCAAAACTAGCAGCACCCAGCTGACAACAAACTGGTCGATTAGAGTCACCCAGTATATTCCTGCCTATCTCAGACACACACACACACAAAGGTTGATTAGGTTAACTAGACCTATGTTGGGCAACAGGAACATAAACTCCCTCTTTGGCAGACCTACCCTTGTGACACATGGCAGACCCAGGAGGTAGATAATAATACTAGTCATTATGGTCACTAAGGCACGTTTGGATTTGAAGATTTTTGGGGAGGCATCGATTAGGCAGGTTGTGATAACCTCTGAGAACGAGAAGATAGATTTCAGAATACAGGAATGTACATTGACAGCGATGGTGATAGGCAATATAAGATCTCACCTATTCCTGCAAATTGCGAGTCTAGTCCAACAGTCAGAAGCATGAAAAAGAACAGAACGGACCACAGAGGGGAAATGGGCAGCTTAGAAAGAGCATCTGGATATGCAATGAATGCCAGGCCAAATTCTGCACAAAGACAAAAAAAAATAAAACATAAGAGAACACCTGGCAGTCTTCCATATTTTCATTTGTTGGTGCCCATATGGTGCTTCTGTCTGACCTTCCTTCACCACTTCTCCAACAGGCATTTTGTAGATGTGAGCCATGTGACCCAAAATTGAAAATATGGCAAAGCCTGCAAACACACTGGTGCCTAGAAAGAATAATAAAGATAATAATAAATAATAAAGATTGAAGATTGTCAGAATAATTTCAAATTAAGTCATTAAGCACCTATTCATTGATGTATGATAACAAAGTATGGTACTGATCTCCACTATCATTACTATATATCTTAATATAAGAAATACATGAACGTCCTTTGAATAATGTTGTTCGCTGTGCTCCTACCAGCATTAGTAAGTGTTACAACAAATGAGTCCTTGAACACATTGTTGTGGAAATTATTATAGGAAGCAAGAGTCATGACTCCACCCCAGGCAATAGAAAGAGAGTAGAAGGTCTGAGTTGCAGCGTCTTTCCAGACCTAAAAACACACAGTAATGCTTTTAAATTTAAGAGTTTTATTCTTACAAACTTGTAATGTAATGTACTGTAATGTGTTGCTGTTAAACAGGGATAGTTGGGCTCCTACCTGTGCTTCAGTCAGTTTAGTCCAGTTGGATTGGGAGCCAATGTAAAACTCTATCCCATCACTAGCTCCCTCTAGTGTCACACCTCTGATCAGCAGGATCACAATCACCACATAAGGGAACGTAGCTGTGAAATACACAACCTGGAGAGACAAAAGCCAAGAGTTCACACTCTGTAAAAACATTTTTATATACAATCCAGTGAACAAAAATATACAATCTTATATAATATATCCATTTTGCTTAACTTAGGAAATGCAGATAGTTAGATATTGTGGAGATAATGGACACTGTATACTGTCTCAAGGCTGTTAATCACCAGAAATACTCAACAGCTTCATGTTTTTAAACTCTCTAACTATGAAATGCATTGAGCCTTTGCTGGCAAGTAGGCGAGGGAGTGACACACTATCTTTGAATTTAAAAATGACAGATCTCAAATGTTCTGTTTAGCTATAGTTGTTGCAGTGAGTTTGACAGCCACAGGCCCTGAAGATGGACAAACTCTGGATAAGGACTTGTCATAAAGTACAGTAGATGTTAACTTACTTTGCCGGATGACTTGATGCCTCTGATGAGCGCTGCACCAACAAGCATTGAGCTCAGCAGCAGACAGAGAGCCAAGTGCCAAACTACTGGTCCTGTTTCATCTAGACCACTGGATCTCTGCAGAGCCACATGACTGAGGAGAAGACACATCTGACTGTACAAAAGCAGTATGTGGCTGATATGTGTACATGTGCTTGTTTGCTTAAGTGTATGATACTTACTCCCAGTACTGCTCACTTGGGCTCTGCACTGGTACTGTGATTATGTTAGATGAAGGACAGGTGCTGTTTTCCTGAGTCCAATTTGCCACTAAAACACCGCTTACATTGCAATACACTAGAAAATAGAGATGATACATGTATATGCATTAATTTCCCAGAACAGAGGCGCTATTTACATTATTTTTAACCTGAAGTGGTTTTAAGTTGCATACATTTTTCAGGAATATTGTAAAGGCATTGCAGTATTGATCAAAATAACATTGAACTGAACTCCCTGTACTTTTTAATCTTCCATTTTTATCAGATTATGTCATCCTGTCATCATTATTTCATGTCACTCCATCCCACGAATATAACAAATCAGTATCCACCAAACAGCGGCTCTGATCAACACCTCCTCGTAAGATTGGATGGAAAAGCACCTAAAGGCGTGTCACTGCAGTTATTGTGAGCCTCGCGGAGGCAGCTGGACCACGGCAGAGGAGACTGGAAGGAGGCAAACATGTAGTACAGGCTGTAGGCGAGGATTACGTTATAGTAGATGGACACTATTAGAGTCACCATAACCATGGCAACACCGACACCTGAAGAGGAAGAGGAAGAGGTTATAGGAGCTGTTGCTTTATACAAAAGTTTTCATGAGAAGCTTCTTAAATTTCAGAAATGAACTCTTTTTGGGTGAGTTCTAAAAAAAACAAACAAACAAATTTTTAGGTGCTCTTGGCTGTCCTGGAAATTACTGAAAAGTTTCCTTTCAGTGTAAGGTTTGTTTAAACTAAGAATTTCCAATAAAAAGAGAGCAGCACACAACACATTCCAGTGATTGTCAAAATTTTGTGATTTCAGATAAGTAAATGTCTTGCATACTTGAGTTATGAAAGGTGGCCAACCAGTATTTTTATCTTCACACCTATAAAACAGCATATAATGGAGCTGCCAAAACAAACAATTATGCTGACCGTTTTATTACACCTCTGCCTGCAGGAGTAAAAAAAAAATTGGCATCATATTTTGTTTTGTACAATTGTGTATGTACTCCAAGTACTTCACAACTTCAGAACCCCCTTAAAGATTAGAAAACACATTT
Organism: Euthynnus affinis; assembly: GCA_029490765.1. NCBI lineage: Eukaryota > Metazoa > Chordata > Actinopteri > Scombriformes > Scombridae > Euthynnus > Euthynnus affinis. The sequence goes on along the minus strand of CM055840.1, from coordinate 14,001,660 downwards.
TCACTGCTTGTTTGCAGCAAAACACAGTAGAAGCTGTTCCTAAATGTGGCATCAGTGGATATTTGTGTCAGCATGTTCTGATTTATGAATTTCAATTTTGATTTTTGAATTTATATGTTTTGTACACTCACATTTAATGAAATGACACTAAAGTGTTTCTAGCATACTAACTTAAAATATCAAAATTTCTTCATAATTTCCTGACTAAAGTCTAAAAGACTAAAGTCCACAGAACTGACATTGGTAGCTGTGAGCAACAGACTTTCTGCAATGTCAGTTCAACAAAGTTGACCTCTTATTCAGTGTCATAATGATTTTTTGCTGCCTCAGTTAATGTGCTGTTTGTCCATCATTTGTAATGTGTACCAGTGTTTCATCAGTATTACATGAAGTTTCACTTATATCAGAAATTCAAATTAATAATTTTCATTTCTAGTTTAAGTTTATATGAACATTTGGGATGACTTGATTTGCATGATTATGCATTGACCCTGAAGGTAAAGCCACAGTAATCACTGCAGCGCTGACTCTTTCTGGACAAAAAGTCTTTAAAACCAAACAACCAAAAACTTATCTGAAGTCAGAAGTCATAAAAAAGCTGTATTTTCGGCTACACAGTTGACCATTAACCAACAGCCTCATTAAATCCCTCATGTTTGACATGTTTTTTCTTTAGATGTACCCGACTGACCTCTCACAAAACTTGAATGGTAGTCTTACCCTGCAGTATCGGCACTGCTCTCCATATGTTGATTGGGCCTTGGCTGCAGAATTGCCCGAAGGCACTTTCCAGAAAGAAAAGAGGAATTCCAGCCACCACCAGCATCACAAAGTAGGGTACAAGAAAGGCCCCTGCTCACAGTGAAGGATTGAGTGACAGAGGATTAAAAGAAACTTAATGATAACAGTGGTGTCATCAACACAAATGCTTCAGTACCAAATACATACCCCCTCCATTGTTGTAGGCTAAATATGGAAACCTCCAGATATTTCCCAGTCCAACTGCATAACCAATTGTGGAGAGGATGTACTCCTTCTTACTAGACCAGTTCCCACGATCATTATTCTCATCACCTTCATCCACATGTGGGTCCTGCTTGATGAAAAGTCCCACAACATATTCAAGTGACAAATGTTGTCAAATGTGTAAGAGTGGAGCAGAGAGCCATTTCTATATAAGATATCAAGATACCATTATAACTAACTTTCGTTATTATCAAACACAATCATGATTCCTATAATAATGTCTAACCAAAATCAAAGATCAGCTTCAGTGAGAGAGACTGCCGCTTCATGGTTCCCAGGGGAGAAAAAGTCACACTGGTTCCATCATCACTTCAACTCATTTGCAGTGGCCACTTAAATTGAGCCATAATATATTTGAATAAGATTTTATTTCACCCTTCAGCTGTAAACAAGCACATCATAAAAACATTTTTTTCTAAATTTATTACAATTAAAAACAGAAAAACTATGCATTTTTCAATATTAATTCCCACATTAAGCAAACAATATATTTAATTTTGTCTTACTCTATAGATTTGTGCTTCAGATTCATTCATTGTGTGGCTAATTATCGAGTGAAAGTCTGGTCCAACAAGTTTGCAAGAATCCTACCTGGTCGACAACAGCAGGATTTCTGAAAATTAAATCCTTGAAACTGTTCCAGCTGTATTTCCTCATGTCCTCTCACCTGCTTGACTTTTTGTCTGTATAAGAAATTCAAATCGCTCAGGTAGGTCTGCTTTAAAGGGGAGGGGAGTGCTGTTTTCCAACCAATCACAAACACTGACCTGTACTTGTGACTCCCCAACAGCACAACTTTGTGTGTGTGTGCGTGTGAATTTAATATCATTAAACTGGAACTGTGATTCAAAGCAGGACGTTTTCCTCTTGATAACATTAATGAGTCACATATACTGATTGATAAAACTGAAGAATGTTACTTTCAGTCTAAAGGGAGTATTTCTGACCACAAACTCTACCATTTCCTATTGTTTCTCACCTACACTGTGATACGTCATTCTGTGAAAATAGACCTAGACTCTACATGACTCATCACCCTAGCTTCTTGGAGGAGTGATAACAACATTATATTGCCTGATTTAATGAATGAACAAGGCAGGTGTAGCTGTAACTGCTGCTCAGTGTCCAATAATACAAGTGACTGCTGTGAGGTGTGTGTGGTACACAGGTGTGTGACTCTGTACCAGTAACCACGTCACAGCTACTCCTAAAATCCACAGAACTGACACTAGTAGCTGTGAGCAACAGACTGACGATGAATAAAATCTCATTTTGGTCGATGACATCTACAAATAATCATGGTGCTGTAAGCATGTGTACGTCTTTGACACCTATAATCACGGTATGATGGTGCAACCACAACTGTGTCAGATGACATGATCAGTGACACAGAGAACTAATGAAGAGGTGCAGCTCCACCCATTAATCAACAGATTATTACAATAACGATTACTCTTTGTCATACACACACACACACACACACACACACACACACACACACACACACACACACACACACACACACACAAACACAATGGTCAAACATGCAGAATTAATTTCTTTCTCATTAGCTGAATTCTGCTCATGGTGTTTGAATAGCTTGTCCTCATACAGTAATTTATCCTTAACCAATGAGAATGAATTTTAGTATAATTAATGAATTATCTTTATTTCAAAGATTTTTTTAGTTATTTTACAGCAGCTCCTTCAAAACCTACAATAAATTAGGTCTGTATTTCTAGGCTGCTGTGAAATGGTTGTCTGGCTTTCACTGGAGATAAACCATCTCTGGTGTGTGATTATGACTGTTTGTCATCACTGGTTACCTGTTGTGGCTCTGAGAGATTCATATTGCAGCCAGTTGCTCCATTCTTGTAATCTAATCCATATTTTTTTTTTTTGCAAGCAAAAAAATCTACTGTATTTTGATATACACTATTAGTAGTCTAGTCAAGTCAATTTTATTTATATAGTGCCAAATCACAGCAGAAGTTATCTCAGGGCATTTTCACATAGTGACAGTGGTGAGGAAAAACTCCTCTTTAACAGGAAGAAACCTCTTGCAGAACCAGGCTGTAGGTGGGCGGCCATCTGCCGTGACTGGTTGGACTGAGAGAGAAAGAGAGAGGGAGGGGGAGAGAAAGACAGAGAAGGACAGAAACAACGATATTAATAATAACAACAATAGAGATATGACTAATAATATAGTAGTTGCAGTAGACATAACATATTTACTCTTCGTGCTGTTGGTCCAGTCTTTACAATATGTGACAAAAGGCATATGTGGGGCATCCCTGTGACATGAACTGCAACATTCTCAGTTTAAATCTGGCCAGGGGGCTTTGTTGCATCTCTCTCTCTCCCCCTCATTTCTTCCCTATTGTTAACTAATAAATGCATACATTTATATAGACTACTTTGCTGTGACTTGCAAATGAACTTGGCACAGGAACAGGAAGTGAGTCATATGTTTGCTGTGTAGATACACAAGTCCTCCTTTTTGATTATAAAGCATGTAATTTGTAAGCAGTGAGTGAATAGCATTATTATTTATTGCTGACCTCTTGGCAGTTACACAGCACTGCGTGGGTTTATCTCCACTGAGTGTCCTCATTGTGTGCAATCATCTCTGCTTGATGCTCATTTGGTTTCTGAGCCAATTTGGTCACATGTGGCCACAACCCAACCACTGTAAACCTGTAATATACATTTGCTGTAATGACAGTATGCACTGGTGTGGACAGAGATTACAAGAAAATACTGTAAATACAGACATCTTGTGTCCGCTGACTATCCCATCACTGGCCAGCTGACACATGGGGATTCAGCCCTGATGCAACAGCTCAACGGATGATGAGCTTTACCTTTTTCAACAGCTTGACCACATTAGGTCAACTCTCCCTCTGCAGCTGTGCAAGTCAGCCTCAGGACTCACATATTGTCATGCACTCACTCACTCTCCGTCAAGAGAAAAGAAGTTTCTTGCTTGCTTTTTACAGATCAAATGACATGATTGTGGGGAACAAACAGTCTCTCTCTCTCAAAGAGCCTAAAGATTTCATAAAGCTTACATCTGTTGGGTTTTTTCATTAAAATACATTCAGATTTGTTCATATGTCTGCATTGAAGATTTTTTTTCATTTAGAAACATTTATAAATATGATCCCCTACACTTTGGCTATTTTCAAATTATAAAAAAATATCACATATTTGCTTTTGTGGCATTGTCGAAAAGCTTTTCCTTTTCCCCTGCCTTCATTTAACTCTTTGTGCAGCGTTTTTACTCTTTCCAGTGTCTGTTATTTTCTTGCATCATACAGAATGTAGATGCATCAAAGTAAGAGCATCATTTCACTTCATGAAGGTAGGGAGGGTTCATTCTCTAAATCCTGTAAAATGAAAAACAATGCACCATCCACAAATGTACTTCAATGTCCTGAATGACTTTGTTCCACCTCATGAACAACTTGGATGTGGAGCTGTAGTGACACCTGTCACCATCTACAACAGATGAAGATATGACTCCACAGGTATGCTGGCGGCTTTGTGAGGATGTACTTTGGCACAGTGGAGCTTTAAGAGAACTACTAACATCACAATGACGATGCTAACATGCTAATGCTAAGCAGGTATGATGTTGATCATTTTAATTTAGTGTCTTAGCATGCATTACTACAGCAGAGGCTGGGAATGTTATACATTTTGCAGGTAGGCCTACTTGAAACCAGGTATTTGACAAATTAAAAATTTGATCTGATGATTGAAGGCAGTTGATCATGAAAGAGTAAACAAATAGAGTACCAAATATCACAGGAATTGTTGAGACATTTTACTAAAATCCTCAAATGTCAAGGTGGTGCTAGAGGAAAAGTCATTAAGATACATTGTCTGGGAACCATAAATATCTGTATCAAGTAGTTTGATACTTCAGCCTGGACCAAAGTGGTGGACCGACTGGCCAGCACTGCTGTCCATAGAGCCATGCCACCAGCATGACTAAAAATAATCACACTTATGTGTGTAAAATAATTCTGAAAGAATATTTCATGTTCAAGTTTCTCACATGCTTTACTTCAACCCTGGCATGTTTTTAACAGTGAGATATATTTAAATAAGCTTTAATAAATTTATTGCATAATGAAGTTCAGTATCAACGATAGGACTAGCTTCATTGATGCATTTGCAGCAGTTGTTCCTGAATAGTGAGTCTATCCTGAGTGCTCCTATGTTTCTCATCCATCCAGTCTTAGACTATAAAATCACAAAGACCATAGAATACACGACACACACAAATGCTGCATTTTTCACTGCAATAAGACAAAAAGAAGATTGATCTCTCTAAAAATCCGAACTTTAATTTAGGCTCATAAACATAACCCCTTGATAACCCCTATCAATATGAAAATCAGCCCATGCAATGCATAACTCAGGAATCATAATTCATGCACCCAAAGCCCTCTGTATGTTTGATTTGCTACAGTACATTATGGAAATATTTTTCACATGGCACAGTACATAGATATCTTTCTATCTCTTTAAGGAAAGTTTATTTCACTGTGCAAAAAGACGATCTTATACAGAAAAAGGAGTCACAGCATTTTTGTCTTAAAGAAAAACAAGTCAGAACAATGAACACTGAACTCCAATAAGATATGACAAGAAGTTGTGAAGACAATCTCATGCAGCAGACATTATAGTACTGTTAAATTATTCTATGACAGCTATTTATTTGAAATTAAACAATGCACATCAAAGTTTAGACATAATATGTTCATGTCAACTTATCAGACACAACAGTGAACTGCATGGAGGAAGAGAGGAAAGAGAGAGATACGGAAAGCTATAGCTTCAAAATAAAAATACTGCATACAAAGATCATTGATCCTCACAACATATAAAGAGGACCAGGGTCAGATCATTTTCAATACGCAAAAAAGAAACATCATATGTGGCTCATACAGTATCTTACTGAGCATATAAACTGTATTTTTGACCTCTTCAGAAAAAAATCTAATATGGTCATTGTTCGATGCCTGTTAAGGAAACTTGGTGATGTTCTTATTTTATATCTTACACAGAAAATTCCCTGTGAAATAAAAAATGTCTGATGAAACTTGAAAACAGCCACATGTGACAACCTATGTTCTCACTGTGATGTAAATAGTGAATATTACAGTAAGAACTGCTGCCACCTGCTGTCATTATTAAATTAAATCATCGCCCCTGCACCAATAAATGTGTCACACTGTAATTGTATGCTGTAAACTGAGCTGTGTTTGTGTGCTGAGTGCCACAAATTGTGTCATGCACATGGTTAGACCTCAATGTTGGAGGCCAAGCGCAGGCAGAGTGATGAATCTGAGGGGATGTCCTGGCGACTGATCTCGTTCCCATCCAGTCGCAGTGTCCGCAGCTTGGAGAAGTTGGTCACATCCACAATGCTGCAGAAACTGCCCAGAGAGAACTCTGCAGCCGCAAGACAGAGGGAGAGATGGTAATGAGTTTATTACTGCATACATACAGCAGTGATAATCTGCAAATGGACGTATCATATTTTACCTTTGATCTGGTTGGCTTGCAGATAGAGATGTTGTAGTGTAGTGCTGACTGGAGGGATTCTCTCCAGTTTGTTGAAGCTCAGGTCCAGCTCCACCAGACCAGTCACATTAAAGGTGTTGGCAGGGATGCCCTTGTCTGTGAGCTGGTTGTGGGCCATTCTGACGTACTGCAGCTGCGTGAAACGTCCCAGGAAGCCCTCTGGTAGAGAGTCAATGGCATTGGACTCGAGGTAGAGTTGGTGCAGATGTTCTGGGAGAGCCTCTGGGACCTTGGATCAGAACATGAAGTGAGTTCAGGAGGACTGGAGACTCTTCAGTTAATGGGACACACACAGACACAAACTGGCATTTACCTTTGTCAATTTGTTGCCACTGATGTCCAGCAGCGTGAGGGATGTCAGTGCCTTCAGTGATGTGCCCATGTCTGTGACAGCGTTGTTATGGAGATACAGGATAGTGAGGTTATCCATTCCCTCTAGGTCTGCAGGTGTTACCTAGGCAACAGTGGAAATCATTTCATATCAGTAATGCCTCTACTGATCAACAGTCAAATCGTTAACAAGAACAGAAAAAGATTCTGCATGAATATCAAACTGTACACAACATTACCTTTTCAATCTTGTTATGGTTGATTCTCAGGTCTCGCAGGGAACGAGGGAGGTTAGGGGGAATGCTGGTCAAATTGTTGTGTTGCAGATATAAACGCTCCAGTCCCCCCAACTTCAGAAATGCCTAAGAATGATATAGAGAATGGACAACTCACTAACATGTACATAATAATGAATTTTGCAAGAATCAAGCCTTCCATGAATAAGATTTACATATCCAATTACACAAAAATCCACCGTTTGTGTACTAACACATGCAACAATAAAACCATTAATTTTTTCATTTGCAGTGACATAATCTGTTAGGCACGTGCCAGCCATCTGACAATCATTTAGACCAGCCTCACTGCATCATGCCCTGAGCTCACATGTGTGTCTGGACTTGACTGGGACCAGATGTAGGTTTACCTTCTTGCCAATGGCATCAGATGTCAGTTGGTTATGGTGGAGCATGAGCCACACCAGATTGGTTGCATTGGCCATAGACGAGTCAGGCATTGCTGTGATGGCATTATTTTGGAGATACAAATATTTGATACGGGAGGGGATGGTTGGCATGGCTGTCAGGCCCCGCCCATCACAGTACATGGCAACGGGAAAGGAAGGTGGGCAGTCACACTCAGAGGGACACTCTCCTCCTGTGTTGTCTGCCTGCAGGGAGCCAAAATAGTGGCTCTGCCGGCCATACAGCCAGGCGAAGGGATCCGGTCCATGGGAGAGGCAGAGTGGCAGCAGGGCAGACAAGAGGAAAATAATGACCAGACGCATAGCCACTGTTGCACAAATCTTTTCTATAACCTAACAGATAAAGAAAGAGAGAGAGAAAGGGAGAGAGAGAGGGAGAAAGAGAGAGAGAGAGAGAGAGAGAGAGAGAGAGAGGTATTAAAATTCAAAAGAGAAATGATAAAGTAACTTCAAATCAAATTCTCAATTCTTTTGTTGACCCTCTGTATTCATCAAGGGCATGTTCCTCTTATATAGTACAGAGATTTGCAAAAGTAAATGAGTACAATATCCATTAAGCCACCAAAAACTAAAAAAAAACACTGCAAAAACTAGCATGCATTCATTCACTTCTTCAGAGAACAAGGTGGTATTCTTGAAGAATTCACAAAACCAACCTCACTGTTATATACTGTACTGATTAAATGAACAGTCAAAGGTGCAGTGCAGCTACTGACGTTTTAGAAATGTAACTGCCTGCAGCGAGGCACATTCTTAGTGGTCTTAACCCACAGGGACTCCAGAGGGGAAGTCATAAAAAAGAAAAGAAAAAAAGACCTAACTATGAATGCCAGCTTTGTAAATAGGTCTCATTGCTGCCCCAAAATTGAGGAATATCCAATAATGACCCTCTGATCTGCAGAGGAAAAAAAAGCTGAAGCAAAATTGTTACTCTATCATCATGTGTTTATTCATCTCCTATCAAGTTTCATAGAAAAATAATTCTGTGCATGAAAGACAGATCGACAGACACATGTCCACACACACCAATGTGCAAATATACACACACACAGACACACACGCGCGCGCACGCACACGCACACACCTACCTGATCAGAGAGACTGGCCCTCCTTGTCCCCTCTCTTTTTCAGAGTGTGCTCAGGACTGGAGGGGACTCTCACAAACACTTTGTAAAAAAAAAAAAAAACCTAACCTCCCCTCCCAGAGCTCCTTTCCGTTATGCCATCCCCCTCTCCACCCCTCTCTCTACTCCTTTGCAGTGCTGGTTCCTTCCACCCCCTTTATACAACCCTCCTGAACCCCATTTTGTTCACTCAGGCATGGCTCAGCACACCCCACACCCCCCACTCTGGAGTTTCTTTTTCCACTAATGTGAGTGATGTGAGATGCAGTGGCTGTGAGGGATTGTTCCCATCTGTGTGTAGCACATTCAGTTCCTTTAAGCTGAACCCCACAGTGCACTCAGAATATTTAGACCTCTGCACCTTTGCTATTGACCTTTTTGGATCACTAGATCAGAAATGCAAAAATAATTTACACAAGGGTAAGGAGCCCTCTTTTGTATAGAGCACCTGAAGGAAAATCAGCAAGAGGGTAGTCAGTTCAACAAAGTTCAGTTTGACAGCAAAAAAGCAGTACAGTAATATGTTCTTATGACAGTATGACAATATTTTTTTCTTTTCAAACATTATTCAGATTGACTGCTAATGGATAACATAAACTGCTCTTTAGCGCATTTAGCAAACATCTTTTTGCCAGGGAAAACATGTTGTAGCAGGGGCGGATTTAACTCTCTCCATTCCTCTCCAACAACCTTACATCTTGTAAAGGGTTAAATGAAAACATGTGTGACAGTCCTCTCATGTTTGTCTGTCTGGTCTTAATGTGGGCCTCTTCCTGCTTCTGTGTCTTCTCTACAACATGAGCTCCATCTGAATCAGTATTTCCGCTATCTTCTATCTTTCACATCTCCAGTCGCTGATTCACTGAATCTTCTCCAATTTATTTCCTCCAATTTCCTCTCTCCATCTTATTTGCTGTTTCTTTTTCTCGTGGGACACCTTTCTGTAAGCAATGATGGAACGACAGTGTGATTGTTGACTAGATAAATGTGTTTGGTTTGGTCAGTTCGGACTGTTATTTGTTTGGAATTCAAATGTTCAACATATAGAAACATATGGAAAAGTGCCTCCACAACCATCTGATGCAATTTAAAGGAATAGTTTGACATTTTGGGAAATTCACTTACTTGTTTTCGATTGATGCCACTCTCATGGATGAAAGTGATATTGATTCTCTCATCTAAAAAGTGAATAAGTGTCCACATCCACGACCACATAGGATGATTGTTCCTGCAAAATAGGAGTGTAAAATGCGGCTTTCCAAAAACCCTTCATAAATCACTGTTAAAAAACGATGATGTTTTATGGTGTATGCTGGTTAAGACAAAAAACAGTTGGTTAGGGTTGGGAAAAGATCATGGTTTGGGTTAAAATTATCACTTGAAATGTAGTTAGTACTTCCTCAAAGACAGCCTTTGTCATCATGGCAGCAGTAAGAAAAAAACTTATGTTGTTACGGTCTTAGAAAAAATGTCCCAAATCGCAGTTTGAAAAGGGAAGCGAACAGTGTTCTCCTGCAGTAAAATCCAACTTGCATCTAATAAACTATCTAATCTTCTCCCCAACCCACTTTCTCCTAATAAGGCAAAATCATCTTATCATGTCACTTGATAATTACTACAACTGTTAGATGTATTAAATAGAACTATATGTTGCTGGCTGAATTTGAGACATATACTGACTTTTTCTTGTGAGGACAGGATGGTATTTCCCAAAATGGTGAACTATTCCGTCAAGCCTGTTATAGCTTTTAACATTTGTCCAAGGGCGGTAACATCTCTGGGAGTGATCAAAGAGCAGGCCCGTCAACAATTGTCAAATATGGTAGCAACAGTCTATAGAAAAATCTGTGGTTAAAGCTGGCTTTGTCAAAAAACAAAAAACAAAAAACAAAAAACAAAAAACAAAAAACAAACAAACAAACAAACAAACAAACAAACAAACATAGAAGCACAGGTCGCACACAGCAGGGCTCCAGGGCTACTTAAGATTTATTGCACCATGGTGATATTTCAAGCATTAGTGCTCTTCATCAGACTTAAGTGAAAAAGCACAACACCATCTTAAATATATACATGAGTCATATGATGCAGTCACATGACCAAAATCTACAATGTGACATAAAAATAAATATACATACATAACTACATACATAAGTATGGTACTGTGGGAGTGATCATAGTAGTGCATACAAAAAGTTCAGAATTCAGTGGTGTGAGTTAACACATCTTATGTGTGCAGAAAATATAAATATGTATGTTCACGGCTTGATTCCTGTTTTAACTGACAAAACCGGGTATGTTTAGCAAGACGTCAGGACATTTGCATCCGTTTTTCTGGTGACAAAACTGGGTATTTTACCACAAACCAACCTAAACCACAGCACTGTCACAACATAAAACATAATTATTCAGCTGATAACAGCCATATAATGCGATATCAAATGACACACGAAAAGCGATTGAAACATAGAGATTCAACATATCTGTGGTTTGCAGAAACATACAATGCCAAGGTTTTATTCTGGCAATTGAGTTGGTTAAGTTGGAGAAACGGTTGGAGGCTTGTGTCACTCATTCACTTTTGTACCTTTTTTGTAAGAATCTGTGTTCTAAGTCTGTCATTTGTTTTTTAAAATCAATTTCCGAGCTGCATATGTGGTATACGCGGTGAATCTGAGAAATAGGGAGGCTTTTCTTTAAAGGTGTAGGGTGATACGTCTGTCCATGTAAATGAAAGTTTCTGTCCATCAGCTTCCTGTGTAGGCTTGTGGTAAGACTCTCTTTGTTATTTGTAATCATAATGTCCAGGAAGTTCATTTTCAAAGGGTCATAGGCCAAAGTGAATCTCAGATGTGCATTCCGTATGTTAATGAAGTTGTAGAAGTCTCTGAGTTTGGTCTCTGTGGAGGTCCATTTGAAAAAGATGTTGTACCTTCTGTATAGAGAATTGCAGGAATGGGTTCTTAGAAGGGTCCAGTGCTATCTCCTGTTTGAAGAATCCAACATACAATGAAGTGAAACTGGGGGACATCTTAGAGCACCTGTAGAAAGAAATCCTTGTCAAACATGAAGTTGGTAGCCAGCACAGTCTCATTAAGCTATAAAATGGCTGATGTGCTAGGTGAACATTACTCAGCAGAGTTTTTTTGTTGCCTGTTGAATAAGAATTCTGCTGCCCTTAGCCTCCCTAGTCTGTGGATGTTGGTATATAAAGATTCAATATCCATAGTAACCAGCAGATGGTTGTAGTTGCTGGGTTGGACAACTTGTATAGTTTGAATGAAATCCATGGAGTCTTTAATATAAGAGGGTAAGGACACAGGACAGAAATAGTTAGAAATAGCTAATAGGTCTGCATGGAGGGGTATTGCTGTAGTCTTTCTATATTTTTTGCTAAGCATAAAACACTGGTGTTATGAGTGAGTTTACTAATATAAAGGAATGTTCATGTTTAGTGATTTCCCCCCTTTCTACCAGGTCCTTTAGACACATACTTTCGTTTTTAATTCTGTCATCGAGTTTCCATATAGTTTATGGTAAAAGGTGTCATTCCTCAGTTGTCTCATAATTTTGAATAACAATGGAGTAGTCATTTTAAGGGTTTTCAGTTAAGTTTGTTGAGCCTATGTCAAATTATGCATTACTTTTTATTGTCTCTTTTTTCCACACAACTTTGATATGTCTCTTTCCACCAGTTTGCAATATGTGTCAGAGGGACAAATTACTGTGGAATTAAGGCAGATTTACCTTTAAAATGAGTTTTGGGCCTCGTATGCATGCCTAGAAAAGTCTCTTGATGTTTCTCGATCTCTGTGTCACTGGGGGAGGCAATCCCCTGGATCCCATGATGGTAAGCGATGTTGGAAACATAGTACAAACTGTGGTCTTTAAAAAAACTCCTTAAGGTGTAAGTTACAAAAAAACAACTTTTGTTAATCAACATACACATTGAAATCTTTGCAGTAGGTAGTAAGACAGAATGACAGTTTACTAAGAGCAGAAAAGCAAATACTGGAAATAGCCTTACTTACAGATTTATGACATGCACTTCCTCCACAGTCTGCGGGTGTTGTAGGGCTCCTGTGGTGTTTTTGCCCTCTCCTGTACTTTTTTCTCCTCGGTGGGCTCGGGTGGGAAGACAGTGTTCTAGTGTGTTGTGGGTTTTCTCTAAAAAAGATTCCCGTACAGGGGTGCTGGATCCCAAATCCATGTTGAGTGAAAGAGTTGATGCAGCTGGGCTAAAGTGTCTGTAGCATTGTCTCCTCCTCTGTTGTCTTTGTTCAGTGTCTTTTTGCGTGGGTTCATAACTCCATTTCTACTACGACTGTTCCTTGTTCACCGTCTCTTGTATCCCGGTCAAATTTTGCCTTTTTTGACTATTTTTTTTTTCTTGTTGTATTTTTGTTCTTTTTTGTTTGCATTCTTTAAGCAACTAGGTCATCTCATCTTTGTTTGGAAAGTCTATAAGGAGTTGATGTTTGAGTTTGTTCACTTCATCTTTTGTTCTTTCCAGTCAGATGGATATCTCCTGAATCATCAATGCCATGAGGTTGAATGAGCACTTATTTGATATCTCACAATGCTACAGACACTTTAGCCCAGCTGCATCAACTTCTTCACTCAACATGGATTTGGGATCCAGCACCTCTCTATGGGAATCTTTTTAAGAGAAAACCCACCACACACTAGAACGCTGTCTTCCCACCCAAGCCTGCAGATGAAAAAAAAGTGCAGGAGGGGGCAAAAACACCACAAGAGCCCTACAACACCCGCAGACTGTGGAGGAAGTGCATCTCATAAATCTGTTAAGTAAGCCTATTTCCAGTACTGGTATATCTGCTCTTAATATAGGACTGCCGTTCTGTGCTCCTACCCACTGCAAAGATTTAAACATGTATGTTGATTTACAAAGGTGTTTTTGTAACTTACGCCTTACGTTTTTTAAAGATAACTACAGTGTCACTATGTTTCCAATATAGTTTACCATCATCATGGGACCCAGGGGATTGACTCCTCCAGAATCTCTACCAAGCCTAAAACTCCTTTTAGAGGTAAATCTACCTTCATTCCCCTAAACACAGGAATTCATTCATTGACATATATTGCAAACTGGTGGAAAGAGACATATCAAAGTTGCTTGGCAAAAAGAGACAATAAAAAGTAATGCATAATTTAACATAGGCTCAATAAACTTAACTGGAAACCTAAAAAATGACAGCTCCATTGTTATTCTAAATGCAGATTAAGTGGGTCATTGGTGATTCTAGACAGAGATGCCTACAATCAGGAAATTATGAGACAATTGAGGAATGACACCTTTTACTGTAAACTACATGGACACCTGCTGACAGAATTAAAAACTAAAGTATGTGGATGTTTCAATAACCTGCTAGAAAGAGGGGAAATCATCAAAGACAAGATATTGTTTTCTGTGGTAGTGATTGATTGAATGTCACCTTACACCAGTGAATGCTGAACTTTATTAATTCAGAACTACATACTTTTGTACACATATATTTATATTTTTTTGCACAGATAGGGTTTTTCCTGGAGATATATATATAGAGAGAGTTTTATCTTACACCATTGATTTATGAACTTCTTGTATGCAGTACTATGTACACTACAATAGTTGTGTGCATGTGCATACACATAGTATATTTATGTGTGTATTTATGTATGTATATTTATTTTTATGTCACATTGGAGATTTGGGTCACGTGACTGCATCATGTGACATGTATATATTTAAGATGGTGCTTTGTTACTTGAGTCCAAGCCCCCAGGAACAGTGCTGAGCTATGAAGCAGCCAAAAAATGTTGGGCCCAATGGTCCCTGAAGATCCGGGAAATTTTATGCATGGAAGTCGAACTTTTTTGGCTTCATGCACCACTGAGCAGCTTTCATAGGAATGAACGGGTCCCCGCCCCCGATGTTGTATCCAGTTGTCTTTATACATCCATGCTTGAGTCCATGGATATATAATAAGAGCTGGATAGGGCGATGCCACTCAGCCTGGCAGCCAATTTTTCCAGTGGCCACTCACAGTATTGCAGCAAAAAATACCTGCGGCCCAAAAAGCATTTTCTCCATAGACCACCATTGTAAAAGAGACATCTGTAAAACTGTTGACAGGACACTTTGAACTGCAAACAATGTCAATTATGACTCTTTCTATTATTAACTTTTGATACATGGAAGTTTTATGTTTGTAAAACTTTCTTTTAGCCAAGAAAAGTGATTTAAAAATCTGTGACAACACCACAATGTGAAGTCCCTGGGCCCAGCAGGGGAAACAGTACTGCGCATATTCAGTGGGCTGTAGAGCGTGGAAGCTAGACACTTTTTTGGCGTATGCGTCAGGTGAACAATTACTGTAGGACAGAATGGGTGTCATTCTTAGTCCAATATCCAGCTCTTACAATACATCCATGCTTGAGTCTGATAAAGTCATAGTGCTCAAAATGTCATTTTATGTCAAAATGTCAAATTATAAGTAGACATTGGAGCCCTGCTGTGTGTGAGATGTTTATCTGGGTTGTTTTTTGACATTTGTTCACTTTCAGTCCAACACCTGCCCTCCTCGGGTTGGATGTGCATGTATACTCCCAGCTTAAGCTGGCTTTGTGCTACATGTGTTATCTGTGTTGGTTCATTGTAGCCAGTGTGTTTGATATCTCACAATAAAAGATGGAATATTTCTGAAAAGGGAAGAAAGAGCTGACCAGATGGCCACACTGTGTTACAGCTGAGCTGGTGAACTGTAGTGAGGAATTTACAGGGCACAGATTATGATTGTTTTGAAGCTTTGAATAAAGAAGCTTGAACACTGGCATATGTCCCAAGCAGGAGGGACAAACAAATACACAAAGCAATGTATTTTTTTGGCGCTGTTCTGCAGTTTGTTACTGTAGCATGAGGAAACTTTTTTTTTCTTTGTTGTGTGTCCACTTGGATCTGTGGACACCAGATGCAGCAGAAGAGACATCATATTCCTTATTTTAAATGTGATTTCCAACAGTTAAGTAGTTGGACCTATTTCTCTGGGTTGAGAAATACCTCTGGCCACTTTACTGTTGGATTTCTCAACCCAGCTTTATTTCTCTGTCAACAGGGAAAAGGCAGCTGTTTGGATAACCTGCTGTTTCATGTGTAGTTCCTGTGAAGTGAACCAAGATGAGCAATGAACCTTTACTCATCACTGAAGATGGGTAACCTTCTGAGCTTTATGAGGTTAATACCTATTGCAACATAACATCAAAGGGATGTTTATATGAGGTGGTTAAAAAGATAAACTCGTGTGAAATAGAGAGTTTTGTATCTACTCGGACAAAAATTTAAGAAGAGGAAAGAGAGGGTGCAGCAGTTATCATTTAGAGTGAGAGAAATTGATTCTCTGCTGACCAGGACTTCAAAGCAAGAGGCCCAGGTGGACTCTGGGTAGCCCCAAATACACCCAACCCCCACCCGTGTCATCTCCCCTCGTCTCATGTCTGGGTCATGACCAGTACTGAGCAGGGATCAGAAGATCAGAGGACCAAGCCCTTTCCACTCAGGCCATGAACTCCTCACAGGAATTTTCATTCCTGAAGATGAAGCTTATTCGGTCACTCACCTGCAGAAAAAGACAAACAGCTACAACAAAAATGCTTTTACGAAATAGCTTTTTCTTTTCAGCCTCAGCCTTGCTTCCTCCAGGCCCTCAAATATATGTCAATAAGGACAGATACACTTTGTTTGGAAGCCAGTGTTTTGCTTGAAATGGACTAAATGGTCTTATTGTGTATGTATGAAAGTCAGATGTTATTTCATCTGGCTACCATACAGATTCATATGGCCCTAATAAATATGCAATGGTAAAAAAAGCTATGTTTCTCTTTATAAGTAAGATGTAATGTTGGAAATATGTCTTTATCTCACAGGAGGAGGCCAAAAACACAAAAAACTCATGATGAAATCTGTGGCTGCTTATCTTTTACTACATAGTCTGTCTATCCCTCTGTATGTCCATCTCTCTCTAATTCACACACACACATACACACACACACACACAGTTTTTTGTGTGTGTTTTTGACAGTTTTTTGTCACTTTGGAGGACATTGTCCTGACCTACAGCATTCATTTCTGGCACAGCTACCCTAACCTTAACCAAAAACCAATTCCTAACCCTTCAAGTTAACGGTTAACCTTGTAGGAAGCACACTTTTGTTTCCATAATATGATTTATGCACACACAAACACATACCCTGTCACTACCAACATATATATTCTTGTTTATACAGAGGTTGTTTAACAGTGCAACAACACAGATCTGAACTGAAGATGAAGTGATGGTAATTTAGTGGCATTAAATAAATTAATTCTAGGAAAGATAGAGCTTCGGTCTTTGTGGTCACTGGACAATGTGTCTCCTTAAGGTAACTTGAACCATGGCACCCCAGGGCACAGGGGGCAGCATAAACCATGCAATAGAAAGCAGATGTCCAAGCACACACACACACACACACACACACACACACACACACACACGTACATAAATCATGCACAGATGTTACACCACGTCAAGCTTCTTTTTCTCATACAGATAAAAGCAGCAGTTATTAATGCATGTCAGTAACCAACATATACATAATTATGGATCTCATTTCAATTGAAGTCTTGACAAAAAATGTAGGATTTCACCAATTTTAAATCTGCCGTGCTATCCTGAAAAAGGAGATCTTAAAATATGCTGAATAGTGCGCTGTATGCACATAAATTCAACATTACCCATTCAAAATAATGCCGGAGATCCTCTGTAATCCTCTGGAACTTGCTGTCTGTGTCACAATGACCTTTTCAACATAAAAACACATTAAGCTTGAGCAGTATCTGAATCATACTTGACTACTGAAAGAGCGAATGTGGTTCAAAAAGAAAAGACAAACTTTACTTTTATCTGTCCAGCCTGTGCATTCATTATTATTCTTTAAATTAAATCCTCCCACCACACAAACTGATATTCACTGGTATTAATGTGTTGTTTGTAAATGTACAGTGAAGATTTGCAAAAAAGACCTTTGCCTTAGTTTATCTAAACCTGTATCTTGATTAGAAAGGAAACAGAGCCCTCTAGTGTCAGTAACAGGACACGTTGATGAGGGACAAATGAAGGGAGCAGATGGTGAAGGGAATCGTGAGAAGAGAAAGTCGAAAAGGTGGAAGAGGAAAACCAACCCCGAAACATTGGTTGTTTTCATTTCTAGAGGTAACATGTTAACCAATATAATAATATATAAATAATATTTTTGTAATAGTGAACAATAAACATCACATAACAACTGACAAAACAATTTCACATCAAAGTCCATTTAGAGGTTGCTCTGAGAAACAAAAGTAAAACTCAAAAAATTAAATGAAAAAAAAGTAGGAGAAAATCTATATTTCAATGCCAACTATGGAAAGCTCATTATTCCTATAAATGGAAGAGAGGTGAGATTGTTTTGTCAACTGCTGTTGCAACTATCAAGAATAACCTTTGGAAGTATGGATGAGAGTTTCATCTTATGCTCACTGTACAAATACGACAGTCCCACAGTATTACACCTGATGACACTGTTTTGTCATAGAAAGCCTGTCTGTCATCATATCACACCTCTGTAGATACTGATAATATTTCACATGTGCAGATTCTCTTAAAATATCAGACACATAGCCAAATAAAAGCAAGACTCTAAACCCTAATCTAAGATGTATGTGTGATGCAGTTCAGGTGAAAACAAGTGCAACTGTAGCAATAGAAAACCATTTGAAGGTATCTGCTTTAGGGTGTGCCTCCACAATAGCTGACAAGCTGGTGAGGATCTGATGTACCTGCCAGCTCCCAAACAAGACCTGAGGGCAATTCCTGCTGTGGGAAATGTAATAATTGTGCAAAGATGATGACTCATTAACAGACATATTAAACAAGACATTGCATCCAGTTGATTGTTTCATAAAGTTAAGTTTCATTTTTGCACTCCTATGTTTCATGTTTTCCCTGAAATGACACTAGGATTGACATCATATTTGCTTAAGTTCACAGTAATGTTGGTGTAACATGTGTAGTGTCATATGGCATGAGGAGGAATTCATATTATGCTCTATATTTGATTGCTACAGGTTACATCAGATGAGGATCTTCTTGTTTATATACTGTTTGAACTATGACAGATGGCTCTACTGTATTCTTTCCAAATGATGATATTACTTCATGAGCTTAGGTCATCAGGGAGCTCTCTAGACATTAACAGTCTGAGCAAAAATGAGCAATACTGAATGACATCATTTCTTCATTGCTATTTTTTTTTTTTGTGACTTTGTAATGTAACAGCTTTTATGCTACGCGATTTCCTGCCATTTCATTTCATGCATTAATGCACAGATGTGAGTGAAGACCACATGATCAGATTAGAATGTGTTTTCTTTTCCACAACATCAGCAATGACAACAATAAAAAGGCTGCTGTAGTTGAATCTTTTAAAGGCTAATATCATTTTTTCCCACATACTGTATTTACTATTGTTGTCATAATTCTGTAGATGTTTCTTCCCTGCACTTTAGAATTAGAGATACTTGTTGAAATCTTTTATATTGTATTTGCAATCATTACATGAAAGCTCATTGATGTAAAATAGGTAAATTATTGTTAAATTGAAGGATTGTAAACCAAAGCCTCCATGACCCTCCCCTCCCTTTAATGAAAACTGGTCCAACTATTGGACAACTATTGTTTTATGGCCAATTGAGGGACTGGCCACATTCAAAACCCGTAACTGTTATACTTGTCTCAGTCTGCAAGAAGGAGTTGTATTAAGAACATGTATCTCAGTGTCCATAGCTCCTCCTGTCAGCTCTTGTTCAAAACATCAAAAAATCTTTAATAAAGAAGTTAGCATAATGACAGAGAAAATATCAGTATTCATTTCAGCATAGCACTGACTTTGTGTGTGAGTGAGGTGAATATTTATGTGGAGAATGTTTCAGTGAGAGGTGTTATGTGGTAGCAGAGGGCTCACAGCCAGCAGAGGATAGAAGGAAGTCTTTTCCATTTCCTTCTCCTGTGTATGAATAAACCAGAGAGAAACAGCAAAGCACAGTGTGCGTAGGATGCTGACGAGCTGCCAACCTGCTGCTGGTCACCCCCCCTCCACTCTCGCTTATGTTTCCAAAAACCTCTTGCCAAACCAGTTAGAAATCAGTTACAATAACACGAATAAGAACTCTTGCTCATGAGGAACAGCAGGAATGGCAAAATGTCTTATTGTTTATGTTGAGACTGTACATATGCAGGTATTAGATTCATAACATGAAAGCCTTGGTCCTGTCTAGGATTAATCTCTGCATTTTATCTTGAATATTTGACTGAGAAATGTTCATGTGTACCTTTTTATCTTTAAAACCAGGGTAAACTACTTGTTTTGTAAAATACTTTCTCCTGTTTCTAGTTCTCTTATCCTAAAGAAGGACGTGTACAGAAACACTCATCTTCATCTGTTAAATAGATTCATCAGAGTTATGAATTATGTGTGGGACTTTTTCACTTTTTTTGTTTTCCAGTCAAGTCTGCTTAAAACTAATTAGAGTAATATGTAAGATAAACTTCTGGAAATCATCTAGGAACACTGCCTTCATATCAGACATTCATTTTTTATTGCTGTATATTAATGTGTATGATATTCTTATGTAACTATTTATTTTGGCCAAGTCTCTTGCAAAAGAGATATAATATCTCAAGAGACTTCCTGATTAAATAAAGGCTAAATAAGAATGAAATTAAGTTGTTTTTTTTTTTTTTCTGAGGTCCATCAGTTTGTTGGAGATTCTGTCATGACACAACAGCCATGAATCTTCCTAAATATCTCCTCTGTACACTTGTCTGGTACATGGCACCCAGAAAACTACAGGTTGCCATTTTTGTTCATTTGCTTCTTTGTTTCTTTGTATGAATTGACGAACTAGATAAAATTAATGTTTTTAGTGGTGCTGTTAGGAGGATTTTGTAACCATGAGACTGGTTTGTGCTTAAGTTCAAACCAAGCATCAGAAAGGAGTTAAGTGACTTTGATACCAGCATGCCTGTTGGTGCCAGACGGGCTGGTCTGAGTATTTTGGAAACTGCTGATCTGCTGCAATTTTCACACACAACCATCTTTAAGGTCAACAGAGAATGGTCAGAGAAATTATCCAGTGAGCAGCCGTTCTGTGGGTGAAAATGCGTTGTTGATGGCAGAGTCAAACGAGAATTGCCAGACTGGTTCAAGCTGATAGAAAGGCAATAATAGCTCAAATAACCACTTGTTACAGTTGAGGTATGCAGAAGAGCATCTCTGAATGGACAACACTTTGAACCTTGAAGCAGATGGGCTACAGCAGAAGACTACACTGGGTGCCACTCCTGGCAGCTAAGAGCAGGAAACTGAGGCTACAGTTCCTATGGACTCAGAAAAATTGGACAACAGAAGACTGGAAAAATGTTGTCTGTTCTGATGAGGCTCAATTTCTGCTGCAACACTCAGATGTCAGAATTTGATGTAAACATCATGAAAGCATGGATCCATCCTGCCTTGTACCAGTGGTTCAGGCTGGTGGTAGTGGTGGTATAATGATATAGGGGACATTATCTTGGCACACTTTGGGCCCCTTAGTACCAACTGAGCACTGTTTACCTACCTGAGTATTGTTGTGATGTCCATCCCTTTATGACCTCAGTGTACCCATCTTCTAATGGCTACTACCAGCAGGATAACGACATCATCTCAAACTGGTTTCTTGAACATGACAGTGAGTTGACTGTGCTCAAATGGCCTCCACAGTCACCAGATCTCAATCTAATAGAGCACCTCTGATATGTGGCGGAAGAGGAGATTTGCGTCATGGATGTGCAGCCAACAAATCTGTAGCAACTGCGTGATGTTATCATGTCAATATGAATCAATATCTCTGAGGAATGTTTCCAGCACCTTGTTGAATCTATGCCATGAAGAATTAAGGCAGTTCTGAAGGCAAAACGAAGTCCAACCAGGTAATAGCAGGGTGTACATAAAGTGTATATGGTACATCAATTAATCTTCTCATCTAATTTTGCCAGAAGGTGAAATCCCAAAATGTGGAACTATTACTTTAAAAGCTGTAGTTGCTGTCACTGGCATATAAACACATATTACTGTTTATTTAGTTTCTTGTATGCCTGTTTTTGTGGTAAAATAAAACACTCCATCACTTCTTTTCTCCCCCCAAAACACATACAGACACTCATTAGGCTATAAAACCTTGTTATGGGTGTTATTCCATATGCTTTCCCTAGAGGGCGCTGTTTCCATGCTCTCACCAGGAAATACTGTCCTCCTCTCAATATTATTATCCACCTTGCCTCTTTTTTCACAGAGCTCCCCTCATATTTGGGGGGAAAGGAATCTGGAATCGTTTCCCTCTCCCCTGCTCAGATGCTTGCAAGAAGTTCCTTTCTTCGAGAAACACACACATGCACACACACGTAGTAACACACAGATGCACACAAATGCACACAAAGCTACACACATATACACACAGAATGGTCTCTTTGGCTCCCCAGGTACTTTGTGGCTTGAATGCCTCTAGGCAGAACACGTACTGTAGACCCAGTCTCACACACACACACACATGCTCACAGACATAAATATTTTTGAATGCTGATCAAAATGTTCTCATATTCACTGACAGCTCTTTGCCATCAGAGTCCAAACCCAGTTGCCCTCATTTGATTTAATCCCTCTCCTTTTGCTTCCAGTCTTTCTGTGTATGTTTTGTGCATCTCCATGGTACAAGCAAACATGTTTCCACCAAATGTTGTGGGTTCAGTCGTTACCGAGGGCTAAAAGAAGGGAGAGGGAAGAAGTGAGTAAGGGAAGATTATGAAGGAGGTCTAGGTCTGGGATGTGGGCAGCATTTGAAAAAGAGGAATGTATCAGACAGAGGGTAAACATTGTCGGTAGCTTGAAAAACACACACAGACACATTATCACACAGCTCCTGAGGGGCACGGAAGCTCTGGGAAACTATAACAACCTGTTCCCGTTGCGTAGCTCCTAATCAACCGGTAAGTGTCAGTTTACTGTTCATTTCTCATCTGCTTCCATTTCCTTTCTCTGCAATGTAGGCATAACTGGAAATGTTGAAATCTACAGTGTGTGTCTGTATGACTACAGTTGGGTCGATGAGGCATGATTGCATAACACAGCTAATGTCTTGGCAGGCTTTTGAGCATGTGCTGTACTGTAAAACTGCACTGTGGGTGAGAGGGATAAAATGCAACATTGCAAACATGCTGATCAAGTCAAACTTCCTGATGATGCAAACTTTTCTTACTAACTGCTGTGTTGTAGTCTACAGTAGCTGACAACCTCCCTGTGTATCTCTGTGTGTACCTTTGTACATACCAGCCTTATGGGTGTTACCTTAACCATTTACAGCTGTGCATGCAAGGAAAAAATTAAATGTATTCTTCTGACTCTCACTTAGAAGTTTAAATAGAAAGAAGTATGCATGGAGTACAAAAGCAAACATCTCAACTTATGCTGTATCATTTCAGACCACATAGCACACAGTAGAAGTTTAGGACCTTTCCTTCAATTTTTTAATAATTTATTCATTCAAGACTTAAAATGAGACTGCTATGTTTAGTGCCTTTTTTAACCTGATGCTGAAACTATTTTCATCTTGGTATCAGGTGGATAGTAAGTTTTTATTTTAACATTCAAAAATACAGTGGTTAAACCAGATAAGAGGGTTTTTAGTATTGCACTTCCATGAAGTTGTAAAACCTGCAAGAAACAATTTAAATAAAATTTAAAGTCTACAATGGCACTGGTGGCTCTGCAAGTCTCTTAAGCACAGCAGTGCTTTGAGCTAAATGCTAACGTCAGCATGCTAATAAGCTCAATAGTACACAGTACACATACAAGCACAATAATAATGTGAACATGCTGATGTTTATCGGGTATAATGTTCCATCTTGGTTCAGCATGTTAACATGCTAACAGTTGCTGTTAAACATTAAATAGAAACTGAAGCAAAGCCTGATAGGAATGTTATTAGTTTTGCAGGTATTTGGTCAGAAACCAAGGAGGACATGAATGTCTGTACCAGATTTCATGGGAATCCATCCAATGGTTCTTGAGACATTTTAAACTACAAATGTGAACTTAATGGACTAGTGTGCAATATTTAGGGGGTCTATTGGTATAAATGGAATATAATATTCATAGTTATGCTTTTATCAGTGCATAATCATCTGAAAATAAGAATCATTATGTTTTTTGTTATCTTAGAATGAGCCCTTCATATCTACATAGGTCTTCTTCCATGGAGCCCGCCATGTTGCACCACCATGTTTCTACAGTAGCCCAGACCAGACAAACCAAACTGATCTGCAACCTCACTGCTATATGCCACTAAATCCTACATGCTGGTCCTTTATGGTGGCAACAGAAGATAATTCAGAGGATCACCAAAGCCATTA
This sequence comes from Euthynnus affinis, assembly GCA_029490765.1. Classification (NCBI taxonomy): domain Eukaryota; kingdom Metazoa; phylum Chordata; class Actinopteri; order Scombriformes; family Scombridae; genus Euthynnus; species Euthynnus affinis. Next base: position 13,977,361 of record CM055840.1, on the reverse strand, counting down.
GGCCTCATCCTGTCTGTACGCAATTTCCTTGCAATCTATCCAGTAGCTGTTGAGATATTTCAGTCTGGTTCAAGGTGGTAGACTGTCCCATAAACAAACTTAGTAGTAGTAGATAAAGTAATTTGAGTAATTTTGTAAGACTTGACAAAGCTGTTCAAGAGACATATAACTTTTTGGGCGACTTTGACGTGTAAAATCAGGAGTTCCAATTTAACATAATTGTCTTCATGTTTATATTGTAGGGTTACATATCTGACCAACTGTCTCCATGGCTGTCCTGTGCTGTGCCATGTTGGTGCTGCTGTGTGTTTTTGGCACAGCCACGGTTGTGGCTGACACGGACTATGGCGGTGTTCCTCTATGGGTCAACCGCTTGCTTGGTGAGCCCAGCGTGATGAGCCTGCAGGGCCGTATGGACCCATCTTGGTACAGAGCCAACAACCCTGAGGCCTGCCCTGAACAGTGTGACTGCCCTATCCACTGGCCCACAGCGCTGTACTGTGACCACAGAGGTCTGACAGACATGTCTGACCACCTGCCGGCCACAACTCAATATCTGTTTCTACAGGTAAGAACAATACTGACACGGGTGCTGAACATGTGTTATATTAACAGTGGTCTGCTACTAACCCACTGCGGTTTTTCATTTCCTGTTCTCACACAGTAACTGACCTCCACTGCACTTCACTGTATATTGTTTGTTTTATTTGGAAAGTGTAAAAACACAAAATTCATCAGGCATTGTGTTCAATTGTTCCCAGGGCAACAACATCTCGTCCATGTCTCCCTCTGTTCTGGCCAACATCACAGGGCTCCGCTGGCTCATCCTGGACCACAACCAGCTACAGAGTGACAAGCTGGACCAGGCCACCCTGAAAAACCAGACCCAGCTGTGCTACTTTTTCGCCAACCACAACCTCCTGAGTTCAGTGCCCAGTGGTCTGCCAGCTGGACTCAGACAACTGCGGTTGGCCTACAACCAAATCAGCAGCATCAGCCCTGGAGCTCTGCAGAACTTACATAACCTGACACTGCTGCTGCTACAGGGAAACAGATTGCAAACCATTACCGAAGGAGACCTCAAAGGTAGTGTAATCTGTCATTTCCTTTGTGACTTCATACTTAAGGAATTTATTTTGAACACTTGGTATGGAAAGTAAAAACGAAAGAGTTCAAAACAGTTTAGTGCTACTACTGTATATCTGTTTACAATATACAAAACACAGAAAAACAAACAGATTTTTATTGTCTGCAATAGCACAGGTACTTTTACAAATTTGTACCGCCACAAGGTGGATTGGGTCAGGGAGTTTAATTCAGCAGCAATTACACTTAAATATTAATACACATTTGCCTTTAAAAAGTTCTCATTTAAAGTTGTTTTAAAGTGTTTAATTATTCTTAAATCAGCTTAATTTTCAATTTTAGAGTTATTATACATTTTAGAAGCATCAAAATAAATCAAATTGAATTAAATCACATAAAATAATGAGCACAAGCTGACATTTTATGATGCATTATATTGTTGTTGAACAGCTTTAAATGGAATGAAATTATATTAACTGACTGGATTTCCAACCTCATTTCATTGATACTTGCATTATGATGCTTTTGTCTTTGTGTGTGTCCTCTCCTCATCTAACAGGTCTGCTCCGTCTAAACCTTTTGGACCTCAGTGGGAATTTGTTCTCGTCTGTACCTAGGCATTTACCCCCCACTGTAGAGCAGCTCTATCTCTCCAATAACTCCCTCTCTGGGCTGGAGGAGGGTAGTTTTGTGGGATTCCTCAATCTTAAGTATCTTCGTCTAAGTCGTTGTGGTCTGCAGAGTCACAGCGTCCACCCACAGGTGTTCAACTTCTCTAGCCTGGTGGAACTTGACCTTTCCTATAACAAATTTACAACCATTCCCACAGTCCCCACTACCCTGCAGTACCTCTACCTAGAGGCCAATGAAATACAAGGTGAGCTGTAAACACACAAAGCAAATGTTTACAAAATGCAATCAGCTTTCACACTGTAAATGTAGAGGTGTCACTGACTTCACATCTCTGACATTTCCTGCACATGTGAACACATTCATATAGTATTAATGAGTTATGTGAATGACTACCTCGGGAGGTCTGAGACCTGAACCCTGCTGTGAGGGAGAAGAAGAAATGTGGAAAATGTAACAGAAACTGTATAGAAACAAACATAGCCGGCCCTTGTCACTGCATATGAATATGGGAGGGGCTAGGGTTGGGCAGCCAGAAGACTAGGTAAGTTTGAGATAGAAGAATAGAGAGAGCAAAGGGAGGGGAGGGGCTCAGAGAAAGACATTGAAAGACAGAAAAGTAAAGAGAGTGGAGGAGAGTGAGGGGGAGGAGATATTGGGTGGTTGAATGAAGGGAAAGTAGGTTAGCAAAGAAGAGAGCAGATTGGTATGAAAACATCTGTAATGGTTTTAGAGGTAAGAGCTCCAGATGAGCCAGAAGCACATGCTGTTCCCCTCGTCATAGACTCCTCTTTCCTCTGTCTGCTCCCCATCTCTTACCTTTTTTGACAAATAGGAATCATATCACAGTGTAGCAGATCCAAAGCCAGACGCCACATACCAGATTTGATGATATTTAGCAACTTTATGAAACTCACATGACCATTATAAATATTATGACCAAGTATGCAGTTTTGGCTCACAGCTGCTGGCAAAGTCAAAGTGTGTTCTCGTTTTTCAACCTATGATGCAGCAGACAGCAGGGCTGTGTACCAACCAGACGGACAGAAGGCAAAACACTTCCACAATAACACACACCTCATCGTCTAGCTAGCAGCCTGACAGCTACCACGAGTCCTGTCTGCCAAAGTCTACAGTCAGGGCTGAGAGAAGCTCTACAACTGAAATGAAGTGAGAAAGCACAAGACGGTGTTGTGGTTTCCTCTGCCTCTGTTTTCACCACAGCACCTGTAAGACATCTAATGGGAAATGCAGAGTCTGTGAGAAGAAGAGGGACATTTGCAGACTGCATAGACCCTCTTAGATACAAGACAAATCCCGTAATGTAACTGAAGCACTTCAACTTAATAAGTTACATATGATGAACACATGGTACATGATGTGAAATCAAAACTCTCTGGACTGGTTTAGTCTCTACAGTGCTTGGACAAGACAAGAATATGCGGATGGCTGTAACTCTTGTGATTAATGGCTGTTTAATAATGAAGAAATTATTCTGTGTATGTTTTCTGTCGGTTTGCTCCAGAGTTCAACGTGACTAGTTTCTGCAGAGAGGTGGGACCTTTGTCCTATTCCAGGATGAAGATCCTACGACTGGATGGAAACAAGATGTCCTACCACCATCTGCCCCCTGACTGGGTCTTCTGTCTGAGAGTTCTTGAAAATATTTACATCTGACTCCGCCTTGTGAATATGCAATGGAGCAGGATTACGTGTGTCACTGGCCAACTGCGTCTAGTGGTACAGAGAATAAACATGACCCAATTAAGATTTTTGTTTGCTTGTCTTGTTTTGTTTTGTTTTGCCAACTCATTTTTCATGAACTCAAACAACTGCTTTAAAGCTATAAACCAGAGAAGTAGACTTGAATTCGTTATGTCGTCAATATGTCCAACTAGAAAGATACACAGCCAGGCGCTGAATGGAAACTGACCTTCAAAGTATGCCAAAGCTTGAACTTGTACACTAAACCAGTGTTATTTTAATATAATGCCAAAAGTTCTGATCAAAACATTTCTCATACCACCAGTGCATTCCCATGGGCTTCCATATTTTCCAAGTTCTGCCTCAGCAGTGTTGTACATCTGTGTATTATTACAGGATAGGAACTGTGACAAACCCTCTCATTTCTGACCGAACAGAATAATGTGCCCTGGTTAAACTGAGCTGTTTTAGTCCAAAGGGAAACATGTATGAATGACAAAATTCAATGGCTTTCCCCTGAGATGGGTCTGACTCAGTCAGCTGGACAATGTTTAACAGCAACACCAGTCCACCGAGAGCCAGGCGAAATATGAACATATTTGGACTCAACCACTGAAAACCTTTAAACCTCTGTCGCTAAACTCCTAATTGATTTCCATGATTGCAAAGGTGAAATTTGGTTTGCATAAAAGCAGAAAAATAAAACTTTAATGTTAGCATTGTATTGTTGTAACTCTTTTTTAATTACTACAAAACTTAACTTTTGTCTACAATACAAGCAATCTCAAAACAACAGTTATTAACGTTACACTTTTGTTAGTGTGTCAAATTTAACATTTTTATCTATTTTTTTCAATAGATAATATCAACAACTCCCCACACAATTTTAGGGAGATTTAGAATAGATCATATTAGATTCAGACTTATGCACAAAATGCAGTTTAGGTATAACCAGATGCAACGGTAGCAAAAGACATAAAAGACACAGTGATACTTAGGCTAAATGCTAACATCAACATGTTAGCATGCTCACAATGACAATGCTAACTGTGCGCCATGTTATATTGGCACGTTAGCATGCTAACATTAGCTAATTAGCACTAAACACAAAGTACAGCTTAAGATAACGTATCTTCATTAGTTTTGCAAGAACTAAATCATAAGTATTGCGCAGATATCAGTTTTGACTTGATGATTGAAAGCTAAGGAATAAAGTTATTAGTACAATTCATCTCGAATATGATGGGAATATGAACATACTTTGTAAAAAGGCAATACATTCAATAGTTGAGACATTTTGTTCAAAACCAAAAACCTCTTGCTGGTACTAGAGGAAAAGTTAGGATTTATCATTTGAGGATGATAAATATCTGTGTTTCATGGCAATCCATCAAATAGATGCTGAGATATTCAGTCCGAACTAAAGTGGTGGACAGATGGACAGACCCTATAGAAACATGGTGCTAGCTAAAAATGAATGAATATAGGGGAGAACGGGGTAAATCGAGCCAGTGGGTAAAATGAGTCACCCCCTTTATCTAAATAAGTATAAGCAAAAGTAATCATGTGATCACAAATTAAGAATGTATAGTTCACATCAATCAATACATCTTGGACTCAAGCACATGGAGAGAGTGGTAAGTAAAACAGACAAAAAATAAAAAGAATTCATCATGTTGCTAAAGTTATCAGTCTTGTATCTTAATTAAAATAGATACGTTTTGGACATTATTACATGTTAATTTAAGCCAATGTAAGCTACCAAACAAGGTCATAAACTTAGCATAACTGTGGATTTGAGCCACTGTGTGAAACAGTTTTATCAAAATGGAGGTTGCAGGGTAAACGTGCAAACATTGGTTCAAAATCTCCCATAGGTGTTTGATTAGGTTGAGATCTGATGACTGTGAAGGCCATAGCATATGATTCACATTATTTTCATATTCCTAACCCTAACCCATATTCATCACCCTAACAGCTATTTATAATTAATTCACCGTATCTTTAGGGTGTTTCTTTCCGTCTCTGCTGAGAACTGAGCGTTGAAGGCCAAATCCTTATCCTTAGCCTTTCCTCCTTGGACATTTCCTTTAAATTCCACTACAGTCATCCTGGAAGAGACCACTCCCATCAGGATAGAAAAGTTTCATCAGAGGACAAAGGTGATCACTCACAACAATTTTGTATTGATTAGCAGTGATCCTTCTTTCTAAGGGGACAGTGGACCCAAACCAAGCCAGCAAAATGCCCCCAAAGCATAACAGAGCCACCAAAATGTTAAATGTCATGTTACCCTGTTCTCCCCTACAGCATGGGAAATAAACCAATGGGGTATGAGAAGGGATGTAAAAGCTACATCTAGTTACACATCTATGCACAGAACACTGAATCCAGAAATGTTATGTACAGTATAAAAGAACAAGTGGGTGTTTTATATCTTCAGTGTAAAAAGAAGCAATTGTAGACAGTCGAATGTGATAAGAGTTAAATAAAGATAATAAGGAGCCAACAGTGTAGGCAGAGGAATCTGTAACAGCAGAAGTGTTTGTGGAGACTTCAGTCAGTACTGCACTGTTCGACTTACATTTGTGTACAACATGTCTGCACTCCCTTTTTGAGGCTGCCTTGTGTCATGTCATCTCACAGTTTATTCAGTTAGAGGAAGCGTCCAAGTGACTGACGAGAACAGGGCGGAGAATGTGCAGAGACACACAGCTGTTTCATACTGATGAAAAAAGCCTGTCTAAGTTGTATTTATACCTGCTGGAGAAACCTCAGGTGAATCAGAGTTTGCTTTTATCTCTGAATCATAAAATACCCATTGATGCTGCCCGCAAAATACTAATAATGATACTTCTACATTTCTTCTGAATGCCACAAACCAGTGAGGAAGTAGTTAGAGTCATTGTGGTCCTGTTTACTCAAATGGTAAAGAGTATACTCATTTACCAGGGGTTGCTTTTCTCATAATGACAATACGTCCTAATAATAATGATACCATTTTCCTGTCATTGCAAGATAAAGATCATATAACTCTGAGACAGTTTCCTCATTATTAGATAGATATATAAGTAGAGGAAATGGGTGGTAATGTTTTTCTTCAGTGAATGCAAAGCAAGTCCAGATAATATCTTTTTATGGTTTTCAGTGTAGAACAAAATGCAAAAAAAAAACAACGAAATCATATTCAACTTGGAAACCAGAAATATACTGGTTTTACATCACTTTCTGGGTCATAGAAAAGAAATCTATACCTCATTTTGTTTACATATCAAACTGGGGGTTATATTAAATCACTAAATGTAGTATATTTATGACTTTGTTTAAAAATGTAAAACAATGTACTTCCAACTGTAAAACATAAAGACATGGTACACACTACTTGATACAGATATTCAGCTACTTACCAATAACTACTCAAAGTACTTATTGTTTGTGGTGTCTGTGTGTCTCTGTTCCATTTACCATTGCACTGCCATATTTTCCAGGTGACACCATGTCTTACAAATGCACTGTGTGTATAACGGCCTGATCAGGCTGTCTGGACTAACTTTTACCGGAGGCTGGAGTAACTAACACAGTCCCTTTGAATATTAACCATAAACTCTGTGTGAGTGCTTGTTCCAGTGATGACCAGCCTTTGAGTATGAAGTCATGATGGAAGAAGACAAACTGAAAGGAAAAAAGGTCATTGGCTCCATGTTGCTGCAGCAGGGCTTGTAAACACAAAACAACCAGACCATCTGCTACATCAGTAGCTCGACATTTTGGAAAATGCCCTAAATCATTTTATGCCAGGAGTTATATGAGAAGATCAATGTTACCATATTTTCATATTCATCTGTTAAATATGAAGTGGTTAGCTTAGCTTAGCACAAAGACTGGGAAAAGGGGGAAACAGCTAGCCTGGCACTGTTCAGCTGTCAAATAGACCAGCACATAACTGCCTATAAAACCACAACTTGTAATTTACCCTGTAAATTACCCTTTGATTTTTGCACATATTAAACAAATGACTGTGATGTGTTAATTAGGAAGCTTTAGAAGCTATTTTATTTTAACTCTGGACAGGGCAAGGCTAGTTGATTCCAGTCAGTATGCTAAATTAAGCTAATAGTCTCCTGGTTTCAGTGTCATATTTAAGGGACAAAAATGTAAGGTGGTATCAATTTTCTCATCCAACTATCTACAATAAAGCAAATAAGCATTTGTCCCAAAACTATTTCTTAAATCATGACCTTCAAAGAGCGATGTTATTGAGCTGATGCTCATCTTCAGCTGCCCTACTTGTCTTGTTGTAGTCACCTGGACATCTTCCTTCATAGATGTGGCATTGACCCAACTTTTCACCACAAATTAGCCATTTTTTCTACATTTTTATCTGTTTTACTGCACTCCGTAAATCAGCTGTTGCATACTTGAACCAGACCACTCCTGCATTCCTCATTTTCAGAGTCATGAAGCACAATGAAGCACTGTGATCAAATATTAAGTACAGCTTTATTAGCAATAACAACATCTGTATTTTAAATGGAAACGCATTTGAAACGTGGAACACACTCCGTTTTAGTCAACACACACCAGTGTCTCCCAATCAATTGAGAAGACACAGATGTAGGTTTTCAGGAATTGCCAGATGGCAGGGGTTTATGCTGCAGGAGGGGGTACTGTAGAACCAGATGGCATATATGAACACCTGAGAGGCTCCTTGGAACATCACAGTGGTATAGACCTTTGATTTAAGGTGCTTTATTGTATAAATGCCAAGACACTGAGCTGCTCTTAATAACAGATAGTTAATGTCATTTTTTCCACCACTACTTCCAGGCTCACTGATTTGCTCAGCTATGAGGATGTAAATGATGAAGAAACAATGCTAAATGAACATGGAAAAAAAAGTGTTTAAATGGATGACTCAATCTTCAAGTGGCATGGTCTGTTAAAAGCTGCTTTTCTGTTTTCAAACCCTGAGCAATGATGATGATGAAAAAACACAGTAATTCATGTTAGTTTAGAAATTATTCCTTATAAAGAGTCAGAGTCACAGGGATTATCTTTGTAGCTATTTAAAAACAGAATAATCCCTCAGACTGGTGGAGTCATTAAAGCTCATGCTGTTCTTCCCTTCTGAACTGAGGTCTGCCTTGGAAACCACCAGTCAAAACAATCCTCTACGAAGCTCCCTGTGGTGTCATAACAGCAACATCGAGAGCTACAGAGCTCAGGACCCTCACATATAACATCCATCTGTCCACAGACACAGACACACACACACTCTACTCAGGTTAGGTCGGAACTAGTCCAAACACCAAAAACTCTTATGTATAGATCTCTTTTAAAATGAATTTGAAACGCTAAAAAACAATGATGCGGGCAGGTTCAGTTCAGGACCAATTAGCAGCTAAAGAGTCAGATATTTCTTTTAGGAGTTAGTGGAGACAAAAAACAGACTCCAAATGAAAGTCAACATTGTTCTGTGTCTGCTTGAAGTGTAAATAGGCAAAATAACTGTTTGCTAACACGTTTGCCACATGAGGTAAAAATATTCCAATGTAGTGTTTACAGTTTGTCACACTGTCCCTGTAAATACAGGTTTAAGTGAATGGCATTGAATTTTGTTAGAATTACTTGATTATTTTAAGGTTGCAGCTGTAAAGATTAGGTCTGGTATTAGCTATGAGGCCACATATGAACAAAATTGACATAAATTGACAAGTTAATTTTAACTTTAATACTAGCTTCATACTCCAGAGAAGGTGGGTGTTATCAAAGGTAAGTATGTAGGTAATTGTCACAGCAGGTGTTTTTTTATGAATTTATGGTTTTTATGAATTTATGATTTTTAACATGCCCTCTCAACAGAGAAATATTATTGGAGCTTGTATACGGTGCCTTTGTGACAATTTATTAGCCATCTACTTGCTGAATGTTTGCAGTCTGTCTCATTTGAGAATATTGGCACTAAGGATAGATTTTGAGATTTTAGGTTACTGACCTGAAAGCATCAGCTGGTTTGTGTGTTTTCTGTTGCTATACTGAGGTCATGTCTGACCTCAGGTCTGGCTGGCAGGTCAAATGTTCCAATAGTTGCAGGACACTTAATTACTGGTAGTGTGGATAGTGTGGTAGTTTGGAGGGGTCAAATGCAGATGTGTCAGTGTCAGGGCCCTAACTGTTCCATAAAACCAGTTTTCTTTAAATCTAGGTTCAACAAATAAGCATTCAAACAAAACTATTGCACAGACTGATGGTCCAACTGACTCTAATAAGGGGTTAACTATAGAGAGGTTTAGACCTCTCATCTGTCTGGAGAGTCTGTTTGTTGCTGAGTGGAGAAATCATCTTTAAATCCATCTCAGACTTGTATGGTACTTTTGGTTTGGCAAGATGACTGAGGAAGCTGTTAGTTTCATTTACAGGCCAGTTTACAAGCAAGACTGAGACCTCCAGCCCTCTCATTAGACACACTCACACAGATGCTGACTCTCCTCTCTTGTATTCCATTAAAGTCTGAAGGGAGTTTCTTCTGTTTTAAAGAGTCATCAAGATGCAGTGCAGTAAAAGCTCTTCATCACAAAAGAGGTTTCTTGACTTATGTTAAACTTTGAACACAATATTAGAAATAGTGAAGGCCACAAGCTTACAGCAATGTCTTGGAATGTCCGTGTGAATTCTGATTGCACTAAGATCCAACAAGGACTCTACTTTTTTCGCAGACTCAGGGTGTTTGGGGTTGGACAGAGGGTAGTAATGTTATTTGATCATGCTGTGATAGAGAGTATATTATGTTACGGAATCTCAGCTTGGATTGGTAACACATCAGTTAAGTTAAAATCACAAGTGATGGGGGTGAGGGAGCATCTCTCCCTCAAAATACCCTTTGAGAGGACTATAGTTAAACAGGATAGGGAAATTATTGCTGACCCCTCCCACGTCCTGTATTCAACATACAAACTGGAAACAGGAAATGATGCCTGAAAAGGTATAAAAACTCTTTCATCCCTCTATCAGTGAATCTCTTAAACTCAGGACATAATGAGGGTGTGAAATGAATTCACTTTATGTCTGTTACTGCACTATAATTGTATGTATTTTTATGTGGCAGCTTTTATGTTCAAGACAAATTTCCCTGAGTACAAATAAAATAATCTTGGATCTTGAATGAGCCTCAGAAATACACAGGAGAACACATAATCTTCACAAAAGCATCTGTTTTTGAGACTTGTAGTTTTAGCCAAGAAATTGAGAAATGATCAAATTTCTGGTACAAATGCCAAACGTAGCCTTTACTCTTTGTATCTAGTTTTCTACAATAAGTGTAATATTTGATAACATGATAAGGATTTAGCTTGTTTTAAAATTTTGTCATAATGCTGTAAAGAACTGTTTATTACAGATTTCCTGAGGTTTTCCCACAGTCACTGCACCACTCGTGCACCACTGGACCATGTGTTTAGGCAGCTGATAATGCAGTTTAACTCAAAGCAGAGTGAGTAATTGTGGTTTTTCTGTTCATTCTAACCACATGACACTTTCATTAGCTTGCTGACTAAACATTAATGGAGGTGGGGGGATGGCATAGGTGTCTGCGTCAGAGCAGTTTCAGATGAGAGACGTGGAGTTGAGGGTCCAGACTGAACATTGTATATGTGAACGTCTTGCATTGCGTGTGGGAGGAAGGTTCAACAATAAGGAATCCGTATCAGACGTTCCGTATTTAACTGAATCACGGTGCAGTGCCTCATATGTGAAACACATGCAGGATACCCAACACAGTATGGACACATATATAGACTCACACATACACACACACACTGCTGTACTACACCACTAACACACATCATATGATGACAAGCATTTGGGCATCATTAGTATTGAAACGTATGCTACCTTTTTATCTAAACGAATCCTTCTGTGCAAACATCTGTCTGTCCTTTCTCCAAGTTAGTATGCACTGAAAAACTAAAGCTATATAAAACTATCTATAAAAAAAGATTTGGTACATCAATGCTTCCTCCGAAGTTCAAAGATAACCCAAGTTCAGGTAAAGGTAAAGATATTTTTATTAAATTCATTCCAACCACGGAGGTGATGCAGACAAATTAGGTGTTAATATATAATTTAACCAAAACAAGCTCCCAAGTATTTGTGATTACAGAAGGCTGTTTTATGATTTAAAGTTGAGTACTATATACTGTACTACTGTGGATATTATCAATTTCCTATTCACTGAGAATTTACTTCTCAGTAAAATAACAGTCAACCATTAATGTGTGGAGTAATAACAAAAAAAGATCAAGATGCCTGAACTATGTTATGTAGTATTTACAAGTCTTGCATTTTTTACTTCAAAAGGCATGAAAGACCCATAGTTCAGTTTAATCAGACCAACATTGCAGTAAACAAGCTGGCGCCATTGATGTTTCTGTGCACACAATACAAAACACAAGATTTTTCCAATAGAACATTCACATCTGATTGCAGTCAGCTGTGGATTAAACCTGGTCACACCCACCTATTACGTCCAAAGAGAAGAGTTTTTGTATTTTTAGTCATCTTAGAAGAATGCTATCACTTAAGACATAATGACTAAATAAGAATACTCTAAAAGTAATTCATCAGATTGTGTATAAAAAGTGTGTGAGCTAAAGCATGTCTGGACAAGATGATTTAAGGCAAGATGGATCTGTTTTGATTTGAAGATGTCTACAAGTCCAGGTGGCTTCTTTTGACAGACTTTCTTACTTGAGAAAACACTTCTCTGCTCAGTAGCACGGGTGCCATGATTTCATGCATGATGTAATGCTTCTCAGCTGCCTTTGGGCTCCACAGTCACTGATGGTGTTCAGCTTGTGTTGCAGTTTTTGGATGGTACAATGACTCTGCAAAAAAGACACACAATTTAAAGGTTCAGTATATAGAATTTAGTGGCATCTAGCAGAACAGACTTCCAGAAATGGAATATAATATTCATAAGTATGTTTTAATCAGTATATAATCACATGAAAATAAGAATTGTTGTGTTTTTGTTACCTTAGAATGAGCCCTTTATATCTCCATAGGCAGCCTCTTCCACAGAGGCCGCCATGTTGCACTGCCATGTTTCTACTGTAGCCCAGAATGCACAGACCAAACACTGGCGCTAGAGAGGACCTTTCGCATTTTCCATGAGTTTCGTGGCCACTGTAAGTTCTCTACACTCTTGGAAAATGTTATTTTTTTCCCCACCCACATTCTGCAAAGACCCACCACTACTCTGCTTCTGATATTCTTACCCAACATTAACCATCTCACTCAATGACTCAATGAAGCCAATTTGCCAATCAGAGGCAGAGTAGTGTCGGTATCTACACACTGGTCCTTTAAATGTATTAGAAGTGACATTTTATAATTCAACGGTAGTTATTTGATTTACCGACACTGATGTTACCAATGTTATAATCACAGAAATATTTTCCTTTTGACTTCATAGGTCAGCAAAGGACCATCCAGCTAACTGTCGCATTTGAAGAGAAGCTACTGGGATGACATGCTCACTGTCTTACTCTTGGGTAGGTTTTGGATAGTGTAGCTAACAGCAAAAGCTTGAAAACTGAGCACAGAACTCTAAACACTTCATCTTTGTTAGATAAATAAATGCAGAGTTTGTTTTCACTTCCCATCTGAACATTGACTAAATCCTGTCATATTCCTGTAAACATCCCACATTGTTTTAATTGAATAACAAAGTTTATTCATGATAAATGTAATAATACGTTCTTTTGGGCATAAAATGATTTGTGAGAAAATAAATGTGTATTGTATGACATTTCTCAAGGGCAAACACAGTGAGAATACTGCAAAGACTGCCAAAAGCCTGCTACCATTTGCCAGGGTGGGCGTCCAAAGCCAGGGATTTTGGCTTGGCCAAATGGGCGTGGCCTGCAGAACACAGTGCTCACAGGATGCTGTATCATCTCACTTTGTTGCTGCAGATTTGAGTGCAACAGATTAGAAAGTTGCCTTTAAATGTTCCTCTGGCTGTATTTCCTCTGGGAACATTTCTGGCTTAATCTCAAATGCGTCTCCTTTAAACCAAACAGCTCAATCATCCAAATCACTCCGTAAATGACAGAACAGGCCGTTCTTGGAAAATTCTCAGGTTATTATATACACCAAGTAATTTTGGGCCACAGCCTGTGCTTGCATAGCTCCCTCCATCTGTTTGAAAACCAGCTGCTGCAGTAGGACGACTGCTGCTTTAAGAATTCCTGCAGTAAAAGCATGTTCAAACCCCTATAAATAACCCCTCTCTGGAATCAACAGGATCAATTCAGCTTCAGAACAACATTTGGCCAATCTCTGTCCAAACTCTTTCTGTATCTGCAGGACAAATACATTAGTCACATTCCACAGGCCACGTGACTTACATGCAAAACCAAACAATACAGTTATCTTCACATGTTACTTAAGCTCAAACAGAAAAACAAAAGAGTAATTAGTAACAAATTTATTCCAGGGGTGATGACTGATATGTCTTCATGTCTAAACGTCTAGAAACATGGACATAATATGAGATGATGGGCACGAGACAGACTTCTGGGAGGCTCCCTATACCATACATTGTATGGTGTCCATGCAGAACACTAGACCTCATCATCTGACAGAAAATCTGAGGTGATTAACACTCCCTCTGAAGATGTCATGATGGTGTGTTTTCTGTGACAACTTGAAACTGAATTTTAGTTTTTTTCCCCTTTCACTCTGCAATGAGACATTTCATAACACTTTACACATACAGTAGTTTTGACTTTTAGGGTCCCCCTGGTCTATTTGGTTATTCGTCCATGGACCGAATAGTATTTTGCTTGCTGTCCATTGGTCTTTAAAGGATAATAATAATAATAATAATAATAATAATAATAATAATAATAATAATAATAATAATAATAATAATAATAATAATGATAATACACTTTATAGTGTTATAAAATGCTTCACAAAAGGGAAATGGTAAAAAGAGTAAGGCTGGTGACTTTCTATATTTTTCTTATTGTCAACAAATCTCATGTGCAGAGCCAAACTAACAATGAACTCATCCTGATTGTGTGTGTATCAAAAGCCTGATACGTTGTATTTCTCTGTGCGGTAGACCTCCAACTATTAAAAACACATCAATGAGCCACACCGCTGCACTAGGTTACATGTTAGTGCTGTTTTCCATGAAGATTATAGTCACAATAGTTTGTTTCAGTCTCCGTAGAGCCATTTGCAGTAAAGTTCTTATATGTACTACTGACAAAGTTAAGACATTGATTGTGATTTGTAACACATCAAGCTCATAAAACTCTATAAACAGAACCGCATTCCAGCACATGCACAGTGGAAATGGAACTACTCAAAGAAAGACTGAATATGTTGTCACTATCAGGTGTGTCACTAGCAATTTATGGTTAGGGGGGCTAAGCCTTTACCAAGGGGGTTGGGGGGAGTTTTTTTTTGTTTTTTAATGGCCCCAAAATGTCTATTTGTCATGAATTCTTAGAGTAGCAATAGGTGTAAAATCAACACAATAGATCTGTCTCTTCATAGTTTGTAATCCGATATGACTTAAATGCTTTCCATCCACTTACAACCAGCACAGATCAAGCAAAGGTATTGAAGTCAAGGAATGTTATCTCCTCTCTCTTAGTATGTTGCAGGTCCTAAGTATGTTATTCATACACACACTGATGTTTGATGTGTGAACCTCTAAAACTAAAAATGTAATAAATCATTTAGGCTAGTTTATGCCTAGTATGATTGATAGGCCATTTCATAAAATTCAGTATTAATATTAACTGAAAGCTTAAGCAATTGCTTTCTTCTTGATCACTAACCCCCATCAGACCTGCTCCTTCAGCCCTGTCAGTCTCCTCCATATTCCTCCTCTCTCTCTCCTTGCCTGTTTTCAGTAACATGGTATTTTATTAACTCAGATTGACTCACTTAATGAATGATCAACCAGTTTAAATTTGTATTTGTCTGAATTGGTAAAATCTTGTCACCTGACTGGCCTTTGGTAGAATTACCACCTTTTTGAAGAAATGTCGTATTTCCATCTACATGTCAAGGAATTGAAGGATATAAAATTGTGTCATGATAAACACAATGTGACCTTTTCACTGACATTAACTGATTATAAACAATAATCTATACCTACTGATATGACATTTCAAAAAAATTGCTTGTTCACACTTTGGCTGGCTAGTCAGCTAGTTAGTACAGTGGAAACCGCTTATAGTGATCGCATCCATCTGGGCCAAATTAATCACTATAAGCGGATAATTATTATAACTGATTTCTTTTCTTTTTCTTTATTTCTCATGCAGATAACCATACAATTGACATTTGTATATTTATTACACGAATAAAAAAGTAATGAAGTGGCCACGTTAGCTTTTTACTGTAGCTATTTGAAAATACAGTTCAGCTGTTTCGCTGCTGACGCCTCTTGATTCAGTTTAAGATGAGAGCGAGAGAGAAAGAGAGAGAAAGAGCATATTTTCACATGTTAAAAGACCCAAAATGAACACAGTAAGCGGACTATTGATTACTATAAGCAGAATATTTAAACAGCATTTGTATAGGACTGATTCTACCCTGAGCTTTTGATCCATATAAGTGGTTTCCACTGTGTAAAGTTAGTGTTATATAGCCTGTCTTTTCCTCACATAAATCTAAGGTTAGCTAACGTTAAGCAAGTAACAAACTAGTAACAACTTGATAGCTTGCTACATTGACCATCATTTGCCACAAATTCATATTAGAGCTTGATATCTTCACTCTGTAACTACTTACTATTTCACTCTGTATATTATGTTTATCTTGGTAAAGTTTTAGCCAACATCTTGTCACAACTCTCAGTCTCTACTGTGGGCTCTGAGCGGGCAGCACAGCCTAAAGACCCCTAAAATAGGCCTAGCGATGCCCCTGTTCACTATTATTAGTTTTTGGAGCCATTTCTAAGCAAACTATGGTAACTATTGTCTTTGGGGGCCAAGGAACATCTCACCCAGTGCAATGGTGCAGCTCACTATACTGTATTTTATGATTTTGTGTCCATGTTGTTGAAAATTCTGTTAAATTATTTGTCAAACTCCAGAAAAAAATGAAAACAGAACAATATAAGCTTCACATAGACATGATTTATTGCAGGGCTATTGGATTGGATTGCATTACATCATACAGATGTACCTATAAAAAGCTGGTAATTAAGTTACAAATCTGGAACAAACAAACTCTTCATAATCTCAGCACCACTGCTTAGTGACTTTATTGAGTTTATCAGCGCTGACATTAACCTTAAACTACCATCTTCTTCTTATGCTGCATTTCCACCTCCTGTTAGGCAGGATAGTGGAATGAATTACTAATATTGAGTCCTAATAATACTTTATTAAATGAACAAAACTAGTTATCATTGGTGTTTCAAACACTAATATGACCCAGGCATACACACAAGGTCCAACCTCATGGACCCTTGTCCATGAGCTTGATTGGGTTCTTAATTTGTTGTGTGTTTTGCCTGCAATAGATGCTGTTATTGGCATTATAACATAACATAACAATCAGAAATGAATTCAGAATCTAACTCAGCACACAGGAAAAGTTTAAATTGAATTAACTTGAGATTAAAGTAATGGTAATTCTTTGAATGAGGTGGTCAACCTCAGATGGTTAGCATCGTGCTACTGTTTGGCGCTGTGCTGACACTAAATGTGCATTTATTGCAGGCAAAGCACAGCAAATTAAGAACCCTATAAACATCATGGACAAGGCAATGTATGCCTGGGTCATATTAGTGTGCAAAACAACAATAATTACCTGTTTCATTATTTTAATAAAGTATTGTTAGGACTTAATATTAGTAATTTACTTCATTATCAATGGGACATATTAAAGAGGTTTATAGGGTTCTTAATTTGGTGTGTTTTGCCTGTAATAAATACTGTTATTGCAATTATTCATTGGTCAGCCACCTCTGTGGCAACAGCACTGCAGCCACAGTCCAGACTTTTCACAGTTAGTGTCAGCACAGTGCCAAACAGTGGCACAATGCTAACAATTAGAGGTTGACCGCCCTATTCAAAGAATTACCTTTGCTTTAATCTCCAGTTCATTTAATCTAAACTTTTCCTATGTTCTGAGTTAGGTTTCAAATTCATTTCGGATTATGCTATGGGCATAATACATAAGGAGAGGTTACATTAAACCAAATCATGACACATCATGGTTAATGACCAACTGTTTCCAATGATGTCATCCCTGCAAACAGCACAAAATAAAAAAAACCCTTTCAGAGAGATGTGGTCCTGTCGTTGATCAGAGGAACTGAATCATAAAACATCATTTCCACTGCATCTCCTCAATAGCATTAGAGAAAATGAGAAAGAAAAAGCTATCACCCAAAAAGTGACATATTTGTTACATGTATCCATCTTCTCTCTCTCAGTTTTTCTCTCTCTTTGTCCTATTTGTTGAAGTTTTCTTCCTTTCCTAGTCAGGACCAGTCTGGACCAGATGTTTGGCCCAGTTGAGCTCTGTATCCCAAACCTGATGTCTGAGTGAAGAGGAGACATAGGTGCAGAGGGGAGAAATCATGAAAAGAAAAAGAAAATGAGGGAAAAGTGCAGCACATATGTGTATGTACATGTGTGTTAGAAAATGTTCCCCACATATGTTCTCCTCATTATCCTTCGGCTGCAGCTCACCCTGCAGGAATGCGAACACATGTCTACCTCCTAACCCCTAGTGGCACATAAGCACACACACACATACACACACACACACACACACACACACACTTAGCTTCACTTCCTGAAAGACCCACCACAACACCCAGTGCTTCAGCTGGAACTCAGTAATCTGACTGTTTGAGTTTACTGATGCTGGGGAGAAAAAATCCTGGACATCTAACTGACACAGAATAGATGCCATGGACTCAGCGGAGAGATGCTGCTAATGAAAAGCACATGGCAGGATCAGTGTGCAGCCATCTAAACAATAGCGGAGTGGGTGGGAGGCAGAGCAGAGACGCAATTACAGCTGGGCTTTCCTTAACAGAGATCTAGTGTTCACAGTATTTTTCACACACTTCTGATATAGAAACATATGCTAATCCTGTTTTTTATCTATTTGAGACAAACACTCATGATATACTGTGACAGAACAGAATAATAACAAACCGTGACACAGTTCAGACACATGAAAGAGTCTGAGAGTCTGTGGTCTTCTAGAAGGAATTAAGATTAAATCTAATTGGCCGTAAGCCGAACGGGAGGGTGGGGGGGGGGGGACCACTGTGACCTTGACAGGGAAAAAGCCAGGGAACAAACCCAAAAGGCAGGCTTGTCCACCAAGGGAGAGAGAGATAGGGAGGAGAGGGGAGGGTTAGGGACGGAGAGAAACAGGGAAAGTGAGAGAGAGGGAGGGGTAGGAAAAGAGTTAGAGAAGCAGACAGAAGAAAAGACACAAAAGTTGTGACTTGACAAAAGAGGGCAGGTACCAGAGGCAGGTAAGAAACTTTTGTTGCTTCTAGGGGACCTGTTTTAGATGGGACATGATAAACAAGATAAGAATGCAGGCAGAAGTGTGTTTGTGTGTGCAATGGAGAGCCAAAGAGCGACAGAAAGTGTTCTCTGTGTGTGTTTTTTATTGGACTAAGGGAGATTCCTGGCACAGGTACAGCAGGGCCATGCTGGTGTATTTCTATAGAAACATTGTGCCATACAAAGTAGTACTCTGTCCTCCAGGGAACTGCCGCGCACTTCAACTCTTCTGCTCTCTCTGCTGCTGCACACTCACCTTGATTTCAGCCTGTCTCACCAGAGGAGTGAGGAGAGCTGCTGTACTTAAGTTTGGGGAGAGTGAGGCTTTTGAAAACTGTCCTGTGACTAACTTTGGCTGCTGCAGAATAATCTACATTTTAATCTGTTTGCAGCTCCAAATGGACCATCGCAGTTTTCAGGACAGTGCACAAGCAGGAATTTTTGCCATTAGGGTTAGTTCTAAGGTCTAATTAAACCATTTTGTCATTAGAAGCTGTTATGGATCACATTCTTGAAAGGGTATTAAAAAAACTGAAAAGGAAGTTTATGAAACTGTGAAAAAAAATCTTAGGCATGCACCACAGCCTGTGATTCACCACAGCCTGCTAAACAGTCTGTGGTGAATCTCTCTGCAGTGTGCAGTGATCGATCTTGGTTGAGCTGGATGATGATCAGGACAAAGAAGCAGTGATGACAGTGTCCAGTCAGGCTGACTGGAGTCTGCAGGGTCCTGATGGTGTATAGTTTTCTTTTTTATAATCTCAATTTAGTTGATGATCATTTTTAGTTTATTAACCTTTTTTGGTCTGTACTACATCATTGGACATCCAGATGGATTTCACATGGAAGTAAATTCAACTTTTGCACAGTTACTGCAGGACAGCCACACCCACATGAGAAAATGTTCTGGCAATAACGTACCATTAGTGCAGACTGGTGAGAAAGGTTTCAAGAATGGGGCAGATACTTCTGTAACTGTTTATCTAATGTAGAACTGGAACTGCGCACATTAATCTGCGCAGTTACTTCCCATAACTGTTTATTTAGATACATAGTGTAGAGATGAGTCATAATAAGACTAAAAATGCTATTTTTATGACATCAAATATATGCAGCTCAGCACGCACCCAAATGATTTGTGTAATTGTGTTGATTACTC
Organism: Euthynnus affinis; assembly: GCA_029490765.1. NCBI lineage: Eukaryota > Metazoa > Chordata > Actinopteri > Scombriformes > Scombridae > Euthynnus > Euthynnus affinis. The sequence goes on along the minus strand of CM055840.1, from coordinate 13,957,213 downwards.
ACAGATATTTTCAGTTTCTGAGTCAGATGAGTATAACGTGACTCTTATACAAGTTTTTTTCAGTGGATACTGGTCTCACAAAACAGAGGTGATCAATTTCAGTTAAAGGAATGACAATTACCGTTAAGTAATAAGAAGCAAGAGAATGTGATCAAATGGAAAGAGCTGATCATCAAAGACTTTTCATAGTGACCAAGAGTTTTGTTCCACTAACAGCTACACAAGAATGATAACTATGAGTTTTTTTAATTTTTTATTTCCATTCTCCTGATACAACAGTCTGGACTGACCAAAGATACTAATAACTCCTTTGAGACCCATAGAGGACTTTTATCTAGTGCTACTCCTCAGCTAGTACTCAAGTTTAAAGACATCTACATCATTTTTACTTCTCATATTCAAAACATTTGCAATTGTACTTTGACTGATAATAACTAATAATAGATCAAACATGACAAGTCAGTAGATTTTGGTGAGTTATAGCTAGTCAGAATTTCAAAGGACATATCAGGAATTCATCTTTCAGCTAGTCAAAACTGAAATGTTTGTGATACAATTCAATAGTAAAATCAGTTGTGGTTCTTACAGTAAAGTCAGAAACAGAATCAGAGATATTGTGAATTAGCTACTGATTAATGATTAATGATAAATTAATTACATGTATCTGTAATGTGTAATGTGTCAGTCAAGCTAATGATAAAATGGTTGGCCACCTGATACCATCATAGAGATATCTGTGACACAGTCACAGTAGTTTTTATGCCGATATGTATCGAATTTTCTTGGCGAGGTCATAAATAAACTATTGAGTCATTCATCTCTGACTCAAAGTCAGTCAATAATTACTGCTGACTGCTGGTCATGACAGTAGCAGCAAGAATGGAAGGAGAGCTGGTTCTGGTTTTGAATGAGGGACTGGGTGGCTCTGGATGGCTGACAGGGAAAAGGATGGGCAGTGCCAGGAACACCGTCAGAGAAAAGTTCCGATTTATTTTTCCAGGCAGGACACATTCTGGCTCTAAGCCTCATTCCTGCCCCGTGATTCATACGTGATGTTTATCAAATTGGCAAGGCGACTTTAATAACCAGAGCACAGTGAAAATAATGGTGTGTTTGTGCTGAAACATTATGTATTTTGACAGGTGTGTGGTGATTATTTACAGCAGGCTTATGTTGATGAGGTACAATGCACAGTGCATATATATACACATACAGACATCCTATATAAATTCACCATTCAAGGATTACGAGATGCAGTCATCCCAGCCTATAAGTGTTTTCTTCCACTTTCAAAAGTGAATGAATCTTCATGGCAGTGTAAATGCTTGTGATGGTTAGTAAAATATCTACATTCATGGTTTTGTGTGTGTGTTTGTTCGTCTCTCTGATGGCATTACATTTTACTTTCTAGGTTACACAAATCTGTTGGACATTTGAAACAGACATCAATTACACACCTAAAATCACCTCCTCTTCGCTCTCTTAGGTGTGTCTTGGATAGATATGTATACCATAATATGTAAAATACTGTAATACTACCAAACCTCTTATTCCAAATTACTCTGAAATTATTTCTGACAGAAACTATTTTAATAGCATAACCTCATTCAGGATAAAAGTTTAAATACCATTAAAGTGCATGTAAACTCTTTATTCAACTATATAAACACGAGTGAAAATGTACCCATGCTTGCAATATTTTTATACAATGCTTAAGATACAAATTGGTTTAATCAGAGTCTCATTTGATTAAGCCCAGTTCCTGTTGGACCTCTCCTGGGAAACAGAGCCTTAACCTTCCAGACCTGCAGTCATCCCCTCCACAACTCTCCCTCTGGACCAGTGTAGACAATGGAGCCTTTATACCTAAACCTCGCCTTCTCTGTCTCTCTAAGTACTAATTTCCTGTATTAGAACCCCCCTTTGAATTTAATCAAACTAAACGAATCACTCGGCCTTTCTCTTACTTGGATACCTTTCACTGCAAACCTCCACCTTCCATTTGTTTAAACTAGAATAACAAATAAGTTTCTCACTTTGACATTACCACAAGTCCCATTCCTAATGTATTCATCATAATAGATTTACAACAGTAGTTGACATATTTTTCTTACTCATTCGCTCTAATAGAACCTCCGAGGGTCACTGAAAGTCTTATACAGACGTTTGAGTTAACCAGACTGATCTCCTAATGTCTTCATTTTTTCAGCTCAATGGGACACTGAAGTCATGAGTAGCAACTTTTCCACTTATGTAACAGAAACAAAAGAGGGCAATAATTGATAATAAAAGTGATTTTGAAAATAAAGTGCATTAAACTGCAGGCGGCAGATTGTTGGACGTATTGGTTTTACGCTTCATGTTTGTCTTGATTCTCCTGTTTCGGTCAGTTCAACCCAAAAAACTTTATCTCAATGAGACTATCTGCTGCGCCACAGGTGGAACAAATCAAAGCCCAAAAGGCAAAAATCAGTTGGTTGCTGAGGGTTTGAGTTTCTCAGAGATAACTTTCTTGCTCTGAACTAAGCCTCTGAATGCCTGCTGATCACTGAAGCAGGACATGTACACACTTGAGAGTCAGCGCTGGCCAAGAGGGAAGAGTGAGAAGCTAACACAAAAAGGACCAATGCTTTCCAGTTATTACAGTGTCTTTATGGGTGGTATACTTAACGTATCAATCAATCAATCAATCAATCAATCAATCAATCAATCAATCAATCAATCAATCAATCAATCAATCAATCAATCAACCAAACTTTTTTATGTAGCACCTTTCAAACAAATCAAATTGCAATTCAATGTGCTTTACAAGCAATTGCAAAAAGTGGGATGTTAAAAATGGATTTAGGGACTTATGCACAGTGAGAAAATTAAAAAGCCAAAAAAAAAAAAAACTAACAGTAAAAAATTAAATTATGAAATACTACACAAAACACATATTATAGTAAAACAGTAAAATGTTAATAAAATAAATCATGATGATCAACACTAAAATATTGATAAAACAAATAAAATAAAAGCGACTTGGAGTGTAATGGCTGAAAGCAACATCAGCAAATATTTTTGATCTGCTTTGCGGAGAAGAGAAGAACCAGAGGGTCTGGGGACCCTCCTGGTTCATAAACCAAAAGAATTTCTGAGATGTAGTCTGGTGAAAGACCATGTAGAGCCTTATAAACTAATAAAAAAAAAATAAAATCAACAATAAAACAGGTAACCAGGGTTTAAAATAGATGTTATATGTGCTCTCCTTCTGGTCTTAGTCAGCACTCGTGCAGCAAAATTTTGAATTTATTGTAGTTGATCTATTGTATTCTTCAGTAGACCAGAAAGAAGAGCATTAAACGTAGTCTAGCCTAGTTATAAAATTGTGCATCAGCCTCTGGCTTCTTTTTGGAGATGTTCTTCAGATGATATATTGCTGTTTTTGTGTAACTCTGCACATGAGCCTTGAAATAAAAATCAGAATCCAAAATAATTGCCAGATTTCTTGTTTCTTGGCTTGGATTTAGTCCTAGTGTTGTCCAGGTGGGTTGAGTCCTTTGTAATGCTGTAGAAAGTAAAAATCAGTTTCATGCTCTATTTTAGGACCATGAAGGCCGGCGTGGGACTCTTCTCTGCATTGGCTCTGTTTCTCCTAATGGGGGCAGTGTTTACCCAGAGACCTCGAGCAAAGAAGCCCACCAGACGCCCAGCCACCACCAGGAAGCCTCTTGTCCCCCGGCCTCCTGTGCCAGCACAGCCAGAGCCCCAGGAGCCTACAGACTTCCCCCCACCTATCCTGGGCCCACCTTCCGTTTTTCATGACTGCCCGCGAGAGTGTTTATGCACCCCAGACTATCCAAACTCTCTCAACTGTGAGAACCGGAACATCCGTGTGATCCCTATCATCCCACTAAGAGCCCACTACTTGTACCTGCAGAACAACTACATCTCAGAGGTGACAGCAGAATCGTTTGTTAACGCCACTGAGGTCCGCTGGATCAACCTGGCAAACAACCGCATCCATCGAATAGACAAAGAGGTATGAAAGTTTCCTCGATTTATATTCATTATTCAAAATACCATTAAACCATCTATAAACTGACTTTAAGAATCTTTCTCTCATGCAGGTGTTTGGGAAGATCCCCTCTCTGTTGTACCTCTATGCACAGCATAACCAGCTGAAAGAAGTCCCTTCAGGCCTCCCAGCAAGCCTGGAGCAGCTTCGCCTCAGTAGGAATCGCATTTCCAAGATTCCTGCTGGTGCCTTCAGCAAGATGGGGAATCTGACTCTGCTTGACCTGTACAACAATCAGGTGAACCTCTCAGCTTCAATTTAGCATCTTACTACACTTGTGTTGTTTAGGTATGAACAGCATCAACCATATTTTAAGTATTTCTGGATCAATCATGAGCGTATTCCTGATGTCTTCCCTCTCAGCTGAGTGACAATGACCTGGGAAAGAACATATTTAAGGATTTGAACAGCCTGATGCAGCTCAATTTGGCTCGTAATACTCTGAAAAAGATGCCTGCTGGGGTACCAAGTGGCCTCATACAGCTTTTCCTGGACAGGAACCGTATAGATGACATCCCACGGTAAGTATACAGTCAACACATTGTCTGGATGCATTATTTGATGTTGGTTGGATGTGAAATTTCACAGCTGTCCTTTCTGTATATCATTCTCTTCAGTGACTACTTCCAAGGATTCTCTCACCTGGCATTTGTGAGGCTAAACCACAACCAGCTGAGTGATAAAGGAGTTCCCAAGAATGTCTTCAACATATCCACCCTGCTGGACCTGCAACTCGCCCACAACCAGCTCGCCTCTGTTCCTCTCTTCAATGGTCACCTGGAGCACCTGCACCTCAACCACAACAGCATTGAGAGTAAGGCTTTCCAAATGGATTTTGTATGAAAGACCCTGCATGCATCACAGGAGTTTTAACTTATTGGGTAATTCGACATCTGCATGAAGTTCATGTTGGGTGGAGTTATACTGGGAATTCCACTAAGTCACCAAAAAACATTTACCAAGACATTTTGACGTCACAGTGGGAAAAGCACAGGTGTAAATAATAAAATCAATGATGGCTGAATTCCACTGACAATAAACATGTAATCAGTCAACTGCTATACCAAGCTCTGATTAACAACAGACTCCCTGAACTGATCTGTTCACTACAAGCAAATGTTTTTACACCTGAAATAGTTTTTAATGGGTAACTTGACTTATTTTCTTTGTCAACCAGGTTTATTTATGTGGCACAGTCTAATTTTTTTTTTTTTTTTTAAATTGCAAACATTTACAAGGTCTTGTCAGGGCTGTTTCCATCAGCATTTTTTTTTAAGTTCTTCTGCCCCCCAGTGGCCAAAAGTTTAAACAGCCATGCATTTGTTGTTTGTTGAACATTCTTTCTACCATAAAATACACAGTTCAGTCTGTTGAAACATGATTTATGATAATCATAAGTTTATTTTCTATCTTCTATCTACATCATTTTTAGAGTCAAAATTAGACGGGTAAAATAAATTTCGTTTATAGCTGATGTAAAGTTCTTTCAAGAGTTCAACAGATTCTACTTTACTACTTTTGGGGGTTTGCATTGACTGGTTCTTAATCTCCCATTTGAGCATGAAAACTGACCGGACAGGACTGTTAAGACTGTTTCTATGTTGAGGATAAATCTGAGCACATTTTTGCTGATACAGCTGCAAAGTTTTGCCTCAGGCTTGCAGAGTTACAACATGTTCTAAATCACCCTTCAGAACTTAATCTTAAGGCATTTCTCTTTGTTGCATCTGTAATCCATTTATTCCATATACCACATAATCACATTTGTTTTATTAACTCTTTTTTTATCCTTGTCCTTGTTTTTAGAGCTTTGGAATCTATAAATTACAAATGTTAAATTATAAGTATGAGTGGAATGATCACACTCAATTGGCAGATTTTTTTAAAATTCTTTCTTGTTTGAAAGAAAACAACATTTGAGGAAAATACAGTTTTAAAGTATGACTGTGTGTTTTTTCCTGACAGCCATCAATGGCACCCTGCTCTGCCCATACAGCCTGCAGGCCCTTGACAGCGATAACAGTGTGGTGCCCAGACTAAGGTATGTCACATTATCATCTTAGCACTCAGCAATACAAACTGGTACAGTAGCACCCTTTGACAGGAAGTAAATTAGAACAAAATAATTGAACAAACAAGTTTTGAAAAGCAGGCGTCATGGTTATGGCATGCTAAATAGCTGTTCTGTTGCCTCAGGTACCTGCGTTTGGATGGAAATCACCTGAGCCCCCCCATCCCTTTGGATGTCATCATGTGCTTCAGACATCTTCACTCTATTGTGATTTAGGAAGCTAAAGGCCAGGGGGCATGCATACATGCACACACACACACGCACATACACACACACACACACACACACACACACACGCACTCACACACACATACACACACACACAGAGTCACTGTGTATCCGTACATGCTGTGGAACTGTGTTACTGAAAGACGGACTCCAAATAAAACCATAAAGCTTTATCTTTGATGACAAGTTGCCAGAGATTGGACATACTGACATTTAGGGTTAGGTTTTTGTAGGAGTTGCAATTTATCAGTCTCTTTGTTTATTTTGTTTTAATTTTTGTTGTTGTTTATAAATATACAATGAAAAAAATAGAATGAGGAAAGCCTGAAAATACAGGTACATTGACAGACATGCTACAGATTCGGAGGGTAGTTATGTTCATGTGACCAGAGTAGAGCTGCAACCACGTAGGACAAACAGACCTGCAGTGGATGTTAGAAGAACCAGTTTAAACATAACTACCATGTAGTTGAAACTGTCCAGAATGTGCCTGTGATTTTCAAGGTACTCCATGTAAAAATGTCATTGTATTCTTTTTATTCTTATCTCCTGTATATTATTCTTCTGTATAAAGAATCTTTGTACAAATAATGGAAAATAAACGTTTTTTCTTTGATCATTTGAATCGGTTAATCTGTAAAAACAGATATCTATTTTTATTCATTTTCATAAATCATGTTTTTTATTGAGCATTTTAGGTAATATATCCATCAAACTGCAGTTGGGTTAAGTAATTAAAAAGAACTCAACAAAATAATAATAATTTAATACTACTACTACTAATAATAATAATTGTATTATTATTATTATTATTATTATTATTATTATTATTATTATTATTATTATTATTATTATTATTATTATTATTATTATTATTATTATTATTATCAGCATCATTTCATGTCTCAAATTTAAACAAAGCTATGTAATAGATATAAGTTTCTTTTAAGTGCAATATTTAACATTCTTTAACATAAAAGCAGTAGGTAACAAAAACAGCCCATTAATGGGCAATAATAAACATGTACCATCATACCTTGGAAAATCCTGGCCAGACTACAAAACCCCTGAACATGAACGTGTGGATCATAGAATTTACATCCTCTCCACCTTTGTAAGAGGTACAGGGCTGCACACATCTTTTGACAAGTGTCAGAATGTCAGGTTAAAGTCATAAATGATTACACTGTAAGTATAATCATGAAAAACGTTACATTAAAGTTTAAAACCCAAATGCCAAACATTTGCTTTTTTCAGAATTTCAAACATTAACATTTGGAAATTAATCAATTTATATCAATTAAAAATGTATCTTTGAGTCTATAAACTTCAAACAAAATAAGCAATTTGAAAAAAACAATCCACATTTACACTGAAAAGGAAAATTGTCAGTAGACGTGTGAAGGCAAAACTGGAAGGTCCATGCACCCTCCATCCAAAACTGAGTTCAACTTGTTTGATAATAGTATAAACAAACATACAATGTATTGTTTTGTTTTTCCGTTAAATTCAATAAATAAATAAATGTTGAAATAGAAATCCATGTGCTTCTCCTGTTTTCATCTTAAAATCTGCAATTGGAATGAATGAATGGATGGATGGATGGATGGATGGATGGATGGATGGACAGACGGACAGATGGATGGAGAGATAGATAGATGGACGCAGAGAGATGTTGTACGCACTTACACACAAGACACAGCAGCATAACTTCATTGCATATTTAAATCTCCAAACAAAGGATTGGTCAGGATCTAATGGTAAATAATGTTCTGGGTTCTTCCAGCCTACAGGTCCAAAAGGTGAGATGTTACACACACACACACACACACACAGTCCAGGTTCATACAGTGATATTGTTTGGAGTAAAGCAGCCGTCTTCCTGATAAATCCTTAACTCCATCAGAGCTGTCTAAAAACATTATTTCAGAAGCTTTCAGGAGTTTTACGTACATTACTACCACCTAAGCATAGATGTATTTTCTTGAACCAAATGAATAACTGCAATTCATTGTGGGTGATATACCTGATATATTTGTCAGTATTTCTGACAAATAGAAGGATACTTATGATAGCAGCAGGGATTGTCCCAAGAGTAAGTGCAAAGGGGAAGTCAACAATAGTTAAACCACTATTGAAATGTATAAGGAGAACTAGACACAGTGTCAGAGGTAGGGCCTTGTTCCTTCTTCTGAAAGTTTCTCAGTGGCACATGTTTGAGTGACAGAAGTTTGACTTCTGGATATAGAGTTACCCAGGTCTTCCAGGATTGTGTGGCCCATACAGCAGGCGCACTGGAGACTTCCACCGGTCGAGCCAGCTAATTTCCGGTTTATCCCTCAGCTAACTTGAATGGGGTTAAAATAATTCAATCGTGCAATCTAGACTTTCCAAATGTTATCAGAACAAAATTTTGTTTTCTGATTGTGAGTGTGAGTGTGACGCTCAAAAAATGTATCCAGTTTGGCCACTATGTCAAATTGGCTTCAGAGCCCAGGGTCAGGATGACACTTTGTTGTCTTACATGGTTCTATTTCAACCTCATTCAGATTGTCACCATGGTCTTTACCTTGAAAGATGCCATCCTTCTACCTGTCCTTGAGACCTTATGTCAACAAAGTCACATCACTGACCTTAGGAAGCTTGGCTCGCGGCCTATAAGAGCATCCAGGTGAACATGCCTCTTCCTCTTTGCCTTCCTCACCTCATCCGACACCATAGGTGCTCTCAAGACCAGGACCCAGGACAGTTTGTTGATCCATGCCTGGGTACGGTACACAGTGTTCACACTAAAACATGAACTTGCCACCAGACAGCTTTTATGACAAATCATATTTAGGGTTCAGACGGTGCTATGTGTTAAGAATAACTCACGATAGTCAGTTGGCTTTTCACAAATTAACTCTTCATTTGATCATGTTTTATGTTTAATTTCATGTCATAAGTTCAACTGGAATTTTCTCACAACCTCTGCTAGCATACGTCAGTTGGTACCACCACAACTTATTGTCTGTCACATTTTGTTAAATTTGACCTGTAATTTTTGTGTAATCACTATGTTTATATTTTGAAAACAGTCACAGATTTATCGATGTGGCTCTCAGTCTAAACAATGACTGCAACATCAACATGTAAAATAAACATTTTCTGTTAGCTCCGGATTAGAAGTTCTTTCACAGTGATTAAAAGTTGCCCCTGGTTAAAAAGTTAGACAACTTAAGGGAAAATGTATTTCAGTAACTCTGCAGGAAATGGGTTAGTCATTTCACTTTGTGGCAACTGTTATAACAATTTAGGCTAGGATATAGGTAGGATATGTGCTGAATAAGTCTGGTCATCATAAATTATTACATATGTCAGAAATAAAAAAAAGGCTACAATAGTAAGGAATAACAGTGATCATGAGTAGATCATTCACAAAGATGACAGAGAGAGGATAGATAGAAGCTCAAAACTTAAAATAAAAAATTATATACTGTCAGTATCAACAAACCATTATAGCTTAATCCAGTGGTTTACAACCTGGGGTCAAGCCCCAACAAGGGGTCATAAGATAAAGTTGAAAAATGATTCAACTGAAAAAATCTTACAGGAGAAAATTACTCTACGGTCAAATGGAACCGCTGACTTAACCAAATTGGCATTTACTGCTGTTTTTTGTACTGTACTGGCAGGTGTTTCTGTTACTTTTTAAGGCATTAAATGTGTAAAAGTGAGTGGAACTCAATCATAGAAATGTTAATACTCAATAAATGGTAAAATAATAATAATAATAATAATAATATTAAAAAAAAAAAACATCTGACACTGGAATCATTAGAAGTTTTTCCATGTTCACAATGTTTTATGATGACCTCTAGTGGTTGGAAACAAGCACTGACCACTGAAAATAAAGGAAATATTTTGATCGAACCTCTGGTATGAGGAGGAATGATTGGCATCCTAAATGGTCTTCTCAAGCTCGAGTGGGTTTAAATGCGTTAAATGTGTTTCCACATAAAGGGTTGGATATGTTTACTACTGACCTATAGTAAAATGAGTAATACAGAAAATGTATTGCTTTACTCCAATCAATATTTCTGAGGCTGGAACACACAAAAGTACAGATAATAAGGGAAAAACCCTGCTTCTTCATTACAGACATTTTTTCCTAGAGTTAAAACAATGCCTCTGACAATGAAGGGAACATGGAAGGACATTAGCATGCTATACACTAAATGGCCAAACATTCAGCTGTTTCCACATTCCACATTTCATGTTCCTACTGGCTAACCCACCACCCACCTATGAAAATGACCATGAATGCTACCATGACTTGTTTTATTCTTAAGATTTTCATGTCCATTAGTGGTAGAGACTACAAATATTGACTCAAAATTAATAAAAGATTGTATTTGATGGAAAAATTATAATACCATACGGGTGCAAAAAAAAAACTGTTTAGAATATCCTCAACATCACACTCATTTAGGAATGCTGCACTTTTTTTTCCAAATCTAGGGCCTTATAAAGAATCAATAGGCATGCAGTACAATCTTTAAATGGTTCAGTTGCACTGAGAACATCTTCGTCTTCCATCCTAAAAAGTTTAGTGAGACTAGAAACAATGCTTTTTACATTTTTTTCTTTCTGTCTGATCTGACACGGAATTACCAACTTCGTGGAGGGAATATTGGCACTTCCTTATTTGCTACAGATGCTATTACTTGACTTCATATGACTCCATGAATACAGGTTATTCCTGTTTTAAATGGACTTCCTTGCTCACAATTCTTTCCGCTGTGGGTGAATTCAGCAGTCATGAAAAATTAACCTGACCAGGAAGGCACAAGCAGGTGAGCAGGTCCGGTTGGTGTTTCCGATCAGGACTCGTCTAACGAGAGTGAAGTCGTATTTTCAGTATATAACTAAACTATTATGTAACATTTGAGAGCAGACACAGTGATTGGTCAGAAGTCTATATGAGAACATGAAAACAAGCTGAAATTGCTGCAAAATACTAATATATTTCACCCTAAAACCATACACCAACACCAAACAAATCATCAAGCAATATAATGTGCTTTTGAACAAGAAACACATAGTCCAACACGTTTAGGCTGCAGAGGAATGACAACACTGTAATGAATGACAGCAAAGGCGTTTCTCTACACATCAGGGAGTAGGAAATCTTTAATCATTTCCTATTCTTCACATCAGGTGTTAAGACATCAGCCAGCAGTTCCTTTAATTGCAACACACTTCCTCCTCCTGTAAACCAGTTAGAGTGCATGTATACGTGAAAGTGTATTTGTGTGTATGCATCGGTGGAAGTGTGGAATACCTGGTAAAATCCCCTCATCCCACTATAAGAGGAGACAGGATGGAGAGACAGAGACACTTCTCTCCCAGGACTCTTCCTCTGAGTAAAGCAAACACAGGTGAGTCAATGAACACAGGTGGTGCTGGTCCAGTTCATGGTGGTGGGTGATGGTACCTGATCGTCAACAACACTGATTTAGACAGAAAAGTCTTCTAGGATGAGAGAGATATGTCATTTTCATATTACATGTTATATATATATATATATATATATATATATATATATATATATATATATATATATATATATATATATATATATATATATATATATATATATATATATATATATATATATATATATATTAGATGTATGTTTAATTGTTTATTGTGAGTGCTTTATAGTGCTGAAAAAAGTAGATTATTTATTTGATTGACAGAAAATTAATCAACAACAGTTTTATCAATAATTTTATTAAAGGGGCACTCCACCAATTTTACATAAGAACTTCATCAGGAGTCGTACTCTGGAGGTTCTGGAGGGAGTTTTGAAAATTTGAAAAATGATTATCTCAGATTGGGCTTGAGACTTTAACAGAAAGCAAACTGGAGGTGTGGGGTTTGAAAGAAGCAGGCATTTAGGAGACAGTTGAGGTCTAATGGAAGGTACGACTGAGTTACGTTGTCAGAAGCAAAGGATTGTTTTTGGAGTGTGACACAAGAGTCTAAAACTCAGCTACAGAAATGTGTAATTTACTGCTTTTCACTGTTATGTCTTGTCCTCCAATGACTGTGAAGTGAATTTCTTGATTTTGAGACTGTTGGTTAAACGAAACAAGCAATATGGTGTTGTCACCTAAAGCAGTTGACATTTGTACAGTAGATGATTTAACAATCAGTCAAAATAGTAGGGAAACTGAATAATCAATAATGAAACTATAAGTGTCAGTTTACCTACAGATACAAAAATGAATGTAGGGCTGCAACTAACAATTATTTTCATTATATTTATTATTTATTATTTTCTCAACAAATTGAATAGTTGTTTGGTACATAAAATGTGGTGAAAAATGTTGATCACTGTTTGCCAAAACTCAAGATGATGTCCTCAAATGTCTTGCTTTATCCACAACCCAAAGATATTCAGTTTACTGTCATAGAGGACTAAAGAAAGCAGAAAATATCCATATATAATATTCAAGCTGGAATCAGAGAATTTGAAAAGAAAAAAAGACTCAAAAATTATGAATTGATTATCAAAATAAGTAAACATTATAACGATTAATTTTAATAGTTGGCAACTAAGCAATTAATCAACTAATTATTCCAGCTCTAAATAAATGCAATATATAAAATATAAATAAATAATTGATTGTGGTATATTTCAACAAGCAACATGTTTCTGTTTCTGCTTTCCCACCAGATAACCACAATGATAAAGATGCTACTGGGCTGCTCTCTCTGCCTGCTACTCCTGCTCAGCTGTCTGAGTGACCTGGCAGAGAGCCGAACTCTGCATCTGGACAGCTGCACTGTCACAGTTCATACACACGAACTGCGCAAATATTACTCAGCCATACGATCAAGTGCGGTGAGTTTAATACATACATACACATACAGGCACAGGCAATCACTTTATACACTTAAATGCACACAAAATATAGCAAATTGATCACAACAAACTCTGTGTATGACTCCTTAGAGTGGGTGAAAAACTTAAAGAAACTAACAAGTTTTTTTGTGATTTTTATTTAACAGATAGAAGGGGACAAGGAGATAGGAGTGAAACTTCTGGACAGATCATTGATGAAGGATGTTCAGGTAAACCATGCAGTGCTGATTACATGCTTTCCATTTTCAGTTTCTGTCTCAAATATTTCTAAGACAGAGAGAGGATATTAATAACATAAGCTTTTTAAAGCTATTTTAAGCTCTAGATTGATCAAGGCCACATAAAGAGTAAATGCAATATGAGTGAGTGAGAGTTGCTGTTATCTGACCTTTTTCAGGAGGGGCAGACTTGCTGTTTCCTGCATCTTGTGCTGCGTTTCTATGTTGAGAGAGTGTTCAGCAACTACGCCTCTTCTCAGCCACAGCATCAACGCAGCTCCAGCGCTCTGGCCAATGCTTTTGTTAGCATCAGAAGAGAAATACATAAATGTGTAAGTGTATAGTGGTACAGTGATAAAATGTGCTTTCATTAAAAACAGACATTAATAATCAAGCTCTTCTCTGTTCAGCACTGCCACTGTGGAGAGGAGACACAGAGAACAATTGACTCCCTGCATGCTGAGTTTATCAAGGTATGCAATATACTGTATGAACAATGGACTCTAGAGGGTGCTACAGACTAAACCCTGGAAGAAATCCTTTTAAATTTTGTGATATTTGAGTTGGATCTGGATGTTTGATGTCAATCATTCTATTGTGAATATTTTAATTATATTATTTAATTAAATTATAAAATAATAAAGTGGCTGGTTATTAAATTAAATTAGATTAATAAATAATAATAATAATAATAATAAAGATGAGACATGTACAAAGCCATACACAGCCTATTCTCATAAATTACATTAATATTTTGTTTTTTAATTTACAAAAAATGGAAAACTCCCGAAGGTCAAAATAAGTCTTCTATTCATTTTAAATACTACAGTATTTAGATTCGTGAATCCTGGTGGGCAGCCATGCAAAAACAGACAAAAAACAAAAATAAAAATAAAAATATTGAACTTGAAATCCAGGCTTGGAAGACGTGATACTTTACAAACACTGTATAGCTGTATAACCTAACACTACTCACACGAGACAAAGCTAACAGAAAATTATTTATTATGCTTATCATTTAACTCATTTTTCACTTCTCACTCTTTTCTCCATTTCTCTCTCATTCACTCTGAGCAGCTCCACATTAATCAGGCAGCACAGAAGGCTGTGGGAGAACTAGACACTGTGCTGGAGTGGCTGGAGGGACTCGGCCAGTAAACACACACATGATCAGACAGAAACTCAGGAACATCAACACTGTAACACGTCAGGTGTCAGAAGTTGATGAACCTCTAATCTGACATCAAAGATGTAATTCTTGACCTGATATTACTTGTAAGCGGAATGAAGATTACATATTTAAGCTTCATTTCTGTGACATTTTGCATTTCCTTATTTTGTACTTGAATTAGTTTTGTAATGCAATATTTAACATGACGATATTTTACATATCGACATGGCGTAAATCTTTAAGTACTTGTATTTATATAAAAAAACAAAAAAGCTGTTAAGATATTGTATGCATGGGTTCTAAGTGATCAAAATATTTAATTTCAACTTGTTATTTCAACAATGATTTAATTTAAACTTTTTAATTTTAAGATTGCTTTATCTTCCTTTCATTTCATTTATTTGTTCTACTCATGTTAGTGCACAGTTCCAGAAAGATACGTGATTCATAAATAAAATTCAATTATGTTGCCTTCCCCATTACTCAAAACATAAATAAAGAGTAGAAATGAATAGTCTGTTGTTATTTGTCATTTTCATAAAGTGTAATCTAATTATTCTTTCTCTCTACATTTTCTTGAACTAAAGATTATCTAAACAATCCTTTAAATTATTCTCTGGAGAATTCTACAGTTTGACATCACATACTGAAACCTGTTCTATTGCAGTCCGTACACACTGTGTACACACAATACTTTGCCTTGTCTGTAACTCATCCAGATCATTATGTTTCATTAGTCCTAACTTAATGAGCAGTCTCTTGAATCCATCTTATGTGTAATGCTTACTGTTCTTTTCTGTTATATATCAAATTAAATTTGATGAAATTTAAATAAAAAAATTGATAAAAATTTTAACAAACAATTCTTTAAGTTTGATCATTTCGTTTACAATGCTTTCTACTAAAGTGTTTAATTCATCTCCTGAGGTAGGTAGTAAAGTTGTGTTTATCGCCCATTTTTTAAAAATTTAATAAAATTTCAAAATAACATTTGCTATTTTCATTCTGTCTGGAAAAACACCTGAAACTCACCATGAAAAGAAAGACGTATAGAGGTTTGATATAGTCAATAGTCTTTTTCACTATATTCATGTCATTCCCATCACTGTCAGTTGATGTCTTGTTTTTAGGTTTTACACCAATAGATCTAATTTCGTTTTCACTCACCTCTCCAAGAAACACAGACTTTAATATTCTCTCTCTCTTCTATATAAACGCCTTTCCATAATTCCTGAACTTGTTCATTGCTTCATCAGTTCTTACCTTACATATCTATAGCAAATTTCCTCGTTCTTTTTCTTCATTTGACAATCATAAATTACAAATACAGGTAAATGGTCACTTTTGTCATTTATTATTGGCCCATTTTTATTGTTCACAATGACATTTATAAAAATATTGTCAATAATTTTGCACAAATCAAGGTTATTGTACTGGGCTTGGTGATCAGTGGGTATAGCTCTCTGCTATACAATGCATCCAGAAAATCTGACATTTTACATTTAGATACATTTACGAGGTCACTATTGAATTCCCCATAGATTATAAATGTTTTACTTTCATTTGGCCTATTCATTAATTCTTCCAATCAATATTTACATGTTTCTACATTTGACCCTGGTGTTCTGTAAACACAACAATATTTTTAATCCTTTCCATTTCAATTTCAGCAGTTATGCATTCAATTAAATTACAGTGGCCATACAGTGCATTCAGAGAGTATTCAGACCTTTTCACTTTTACACATTTTGTTATGTTGCAGCTTTTCAAACTGAGGGCTGATGACAAAGGGAGTTTTGAAGTTTCATCTCCCCCTTAGAGGATGCTTGCTCAGCAGAAGGACAAAGCTACTTAGTTTCAGGTTACAGAAATACATTCATTGAATGTTTCTTGCACAATTCTGGAAGAAAACTTTTAATGTTTCAGGGGAAGTCTCTCCTGTTATCTCTCTTTCTGCATAGTTATTTAAGATCACATTTGCATGCTATATTTGATTGGTTCCCTAAGTTTGCCCATTATTTCCATCACAGTTGCATCACAAGATCCACCAGAGATACACAGTTGTTCAGATCACAGGAGGGTGAGGTGGGTAATATGCCAACCAGTGGACAGTTCATATTGACCATGATGGCTGAACTGGCCAAACACGTCTCTGTAGGTCATTCACAGGAAACACAGATGAAAATCTTTTCCCTTCTGTGCATCCACCCAACCAGAGATCAGCCGTCACACAAACTGTGTGCCTGGGTGGGTGATTGGGCAGGATGGTGTCATTCTGGTGTAATGACCCCATGCCACCTTATATACATTTCTCATAGTTTGCTCTTCACTTTATGTGTGCATTGTTTGTGTCTGCATAGTGTACTTGCAACTTAGTGCTCTGTCTTTACAAATAGGTTCACCACATTCTTCTTTCACTTTCACACAGGCTGTTTGACTGTGTTTGTGTGTGTGTGTGTGTGTGTGTGTGTGTTTGCGTGTGTGTGTGTGTGCAGCATTGAATCCTTGAGAGTTCTGTTTCTGTCATTGTTTATGTTGAGCGAATTTGGTTGGGTAAACATGAATACATCATATTATATTATAATTACAAATAGGTTCACCACATTCTTCTTTCACTTTCACACAGGCTGTTTGACCGTGTGTGCGTGTGTGTGTGTGTGTGTAGCATTGAATCCTTGAGAGTTCTGTTTCTGTTATTGTTTATGTGGGGCAACTTTGGTTGGGTAAACATGAATACATCATATTGTATTATAATATAGTATTTTATTATGTTATAGATAGATCAGGTAATTAGATACACGTCTGCCAAATAATGCATCCACCTCTCAAGTTTTTTTTCAGACACTTTAAAATCAAACCCTGTTACCTGCACATATTTTGGGCTGTTTTGGCTTATGTGTGAAAACTATATGACAAAATCAGTGATTCAAAATCTCTTTCTCAGACAGAAACAAACTGAGATACCAGCATACTGATCAGAAGCATCTAAAAATGCAACTGCAACCACACGAAATCATGATATCACACAGTAATTTTCATATAGAGCAGGTCTAGACCATACTCTTTAATTTACAGACCCAACAATTGCTCCTTGAGCAAGCACTTGGTGACAACAGCAAGGAAGAATATAAATATCTTGTGACATACAGAACTAGGAATGTTACTGTTAACATATTAACATGAAGTATTCATACTTTCATGACATGGCAGTTCTGTGAAGAGCAGCTGTCCTCGGCGAAGAGGTTTATTTTTTTTATGACTGAACAGTTTCTCTGGTCACTTCAGGTATACGCTGGGTTTGATAATGAGTTGTGTGTGACGGAGAAGTGCTCTGACTAATAGCTAAAACCTTGTGTAACTCTTTCTCAGAAACAAACCTGCAACTGATACCAGCATACTGGTCAGAAGCATCTAAAAATGCAACTGCAACCATACGAAATCATGATATCACACAGCTAAATGCAGACAGCAGACATGCATGTTGACACACACACAGTCTGTGCAAAAGTAAGAGATGTTTCCCATAAACTGGTTACTGCTGACTCATTTAAATTTCATATATGAACCATCATTAGGTTTTAATGCTGCCCTCTTGCTTGGGTCTCTCTTGAAAAAGAGATTAACAAGATTTTTACCCTGTCAAATAAAGGGAAAAGAAAATGACAAATCAATTTCCTTTCATTCCTTATGTTTTCGCTGGTTTTGACCAATAATCTAAAAAAGGTTAAAACATTTTTCTGTTGTAATATTTGTTCACTATTCATGTTGCTAATACTAAACTGTCACAATTTTTAAATTTCAGAACTAAAAAAGCCTCTAAGACATGAATGTTGACCTATAGCTTTGAATCTTGTGGTCTTTGTTAGTCTTGTTCACCAGATAATGTGGTGTTCATCTGTGAATTGAAATCTTGATTAATCTGATAGCACACGACACATTTGTGAGAAAAACATTGTGTTATCTTCAATATGACACATGCCTCATCCCGTAAATAAATGTGAACTTGAACATGACCCATGATAAATCATGCTGAAGTTTATTGGTACAGATTGTGAAGTCTTCATCATGTCTGCAATGATAATCAGCGGTGATGATTTTCCCTACAACAGTCTTCGAAATACCAGTGTTGCCCAACACAAGGTGGACAACCAGATAAGGAAAAGCGGACATTCCATACAACTGAAAATGCTTATGCTGCCACCACTAGAGTCCCAAACCACTTCCTATAATTTTTTTGCCAACTTATATGAAAACCACACCAACTTTGTGCTTTTTGATGAAGACAATGGAATCTCTAGAAAGAATACCATGACTCCTGTCATTTACTCACAGCCAAAAGCAAAGACAAGTAGATGTCACCTGGCTTCACCCTTGTGAGTTTTATTTACGCATGTCTGACAGAGAGGGAACCCACAGCGTCAGCAGACTCAAACCACAACCTAATACCATTTCCATCTGAGTGGCACTATTTCCTCTGTCATTCTGAATGCATGGAATAATAATGTGATTGACATCCTTTACTGCAATCTCTTATTTAAATATTTAGCACTTGAAGTATCAATTTTAAGTTCTAGTTTAGTGGGTAAAGTCTGTGTGTAGTGTAAGACAGATATTCCCTCTGTGTAGTCAGTAATAATACTACTATTGATATACACATGTATATATACATATATACTCACATGCTGCCACAGCTTCAATGCACCTTGGCACTGACTTTACAGAACTCAAAAAGATCTCTGGAAAAGTCTGTGAAAAGATATTACCTCATTAAAATAACAAGATAAAATATATAGGCAGCCAAACAAAACAAAACAAAAAACAAAAATAACAGCAAACTTTCAGTAAGCAACACAAATAATAGCCTTTCAATGTTCAAAAAGGTCATAGGATGAAGTAAAGAATTTTTCTAGTCCTACCCCCTTTTTATATTTTATTGATCAAATCAAAGCCAAAAAACATTCAAAACAACACAAGAGAGTACCTCTGTACCAAATCATATTATTCCAGTCCACTTCCTTGTTCATCCATTCTATATCTATTCAGGATCTCTTCACTCAGAACAACTTTGTATTGATTTGCAGTGATCCTTCCATCTAAGGACACAAGTGGACCCAAACTATGCCAGCAAAATGCCCCCCGCAGCATAACAGAGCCACCACATCCTATCACTGTAGGGGTCAAGCACTCAGACCTGTATTGGTTTTTCACTGGTCCTGTGCAACCTGATGCAATCCAAAAATTCTACTTTATTCCTATCATTGAAGAATATATCATTATATTATATACAACAGCGCTGATCCAGACTTTTTTCCTTGACAGCTGAAGATCTTGTAGCTAATCTATTAATAGTATCAGCATATCTCATGGGAGGAGTAGCCTATGTGCACAATATGATTCTCAAGAAAAAAAATCCCCCGCATGTATGAAGCATGTTTAACCGTTTCTCTTCCAGTCAGTCTCCTCCCTCAGGTATCCCTGAATTTGGCTATATATTAAGACCCGAGATGGTCCAGAAATATGCACTTGTCTCTTCTGAGCTCTTCAGCAAGATACTAACAAGACTTCTCTCAGAAGTCTCATCTGCGTCCACTGAGTCCATTGAACCAGCAGCATCTTCTACTCCTGAGGACCGACTCTTCCTTTCTCTCCAGCCAGAAGACTTCAACAGCTTGTCCACCAGCATGACTCCTCGATCTCTCATGTTCGTCCTGGTTCTCTTGTCGTTCTTCAGACTCGTCTGCACTCCAACGTGCCAGCCTTTTGTGCAGGGATTCCCTGTCATGCTCAAGAAGGTACGAGAGGATTATTCCCAGATCAAAAGCACAGCATATGCTCTGCAAGTAACAGCACATTGAGCTCAAACTTTTTATGTTTACAGGAGGCAAATGATGACCTGGACACAGCACTGCTAGACTAGACCATGTTTATTATATGTATATATTTTATGGTTTAATCTGACGCAAGTTAAATGACATCAACCAGGCTGGTGTTTTCCTCCCTCCCTCCCTCAGAGCTTGTATGCCTGCCACGCCACGAACAGCATACTGGATTTTTACCTGAGCACGGTTCTGCCGACAGCCATGGCCGGAGTGATGGAGGACACCAGGAATCTAGTGCCCCATATGGAGTAGGGCTGTGTTGAAAAAATCGATTTTCCGATTCTGAATCGATTCGCATATTAATTCCTTAAGATCCATTTGTACGTTCAAAGATCGATTTAATTAATTAAAATTATTTTTTAGTACATTTCCCTCGGTGAACTTTAACCCCAGTCGCGCCATTCAAATCACGCAGGCGCACGCGGTCTGACTATATCAAACAAAACATGGCGTCGGACAGTGGAAACGTGAGCGAAGTCACAGATTTGAAAACGCCCGAATCACTCAAGGCTCCCATCTGGCACCATTTCGGCTTCAGAAAGCAAAAAGAGACAGATGCGCTTGACAAAAACAAAGCGATTTGCAAGTCATGCCAAATGGAGGTGAAGTATTGCGGAAATACGACCAACCTCAGGAACCACTTGTTGCGACATCACCCAGATTTCATGTCCAAGCCGTCCACCGGGCCGCAGCAGATGAAGCTCAAGGAAGCTCTACAACTACCAGCCAGTTCTGCACGATCTCTCAAAATAACCGAGGTGATTGCGGGGTTCATTTGTAAAGATATGCGGCCGTACTCCGTTGTTGAAAACGACGGCTTCAGACAGCCAATGAATGTCCTGTTTACATGTTCGCACTTTAAAGACAAGTGAATGTTTTATACTTTGTGTATTTAAAGATTTTACACAAAACTGTGAGACACTTGTGTTTCATAAGGTGCTGTACCTTTGGTTCTTATTTACATAGAAGTATAATATCCATTGGGTTACTTTGAAGCCAGTAACCAGCACTCTGTTTATGTTTACATTTGAGAACCTGAGAACTTTTTTCATATTGATAATTAAAATAAACATGCATTTGGTTCCAACAGCAACAGCTTTTGGGTGAATTCTTAATCATTTTTAATCTTAATAATGCACCAGGTTAGTTAATTTGCTGTTGAATGTAAATATAATACTAGTTTTAATGTTAATGCTTAACTACACAGTCATGTGATTCAGGAAACGGCTCAAAAATGTTTTTAATAACACTAACCCGAATCGGGATCGAATCGAATCGGGATAATCGATTCTTTATCTTGAGAATCGGAATCGAATCGATTCTTGTAATTTGAATCGATACCCAGCCCTAATATGGAGTCCATAAAGCAGACCTTCATCAAGCTCAACACTGATGTCACCAAATGTGTGAGTAGCTGGCACACGTGTTGCTTCTACAGATTTGATTTATATTTTTTTTTATGTATGTTTGCCAACTGTGAATAGTTCCCTTTTTTTTAAAAAAAAAAAAAAAAGGCAAAAAAATGTTTTGTGTACTTGTTCGTTTTGGTTTCAATTTTCTGGTAAGGCTAAGCTATGTAAATGTATAGAATTATAAATAAACTCTTTGTTCAAATTTTTTTTATAATATATATGTATGCATGCTATTTTAATCAAGATACTTTCATTAAACTGAATTATGTGTTTGTCCACAGATGGAGAATAAAGGTCTATACAAAGCCATGGGTGAACTGGATCTAACTACATTGAAAGATATCTGGCTTCTAAACGGAGAAGAAACCATGTGGCTTATGCTTGAAGACCCGATGACCCTAATCAAAACACCATCTTGTTCATCTCAGGAAAGAAAAGACAGTCATGCACTCTTGCACCAATTTGCTCTCAACACATTGTTTACAGTGGTATGACTATTGCTTGATGATAGTTTACTTTCATAAACTGATGTCTTTGTAGTTTTGAGACTAGATAGACAAGATACTCCTTTCTGTTTGATTCCTTTCTGTTTAGAATCATATTGAATCCTACAAGTGCCAAAGCTTTATTTAATTATGTATTTTGATATTTATTTTATGTTTTGTGTTGTTTCAGATGAATAAATGACTTTGATATGAATGATATTCATGGCCTCTTTTGATTTTATTGCACAAGATGATCGTCGTTTTCATGTGCCATTTATTAGGAATGGTAAACTGCTGAGTACATCACGTCCTGCATTGCTGCAGTCTACATTAGTTAACAATTAGGTATTTTTCATCAATATTGTAACACTTGTAGCAGTAATCAGACATTAACATGAACAGTGTCTCTAGTCTCTAGAATATCAGAAAATAATCTTGGGGGCCATTGACCTAACTTGTCCCAACATCACTGGCACATTTTATCCCACAACCTCCATTTTGACAAAACTGTTTCACACAGTGGCTCAAATCCACAATTTTACTAAGTTTATGACCTTATTTTGTAGCTTACACTGACTTAAATTAACATGTAATAATGCTCCAAACTTATATTAATTAAGATACTGATAACTTTACTAACATGATTAATTCACTTGACATGACAAAAATCTCTTTTTCTCTTCTTCTTTTTTTTTGCTCTGTTTTGCTTACCACTCTCTCCATATGCTTAAATCCATGATGGATTGAGTAATGTGAACTATACTTTTGTTTGTGGTCATGTAGCACAAACCTGTTGACCTGCAGCATCCATTAGTAATGGATTTCCAAACTGTTACAATCCAAACAGCAGTCTTCTCTATTACGGATGGAAATTGATGATATTGGGGTTTGAAAGCCATTGAACTGACTCTCTGAAAAACAGTAGGACTTGACAAGAGAAATACCTCTTAATTCAAGACACAACATGGTATAGTTGCACTGAATGCTCCAGCCGTGAGAGTTTAAAGAAGCATCTTCAACAGTGCTGATCATATTCAAGCTATTTTTACCTTGTAATGAAATATTACAAGTGTACCTTTAGCACTATGAGCAACTAAGAGCCATTTGTCTACACTTTAATGTTGCTCATAAAACAGTCAGTTTCTCTTTTTATATGTTATCAACCAAGCTGCCTCCTTCAGCTTCTTTAAAACTAACTTCCCGCTTGTGGACTGCATCCAAAACATTCCCTCTATTGACTTGAAATGGCTGACTGAAACAGAAACGGGAAGAGTTCAGTGGTGGCTCACAGGACAGACTGTGATATTGCATCAGTCAATGATTGAGGTCAAGATGATCAAGTTATGAGGAAGGGAAAGTTTCACACTATAGCATGTCCACCTAGACAATATGCTTGGACACAGTGTACACATGTGCATGTCAGTATTCTGACACAATTTTAATAAATAGTGTGTTTGCCGACAATCTATGACCAATGATCAATCTTACTAGCTCTTTTTTGATATTTACATTACAGACAAAAGTAGACAGAAGTGAGACAGAAGTGAAACTTCCAATGATGAAGGATGTTCAGGTGAGTCTTTGTGCTGTTTTCACCATGTAGTCATGATTATGTTTTCCATCCTCAAATATTTCTCAACTCTCGGCTCTCGAATGATCAAGGCCTCATAAAGAGTATGTGCAATATGAGTGAGTGAGAGTTGCTGTTATCTGACCTTTTTCAGGAGGGACAGACTTGCCATTTCCTGCATCTTGTGCTGCACAGAACAATTGACTCCCTGCATGCTGAGTTTATCAAGGTATGTGATATACTGTATGAACAGTGGACTCTAGAGGGTGCTACAGATTAAATCCTGGAAGAAATCCATTTAAACTTTGTGATATCAATCTGGATGTTTGATGTCCAGACGTAATTATTCTATTGTGAAGGTCAAAAGAAATCTTTAAAAGAATATTTCTATTCATTTTAAATACTACAGTATTTAGAATTGTGAATCCTGGTGGGCAGCCATGCAAAAACAGACAAAAACAAAAATAAAAATAAAAAGGTTGAACTTGAAATCCAGGCTTGGAAGACGTGATACTTTACAAACACTGTATAGCTGTATAACCTAACCCTACTCACACGAGACAAAGCTAACAGAAAATTATTTATCATTTAACTCATTTTTCACTTCTCACTCTTTTCTCCATTTCTCTCTCATTCACTCTGAGCAGCTCCACATTAACCAGGCAGCACAGAAGGCTGTGGGAGAACTAGACACTGTGCTGGAGTGGCTGGAGGGACACATGATCAGACAGAAACTCAGCAACATCAACACTGTAACACCAAAGTGTCAGAAATTGATGAACTTCTAATCTGACAGATGTAATTCTTGACCTGATATTACTTGTAAGCAGAATGAAGATTACATATTTAAGCTTCATTTCTGTGACATTTTGCATTTCTCTATTTCGTACTTGAATTAGCTTCGTGTTTTTTTTTGTTGCAATATTTAACATGACAATGTTATTTAACATAACATGTTATAAATGTTTAAGTACTTATATTTATCAAAAACAGAAAGCTGTTAGGATATTGTATGTATGGGTTATGGTAAGTAATCGAACTGTTTGATTTCCACATCCACGTCTACTAACTGTCAATACCCCATAATGACAAAGACAGAATTTTAGAAATATTTGCAAATTAATTAAAATGGGAAAACTGAAATATCACTCAGTACTTAGTTTAAGGACCTTTGGCAGCGATTACAACCTCGAATCTTCTTGGGTATGACACGACAGGCTTTGCACACCTGGATTTGGGGATTTCCTGTCTCTGCAAATCATCTCAAGCTCCGTCAGGTTGGATGGGGACTGTCAGTGGACAGCCACTTTCAGGTCTCTCCAGAGATGTGGTCTATTGGGTTCAAGTCAGCGCTCCAGCTGGGCTACTCAAGGACATTCACAGAGTTGTCCCTAAGTCATTCCTGCCTTGTCTTGGCTGTGTGCTTAGGGTCCTGTTGGAAGGTAAACCTTCGGCTTGGTCACCTCTCTTACCAAGGATCTTCTCCCCTGATTGCTCAGTGTGTTGGCTCTAGTAAGAGACTTGGTCATTCCAAACTTCCTTTATTTAAGAATTATGGAGGCCACTGTGCTCTTCAGAACACTCAATGCAGCAGAATTATTTGTAGCCTTCCCCAGATCTGTTCCTCGGCACAGTCCTGTCTCTGAGCTCTGCAGGCAGTTCCTTCGACCTCATGGCTTGGTTTTTGCTCTTTTATGCATTGTCAGCTGTGAGATCTTGTATAGACAGGTGTGTGCCTTTCCAAATCATGTCAAAGCAATTGAATTTACCACAGGTGGACTCCAATCAAGGTGTAGAAACATCTGAAAGATGATCTGGAGAAATGAAAGTCACCCAAGCTAAATTTCAAGTGTCATAGCAAAGTGTATAAATTTTTTAGATTATAGATTTTCAGTTTACATTTTGTCATTATGGGGTATTGAATGTAGATTGACGAGGGGGAAAAAATAATTGAAAACAATTTTAAACGAAATGTGAAAAAAGTGAAGGGGTCTGAATACTTTCTGAACACTTTATATTCAACTTAAATTCTGTAAATTCTGCATTTCAAGTCACTGTCCACATACAGGGCCACACTCTCCTCTCTTGTTTTTTTTATGTAACTTTTAGCCTTCAATATGAAAATCAGTGCCTTTCTGTTGATTTAACCATGTCTCAGATTTTCTTTTAAATGCATTCAAATATTCATTGATCTTGGTGAAATTTGTAAAACGACTTCTACAGTTGAAATGTATTAATGCGAACGCATTATCCAGTTCAACATAGTCATTAAATTGATCATCGCTATAATAATTAAATGCATAATTACATTACATCATTCATATTCATTCATTTTATGCTCTGTATAGTCAGATCTTGAAAAGATTTGACTTCCAGGTGGCTCAGTCAGTCATTTGTTTGTGACTGAGCCACTTGGAAGTGGAAACAACTTCCAAATACAGGAAGAACTCCAAAATTGAGCAAACGCCTCGTTCCTGACCGCATCACTGTCTTGCTAACAATGATGGCACAACCGCTCGTGTAATATTGGTCAAATTTACAGCACAGAAAAGAGGAAGCTGTTAAAGCAGAGAGAAAAACAGAAACAAACAAAACCCAACCGGAGGAAAATTAACCTGTTGAGAGTGTGGAAGGAATAAGAATGGATGCAGCAGAGTTGCTGAAAGAGTTACAAATCTAGCAGAGTTGCTAAATTTAGAGTTGCTAGATTTGTAGAACAGACATTTGTCTCCGTTTTAGAAATCCACCCATACATCTTATTTTCAGCTCTCAGATGCATCCTCTTAGTTGGTTTATTTCCCTCTTCAACACTACAAAGTTCCCAACAGTTTCTATACAGAAGTCTCTGATTTCTTTCAGTGTTTCAGAGTCCTAAGATGCCTTCCACACCCTTAACAGGTTTATTTTCTTCAGGTGGAGTTTCGTTTGCTTCAGTCATATATAATAGGAGATTCAATTTCTCTCCGGCAGACATAAAACAAACCCACAACTGAAATACAGTGCAGCATTTCTAAAATGCAACTATACTGTACTTTGCAAAGCCACCCGTCATGCAACAAGATCACGTGAAAACAAACCTCAACATGCAGAGAGCGGACCTTCAAACAGACTAATACAAATGCAGATATAACCACATGTCTGACATATAGGGGAATCCACAGCATATTCATTTTCACTTCTGTTATTCTGAATAATGTTGTGTGATTTGCAGCATTTAATGCCAATTTAAACCCTTATGTTTGCATCCAAGTATCAATTATCAGTTCCATATGTGTGCTTGTTTGGTGGATATAGATTCCCTCTGTGCAGTCAATAATACTACTACTGTTAATATTACTACCTTACTAACAATAATGATAATGCTAATAACTAGTGTCAGCCCACCTCATGGGAGGAGTAGCCTGTGTGTCCAGTCAGTCTCCTCCCTCAGGTATCTTTCCCAATATATATTAAGACAGAAGACGGTCCAGAGATATGCACTTGTCTCCTCTGAACTCAGCAAATCCTAACAAGACTTCTCCTCTCAGAAGTGTCATGTAAATCCACTGAGTCCATTGAACCAGCAGCATCTTCTACTCCTGAGGACCGACTCTTCCTTTCTCTCCAACCAGAAGACTTCAACAGCTTGTCCACCAGCATGACTCCTTGATCTCTCCTGTCGGTTCGCACTGGTTCTTTGTCATGCTTCAGACTTGACTGCACTCCAATTTGCAGATACCAGTGCTGTGTTTCTGTGGGGGGCTTCTGCATCAGTCTCAAGAAGCTGCCAGAAGACTTTTTCCCCAGGTCAGAGACTACTATCCAAGTACTATTCCCACGTAGCACAAACGTGTTGACCTACAGCATCCATTAGTAATGGATTTCTGAGTAGCTGGTATAACCCAATCAGCAGTCTTTTATTAGGGATAGGAACTTAATTTAGTTATATTGGGGTTTGAAAGCCATTGAACTGACTCTCTGAAAACAGTTGGACTTGACAGGAGAAATACCTCTTAATTCAAGATTCAACATGGTATAGTTGCACTGAATGCTCCAGCTGTGAGAGTTGAAATAATTTCCAAGCTATTTTTGCCCTGTAATGAAATATCATATTGGATAAGTATACTATTAGCACTATGAGCAACTAAGGGCCATGCGCCTACACTGTAATGTTGCCTCCAAGCTGCTTCCTTCAGCTTGTTGACTTGAAATGGCTGACTGAAACAGAAAGGGGAAGAGTTCAGTGGTGGCTCACAGGACAGACTGTGATATTGCATTAGTCAGTGATTCAGGCCAAGTAAGATGGTCAAGTTATGAAGAGGGGAAAGTTTCACACTGTGGCTCAACTTTAGCATGTCCACCTAGAAAATATGCTTGGACACAGTGTACACATGTGCAGAGACAGAGTTGCTGTAATTTTACAGTTGGGTGTGTCTATCAGGATGGGGATTTTTCATGTGTCTTCCGAGTGTGCTTTAATTAAAAAGTGCATATATATATTACTTTGCATTAATAATGTACTCTGCTCTGTTCAGCACTGCCACTATGAGGAGAAAACACAGAACAATTGACACCCTGTCATGGTGTACTGCAGAGGGTGCTAAGGAGTAAGCCCAGAGAGAAATGTATTTTGGTTTCAGCAGTCATGGACAATGTTTGATGCCTAATCTTCTGATATTATGTTGGAAATATTTCAATATTTAAGTTATATCATGTCACCAGACATTTTAAGATTTTAATGACTGTTCTGGATGATTTCCCTAACCCTAAAATAAAATCCCTTATCTAAAAGCAAGGCACAATTTCAACATATGTTTTTATTTAAGCATTTTGTAATCTAGTGAAATGGGCTTCATTTGCATGACTTTGGTGTCACCTCAAATACTACAGTATGTCATCCGATTTATGACTAAAACTCATGACCTAAAAAAAAAAAAAAAAAAAATTTGCTAAGTTGCTGAGGGCTGAATCATTTAGCAGGGTTGATGGAAATTTTAAAGGTGCATAATTACGGACTCGAATTCACAACACAACACATGAACTCAAACTTCCATTAACTAAACACACCTACGCAGTACAATTAAGCTATTATTAGACTGTAACCGTCATGCTCATTACGCTGTCTGTCTTTTCTCCATTTCTGTCTACTTTACTGAGCAGCTTAGAAAAAAAAAGAGGCTAGAGCAACTTAGCCAGAAAACACACAATCAAACAGAAACTGCCTGAAGTCTATTAATCCCCAAGCTCCAATCCAATGTTTCTGATATTACTTGTACCTCTACCATTCCACACTATCAGACAGTCGGTCAGTCCACTACTTTGGTCTTGATTGAAGTATCGCAATAATTAATGTTACTGAATGGATTGCCATGCAATTTTGTGCAGACCTTCATGCTCCTCAGAGGATGAATCCTACTGACTTTGGTGGTCGCTTAACTTATATAGCGCCATCATCAAATCAAACTTAAATTGTTTATTTGTCAAATACTTAAAATAATGACATTCCATCAGCCTCGGCTGTACTTTGTAAATACTGCAAATTAGTCAATGTTAGCATGCTAACATTGTTAATGTACACACTAAACATCAGCATTGTCAGGTAGGTGAGTGGAGCAGACAGACCCAAATGACGGAGACAGCAGGCAGGCAAGATCAGATGCAGAAATATTTAAGGAAAATACAAAAGTCACAGGAACATACCAGAAACACAGGAGACAATGGAACACTAACCAGGACCACAGAATAAATGCAGTGCAAACGCAGATGACTTGACCAAGACTGAAATGAAAACTGGAGGGTACACAGGGTGTAATTGAAAACTGAACACAGGTGAGTAAAACAATACACACATGAGGTAATCAACAAAGGCAGGAAAATGCAGAAAGTACAGCTGACAAGACACAAGGAGAAAACATTTCAAAATAAAACAGGAACTATAATAATCAGACAACAGGTGACACAACACAAGGGCAGACTGGAGAAGACACTAGGAGCAGAACTGGGCTAACAAGGGTGATGCAGGGCAGGTGAGAGGAGGTGCACAACAATACAGGAGGAGCACACAAGGGAAACCAAGAGAACAAAAACAAAGTCCAGGCAGGATGTGGCAAGCATGTTAGCATTGTCATTATGAACATGTTGCAATACTAGCTTTAGCATTCACCAAAAGTACCACTTGGCCTATCGTTTTATTTTTTACTGTTTTAATTATTTGATATTAATATGTATTAGTTACATAACATAAATGCTTACATGTTTTTTTGTTTGTTTGTTGTTACTTTCAGTGTGTTTCAGTCCACTGCAAAGCAGCTAGTTAGTTAGTTATGCTTTTGTGAAATGGATATATTATCTTTTTGGAGCACATTTTGAAAGTAAATATGATTAAAGTTGTCAGAAGCAGACTGTAATCTGGAGAAGGGTCGATTTACTGAATGATAAGCTGATGGCATATGGTAAGATAAGATGCTATCGTCAGCATAAAACCAGACATTGCAATGCATTTGGAAAATAAATATTATTTATGTTCAGAGTAAATGGCAGGGGGCCTAACACTGATCCCTGTGGAACACTTTTTATCATCCAACTGGGGTCTTGATTAAAAACCATCAGCAACAACAGTGAGCAGAAAAGTATGATTTTCACCAGGCATAAGTAGACTCATAAAAACGAATTGACAGCAACAAAAATACTATAATTCTTATCAGCAGCAACATGATGACTGTTTTCTATATACATATGAGGTTCTATATAGCTTCACATCTTATTGGAGACAGACAGAGAACCAAATTAATATGTGAAAAGTCAATGAAACAGTGATTCATCATTTAAATCACATTGAGAAACTGTGTTATTTTTTACTTTCACTAATTCAGCATTCAGCTGTTTAAACACGATGGGAAAATATGAGCTGTCACAATGAGCGGTGCTTACATAAGTGCGGTTAACACCATCAGAGGCACATATGCGGATAGATAATGTACGCATGTGCTTACGTACTTGCACCCAAACACACATAAAAACAGTGTGGAGAATGAATTGTCTTTTAGGAGCATCACACTGGAGTTTATCAATCACTGATGGAACCGGAAGGCTTAATCGAGGACTAATTTAATCCTACTTTGCTGATGATGTACAGGTCAAACTGAAGGTTGATGACAAAGGGAATTTTGAAGTTTCGTCTCCCCCTGAGAGGATTGCTTGCTCAGCAGAAGGACAAAGCTAGTTTCAGGTTACAGAAATACATTCATTGAATGTTTCTTGCACAACTCTGCAAAAAATTATAATGTTTCGGGGGAAGTCTGTCCTGTTATCTTTCTTTCTGCATAGTTATTTAAGGTCACATTTGCATGCTATATTTGATTGGTTCCCTAAGTTTGCCCATTATTTTCATCACACTTACATCAAAAGATCTACCAGAGATATACAGTTGTTCAGATCACAGGAGGGTGATGTAATATGCCAACCAGAGGACAGTTCACAGTGACCATGATGGCTGAATTGAGAGGAAAGCTGGCTCTCACTGGGAATTTTCACAATGACTAAAAAATTCAAAATCATCCAAACATGTCTCTGTAGGTCATTCACAGGAAACTCGGATGAAAATCTTTTCCCTTCTGTGCATCCACCCAACCAGAGATCAGCACTGGGTGTGCCTGGGTGGGTGACAGACAGGATAGTGTCACCCCGGTGTAGTGACCTCAGGCCACCTCATATACATTTCTCATAGTTTCTTTACTTTGAGACACAATTCTTTACTGCACTTATTTATGTTTACTCAACAAAAGTTCCTCAACATAAACAATAACAGAAACAGAACTCTCAAGGATTCAATGCTACAAACACACACACACACACACACACACACACACACACACACACACACACACACACAAACACACAAAGTCAAACAGACAACCTGTATGAAAGTGAAAGAAGAATGTGGTGAACCTATTTGTAAAGACAGATAGATTTCCTCTAAGTTGCAAGTACACTATGCAGACACAAAATATGCACACACAAACACAGAAAATGTGACGCATAAGGTGGTGGAAATGTAAAAGCACATCAAGAACAGCATGCAACTCATCATCTAGCCTGCAAAGCACAAGAATCTGCAGTTAAGATGATCACAGGCAAAAAGCAACCAGCATCCACAATCTTAGGAGATAATTTTTTTTAGATTTGTGGTTAAATTCACTTCAGTGTAATCTTGTGTTCCACCGTGATTCATGTCAGGTTTCAGTTAATGTGCAGCAGTATTGCTGATTATAGATTCTGATCACTGGTTAATGACGACATCAGAAACTAAGTTTAGGAGGTGCAGGATGAAACATGAGAGAACACCCTCATCATTTTAACACCTAATTTACTCTGGTGTAGATAACATTTTGCTGATGCTGAAAAGGAAAGACATAGAGGGGGGCACTGATTCCTGGTAGAGCTGGCAGCAGGAAACTGTTTGATAAGGGAAAGTTATGAGAGAAATATTTCTAACTCAATTAATTTGTTGATTTGAGGCCTCCACTGTCTATGACCTCAAAATCTACTTTCCGTGATATAATCAGAGCAGAAAGGCAAAAAGTACAAAAACTGAAAACAAAAAAAAAAAGGAAAAATAAAATTAATTAATTCTCATACTCTCCGAATCCTACACTCTGCAGTGATTAGCTCAATTATTTCTTTGTCAATTTAGTCTTTTCTCACTTTGGGGTTTCTGATAAAATCAGAGAAAAATGCATATAAAGCTACATGATCGGTTTGTTTTTTAAAATCGCTAGTTATTCTTTTTTTTTTTCAATTTAATTGATTTCTTTATATATCGCCAGATCATACCAAAAGTTATCTCAGGGCAATTTTCATATAGAGCAGGTCTAGACCATACTCTTTAATTTACAGACCCAACAATTGCTCCTTGAGCAAGCACTTGGCGACAACAGCAAGGAAGAATATAAATATCTTGTGACAGACAACTAGTGACAACTAGGAATGTTACTGTTAACACATTAACATGAAATATTCATACTTTCATGACATGGCAGTTCTGTGAAGAGCAGCTGTCCTCAGTGAAGAGGTTAATTTTTTTTTATGACTGAACAGTTTCTCTGGTCACTTCAGGGATACGCTGGGTTTGATAATGAGTTGTGTGTGACGGAGAAGTGCTCTGACTAATAGCTAAAAACTTGTGTAACTTATGTAACTTATGTACAAACTATATGACAAAATCAGTGATTCAAAATCTCTTTCTCAGACAGAAACAAACCCGCAACTGAGATACCAGCACACTGGTCAGAAGCATCTAAAAATGCAACTGCAACCACACGAAATCATGATATCACACAGCTAAATGCAGACAGCAGACATGCATGCTGACACACACACAGTCTGTGCAAAAGTAAGAGATGTTTCCCATAAACTGGTTACTGCTGACTCATTTTAATTTCATATATGAACCATCATTAGGTTTTAATGCTGCCCTCTTGCTTGGGTCTCTCTTGAAAAAGAGATTAACAAGATTTTTACCCTGTCAAATAAAGATAAAAGAAAATGACAAATCAATATCCTTTCATTCCTTATGTTTTCGCTGGTTTTGACCAATAATCTAAAAAAAGGTTAAAACATTTTTCTGTTGTAATATTTGTTCACTATTCATGTTGCTAATACTAAACTGTCACAATTTTTAAATTTCAGAACTAAAAAAGCCTCTAAGACATGAATGTTGACCTATAGCTTTGAATCTTGTGGTCTTTGTTAGTCTTGTTAACACATGCACCAGATAATGTGGTGTTCATCTGTGAATTGAAATCTTGATTAATCTGATAGCACACGACACATTTGTGAGAAAAACATTGTGTTATCTTCAATATGACACAAGCCTCATCCCGTAAATAAATGTGAACTTGAACATGACCCATGATAAATCATGCTGAAGTTTATTGGTACAGATTGTGAAGTCTTCATCATGTCTGCAAAGATAATCAGCGGTGATGATTTTCCCTACAACAGTCTTCGAAATACCAGTGTTGCCCAACACAAGGTGGACAACCAGATAAGGAAAAGTGGACATTCCATACAACTGAAAATGCTTATGCTGCCACCACTAAGAGTCCCAAACCACTTCCTATAATTTTTTTGCCAACTTATATGAAAACCACACCAACTTTGTGCTTTTTGATGAAGACAATGGAATCTCTAGAAAGAATACCATGACTCCTGTCACTTACTCACAGCCAAAAGCAAAGACAAGTAGATGTCACCTGGCTTCACCCTTGTGAGTTTTATTTACGCATGTCTGACAGAGAGGGAACCCACAGCGTCAGCAGACTCAAACCACAACCTAATACCATTTCCATCTGAGTGGCACTATTTCCTCTGTCATTCTGAATGCATGGAATAATAATGTGATTGACAGCCTTTACTGCAATTTTAATCTCTTATTTAAATATTTAGCACTTGAAGTATCAATTTTAAGTTCTAGTTTAGTGGGTAAAGTCTGTGTGTAGTGTAAGACAGATATTCCCTCTGTGTAGTCAGTAATAATACTACTATTGATATACACATGTAGATATACATATATACTCACATGCTGCCACAGCTTCAATGCACCTTGGCACTGACTCTACAGAACTCAAAAAGATCTCTGGAAAAGTCTGTGAAAAGATATTACCTCATTAAAATAACAAGATAAAATATATAGGCAGCCAAACAAAACAAAACAAAAAACAAAAATAACAGCAAACTTTCAGTAAGCAACACAAATAATAGCCTTTCAAGGTTCATAAAGGTCATAGGATGAAGTAAAGAGTTTTTCTAGTGCTACCCCCTTTTTATATTTTATTGATCAAATCAAAGCCAAAAAACATTCAAAACAACACAAGAGAGTACCTCTGTACCAAATCATATTATTCCAGTCCACTTCCTTGTTCATCCATTCTATATCTATTCAGGATCTCTTCACTCAGAACAACTTTGTATTGATTTGCAGTGATCCTTCCATCTAAGGACACAAGTGGACCCAAACTATGCCAGCAAAATGCCCCCCGCAGCATAACAGAGCCACCACATCCTGTCACTGTAGGGGTCAAGCACTCAGACCTGTATTGGTTTTTCACTGGTCCTGTGCAACCTGATGCAATCCAAAAATTCTACTTTATTCCTATCAATGAAGTTGTAGTTGGTGGTGGTACATGAGGGGGTTGAAATATGCACTTTTCCTTTATTTCAATAATGAACAAAGTAGAAGTATCGCCTTGTACAAGCTTAATAAATGGAGAATTTTTGACACACACACAAATATATATATATATATATATATATATATATATATATATATATATTATATCATATATCATTATATTATATATAACCCAGACTTTTTTCCTTGACAGCTGAAGATCTTGTAGCTAATCTATTAATAGTATCAGCATATCTCATGGGAGGAGTAGCCTATGTGCACAATATGATTCTCAAGAAAAAAAATCCCCCGCATGTATGAAGCATGTTTAACCGTTTCTCTTCCAGTCAGTCTCCTCCCTCAGGTATCCCTGAATTTGGCTATATATTAAGACCCGAGATGGTCCAGAAATATGCACTTGTCTCTTCTGAGCTCTTCAGCAAGATACTAACAAGACTTCTCTCAGAAGTCTCATCTGCGTCCACTGAGTCCATTGAACCAGCAGCATCTTCTACTCCTGAGGACCGACTCTTCCTTTCTCTCCAGCCAGAAGACTTCAACAGCTTGTCCACCAGCATGACTCCTCGATCTCTCCTCATGTCCGTCCTGGTTCTCTTGTCGTTCTTCAGCAATGCTTGGTCCATTCCAACTTGCAACAACGACTGCTGTCGTTTCGTGGAGAGCTTCCCTGGCAAACTCAAGACGCTACGAGAGGACTATTCCCGAATCAAAGACTTTTATGTGAGTATGCAAAAGCGCAGCATATGCTCTGCAAGTAGCTCATCCAGATACCCTGACAGTGAGTGCAGCATGGTTTAGATAAATGTCCCGCCAGTCACCAGATGATGATGCTGCACTTTCCCACCTCCGCCTGTCTGCGCCTGTGTTGGTGTTGACACTATCTCACACAGTACATTGAGCTCAATTTTTTATGTTTACAGGAGGCAAATGATGACCTGGACACAGCACTGCTAGACCAGTCAGTCGAGAACTCTTTTAAAGTAAGTTCCCTCTACTCTAAGTTTATTTTTTTATGGTTGAATCTGACTGAAAATACGCAGTGCGTAAAAGTACAGCGCAGCAGCAGGAGGAGAGCACCGTGCACTCCAGTAAAGAGTTAAACGACATCATGTAACCAGGCTGGTGTTTTCCTCCCCTCCTTCCTTCAGAGCACGTATGCCTGCCACGCCATGAACAGCATACTGGATTTTTACCTGATCACGGTTCTGCCGACAGCCATGGCCGGCGTGACGGAGGACACCAGGAATCTAGTGCCCCATATGGAGTCCATACAGCAGATCTTCATCAAGCTCAACGCTGATGTCACCAAATGTGTGAGTAGCTGACGCACGTGTTGCTTCTACAGGGAGATAATGATGTAAATACGCGCTATTTACGCGCCGCTGTAGGCTGCGTAGTTGTACAGCAGCCAGTGCGCACTGTGCAGCAGCATAGTGACTGGATGATTATTGAGGTTCTTGTGCAAAATCGCTCTGATATTGTTGACTACTTTGTCAGGAATTAAAGTTAACTAAAGTTAAATATTTTCAAGTAAGTTTATTGCACTGTAGTGAAAGGTTGCATTTGGACACCTAGACTATTCGGTTTATTAGTAGTTTCTGATAAAACATGTGCGTACACGTGTGCGTAAACGTGTCCGTTTCTGTTTTCATACGTTCATCAACCAAGCTGTCATGCTTTTCGGGAATAAGTGCGATTAGTTGTCACTCGGATAAAAATCTCTGTGTCTCCCTCAGCCAAACCACCGAAACCACCTTCCTGATTTTGGGCTACATCCAAAAATATCAAAAACATTCCCATACTTAACATGCGTCAAATTGTTGAATATGACAGAAAAGCGTTGGAGTTCAGAGGTGGCTCACGGGACAGACTATAATGTTGCATTAGTCAGTGATTCCTAAGCTGCAGCAGGATGCATAACCATGTATCATCCAGTTCTTGCGAAAAGGGAAGAGAGGGGAAGGGGTGCCGCTGCTGCTTGCTGAGACATGCACTCTGCCTCTCAGGCTACATAGAAATCGTTGCTCCATTGCTGGACTGGCAGACTCAAATCCCAACCAAAACTTTTTGCAAGTTCATGATAACCATCTTATTGATGGGGTTGAAGAAGAGGCAGTGTGGGGATTGAATTTAGGGCATGACAATCTGTTGGAAGTTGGTAACTCCTGTGATAACATCTCTCTATTGTTCCTCTCACAGAGACATTACTTCTCCTGTGAGAAGCAGTTTGACATCAAAAACATTAACTCTACATACACTCAGGTAAGTGTCAAGATCCCAGCTTTGATGATAGAAAATGTTAAAATGTACAATGCATATATATGTATACATATATGCATACTTTTTATCATGATACTTTCATTAAACTGAATTATGTGTTTGTCCACAGATGGAGAATAAAGGTCTTTACAAAGCCATGGGTGAACTGGATCTGCTGTTTAACTACATTGAAAGATATCTGGCTTCTCAACGGAGAACAAAAAATGTGGCTTCTGCTTGAAGACCCGATGACCCTAATCAAAACACAATCTTGTTCATCTCAGGAAAGAAAAGACAGTCATGCACTCTTGCATTCACTTGCATTCAACACATTGTTTACAGTGGTATGACTATTGCTTGATGATAGTTTACTTTCATAAACCTTAGTCTTTGTTTTGAGACTAGATAGACAAGATATTCCTTTGTCCTGGGGACAAGTTTCTGTTTGGAATCATATTGAGTCCTACACCTATGAAGTCAAAACCAAAAATGCCAAAGCTGTGTTATTTATTTTATTGTATGTATGTATTTTGATATTTATTTTATGTTTTGTATTGTTTCAGATGAATAAATGACTTGATGATATTCTCCTCTTTTGATTTTATTGCACAAGATGATATAATCGTTTTCATGTGCCATTTATTAGGAATGGTAAACTGCTGAGTACATCACATCCTGCATTACTGCAGTCTATATGTATGTGGGGAACCACTAGAGTGTTAACTCAACAGGCTGATGCACTAACCTCAAACGTGACCCATATACATCACTTACCAGCAGTAGCTCTGCTGTATCTTAACTTACCGTAACTGTAACTAGCCAGCCTCACCCTCATGGCATATGCACACTTGCACAAGCACTCACACATACATGCATGTGACAGTAATCTCACTTGTTCACACATACGACCACATATAAAACAGAACTAACACTAAGGTTAAAAAAAAGCAGCACTTTTATTAAAAAAATGCAATGTCACCTTATTTTTTAGTAATGCCTACAACAGAGTCAGAGGTTGTAACTGCATGCTTTTTTTGTAGTTTAATGAATCAGCTCCACCACAATATATTGATATCTGAACATTAGAACAATCTGCTAGACAAAAATCGTACAGAAATGTTCTGGTTATCCTGTAATAACCTTCGACTGTATGTTTGTGCATTAGTGTCTACATGTTCCTGACTTGACTAATTCCTGACTTGACTCAAGCCTCTGCACTGAAACTACTCTAAGACAACTCATTAGTCGCTCACTTAGTCAACATGGGACGATATGAATAGTATCATTCCAGCAATGACAGCACCTTATGCAAAGATATCATTCATAACATTTGTCAGTAAGGCATGGATGTTTTAATTTGGTTTATTTTAATGGCAGTTCCCTTAAGCATGGATTATATTGTTCATCAGTGTTGTGTTCACCTCTCAAAAGTTCCTGAGTTGTGTTGATTCAGAGTTCAGTCTCCCTAAAGTAAGTGTTTACAGTACATTTACAGCGTGTCGGGGACGTTTAAGATCATGTCTGGCTGTTGTGTAATGACTGGATGCTTTAGATCAGACATCAGCGGTTTGGAGGCAGGGTGAGAAAACTCGGAGAATAATTTTTATCAGTATTATCATCATTCAAAACTGGCACAGATACTTATAAACTGCTCCAGACTGTACAGACTTACCATCACCATCTAAAAAAAAAGGATCATTCATGACATTTGTCATACCAGATTTCACTTAAATGGTAAAATACATCCCCAAAAAGTCCTGAATTTAAATTGTACTCTGACTTCAAAAGAGAATTTATTGAAAAGAGTGAACATGCAAATTGTTCAGTGTTCTGGAGATGAGCCTCTCCTCATTTAATTAATAGAGTTTATCTATTTTGTTTGTTCTAACAGTTTGGGGCACATTTTGTTCAGAAAAGTCTATTTGGAAATAGTTAAGATTCATGTGGAACATTAACACCCATGAGCGGAAAAGGAGGTAAAACATCACAAAAGCTGCTGAAGACATCCGTTCTGATTCATTATTTTGAATCATAACGTTTGAGAATGATTTTTGTATGTACAGCTGATGAGTCATGTAGAAGTTTAGATATTTCCAAAATAGAGATGCCAGAGATATCCAAATATGCTGACAGCACTTTGCAAAGTGACACATTCTTTCTGTTATGAACTGAGTCAAGTGATGTAAGATATCCATCCGTTGCATCACTTGCAATACAATACACTTGAATGAGAGTATGTTGTATCATTTTGACTTCTCCACGTCTTTCCTGTCTCTTTCACTGGAGTATGACACTTGTAAGCTCTGAATTGTTGGCCACACAAGAGAGGTCAATTAGAATTGTGATTGTTATTAATCTTAATTATGATTTTGCAAGGGTTTACGTCTTTTAAGATTAAGTGGCTGAGATACAAGGACAAGAAAACACAAACAAGTTCACTTTAAATGCATACACAGCTACAAGTGCCAAACACTACAACATTTTACAAACAAGACACAAGAGGGAAAGGGAAAGTGGTACACAAGGCTATGGCTGGTGAATGATTTGAATGCATGACGCAGAGTTATCTATTATGTAGTTGGTATGAGAGACCTTATAAACAGATGAGATGACTGATTCAAACAGCAAGTCAAATCAACGGTACACAACTTAGCTTTGAATTTCCCATTGAAATTACAATGAAAGCACCAGGGTGTAAGCAAATTGATAAAGGTTTTGTAGGACTACTTGCTTGCTCCCTAGGGTGGCTTCTTGCAGAGAATGTAGTCCGATGTGCTGGGGTGAGGAGCTTGAGTCTGGATCTTGTAAAGATTCGTAAGTCGGCTGGTCTGGAGTTGAAAAGTTTCCATTGGAAGAGAGCTCCTGGTGTATGCTCTTAAAAGCTTGATCCTCAACTCATGTCTCTACATTCAAAAATTTCACCTCCTATTGTCCTGAATCACATCTTAAAAAATGACCAAAAGCAAATTAGAGTCTCAGATAACACCTAGTTTTAAAGTTTCACTCTGCCCGCCCAGAAGGTGCATCTTGGCCAATCCCAAGGGTTGCAGAGTTCTGGGGGGGGGGAGTTAGTCCCCTCCTGTCCACGGACAGGCGGGTTCAACTCCTGAATATGGTTACTCCATCAATCAAAGTAAGTGGCAAAATTATAGTACTTAACTTTACTATAATTTTGCCACTTATTACTCAGGCAATTTTTCAACATGAAGCAAACAAGATGTGAAATTAAGTCACAAGACAATAATTGGGACTACTGCTGGCAAGGAAAGGTGTCAACCTGGGTAAAAGGTGGATCAAACAAACCTGGTGAGACAGCAGTGTTAAGGTGATGAGAAGATCAGATCATTCCGATCATTATCTTATCATTTTAATATACAAATATTGAATACGATCAATACCCATTTGCTCTGTTACTGTGTGTATGTGCTGTTGGACAGAAATGTCCTTTTGTTATTGTTGAGAGGCCCAACTGGTCTTTCCCATCCTGTTCATGCCCAAAAAGGCAATGCTCTGGGTTTTAACATAAGTGAAACATATTAAGGGGTTAAAGGCAACATTTGGCTTGGGGCCCCTCGCTTCCTGTGTCTTGGGGAAATATGTATGCAGAAGTATTTGTTGTGCCTGTGTGCTGTTGCCTGTAATCACGTGAACTGATAAATTGGCCAATCACAGATTATCTCTCTGTTGCTTCGGAAACTATAATAGATTAGTTTTGCTCTTTGTTCTTTGAGACAAGCAATGCCAAATCTTTGTGTGAGATCGGTCTCTTTATTATACAATGATAATTTTTAATCTTCAACAGAGCAGTGACAGGAGAGGAAAAAGGATACACAGCACAGGCAACTAATACAACTGTAACACCCTCTCCCTTAAAACAATGAACAAATAGTTTGTCCCAAAAATACAAATACAAAAACATTTAAGATTCAGTACAGCATTAATATAGCACAGAGTTCACTGGGACAAATTACCACCATACTATTCATTCATTCATTCATTACAATGCAAAAAGTGAACAACAGTCCATCACTGACCCAAAGTAAAACTCTTAACACCTTTTGAATACCACAACGATGAGATTTATTAACATAAAGACATACAAAACAAGACACATAAATAAAGACAAAACAAATGTCAAAAGACAACAGAAACTCTAAATAAAATCCAAGGCTGAGAGGCAGCAAGAGCACAGTCCACAAACCAGCCTCTCCCTGCCACAGGAACATGGAGCATGTAACCACTTCTTTTCCTGGGCCAGGTGCACCTCATTGAGAACTGATCTGGTGTAGAAAACCTAGGCGGAGCAAAAGACAGGAGAGGAAAAAGGACAGGCAACACATACAGCCATTTCCTGCAAGTCAGTTACTTGGTAGGCATTGTGCAGATATTTCTCTTAATCTTGGATTACCAGTGTATGTGAGTGAACTTTCTCCACGTCTTTCCTGTCTCTTTCACTGGGAAAAGACATATGTAAGCTCTAAATGTGTGACTGTTATATTTCCCAACAATCTATAATACAGAAGAAAATGCACAAGTCACCGTTCTACAGAAAATCTCGATATAATTGTGCAACAAATTCTTCGTATTTCCTGAACATGGATATGACCATAGTAGGCGTGGGGAAAACTCTTCCCGTCACTATTAGGCACAGAATTGCATAATGAGTTCCATTTAAAGTTATGGCCAAATTATTTACATTCTCAGCTGATGGTTGCAGTTAAACAATTACTGCTTATTGGCAGATATATATATACACGTGTTGTAGATACTATCAAATGGCATTTCTTCTTTTATCACCAGATAGCCTTTTTACATATCAAACTTCTGTATTGATGTATGTATTATTTCTTTTATTGAGAATTTACTTTTTATTTATTGTATGTATGTGAAAATACTGAATATATATTTGTTGTTCTTCTTAATACCTTCTTAATACTTATCTTGATGTGAGTGGTCTCTTCCAAGATGACAGTGCCCTAATTCACAGGGAACGAGGGGTCATTGAATAGTTTGATGAGTATGAAAATGATGTGAATCATATTCATATGGCTTTCGCAGTAACCAGATCTCTACCCAATTGAAAACCTACGGGAAATTTTGGACTGACGTGTTAGACAGCGCTCTCCACCACCATTTAATAAAAACACCAAATGAGGGGAAAAAAGAGACAAAAAAGAAGTGTGTTTTAAAAAAAGAAGTAGATTTTTAAAATCATTCAAACAAAAGAAAACAAAAACAAAGCAACTACACTGACCACATGTAGCCAGAGTGGTAATTGACAGTAAGCACAATCAGATTTCCAGCACATGCGAAAGATTAGCAACTATTAAACATGTAAATCAGACAACAAAAGGCTTTCCATTTGATCATGTCTGAAAATCTATGCTATGACTGTCTTGCTGAGGTTGACATCTCAGTTTTGTTACCTTGTCTGAAGCAGGTAGATTGGCTTCTTGCCAGAGAGGATGCATTTGTGTGTGAGAATCAGGGTGACATACCACTTCAAAGAACACCGAGCTGTGTCACCACCTCAGCTGAGAAGCCTCCATCCTCCATATTTCCCCATAAATGGGTGTACATAATAATGTCATATATGTTGACACAGTTTCCCATGTAGAAAAATTTATGTATCACAGTTTTTTTTATATTTGTGACAAAAATAATTGTCTTCTCCAACTTCTTCTGATGGTGAAAGTCCTAAAACTACTGAATGTCCATTGATGAGAAGATGACATAGTGATTCAGAAACT
Source organism: Euthynnus affinis (assembly GCA_029490765.1). Classification (NCBI taxonomy): domain Eukaryota; kingdom Metazoa; phylum Chordata; class Actinopteri; order Scombriformes; family Scombridae; genus Euthynnus; species Euthynnus affinis. Next base: position 13,914,027 of record CM055840.1, on the reverse strand, counting down.
ACGTACCATGGGTTCTGTTTTCCCTCCCACTACTTGCAAAATAAAATGCTGAAGACTGGAAGGCTCCCCCTCCTTTTGGCGAGCAGCGTACTGGGTGGGTTTGTGACGTTTGTTGTATGCAAGGAAAGGGGGCAGAACCTCCTCAGGACTTCTATCTCAAGGGACTCCCCTGAGACTCTGTTTGCCCACATTTTCTTACCTGACAGATGTGCATAGCCGAGAGAGATGACTGTACGTTTCGTCACACTCAGAGCTGGAAGCTGAATGCCTTACAGCTGCGCACCTGAAGTGTATTGGCGAGAAACGCTCTAGACAACCCAGTGTTGGCAAATGTCTGTGTTGACTCAATGCCACCACACTGTTTTGGTACGCAAATGTGTATATTCCACGAGTCACTCATACTAGCAAGGATGTTATAAGTTTGTCACGAGTTGAGTCTGTTCACTGCGTCAAAACGACAAATCCCAAGACTGCAGAGGGCCGACCTGACGAGTCATATCTGTAGATCTGAACCGAGGAAAAAAAAAAATTCTCAAAATGTGAAGGCACGGGGCAAATAAGGGGGAAATATTTTGCTTACTTAACTGTGTTGTAGGGTTTTAATCAATATATTCATTAATGAGCAACCTGAGATCAGGTAACACACACAAGCATAACAAGTATATAATGGTTACATTTAAATGTATTTCCAAATTTAAATAGTAATGACTTTTTTTGTTTTTTACCTTTTATTCTGGCAACAGAACAGAAAACCTTAAACCTACATAATAATATTACTTTTTTGACATTATTAAAGAGAGAAGATTCAGATTAAATTGAAGTGTATAATATCTCTTCAACTCATAAGATTTAGTAATTGTGATTAAAGTCCATATAAAGAATGAAAACTGTCTGTATAACCTTGGTTTCAACCATTTATATAAGATATGACTGCTTTGGACAACTCTACCAAATGCTTGGAACATTATTTCTGCAATGGGAGTTCCTTAAAAAAACTATCATATAGAAAAAGACAATGCTGTTATCATCCATATAATTCTTTTCAAGCTTTACTATAACTTTACTACGCTATTGAAGGCCTATACTTCTTTCTTTCAAAGTTATTTCAAATTCAGAAAAGGCACATCAAAGAGCAGATTGTGTTTTATGTGTTTTTTTTTAATCCAAAGCAAGCAGACAAACGTACAGCAGGTGGTGAACAGACTCAATGACAGAAAAAAAGACCAACATCTCTGTGCTTCCACTAAAAAATAAAAATAAAAATGTGTTGATAGGGACGAAAAGAAAGAAAGAAAGAAAAAAAAAAAACAGGAACATTGTCACAAATATTCAATGAACATTTTTACAGTGAGAGATTTCTAGGTGCGAAGCGACAGGTAATGTGGATGTGATTTTACAAAGTGAGGTGGACCAAACTGACAAAATTAATACAATCATTTCCCATGATCCCGAGTGAGCTGGGAAGCATCCTGTTGTGTTAACAGAACACTGAAGAGAAACTATCCATCACACCCTATCTGAATGTGATGACAGCTTGCTGGTGGTATGTCAGATTCTGCACCGGTATGAGGAGCAGCTCTTAAGTACTTTCTACTTCCTTTTAGTCCTCCAGGAAGTGTGGAGGCGCTGTTCACACTGGCACACAGATTAGACTCTGGGCTGCAATTGAGCTGGTGCAACTGGCGGTAACTCTTAACGATCTTTTCAGAAAG